>OZ034966.1:77426072-78026072 GCA_964030785.1 Siderastrea siderea | reverse complement strand
GAGACAATGTAAGGTTTCATTCTAATTTACACACGGCTTTAGCGTAAAGGAAAAGTAGTGCACCTTCCTCTTTATGTCATATGTGGAGCTTCGGTGTCACTTGCTAACTTCACTCTGAACAGCTACTTGTATATATAACAGCAAAAAAACTGACCATATCCATACGTCAAAAAATGGAGCAAGGATTCTAAAATTCCAAAGTACTGTTTTGAAATCGTTAAACTGAATTTCAAATCGTAGCTATTTGTTTTCCATTTATACGCCACATGATTCTCTCGCTTATCACAGCAAATTAAATTGGAGATCCGGCGGCCCCCCAAATTAGCCGTGTATGTATTTAATATCTACAAAATTATGAGAGGTGTTCCAAAAAAATATTACGCCGAGGTTCCAACAGGTGGTTTCGAAATCTTTTATTAAAAGATAATAAACAATAACGCAATTTAATACACAAGAAGATACTCCCCTCTTGGTTGTCAAAGGCAACCTTACCGGCTTCATTCTATTTATCTCTTTATCATTAATGGCATTTATGTAACGTGTAATCTCCTAAGTATGTCATTGTAAGTTACACGGTAGTAAAAGTGCCAACAGTGTAAATAAACCCCTGAAATAATCCGAAAAATATAAAATTAAGGGAAAAGAGATTTATCTGATTTATTTCCTGACAAAACATTAAAACCGTAAACGGTTCACTTTATTCATTTATGGATTAATTATTAAAATAAACGAATGGGTAACACCTAAACCGCAGTGAAATGTTCAAGTTCAACCAATTTTTGCTCTTCGAATCGAAAACCAATTCATCCATCGAGTACATAATTCACCGTAAAGAATTTCATAAGGGAACGTTTTGGGCGTTTAATAGGCTTCGTCAGGGTGAATCATACATTACGCATCATACAGCTCTGACGAAAGGATAACACTCGAAATGTTAGCCGGCTCCCGGATACTCAATTTTGTTAAGTTTCACTTTTGCGCGTACCCAGCACCACAGCTTCTTTATAAACTAGAACATATTATGCTTCTTATAGCATGTAAAAGAACTTTTACGAATCTTTATCGTACTCCAAGTATTAACTCTTTCCCTTCAGTTGGCTGATGTTCTCTCTCAGTTATTATTGACGTTACCTCGAACTACTTTTGGTTTCCTTTGATAACGTGTCAGATATAGTGGGTTTAGCCACCGTAACATACAGTTGGGGAAAATCTCCAAGGTTTGATACTCACTTTTGACTGGTGTTTGAATTGACTTTCGTCGCATTTCACTATGTAGACGTTCCCACCAAATGGAATAATTGGACGGTCTTGTAGATCTCTTTTGCAGTAATGCCTGAGTACCCCATAAACGTTGCCAACTGTATTATTAGTTAAACCAAGCATCTCGGCCGCAGTTGATCTCAATTCACGAACGCTCCATAAATATATCAAAAGTAAGATTTTTCCCAGCGGGAGTCTTGGAAATTCCGCGAAGAAGCTTCCATTTCGAAGGGATTTTTTGCAGTGGCACCTGGAACACCTCCTTGAAAAATAAATTGAACAGCAGAATCGTTATTTAAAGACTTCAAAAAGTAAATTGACTCAGTATTGAAGGATAAGGAGTCCACGTCACGTGGTCGAGTGCAAGGTAAGTAGCTGGTTCACTTCCACCCAGCACAGATTTAAGGGATATACTGGGACAGAAAATCAGTTCGGAGTACCTCGTAATTAAATAAATAAATAAATAAACAAACAAACAAATAAATAGATAATAAATAAGTAAATAAATAAATTTAGCGTTGTGAAAATAGCGCGGAGAAATTAATCGTCTAGTGTTGAAAACGCCGCCGCCCCGTTCTCTTCTTTAATCTGCCATCAAACAATTGCATCATTCATATCACAGCAGAGCCTTTTTAGAGATAGCGTCCCACGCAGTTTTTTTAGGGGAGTCATATTACCTTCCCTCCCTTCCCTCCCTTTCCTCCTCCTCCTCACGGTCCTCCTCCTTTGTGGAGAGGAAGGTAACACGATTCCCCTAAAAACGACTGCGTGGGAGCCTATTTCACAGACTGTGACAATTCAATAAAATTTCATTCATTTCGTTTTCACTTTTGGCCACAGAGCACATATGTGTGTACTAATTTCCTTACAAGAACCGAAAATTTTACAAAAAACTTTACCAAAGCCTAAATCAAACTGTACTCACCATATATAACCATCTACATGGTTTCGGTTTCTTTCTGACAATTCCATCGCTTGATTACAAGGTAAACATCTCAGAGGATTAGCCAGTAGATTTCGACCCTGTAGCCATCGAATTAATTCTAAGGTAGGACCATTAGAAAGAATGGTTACTTCCAAGAGATTCATAATTGGCCTGTGTCAATTTGGACTTGATCCTTCAGTGGCTGTATACTTCAATTTTTGTAACTCGATCATGTCGCATGTTATGTGATACAATTTATTTTATCGATTGAGTGATTGATCGGTCACACTCAAGCTCGAGGGAATCTAGTGTTCAAGGTCCGTGAAGAATGTTTTTTTTTTTAATGATCGCAGGTTTAACACTTTTTCTCACTATTATTGTCAGTGACCATGATTCCCATAAAGACCCATAGTATATGCGTAAGGCCTTAGTTTATGCGTAAGTTTTTACTTTCTCCGGTATCATGACACGTTCTCTAAGCAATCCCTTGTTCACTGACACCTTTAATCCGGGCTTTTAATAGGAGGATGAACAATTACAATAGTGACACCTTTTAATCATTTCCTAGTCAACGATGTCGCATAGTCGTTTATGTCACCTTTTATGGAAACGCGAACAATGCTTCTGTTATGACACAATGAATACGCATTAGATTTTCCGCTCGAGACGAGAAGGTAATCTCACGCGGAAGAGCGATGGCATCGAGGTCCACCTCTAGGTCAAGAAACTTGAAGTGAAAATTCATCCTATTGCGATGGGTTGATCCCCTTAAGGTTCCTTCGAATAGAACAAGTGACGTGTTGGAAAGATCTGGACGTATAAAAGAGGTGGTGTTTTCGAACAATTCCACCAACGAACACGTTAGTGAATTGGTGTTACATGCTTTTCAACAGCATCTGGTTGCGGACGACATTCCGAGGTAAGTTTCTGAGCGCAGTAACACGATTCCACTGTCTTTGATAGTCATTTTTATTTTAAAAGAGTCAATGTTATTGGAATTTTCAGCTTGTTTTTCTACAAACCAGTTGGTAGCACATCAGTGCTGACACAAGTATGTTCCGGTAGAGACATCTGCGGCGCAACACTCAAGTTGCATTTCAAAACAGCCAGAAAGATTTTCATGCGAAGGCAGATAAGTAAGAAGTTATTTTTCGTTATGCTTCTTTTATTCTCAGTAGTACGAGAAAAGCCAATAAACTTTCTTTTCATTCAAAAGATGCCGGTGCCGATCTCAATACTCCGACTCTGGACTCGGAGCAAAACCAGGACGAGGAACATGCGAACGCTGAAGGTATTTATTTCCTTTGTGAAAGATAATTGCGTCCTGTCACTTATATATGTGTGTTTTCCTCTTAAGCTTTAACAAACCGCACGGTACTTTAATTTTAAAATACATTTCAAGTCA
The DNA here is from genome assembly GCA_964030785.1 of Siderastrea siderea. NCBI lineage: Eukaryota > Metazoa > Cnidaria > Anthozoa > Scleractinia > Rhizangiidae > Siderastrea > Siderastrea siderea. The sequence goes on along the minus strand of OZ034966.1, from coordinate 78,022,482 downwards.
GCCATGCATGCGTTCTTTGCGCCGACAAACTTCAGGCGGGAAAAATTTCGCTTTGTAACCTCGCCGGTTAAGCCTGGCAACTAACATGGCGACGGTCACGTTGCAGAAACAAGTTTTTCGTTATTAACAACTTTAATTAACCTTAAGCTTTTAAAAACTATAACCATTTTACATGTATTTTTTTTTTTTGGGGGGGGGGAGGATTTTGTTCTGAGCTTAACTTTTTATTTTATTCTCAGGTCAAGACGAAAATGTTGAGGATGCCGAGGATCGTCCAGCTGCAGGCAACCAAGGTGAATTAAGACTTAGTTGTTACTTATTTAAAAAAAGGAAAACTTAAGCTTTTGTCTTAATTCTTTAAACCATAAGTCTTTTAAGTGCTTTCCGCTTGAAATCACTTGAGGTAAGGCACAAGTAAATTATTTCGTGACTCTTTTCGTTATACTTTTCAGAATCAGGCAGGGAGAATAATGATCTGGATCTGGATGATTATGAACGCCTGGCAATTCCAGGACCATCCCGCCAAAGTAAGAACTTAAGTTACATTAAATCTGATCAGAATAAGCTTTTAATATTTTCACTAAATCATTTTCTTTTTAGTTTGATCGCTTGTCACTTAACAGCCAGTTACACTTGTACCAGTGTGTCCATATAAATTGTAATTTTCAAGGCATCCATTTGATTTAAAATAAACTAACCAACAAACAAACTGGCAAGGGTTCTAGTTTTTTGGCTATCATTTGTCCAAGTCCTTGTACAGTCATAACTTTGAAATGATTAAATATATAACAAAATGTAACTGGAGACTTTTTTGTTATTGTTTACATTTAGGTGATAATAACAGAAATGCAAGACGTGTTACAGGTACAGCGTTAATGTTTTATACATTGTTGAATTTATGGAGAAAACTATTATTTATTTTAACACATCTTTTTATTTCTGTATTTGCTGAGTGCATCCCTTAGAATAATGCGAGCTGTCAAACAGAAGCTGGGAGTGGAATTTCACTTATGAGAGCTAGGGATAGAGATTTTGAGTTTTTAAGGGGTAAAGATGCAAGAATTGCAAGCATTAAGCAGCAGGATACACCAACAGATTTGGCACAAACATCGCCCAAGGGGACCTTTGATTACTACAGTGTATATTGACAGTATGAGAGCGAGCTGAAGGAGGATTCAATTCATTAGGATATTTAATTCCAGTGGTTCACATACAGTGTATAAATTAAGTGCCATCTTTGATACACCACAATTTTCCTTGTTATTTCTGACAACTGTGTGGTTATCCACATTTTTCTTTTTAGATTAAAATAGGTCTTGCTAAGATCTGCTTTCCTCCCATGGTCGTAACCTTTGCAGAATACTTCATCTGTCAGTAGTAGGACCCACTGTCCTTAAATTTTCAACATATTTGTTTAAGCTGCCACTCTTGAAGGAAATTCTAATGCTCTACAAAATAAGTTTGATGCTGAAGAACTGTCTGTTATTCTACAGTCATGAAACCTTGGTTGTGGATACATGTGCATGTAATTAAAAACTGATTTGCTATTTACTGTCTTTTCAGTTAACATCAGCGATGACGATGATGATGATGATGACAGGCTTCCACGCCAATCCACCCCAATTCCCAGTCTGCATAACCCAGGTACAGTGTATGAAGGTCATTAATAAAAGGTATTCCAAATCATCATTGCACAAAAACAAATGGACCTGGAAGAGGGACCCTATGAACATTCAACGGCGAATAGCTGATAAATGCCGTAAATTGAACAAAAAAAACTATTAATTAAATATCACCCACTTGTAACTATTTAAGACGATTTCCGCTCAACGTTCGAGCAGTAAGTGCAAAAATTAAGTTACCAAAAAAATACTTGCAGCACTGTCACATTTTGAGAACAGATAAGAAGAACTTATCGTTACTTTTGCTCCCAAGCTGACCCCGCGAGAGAAAATTGGATTTGAAGTTATCCATATTTCAATTAAAAAGACGCTTCATGTCAGTTCAAAACAAAATGGCGCCCGTTTTTAGCATACTTTTACGAGATTTGAAATTAATTTTCTTGAGAATGCTTGAGAATTTCATCGCGGGGTCACTTGGGCAAGTGAACTAGAGTGAGATGTTTCAAATAGCATTTAAAACGTTACCGTGCTACGAGTAGTTTTTTGGTAAATTTTTTTTGCACTTATTGCTCGAACGTTGAGCGGAATCTGTCTTAACTTTCTAAAAGATGTTTCCCACTGTTGTTTTGCATCTTTTTGTATGTATTTTAATTCAAATTTGTCTTTGTATGGACCTTATTGGTATTTAATTTCGCGGGTACTTAATTTCTCGATTTTGGCAAGACAGTATTTCGCAGGGTTTTATTTTTGCGATTTCAATAGGCAAATATGAAAAAAGGGCCAAAAAAAGTAGTTAAAAATGGAGAGGATTTTTATTCGAGGGTCTTTAATTTCGCAATTTTTTTACAATCACGAAAAACGTGAAATTAAAGGCTCGCAAAATTAAGTACCAATAAGGTAAGTAATTTAGTAATATTGAAATTATGTTAAGATTGCCATTTTTTGTAGATAAATAAGCTTAAATTAAAACATCCAAGGTTAATCCAGTCTGAACAGTGATTGTCATTTTAGTGGCTCAATTAAGTCTGACGTGGACCTTGTACTTACACAACCTCAGCAATTGCCCTGTTGAGGACTCTTAAGCTCCCAGTTGGGATCCCACCCGGGATCCCTGGTGGGATCCCCGGTGGGATCCCAACAAAACTTTTACCTGGGTAGCTACTAAAAATAATACAAGCTGTTAATCCAAGCGACCAAATTTGGAGTTACTGATGCAAAAGTTATAGGTTCCAGAAACTTGCGTGAGTCGTAAGGCAAGAATGTAATTTTATCAACATCCTAAATGCCACCGAATTATAAAATTTGGTGTTTTTTCTATTTAATAAGAGTGTGATTAACCCAGTCTCAAAAGCAAATAAAATTCACAAACCTCTAGTACAATTTTGAACTCTTTGCAAGCAACCTTGAATCAGTTAAATTAAGGCTTCACAACACAAATGTGAATTAGTATTCAGCAGCATTATTGTCAAGGCATTGGCGATTACTACCCATTAGTGACAAATTAATACATGTACAGGTGAAATGCTTTGGACACTCCACAATGTAATTCATACACTTTGTTTTTCTATTTCAAAACTTAGTTCCTTCTACTGTGGATGTGAGAAGATTAATGGAAAAGTCGTATGGTAAGTGGTATGTTTTCGTATAACCAGAGTAAAGAAATTAACACACAAAGTTCGTATTCCTTAATGTGAATGCTCGTTTTATTTGTTTTTTTATTTTTTTGTGAATGCTATTTTTAATACAAGAAATTGACTTTAATCAAAATGCACAGGCCCATGCTATTCAGATTCTGGTGGCCCAAGGTGAGTACTTTTTTGTGTGCTCCAGAGGCAAACGAAATTGGAAGAGTCATAGGTGCACCAGATTTCATTTTATGACTGTTTCATAGCCACAGTGATCAATTCCCTAGGTATATATTACTTTTATAGAGACTTATCCACTGACACCTTTCTTTTATTGTTTGTACTTAAGATAAAATTGTGAAAGTGCCCATGATCAGCCTCACATTGACGGATGATGAAAGGACATCATGGGAAAAAGATGCTAGAGAAGGTGAGTAAATAAACCATAAAACGAGACTGCAATTTGAAGAACATGGAATAGAAAAACATTTTTAACAGAGAAGGTTGCTTGACTGTAGGAGTAGGCTACAGTGTTATAAATAGTGTGACACATCACAGTACATTTTTCAGCCAGACAAAGATGGTGTCATCACTACTAAATATAGCTAGAATAGAAAGCTCACTGAACCTACAACCTACTGGTTTTTAGAATGTTGAAGCAAAGTTAAAACTACATGATTGTAGTTTTATTTGTGAAATCAACATTAGTTTTAAACAATTATAAGGACAGTGAATAATTTAATGAAAGAGATTTGACCCGTGTAGTACTGAGTTCGAAGCTTCTTCAGATTTGTCGTTTAAAGTTATAAAAAGTCATATCCTTAAGACACTTATGGTAAGGGTAGTGATTAAAACTAACAACAATTGCTCTTTTATTGTAAAGCGGGAGAAGTGGAAGAGGACCCAGATGCGTTAATCGCAGCAGAAACTGGTAGGTTGTTTGTTGGCTTGTTACAGTTTTTAACAAAATATACATTTGCACCAACAAATAAATACTGACATTTTTACACATATACATCTCATCTCCATGGCATGCAATAGCATATTTAAAATGTGAACAAATTAGTTGTATGTAATTGCCACTAAACGAATTTCTTGTGTTCGTGTTTTTGCAGATCCAACAAGTGGTCCATCTTATGATATAAGACTGTTGGACACATTCTTAGAGGAGAATAATATAACCCAAAGGCTATCTCTCCTTTGCCTAACGGCAACACAGGTAATTGCAAATAAGGCAACTCTGGAATGGATTATTTTTGTTTTGTTTGGTTTTGTTTTTTGGTTGTCTGTGCATTCTTCCAAATGCAAGGTTGTAGATACTGTCCAGTGGATTAATTGTTTTACTTCCCAGTATGTCATAGCAAAATATTGGGCAGGGATGCATGCATTTGAATGGCAAATTCCATTGATGGAAAATTAACATGACTGCATGTATATTCTTTTACAGATGCGGCTGCAGAGTCATTTTGATGCAAGCCCGGTCTGTATCATCAGATACAGACCAACAAAAAGGGCTGCAGATCAGTTGAGGTTGGTACATGTATATAGAGGCTAGTGGTTGACTGATAAGTAGTTTGTTTGAATTTGAAATTCACAAGCTAGAAGGTGTTTATGTATTCTCTCGATTAAATGCCGGGCCCCAAATATTAACTCCAGGTATAAACACTGATAAAAGAGGGAGTTGTAACACGGCTGCTTTCTAAAAAAATGGCAGGCCCAAATAAAGCTGCTTACCGGAATACAAAGAAATGCCGGGTCCACCATGCCAAGTGTGAAATAAATGCCGGGGGCGTTTAATTGTGAAAGTATGGTAAACTTGATTGATTTTGACTGAAGGAGCATTAAAGGGAATTCTGAAGCCCTGAAGTCAGGTCCTCAAGTGACATCATCATGACATTATTATGCAGATAATTACGCAGCATGTACATTTTTCTCAGGCAGTAGATTTGAGATGTATACATTTTAAACTATTGCCTAATTTGTCACCAACTGTAGAACTCTGATGATGTCTGAAGAAATCATCACGCCGTTACAAGACTGCAATGTCCATGTGGCATTGATGGGTTCTGAATTTGATGTGCAAGGTATGTACATGTAGTACTGATTATACTATTAATAACATTAAATGAGAGTGATCATGTGTCTAGTAGTTCAAATTGTGATTTTGTAACAAGAAAGGGGCTAGGGGAAAAAGACTTTGAAGCACTAAACAAAAAGGTTAATGAATTGTGGGACGGATGAAGAGTCAGCAGAAAAGACAATTTACCAGCTAAATGTGAGCACTTTAAAGCATAATAACTTGTTATTCTTTTAATAGCTTGTGGAAAACAAGGACAAGGATTCGGCACTCTTGACCTCTAAATAAGGGTGTTCCAGCCAACAATGTCTTCGACAAGACTGGTTGTCGGGGACGTCATTGCAGGTGTGTGGAAATTTTGTAAATTATCACTTTATATTGTCAATATTTCTTAACTTAATATGACTGGGGGAAAAAATTGACAGCTTAAATTTAACTTGTTGTTTTTCTAGGACATGAGGCAGTTACTCATCTTGGGCAGGCAGTGCAAGATGCAAAATTGCCTACAGGCACAAAATTGCCTTTAAGTTTAGTAGTGACAGCTTCTGTAATAATGCAAACATCAGTGCCAGAAGGCCAAAAATAGCGTTTCTAAGGTTCTGAAAATTCAAATTTTCCAGGGGGAGAATGCCCCCGGACCCCCCTACTTCATTACACACCTAATGGCTATTCTACCCCACGAACTGTTTCATTACAAAATATAGCCAGGGGAATATCAGCTCTTTTTTGCCCTCTGCTAGTCTGATTCTTAAACAACTGAACAACTGATAACAAGGTCCAAAATAATGCTTTAAACCGATAGGAATTGTCTGTTTATGTACTTCAGAATGCAGCAAATTGCATTAGAGCATCTCTAAATTTTCGAAATTTTCCAGGGGAAGATACCTCTGGAACCCCTACCAGAAAATTACCTTTAGTGCTTGTCTGAATAAAGACTTTTACTCCTGCAGGACTTGAGCGTTAAAATTGACTGTTAACTTTATTTTCAGTTTGATAAGTTTTAGATTTACTTTATCCCTTTTTTCTTCCTTTTTTTTGGGGGGGGGGCATCTCAAATATTTAGGACTGCAAGGGGGGGACCCAGGTAAAAAATTTCTAATGTAGAGGGGGGGTCATTATATTTTAAAGGTACTACCCATCAAATCCCACCAGCCCCCCCTACCCCATAAGAAATGAACGGGCCCTAAAACCAAGCTACATGTACTCAATTTTGCGCAGACACTTGGAGGGTGGGTCAGAGCATTTGGAAAAGTAATGGCGTAAGAATGCATGACCCGCCCCCTTAATTACCTGGGCATAAATTCTGCTGACCCACCCAAAAGTAGTCGCAGAAAATAATATGCCCCTCCTCCAGGCCACGACATCACGTGATAACGTTGATTGCCCAGTTGTTTTTTAATGGGGATTCTTTCTCATGTCTCTACAAAAGCTTTCAGATGACCCATCCCTTGAACTGAGGCCCAGAATAGCATGACCCACTCCATTGAGATGAATCATAGTTACCCACCCCATTTGTGGTACAGTCCACCCCAACCTATACCTAATAAAAATTATTGTTTAAAAAAAAAAAATTCCTCGCAAGATAGGCACCGAATCCACAAAACTACACAGATTCAGTTTATTACATGTAACTATAAATGTAGACCCAACTCGCAGTAACAGTAATCACAAACAGCGTTTCACACGATCATCCGGAGTGTTGTGCAGTTGAACCAGTGCGTATTAACTGTGAATAATTCACTTTATTTATCTTAGGAAATGGCAGACAAACGGAAGGAGGATCAAGCTGTAAGTAAATTATTAAGTAGTGAGTGCGTGTAACATACTGTAATGTATCAGTTTACCTTCCCAAACGGTTATGCGAAGAGTTACCTACAGTAATACATCAAGGATATGAGTATCTTGACGCACACAGCGAGGACAAATTTTTTCGTCACTACTCAGTTGCAGCTGGAAGATAGAATGATCTTCTGACGACACACACAAAAAGAAAATTGTATTGCGTGCACATATAGATTTGCTAAGTTGATTATTTATTGTGCACTACTTCTAAAGGTACAAAGAGGGCAAGAATCAATTCCAGCAGAAGATAAGGATAAGGTAAAACGATGTGTTATTTACATTATCTGTAGTTTACCTGACCCGAGCTTGCAAAAACAGCTCTAAATTCATACGGGCACGCCCGGTTCCAGCAATACGATCTCAACTTGTTTTTCAGAAAATTGATCTCAAGGCATTTTTTAAGAAAATTGATCTCAAGACGTTTTTAAGAAACTTGATCTCAAGGCGTTTTTAAGTAACTCGATCTCAAGGCGTTTTTAAGAAACTTGATCTCAAGGCGTTTTTAAGTAACTTGATCTCAAGGCGTTTTTAAGTACAAGGCGTTTTTAAGAAACTCGATCTCAAGGCGTTTTTAAGAAACTTGATCTCAAGGCGTTTTTAAGTAACTTGATCTCAAGGCGTTTTTAAGAACCTCGATCTCCGAAGGCGTTTTTAAGAAACTTGATCTCAAGGCGTTTTTAAGTAACTCGATCTCAAGGCGTTTTTAAGTAACTCGATCTCAAGGCGTTTTTAAGAAACTCGATCTCAAGGCGTTTTTAAGAAACTCGATCTCAAGGCGTTTTTAAGAAACTTGATCTCAAGGCGTTTTTAAGTAACTCGATCTCAAGGCGTTTTTAAGAAACTCGATCTCAAGGCGTTTTTAAGAAACTCGATCTCAAGGCGTTTTTAAGAAACTCGATCTCAAGGCGTTTTTAAGAAACTTGATCTCAAGGCGTTTTTAAGTAACTCGACCTCAAGGCTTCTTTAAGGAACTCGAACTCAAGGCTTAACAACCCGATCTCAAGGCATTTTTAACAAACCCGATCACAAGGCGCTTTTAAGTAACTCGATCTCAGTGGACTACAACGCACATCGTCCACAAAATTGTTTTCCCCTCTAACCGAAAATAATCTGGTGAAAAGACGAACCTTTCTGATATCTTGGGTATTTTGTTTTCTGCTCGCAGTTAAAGTATAAAAGAACCCTTCTCTGGTGAATGAACGTAAAAATACGCAGACATGGGTATAGTATCAAATCACCATTTATAAAAGAAGCTTTTACATTATTTGCAGGAGGCCACTAGTGGTGGTGATGAACACGACGATACTTTGGTGGACACCGAAGAGGTAATATTGCTTTCTAGCGGTTTTTGAAACAATAAAACTAACACGTCTTCTTACGGTATAAAAGATAAACTCGTTTACGTATATTACTCTCCCTCGTGTCATTGCCGAGGTACATTGTAAAAATGTTCGAATGGGAAATTGCAACTATGCATGCCAAAGCTACTTTGAAGCAAAGATCCGTGCCTGTTTGTTTGTTCAATCAATGTCAGAAGATTTCACCATTCAGACTTGCATGTTAGGCGAAGCACTGACTTTGAGGCATTTCTTTTAGGTGAGAAAACGACGCATCGAAAGACTGGAAAAGGAGGTAAGAAATAATGCATATGTGAAAAAAGTGACTTCATTTAATTTCGGAAGTGAAATGCAAGACATCGCGCAACACACCTGTTTTAGGGAGCAAAAGGCTATTAATATTAGCCTACATACAGAAACACTACAGTAACGGTCAATAATGCTCTCAACGGTAAAGAAGGAGGGGGAACGTTTATGTGGTGCATGTACGTTTCTGACTGCACAAAATGCAATGAGTTCACGACTAATACCAATGTCCCCTTGTCTGATTTATCGCCTAAAGAGATCACATGTCAATCAAACTAAAATATAACCATGTCCACGGAGAACGTATACCATTATTCCTACAAGTTGAAATAAAAGTAAGACTTGATGCATTACAACTTAGCCTTAAGATCACACAAAATTCAAGGCAGTGGTTGATATGCTGGTGCGCTTTATTTCACTTTACAGGCAGAGGCTTACAAACGTCCACGGACAGGTAACGGCGAGAATAGCGAGGATAACGACGATAGTGGAGAGGTAAGTACTTTATTAACCGGCCGTCGCCATGGCGACCGCCGGTTTATAAAATGGACACGGTTTTTGGTGAAAGCAAGTTGGTTTAACATACGAAGAAAGTGCTGTAAAGCTTGTGGTACGGGTACTCAAGAGCGGTACTGTCTTATACAAGACGCATGCGCATGTTAGTCTTCTGAATGTTACCTTCCTATGTTTTTGTCTTTTAATTTACAGTATTTAAGATATGAACGGCGAAGGGTTGTTTAAGTTTGGGGTTTTTTGTACAGTACAGCCCAAAAATAATGCACGCGCAAGAACTTCTTTTTGCGTCCGCAAGCCGAGAACTTCTTGCGGCTACTTGCAGGATGCCTGCACTTGAATACTGCAAGCCGCAAGAACGTCTTTGCATTTAGAAGTTAAAACCGCAAGAACTTCTTTGTGGTAAGATATCTGGACCGCAAGTAAGCGCAAGAACGTCTTTGCCCTAACATCTTAAAAACCCGGAACCCGGAGAAGGTAAAAAAGAGACCACTTTATAGCGCAAGGCACGTTCGAAATTGGCTGCCTTTGTAACTTGCAATCAGTTGTTTATTTGGTCCCTTGTAAGTTTTTTTCTTCGGTTTTGAATTTTTTATCCGATAAAAGGTTCACTAGGTTCTGAATTTGACACTGGTCGCCTTCTATGTTATTTTTTAACGGCTAGGGAGAAACGAGACTCAAACGAAGCACGCGTGTTATTGTTTATGTGTCCCGGAGTCCCAGACATGCGGTACGCTTAGCGGCGCGAAAGGTTTCGCTCGATTTATTTCACTTAAATGAGGAACAATGGCAAAGCACAGTCCATCAGTCACATTATTAAAGAACCGACATTCACCTGTTCAGTGTTGCTGCACTTCCACCAACATATTAAACTCGGACAAATACTTTTAATTAGTTGCGCTCACACGTGTGAGAAATGAACATGGTCACTCAGATGAGAAGAAATAATACCCGAAGTCTTAATTGGAAAAACACCTTATGTTTGTAAAAATAGTTCCACTCATTACGCTGAAGTCGATATCACATTTTAAATCTTCGAAGTAAACCAAAAAAGTCTGAAGGAAACTAAAACTCCGCGATCTGAAAGAAATTCGGCACGTCAATTCTAACCTGAGTAAACACAAATCTGCCGTATGCAAATTTGGTATGATTTGCTTGAATGACATTTTGTAACGCAATGCATGAGCAGTTCTCTAAGTCGTCAAGACAGCAAGCCCCGGGCAGCAAGCTGTGTCGAAAGGCGAATGTGTGGTTGAAATCATATGTCTATGCTATTTCTTCGAGTATCCCTTTTTTGCTGGGAAATTAAACTGGTAAAGATGCAGGGATTCTTGATGACTTCACCCACGCGATGGCATGACCTCCTGCATGTGTAAGTCTGGTCTTGTCTTGCCTGTCAAAGAAGAGTTCGCGCAGTTTGCCGCAATTATAGCTTTTGGACCTTTTTGTTTCTATTTCTTGGATGGAATGAAAAACTGAATTGAGTCAGTTCTGAGTTGAACCCGTATCACTGTATCTGAGACACGCTTAAAAAAATTGTTCATGTTTTGTCATGTGCCGGAGATCATGTTTACCGGGTGTTTATCTTGCAGTCGGAAAGCTGGCGGATATTCCATTTCGTGATGTGAATTTTCTTCGATACTTCGGTTGTTCGAACATTTGCTTCCTTGATTTTTTGATTAGCCTTGTGAACTTTCGCTTGACTTGGCGAATTGTCGCGCCAACACGCCAACACGACGAAAAATCGCTCGAAAGCTCGGTGATATTTCAAAGAGAATAGAGCGCGAGATTCGCTCTCATTACTTTTGCAATACCTCACACTAACACGAGCACTGCAAGTTTCTTCGGCTGGACCCTCACTACTTCTTGCGCCTTCTTGCGGCTTGCGGTAACATTAGTAACTTCTTGCGGCTAGATTTTCAACTTCTTGCGTTTCGAATGTTCTTGCGGGTAAACTGCAAAAACCTAGCACTTTCACTTCTTGCGCGGGCTTGCGTGTTCTTGCGGCGCAAGAACTTCTTGCGCCACTTCTTGCGCGTGCATTATTTTTGATAGGATTGAATGCGAAAATAGGATTGAATGCGAAATTGACTGTGTTGTCTGATCTAGTTAGTGGCTATGGTGAAATTTTTTTTAGCGCAGGAGTTTTTTTTTATTGGGATTGACATTTTGAGGGGTGTAAAAATGTGGGAGTCAGAAGGATTTGTGAATGTCAGGACCATATCACGCTTCTGTGAATGTGATTTGCTATAAAAGTTGCGTTTGGCGTGAGAGGCAGTTTCCCTTGGCGTTTTATGGGGGGGGGGGGGGGGGGTGGTTTGCGAAGTGGATTGTAAGGTTTCTGATTGGCTAACTTGTATTTCGCAGCGGACAAAAAGGACAGTTGCGTTTTGCCGGCGTGGGCTAGGAAGAGAAGGAATTGGTACTAGTATGATGATGCAATATTAGTTGATTGCACATCAGTACATGATAGTTCTTGTGGACGGAGAGAAATGAGTGTTTATTTGAGGCGAGAAGTTGATACGAAGGAATCGTCATTAATAAGGAGTTTTTTTATTAATAAGGCAGGTGTTACGAGTCTTTTTGCATTGAAAGAACGAAAATATCTGAATATTATCGACGGATTTGTGTGGTTTGCGTGTGGTGTTCGCTAAAGGCTACGAGCAGTCTCACTTTCCGTTCAGAGGTAGATAGTGAAGGAAAAGAAAAACAGGCGAGTGAGCGCGAAATCGATTGCGGCTCGACAGGCGCGTTAGCTTTCAAAGACGTGGGCGACTTTCGTCCCCGCTCGCTTGTTTACCTGGTTAGCGGGTTAGCAAACTGGATTTAAACATCACGTCATGAGAGATCTTGACGTGCCCCATACTCTGACGATCTGCTCGAGCTCGTGTTTTTTGATTCTACTGCTATGTTCACTGTTTGTATTTAAGGTCTAGGCACAACAGTAAATACTTCGTCGTCCCTGTGTGAGCATTCTCAGTTGTGGACGAATTCATATCGACATTCAACGTTTGAGTGATTTTGCGTTTTTCAGCACAAATAAAGCGATAAGAAAGATAAGCTGAGTCATCAGAGTTTAAACATTACGTCATCCAGTACCGCTATAGTCAAAATATTGTGTCACACAATCACACTTTTCCTCACGCCGGTTCGTAAAAAAAGAGGATCGCGCTAACATTTGTGAAACCTAGGGGTGGGGAGGGTCAGAATGGCCGGTTAAAATGCCCAATGGGCTTTCTTGTTCATCTTTCAGAGGGCCATTCAAATTCTCCAGCGCTTGAGCAAGTTGAAATATTGTAACAGTTAAACCTAAATCATCAAAGCGAGCGTATCCACAGCAGCATTTTTTATACTGATTGTGTCTATCATTTTCCTTTTTCTTATAGGTGATTTTAAAGAAGACATGAAGATTTATAAAGGCAAACCAAAATTATTTCAATGGTCGATACTACGACTAGCATTAATACAAAAAAAAAATTGGGTGAATTAGGTTTAGCAAACCAGTTCTCATTTCAACGGTGCATACTGTTATAGAATTATGCATGTAGGTGGACATGCATTACTTTCAAGTTTTATTTTAATACGCAGTACTTGTCTGTGAAATGAAGTGGAAAGGAAAAGAAAGTAGTCATATAATTTTTATGCTCATCATAGTCCTAGTATTGGCCGTTTAAATAATTGTGGTGCAACTTGCATTCCTTCTAAGATTTACAGTAAAAGGAGTAAGTTGAGGTGGCTCGAAAGGGTTTTTAAATTTATAAACCTTTTGAAACGAGGGAAAAAAACAAGGAAGTATTTCTGAGCATGTGGGCAATCTACGAATATCTCGATAATTCGTTTATCAGGCAATACTTTAAGGCTAGTTGTGACGACATAGCCGTTACCACGACAACCCTAAAAGTCCACAAAAAGAACGCCCAAATTTCAGTTTTCGTCAATTATCCGAAAAACTAAGTCGGTGACCTACCCTTTTGATTGCATTTTTGGAAAGCTCCCTAAATTCTTTAACTTCTCTGACGGTATGGCAAAAAGTTATTCAGTATAAACGTGGAAAGCCATTTTTAGTGTTACATGCATGTAAAAAAATAGGATGGTCACCGAGCAAAATTTCGAGATAAAAACAAATGTTTCGTGCAAGTTTCGTGCGCGATTTTACGCGGCATTTAATTTCTAGTATTTTGTGCTTGCGACTTGTTAATAGAAATTTGGATTCATTCAGCTGGTGCGTGCTAAGTCGTGTGTAGGCTATGCACGCGCGCGGCTAGAAACTCTTTCGATCCTCCTTAAATAACAGTGGAGAGGAAAAGGAAAAGTTCCCATAGTATTGGCAATTCAAATAATTTTGGTACAGCTTTTTGAAGTCCAGGGGTGGAGAAGACACCCTTTATCAAGAAGATACATCCTCCAGAGTAATTCTTTAAGAGGATGTTTTTTCCACCATCACATTTTTCTATCTCTCTTTTTTTTTTTTACTTTTATTACGACGAGACCTTTAACTGCAACTCACATAAAGGGAAACAGAGATTTGCGCTCACCCAGTTAGTTATGATATGGGCCCGTCAAAAAAAATGTGTTCTGTTGATTGATTAAAAAAAAATTGACTAATTCTCGGTTCAGAAATTAAGTAACATTACGGCTGTCAGTAGGACATCTCACATTTGTATCATGCTTTTGAAAACCACGAATTATTGATATTTGTTGTGGAAAATAGTCACCAAAAAGGCGATTCATTTTATAAACGTCTTCGTTCGAAAAAAAATGTAGACTTGTGGACAGGGTTTCCGCATTGTCAGATGTCAACATGGAAAAAATGGTGAAATTTAATTTTTTGCACCCATGGTCAAATTTAACTCTTACCTCATTGACAAAGAAATCTAATCAATTGGAGTACGAAACTTGACCATGGAAATAATTTTTGGCTTCACAAAATTCCAAAATAAGACTGTGTTAAGATGGGGTTGGGAATAAGACGATGTTGGGAACGGGCGATCGGTGTTGCGAGAAGCATCCATCGCGCATTCCCCAACACCGCGCATACTCAAGTGCCTGAGATTTTTTGGAGCTTTGAGAGTGTAGCTAGTGCCGAAGACTTGCTAAATAATCAAAATCGGTTTGTAGGTTTGTCCTTTGTTTCAGTTAAGTTTTACAGTGGTGTCCATGAATGACTACTGGCGGTATTATAAATATTTAAAATGACATGTACATTACGTACTTGAGGCACGGATGGCTTGAAGGGTTAACAAAATCGGCCATTTATCATTTTACAATTTGTTGTACAATACCTTAGAGGATATACTGAAATTTCACAGGCCATTTTGTGACTCTATCCATTTGCCGTAATTTTTTAATGTAGATTTTTAGTGTGAACTGAATAAATATGGTTTAGTACCTTTTTGAAAATGTCCTTTCGTCGTGGTTACAGGGTATAACTTCGACAAAAAGGGATGTCTGCACTCAAGTGTTTTAATTTTTGGCGGAAATCATGTTTTAAGCAGTGCGAAATGACCGAATTTGGACTTTTGGAAAGATGCCATCTTAGTTTGAAACGCATTGACCCTTAATTACGGCGTTTTTAAGACCTTATTATACTGATCACTACAAACGGCCTTTAAGGCTTGCACTAATTTGCAAACGGCGTTCATAAGGACTCTTACGATCGGCGTTTACAAGGACTCTTAAGAAGGGCGCGTAATGACTCTAACGAACGGCGATTATAAGGACTCTTACGAACGACTTTTGTAAGGACTTACGAACAGCCTGTGTAAGGACCCTTACGATCGGCGTATATAAGGACTCTTACGAACGGTTTGTGTAAGACTCTTACGATCGGCGTTTATAAGGACTCTTACGAACGGCTTGTGTAAGGGCTCTTACGATCGGCGTTTATAAGGGCTCTTACGAACGGCTTGTGTAAGGGCTCTTACGATCGGCGTTTATAAGGGCTCTTACGATCGGCGTTTATAAGGGCTCTTACGATCCGCTCTTCTAAGGACTCTCACGATCGGCTTGTGTAATGACTCTTACGAACGGCTTGTGTAAGGACTCTTACGAATGGCTTGTGCAAGGACTCTTACGATCGGCTTGTGTAAGGACTCTTACGATCGGCTTGTGTAAGGGCTGTTACGATCGCCTTGTGTAAGGACTCTTACGAACGGCTTTTGTAAGGACTCTTAGGAACGTCGTTTATAAGGACTCTTACGATCGGCGTTTATAAGGGCTCTTACGAACGGCTTGTGTAAGGACTCTTACGAACGGCTTTTGTAAGGACTCTTACGAACGTCGTTTATAAGGACTCTTGCGATCGCCCTGTGTAAGGACTCTTACGAACGTCGTTTATAAGGACTCTTACGAACGGCTCTTGTAAGGACTCTTACGAACAGCGTTTATAAGGACTCTTACGAACGGCGTTTATATGGACTCTTACGATCGGCGTTTATAAGGGCTATTACGAACGGCTTGTGTAAGGACTCTTACGAACGGCTTTTGTAAGGACTCTTACGAACGTCGTTTATAAGGACTCTTACGATCGCCTTGTGTAAGGACTCTCAGTTACGAACGGCGTTTATAAGGACTCTTACGATCGGCGTTTATAAGGACTCTTACGATCGCCTTGTGTAAGGACTCTTACGAACGGCGTTTATAAGGACTTCTTACGAACGGCTTGTGTAAGGGCTCTTATGAACGGCTTGTGTAAGGGCTCGTACGATCGGTTCGTGTAAGGACTCTTACGATCGGCTTGTCTAAGGACTCTTACGAACGGCTTGTGTGATGACTCTTACGAATGGCTTGTGCAAGGACTCTTACGATCGGCTTGTGTAAGGACTCTTACGATCGGCTTGTGTAAGGGCTGTTACGATCGCCTTGTGTAAGGAGTCTTACCAACGGCTTGTGTAAGGGCTCTTTCGATCGGCTTGTGTAAGGACTCTTACGAACGGCTTGTGTAAGGGCTCTTTCGATCGGCTTGTGTAAGGGCTCTTTCGATCGGCTTGTGTAAGGGCTCTTTCGATCGGCTTGTGTAAGGACTCTTACGAACGGCTTGTATAAGGGCTCTTTCGATCGGCTTGTGTAAGGGCTCTTTCGATCGGCTTGTGTAAGGAATCTTACGAACGGCTTGTGTAAGGGCTCTTTCGATCGGCTTGTATAAGGGCTCTTTCGATCGGCTGGTGTAAAGACTTACGATTGGCGTTTATAAGGACTGTTACGATCGGCGTTTGTAGGGCTCTTAAGAAGGGCGTTCGTAAGGACTCTGAAACGTCAAATAGATCCTCTTATTCACAGCGTATATAAGCAGGCATCCGAATGGTGTTTTCAAACAGTCTTAAAAACGGCGTTAACTCTTACGAACGGCGTTTATAAGCAGTCTTCTAAATGGCGTTACAAAACGGGTCTATATAACAAGTGCGAGTTATCTAGAGTCATTTTCATGCTACGAATTATATAGGGTGCTATAAGTTATATTTTTGTACTGTTTTTATATAAGGGTTCATGCCCAGCTACTGATAAAGATCCAAGAAAATTATGGTTTTCCAAGTCAAGTGAGGCGAGTGAATTTCACGGCCGTTCTAATATTTCTCTATTTCCTGTTAAACCGACCTCTCTGGACTCCGCAGTGTCGCCTTTTGCTTGTGGACAATCTCACTCAGCCTCTCCCCGGCTAGGGGCAATTTTGTCGTCGAAACGCTTCTCGCAATGATTCATGTGTGCGCTTCAAATGAAAATGCATACCAGGAAAGGCGAGTTTCGTATTTAAGACGGATTTTCGACGGCTTAAAATAGGATCTGGTACCTATGAGAAAGAACAGAGGTATGCACAAGACCCAAGAATACACTTTGAAGTTTTAGGGCGATTCGTTTATTGTGATGGAATTTATCGAACCTCAAGTGAGGTGCAGTGTGAAACTGTTCTGACTGTTTCCTGCCTTTAATTAATTCTAAAGATTCAGCAAACATGAAAACTTATAAAAACCTCAATTTCTCGTCTAAAAGGCTTCAAACCAGCCCAGGAAGCCCTCAAGTAATGACCAATACAACAATGTAATGAGGCAAATCATTTTTATTTGGACTTTTTTCTGACTTGTGGCAATTTGAGACGTTTTGTAGCGTTTCCATACAAACTCTTAAATGTTGCCGAAGTCATCATTATGCATAGCGTGCCGATGTCATTATTGTGCATAGCGTGGAAAAAACAGTCTAATTTATGCGCAGTTCTCAACGTTAGCTTGGGCTACCTGTGAATTGATAAACAATCTTCACCTTCTTCTTCAACAACACCGAGTACACGAATGTTGAAATCTCGGTAATGTCTTTCCATGCGTTCCAGTTTTTTTTCAGTTTGTTCCTGGAGGCGCTCTTTCGTTTTCTCGAGCGTGCTTAGGGATTTTCTCGCGTCACCGACATCTTCTTCGAGTTTCTGTACTTTCGGCTTTATGTTGTCAATCTCGTCAACTTTAGACATAATGCTTTCAATCTTCGCGAGACGGGCATTCGTTTCGCTTCGAAAAATTGTAAAGTCGTCGCTTATTTTCTTAATTTGACTTGTAAGGTCACTTCTCAAAGATTTATTTATTTATTTATTTATTTTGCTTCGCCTGGGAGTTACGTATATAAAAAACATTGAAGACAATTACAAAACCAGGCAGGGACACCACAACAGTAAGAACCAATTACTGTGGGCCCACATTAATTAATTAATTGACAAGGTACATAAGGAAACAAAAACTGATTAAAAGCAACAAGTTACAGGACAATTCAACAGTCTAGCATTTTTACATTTAACACATATAGATTTCCAGGTTCTAGGCTCTTCAGGATCATAGCTTGTACGAAGGGCTTCGAAATAATATTCTAGTAGTTTAAGCTTGAAACTCTGAATTGATGTAGGCATTCTGTCGCACACGGCCGCCTCTTTCTTCTTCACCTTTGGATTTTTTGGTGACTGCTCAACAGTTTCTGCTTTCCTGAGGCCTTCCAAACTTGGCAGAGTTTTTCCTGATCTGAGAAGTTTACCAGACATGCAGCGACAAGTGAGGCTGTTCAGTTAAGTTACGAAAGATTTCGCTCGTCACGGAGCTCAACTTGACACGTCCTCACTCCATGATGCCCAGTCACGTGTCAACCTCAATATTTTTCTCTTGCTCAGTTTCACCTCACTGTGGAGGGCTACACTCAAAAGCAATATGCTGAGCGATAAAGTAGAAAAATTCATACTTGGCACTAACGAAATCCCCGCATGCTTTATAAGTTCGTTCGGTTCGTTTATTCTTTTTATTCAAAGAAGTCTACCCATGCTCTTCGTACGTAGAAATAACGAAAAACAGTACTATTTTAAATCTGCTTGCAATTCAAAAAAAATTTATCAAAGTAAGGTTATTGTTGTTCCGCTTTAGAAACTGTTGTCGAATCCAGTCTTGAAAAGAACCTCCCCCGAGCACAAAAAGACGTCTTCCTGATGCGAGAATGTCCATCTCAACGATTGCAACAGCGCCATGGTCTGAAAGAGAGTAATAGTTGGGCTGAAACTGAGTGATTGGATTAAGATTTTTCTCTAGAAGCTCCATGAGTGATTTTGCATTTTTCCTTAAACTTGCAGAGCGTGACGAAGATCCAAACTCTGAAAAATCCGTGGCAAGGAAAACTTTTAGTTCTGAGGCTATAGAATTTGTCATCATTTTAACTGCGGCACTCAACTTCAGCATGCACTTAACAACTAAATCAATATTTCCCCCGTGAAATAATATGCTTTCTGCGCGAATGTGAACGGAGACGAAGTCAGGCCGTAGATTACGAGCAATGAAATCTTGAGCGATGTGTTTGAGTTTCACGTTGAAGAAGGCGTCAACATTACCAAAAGACAGTGGACGTTTAACGATGGACCTTAAATTGAACTTAGCTCTTGGGCTTCTGCCGGGGTATTGGTTCCCTCTCCATTCCATTATACCAATACAGGGATGCTTCTTGACAATTTCACTCTCGAATGTTTCCACGGAATGAAGCGCGGGGGCATATACACAGGTTACTGAATTGATCTTAAGATTTTGATACATGCGAGGAGCTGTGCAAGGCAAAACTCCCGTGGTGCTGTTGAATGTTCCCGGCTTTCTAGGGGTAAAATAAAAGTCAACCAGTACGTCCAGCTGGTCTTTGCAGACGGTGCGAAACTTGTTCCAATCTACAAGCGTGCTGTGTCCACTAACCTGAAGCTCACGATTAAGCTCGGTCACATTGAAGTACAACGAGAGAGTCTGTTCGTTCTTCATTGCACCATAAAACATCGAGTGCTTTACAAATGGGATCACCACCTGTCTTCCCTCGTGAGCTGCGAGCGCTGTGAGATGAATGAGGCTAGTAGTGGCCTGAGTAAGTTGTTCCCAATAACTAAAAGCCATGATAAATTTTTCCTCACCACGCCGTTTATCTTGTACGTCGACACTGCTAAGCAGGACGTTGGTGATATTTTCAGGTTTTTTCTCTGGAGACAGATCCAAGTGAAATGTGATGTTCCTCTGTTGGACATGATGACCTGCTTCTTTATCGTTGATGTTGAATGTTGCTCGAGATAGATACCAAACAACAGACATCACTGTTATTCCGAGAAAGGACAGTTTGCGCAGCGATAGCCTCGTTGTTGCAGTAAACCTCATGCCTAACACTTCTTTAACTGGCTGCTGAACAAGTAACGTATACCTTTCTCTTGTATCTCCAAAATTGTCAGAGATTTTCATAAACTAAAATTTTCCTCATTTACTGAAGAAATATATTCATGATCTTGAGCTGTTATGCTAGGAAACAATTAAAAGTTTCAGGAATGTTGCCCTTAAGGGTTTGGTCACCAAACCGCACCATTTGGTCAAAGGTTAAGGGCAATATTTCTAAAACCTCTAGATTAGTTGTTTTCTATAACAAAAGAGCCCAAAGATCATGAATACATTTTAGAGGGAAAAGTGTTTAGTTAATGAAAATCAGGTTCTCACGCTTTTGGAGAAACAAGAAAAAGTTTGACAATGCTTTTTCAGTAGCCAGTTAAGGGTTTGGTGACCAAACCGTAACATTTGGTCGAAAATTTATACCATTGTTTACCTGAACCTTCGCAGCGAAAATCATGATAATCTTAAGGCTAAATATTAACTCATTGTAATTTTGAGTCTAGTCGTGAATAGATATTTAGAAGTCTTCATCTATCTCGAGAACACAAAAGAAACAAGCAATTATTCAAGATTGCAGGGGTAAACAAGGTAATTTTGAAAGCGGTTGGTTACGTGTGTAGTGTCACGTGATATTTACTGTTCTCCTTTTTCCATTTCTTAACATTTCGGCGTATTCCAACCGACAGAGGAAAACCGTGGCGATGTTTTTGTTTAGCAGGGAAATTCTTGGAGACAAAACTAAATGTGATAAAACAGACGAATGGAAACTGCACTGAAGGCAAAAGAATTCCGCTGCCCCTTTTCACGGTAGAGTGCCGATACACATGAGCGAACAAAAGTCGCTTATTGTGCACACTTAACGGGGTCACATAGCAGGGACATGTAGCGGGGACATGTTGCAGGGACATGACACAGGGACTTGTAGCAGGCACATGTTGCAGGGACATGCAGCGGGGATATTTATCAAGGACTTGTAGCAGGGACAAGTAGCTAGGACATGTAGCTAGGACATGTAGCTAGGACATGTAGCTAGGACATGTAGCTAGGACATGTAGCAGGGACATGAAACAGCTCTAAGTTTACCTGTTTCGCAATTGACTTACATATACAGTTTCCAAAAGCGGCAAAATCTTTCAACATAGCTTGTTTGTTTTTGAAACAAGCGCATAAAATTTGCGAAGTATATTTATCCCTTTCAGTGAATAGAAACGCTAAGTTTACCTGTTTTGGAATTGACTTACATATGCAGTTTCCAAAAGTGACAAAATATTTTAACATCGCTTGTTTGTTTTTGAAACATGCACATAAAATTTGCGAGATATGTTTGTCCCTTTTACTGAATATAAACAGTGAACATATGCACTCGCGAGTTCATAGAATTGACTATCAACGTTTTTAAATTTGAAACTCCGTCAGCAATTTAAACCGCGGGCGGAGTAAGCACTTTCGGCGCGTAGGTCACAGGTCAAGCCAAGCAACCCAAACCAGGAAAATTTCATTGAGGCCGACGGGGGGAGGGTAGAGCGGTGTTTTCCTCACACGCCACAGGTGTTAATGGCACGTTGATACAACTATAGCTGGTCAAACCAATGACATGAAATTCGGTGATCATAATCTTGTTTTATGTAACACATGCAACACCTGATTGTTAAAACATACTACCCGTCTGACAATTCTGGGGATGTTTGAACAAAATTGAGATCAAGAATAAGATCGAATAAGATTAAGAAATAAATGTCCTCTCTTAGCATTAAACTCAGTAAACACGAAGACTATGTTGTTATCCACGCCTCAGATAGCTCGTGCACCCTCTCTTGTAGATTGTACCCAAAGGCTAAACATGTAAGGGGAGACCTTGGAGCGTGTTAATCAATCTTATTTAGATTAGCACCTTAAATTATGTAAAGTGGCGGGGGCTTTGAAGCACAGGGAAATTGTGGGGTGAAATTAGTATTCACAGAGAATTTCTGCATTCATTAATAGTTCTATATAAGTATGCTCTATCTCATAGAGCATACTAATGAGGTATTGTTTTCCCTTTGTTGGAAGACTAACTAGTATGCTCCATATAGAGAATACTAGTGACTTAGTAGAATTTATATTCCATAGAACACTCGCGTTCATTGTCTCACCCTTACATAGAATGTGAAACAATGATTTTTTAAAAATATTTCTAGAAAGCGCGGGCGTAAAAAAATATCTTCTAAAAATTAAATCTCGGCTCATACGCAACGTTCGAAGATCATCAGTTTAAGGGCTTTATATTCAGCTAAGAACTGCCTAGCTTATGATATTGGAAAAAAGGGCGCGATGTGCCAAGGTAATTCCTTAGCAATAAACTCACGTCGAGGGTGAGAGGTCGACACCACTTTTTCTCATAGTTGGGTGTTTGTTAATTTTACCCGAAGAAACAGTTGTGCATGCAAATTCTGTACTATGAAAATCCTTTCTGCTCGAAAATACGTTCACGTGGCGTAAGAATTTATCGCACCTCCCGATACCATCTTTTGGGCGTTCTCAAAAGCTCCCGATACTCCCTTGCGTACCGGTTTGGGCAAATCGAATTTTTTTCTTGTATACTAATACTAATACGAATACTATACGCAGAGACTCCAATGATGCCTCCTCGGGTTGTGGCCTTTGGGCCAGAACCCTGCGGGGGCAACAATAATAGACCAACGGACATTTGACTAACAAAAGAGGGATCGAAACGCAGCAATCACGTTTTACAGTCTTCGCAGCCAATAACATCACGGCTTAGCTGACAGACATCCAAGAACATCGCGAGTTCGTCGACCAATCAGAACAACGACCAGAGACTTATAACATCTACTGACGATTCACAATTCACTTGACTCTGATGATGACTTCCGCTCAGTGTCGAATCTCAGGACTACACTGACCCGGATGATCATGCTTTACCGACTTATGACATGACTCCTGCGTTCAAACCATCTACAGTGAAAATCCATTTATTGTTTACGATTACATCGGAAAACAAATGGGTCGAGTATGGTGACTTGTTCCCTCGAATTGACCGTGGTCACCTTATGACGGTTGTATAATGTAGTATTCCTTTGGTATGGTGTGGGGGTTGTGAGGAGAAAAGGACGACTGCGTGCAGTCTGCCCAACATGTATAATGTGTATATTCCAACTGTTATCTATATACAGCTGTATTTTGCTTAATACCTCCGTTCTCAATATTTTTCTCTTACTCAGTTTCACTTCAATGTGGAGGGCTACACTCAAAAGCAATAGGCTGAGCGATAAAGTAGTAAAATCCATTCTTGGCACTAACGAATTATAAGTTCGTTAGTTCGTTTATTCTTATTATTCAAAGAATTCTACACATGCTTTTCGTAACCAGAAATAACGGAAAACAGCACTATTTTAACAAAAAGAATTTACCAAAGTTAGGCCATTGTTGTTCCGCTTTAGAAACTGTTTTCGAATCCAGCCTTGAAAAGATCCTCCCCCGATTACAAAAAGACGTCTTCCGGATGCGAGAATGTCCATCTCGACGATTGCAACAGCGCCATGGTCTGAAAGAGAGTAATATTTTGGCTGAAACTGAGTGATTGGATTAAGATTTTTCTCTAGAAGCTGCATGAGTGATTTAGCATTTTTCCTTAAACTTGCGGAGCGTGACGAAGATCCAAATTGTGAAAAATCCGTCGCAAGGAAAACTTTTAGTTCTGGGACTGTAGAATTTGTCATCATTTTAACTGCAGCACTCAACTTTAGCATGCACTTTACAACTAAGTCAATATTTCCTCCGTGAAATAATATGCTTTCTGCGCGAATGTGAACGGAGACGAAGTCAGGCCGTAGATTACGAGCAATGAAATCTTGAGCGATGTGTTTCAGTTTCACGTTGAAGAAGGCGTCAACATTACCAAAAGACAGTGGACGATTCACGATAGATGTGAAATTAAACTGTGCTCTCGAGCTGCCATCGGAATATGCATTTCCTCTCCACTCCGTTATACCAACGCAAGGATGGTTCCGGACTATTTCATTTTCGAATGTTTCGACGGAATGAAGTGCGGGGGCGTGTACACAGATAACTGTTTTGATCTTAAAAGATTCGGGACCGACTATGCCTCTGCGAGGAGCTGTGCAAGGCAAAACTCCCGTGGCGCTATTGAATGTTCCTGGCTTTCTAGGGGTAAAATAAAAGTCAACCAGTACGTCCAGCTGGTCTTTGCAGACGTCGCGAAACTTGTTCCAATCAACAAGCGTGCCGTGTCCGCTAAGCTGAAGCTCACGATTAAGCTCGGTCACATTGAAGTACAACGAGAGAGTCTGTTCGTTTTTCATTGCACCATAAAACATCGAGTGCTTTACAAATGGAATCACAACCCGACGTCCCCCGTGAGCTGCGAGCACTGTGAGATGAATGAGGCTAGCAGTGGCCTGAGTAAGTTGTTCCCAGTAACTAAAAGCCATGATAAATTTTTCCTCACCACGCCGTTTATCTTGTACGTCGACTTTGCTAAGCAGAACGTTGGTGATACTTTCGGGTTTTTTCTCTGGAGACTGATCAAAGTGAAGCGTGATGTTCCTCTGTTCGACATGAAAACCTTGTTCTTTATCGTTGATGTTGAATGTTCTTCGACATAGAGACCAAACAACAAACATCATTGTTATTCCAAGGCAAGATAGTTTGTGTACCGATAGCTTTGTTGGTGTAATAAACCTCATCTTTAACTCAGTCTTTGAGTGGCTACTGAACAAGTAACGTCTACCTTTTTCTTGTATCTCCAGAAGCGTCAGAGATTTTCATAAACTAAACATCTGCTGCATTTATAGGAAATGTATTCATGATCTTATTCATGTCGCATTTCTCAGCGTATCAGCATTATACTTTCCTAGGCCGTAGGGGCCTATCTATTGTTAAGCCCCAGGTACACAAGCACATTTTCTTTGACAAATTTTCTATGACAAATGTTATTTGCTCAAGTAGATGAGAAAATCTTTCAAATTTTCATGTGACAAATGAAAACTGACACGCCAGTTATCATTTGTCATAGAAAATTTGTCAAAAATGAAATTTGCTAGGAGCTTATCTATTGTTAGAAAACAACTAGGTTTTAAGGATGTGACAAAAAGGGTTGGGTTTACCAAGCCGTGACATTCCGTTGGAAAGTTATGGATGTTTAAAAACCTTTGGGTAGTGGAATTGAAGATAATTTAAAATCAAAATATTAACTCATTGCAGTTTTCAGTCTAGTCGTCAAAAGGTATTCAGAAGACTTCAGCTACTACGAACAAGCAAGGGAAACAAAAAATTATTCGAGATTGGACTGTGTAAAAATTCAGACTGCGCAGTGAGTGCAGACTATTGTTTTCTCGTTCTTGAAACAATGGGACTATTCTTGTCACCAGCTCATTTGCATGGTCAAAACAACAACAACAACAACAACAACACTTTTTTTACATTCCCAATTACAAATGGTATTGCACATAGAAAAGAGAGAAGACAGGAAAAGAAAATATAAAAGTAAAGTAGCGAAATCGATTAATTTATAATTCTTGTATCACTCATGTAAGCAGGGCCAATAATAGTAATAAACAATAATACCGCCGCCACTTTTCACGCTACGGTGCCGATACATGCGAGGGAACATGTCGCAGTGACATACAGCAGCAATATAAAAATCGTGTATTGCACACACTCAGGGGTCACGTGGCCGGGACATGTAGCGGGGACACAAAGCAGGGACAAAATAACAACTTGCGTATCGAGAAAGGATAAGTGGTTTCGCCAACACCCAACACACCAACGCAAACCGTGAACATTTGTTTTCGGACAGGGCCACGGCTCTCACGTTTTCAGACATTGCAGAATTCTCACAGATGCCGTAGTGCATGCTCCATAGATGCTTCAATTATGGATCATGCTTATTTCAGATTTTAATTTAAATCAAAGACCCCCGGGGGTGGGGTACTCAAGTAGAATTTGGGTGGGTGTGTGCCGCCCAGGCCTCCAAAATTAGACCCCGTTTTAGAAGAGTTTTGCATTCAAAGTGATACCCCGTTCTAGAATTGAGTTGCATCCACTCCAACGTCAAGCATGCGTGCAACCTAAGTCGAGACTAGTCACGACTACTTATACCTACAGTAAGGATAAAACTCACGTCATATCGGGTTCACGTTGTACGACCGAATAATCAGCTCCTGTACAACGTCAAGCAGTATTAAAACTCCAGTAAAGTAAAAAAAAAAAACCACACATTTCATTACAATGCGTTCTTTTTAAAACAAACTACAGTGAATGCAATAGAAATTCGAAAAGCTACCACAATATTCACCTGGTTAACGCCCCTTGGGGTGGAGGCGCGGTGGTGTAGTGGTTAGCGCGTTGGACTTCAGATCTGAAGGTCGGTGGTTCAACGCCCAGTCCCTGCAATCGTGTAGTTTCCTTAGACAAGAAACTTTACCCCACATTTGTCTCTCTCCACCCAGGTGTATAAATGAGTACCGGCGACATACTGCTGGGGGTAACCCTGCAAAGGACTAGCATCCCATCCAGGGGGGAGTAGCAATACTCTCAGTTGCTTCATGCTACAGAACCGGGATAAGCTGCGGCCATGTGGGCCTCCTTGGCACGTGTGCGACTTTACCCTTACCTACCTAACGCCCCATCACTACTTTCTACGTCTTTGTACATACAGTGTGAAATGATACCTAACACGTAAGAAACTAGTGTTGTTGGTAAGATAAATTTGCAAATTATATTTAGACGTTTTCTGTTTTAGTTACTAAAATTGTCACTAATGGATCGGCTGTTATTGTAATTCTAGTTTCCCTACATTATCTAGTCTGTAATTCTGTAGGAGTTTTTTAAAATAAAATTGTTCTTAAAAAATTAAATTAAACTCCGCTAGAACAAAAAAACGCAACAAAGAATCAAAGTTCATCCTGAATAGGAGAGAGTTTGACCATGACCACCCCACTCGGGTTAACTTTTGCCTTGAAGCTTCTTTTTAAAGTGCCAAGGTTTTTGTGCTCAAAGAGATCACGTGCCTTTGCTAATGATGTGGAAAGTCCAACCTGAAGAAAAATAAGAGTTGATATAATGCATTGTGTTTGTTAATCGTTGTGCTGCTCCTTAACAACAAAAAGAGATTTAAAAAACAACAACAACAGAAAGGGAAGAAAAGAAAGAAAAGAAATTGAAGCACCATGGCCATATTTAAATAAGTTGACAAAAGTAAATGTTTCCAATCGAAGGTAATTTGCATTTGCTTTGAGTTTGCTTTGCTTCGCTCTGTGATTGGCTAATGAAAATCTCGCGCCACTTTCTCGACCAATCAGAAGTAAAACCAAATCCAATCGTGACTTGCTCGCTCGGGTTTTCCTGCGCTTGGCGAGAGGCTTTGTCACATTTGACTTGGTTCCGGCTTGTTATATTGCCAAGAACCTCGCTAGCGGTAAAGAAAGGCAAAATTGCATAATTATAGAGATCAAAAGAGCAGAAACAGCAGCCGATTGATGATTTGTATCACAGTCCTGTTTCGATGAAACTACATACGAAATTTGACACGCCTCGCGACACACCATTTCCCCTAAAAGGGTTTAAGATAGTCGGAATTCACTCTATCAAACAGTAGTACCTCGTCGAAAAAAGCTTCTATTACATATGGCTGATCCCACCTCCGACTGAACAGAACCACAGCGACTGATCCGTCAAACAACGGCCGATACCACACCTCGGTAAATCGTCTGAAATTCTGCAAGAAACAAGGAGTACCATAATGAACAACGGTGTAGGTGTTGGTCTTATTACAGGACAATTAAAGCTAAAATTACACCAATAAGATGCTGAATTTTGCGCTACGCCTAGGTTTGTCAATGACTTATACGTTTTTCAAGTTCTCCGGTTGTGATCTTGACCTTTACACGTCTGATTGAATTTTCTTCATTTATGGTTTCGTAGAACTTTATGGTATTTTCTTTCTTTATTGTGAGTTTTAGTTACATTTGAAAGACGAAAAGTGCAAAGCGAAAAGCAAAGCCGCAAAAGCGTGACTAATTTTAATCATACAATTTCAATATATTAGTGTATAACATTATAGTATTATTATAGTAGTGTTAATTTTTAAATCATGTATTTTATCCCCGTAATTCAGTTTTTTAACTGCAATGGTGATCAATAAACAGTTATTTATTTATTTATTTATTTCACCTACACGCTTTCATTGATGCCAACTGTCCAATCACAATTTAAGGCCAGCTGTTTTGAAGCCAACTGAAAATCACTAGCAGCCGAAATCCACATACACTGCATGTTTTAAAAAGTCAGCGATTTTACCCGTCCACATCAAAACAGTGCCTTTTGGGGAGTCTTCATTTTCATCACCAAAGGCGAAAAACGCATGCCGAAAATATAAGCGTTTTCTAATGAAACACAGTAGTATTGACTAGACGTTGGTTGCTAGAACTAAGCTAAACTCGAATTTTGATTAGACATTCAATAGTTAAGTTTGTTTTATTACGTAAGAACTGAAGATGCCATAAGTTAAGACTTACATGGGAACTGACTCTACGTCCCATCTTTCCAAGTTTGTCTTGATTAACGTCTATCACCTCCCTGAGGTAAGAAAGAAAACGTTGTGAGAGGCTTACAATGTCTTTCGGAAGTAAACTTCGTTAAGTTCAGTGCAAACTTAACTCAAGAGATATTTTCTCAATGCTCAATAGCAATTATTGCATTACACAGTGGTACTCTTATACATTGTAGGCACTAATTAATGGCTTCCCTGCCTGTCCATTCCACTGGTGATTGAATTTCTAGCTTTCTCTTTGGTCACCGTGCACAGATTATCAGCAAAGGTCCCTGATTTTTAGAGATTAAAGATTTTTGCCTTATAAGGAAATATCAACCCGCGCTCGTGGAATAATTTTTAGTTATTCTAGAAATTTGCTTACGAGGGCCCAGTGATTCCCAGTCCGAAATGTTATCCCTTCCCTCCAGCATCATTATACAAATTCTCCTTAACGGTCTTCATACATTTTGTTGACTAGTAGTTGGGAGAACTTATTTAAACATACGTCAATTCATTTTTGGTGGTCATTTTCTTAATTCTCATGACCTGCATGTGTTACAGTGCACTGATATGATCAGGAGAAATATGATGCTGATCACTATTGGGGCTTGAAGGGTTTAAGGGCCCACTATCACAAAAGGGGGTGCAAGAGATTAAAAAAATCACAAAAAAAAATAGAAAACTGGTGGTGCAAACTTATCTTTAAATGTCTTCAGATATCAAACTTATAGGGAGTTTCGTAAATTGTTTCACTGGTATATTGAAAATGCAGTGAAACTGCTCCAGTTTGCATGGCAGTCAAACAACTGCAATACAATTGACAAATGATTCCGTTTCAAAAAGCCATTAATCTAATATGTCATAATTCTTTGAAATGGAAATATAAGCATTCTTGGCAAAATTTTGCTATATAATGGATATTTCCACGTTTTGGGGGGAAAACTGTACTGAAATTAAAGCTGGGCACTTTTTTCCTAAACGAAAATGCTCCCAGAAGCCCAAGAAGAAGCTACCACGTGATTTTCGCAAGGATAGTACAAACCATAATAAGTTTTTAGTGAATTTTCCAAGAAACTAGGGAAGAACTGAACCATTTCCATTCTGGCCATCCGTAGCAAAGACACTCACTTTTGTTTTAAAAACCTAGTTGGGCAATTTTACACAAAACTGAACTATTATTTTTGAGTATTCACTAAATACACTACCAATGAAAGCAACGATTCTTACTTGTTCAATAAAATCTCTCTTGCCCACGGAGCAATGTTACGTAAATCATTTGACATCATAAGAGGCTGTAAGGAAGCAGAAAGGGTAAGGTCCATTAACAATCCGATGAACTGAGAGGGTCCAGGGCTCCAAAGCTTAGCTCCAGAGTGACTAAACCCGGAGGGGGCGGGGAATGTACCAACCGCTGAGGACATAAGAAGGATTTTCTAAGTTCGCGATGTTGGTATTTTTGGTGTGCCGTTCTGTTCCCACGTGCACAAAGGTTTTTATTAGTTTTTAACAACTTTGTTGTCTTTTTGCGATCCTTTTAATGGGTTCCATTTCCATTGACCAATCACCAGCGTGAATGGGACACTTGACCGCTCCGTCTCAAACAGTTCTTTCATTTTATTTGGTTACTTCACACGAAAGCCACGAAAAATTAATAATAATAATAATAATAATAATAATAATAATAATAATAATAATAATAATAATAATAATAATAATAATCTTTATGGAGGAAGCTCCCGTCACATTGCGTGGTTTTCAGGGAGGTCCTCCAAACACAAAATCTGCGTATTTCTAATTGCCTGTCAAAGAGATGTCAGAAAGATGGCGACGGTAAGACCAACATCACTGTAAAATTTGTCCAGTATTTTATAGGGGGTAACAAGAATCTGGTAGGCGTTTGTACCGGGATAACTACGGAATTATGGCATGATATTACAGCCTGGGGTTTGGTTTTTGTCCTAACGGTATTCATATTATAGGTTAATTTAATGGAAGGATTCCCCAACCCAGGATGCTACTAGGTACACCGCAGCGTTTTGCCAGGGTTGCATAGTGAATAAATAAACTTGATACTCGAGTTGAGCCATCAGCCTTCACAGAAAAAGGCTGAGCACTAACCACTACAATTCATGCTTCCACTAGAAATAAAAGGAGCAAAGAAAAATTCAATATGAAATGGAAATAAAACTAAACATTACATAAACCAACGAAAAGAACATGATGTGGCTAATTTTAATTGAAATGGGAAATGAGTGTAACGATCTGTAAGAAGTCTAGTAAAGCTATCGTAACTTACTGCTGCTAAAATTGCCCAGATTGCAAACTGAGACTTGGACTGCTCATAGCTGAGACTGAAATCACCAATCAACAACTAAAGGATAAAACACACAAAAATTTCAGTTGTTAGTTGCAATGCCTGTAATGGTGTTGTTGCTAAAGGCACAATTAGAAACTGGTCATACAAGAGACAGATGGGGGGGGGGGGGGGACTTGATCTTTTGGTGATAATGTTTGCCTATGTGGGTACACTGGGATGGCGAGCATGATCATTGAATGTGAGAATAGAAACTCTGAAGTAAACAGTATGGACAACAAATATTGTATATAGAGACCTAAAGGGGATTCTACAAGTGCCAATAGACCAGTAATTTGCATCACAGTTCAAGGGGCTTCAGTTTTGTCAAAAAATGTGAAAATAGACAACACCTTTTTTTTTAACCCTTGCTATCTCAAACAATTTTCCATTTCCCTCGAGAGTTTGAGATAGAGGAATAAGATAGATTTGAGATGATTTAAAAGGAGATGAGCAACAGCCCTTGCAATATTCTTTTCTCTGCACAATTTCAGTGCAAGGAGCAAGTGTAGAGACTAAGTGCCTCGAGCCAAAAAACTTTACAAATCAAGGTTGACTATACCTGGTCAGGATCATTCCAGTGTCCTGGTCCAGCAACAGGAATCATCTCACTCTGATGATCACCGTACCAATCAACAATCCTCAGCAGACTATGCCAAGAGTCCTTCAACAAACAAATTCAATATAGTATTCATAAGACATTTCTCAGGTTCAATCAGGGGTTTTCAGTTGGCTTTCTGATAACCCAGGGAAACCTACAGGACAAGAGGAAGAGTGGACACCCCCTTCAAACATGGAGGTGGTCTCGTTTAGTAAGTTTACTGTGGGTAAAAGGTGCATTGTGGGTTACCACAGCAAATTATGTCAACAGTGCAAAACAGGAGACAATGGATTAAAGTCCTTTTTTCACTTATTTTCTGCAAGCAAATATTAAGAAGTTGAAGAGATGGCCCTGCTAGTCCTGATTTCCAATTCATCATCATCATCATCATCATCATCATCACCATCATTTCTCACTACACCAAAAGGTGAACAAGGTCTGCCTCCAAGCTGCCGGGTGCATTGCTCATGTTCTAACCACATTTCTGCCTGTTGTTTCACTGCTTCTACAGCTCTTTCTTATGTTGTTTTAGGTTTTCCCTGGTTTCTGATATAATCTCCTGACTTTAAACAATAACTGACACATTCTTACCTGTATATCATTATAATTACGCCACAAGTTGCAGTGCTTTGCTATCAGCTGGTAATTGGGCTAATAAGCAGAAAAAAGAGACCTGTTATATTTTATTTGTTGAACTGAATAAGTGCATCACGACAGACTATTTGAGGATAAATTCACCTTCATTCCACCCCACACTTGATATGCAGGCCAACTGCATGAGAACACTATGTGTCTTCCTGACTCATTTAATGCTCGAGTCACAGTTGGATAGCCTTCATCAAAGGTCAAAGGGTCAGCAAAACATCCGTCCATCTTCAAGTAGTCCACACCCCAGTCAGCAAACAACTACATAAGACAAGTCAAAGTGATATATTGTGATGAGCAATATTTAGAATCTCTTGCCCTAGCATGTTTACACCAGTCTTTACTTGGCATGCATCACCGCTGTTAGCAAAAAACTTTGACCACTTTTAATTAATCCACATTCTTTCCTGAAGATTCATTGTCCAATCAGAATTTCAGGAAGAGTTGGTTTACTGGAAGCCACCATCAAATTCCAATTGGATTAAGTTGATCTCATGAAAATTAAAGTATACCAACAGATGGCCTCTGCAGGGTTAGGGTGCTGGAATTGTAATGAGTGGAGGACCAGTGTTCAATTCCTGTTCTCTGACTACTTGTTGATAGGTTTGTATTTGATGTGGCCAAACAATATTTAGTTGGTTAACTAGTACATTTAGAATTCACTGCAAGTGAAACAATACCTGCATATCTTGCTGGATGTAATCTATACTGCCTGGATAGCGCTCACAGGTCAGGGTGCCATAATCTAAGCGAATATAGAAGAGCAGATAGGAAATGAGTTAGAATCACACAAAAGGTGTGCTCTTAGCAGCTGCTGCAGCCCAGTGTTAGTATATGCCTTGAAGTTGGAACCTACAAGATGAATTGCTTGATTGTGGGACACAATAATCTCACTATAACATGACTTGATGATGTTTTGTTTAAAACATGTTACAGACAGCTTGACTTTGTTTTTGTTTTCGTCATGTTTCTCATATCCTTGACCAGGCAAAAACCAGTTTCCTAGATTGGAATTGAATCAGTTCAAACATTCAATCGATAGAACTTCGTAAGAAAATAATGCAAAAAATGTCTCGGCAAACTGAATTGCATGCCAAAACTTGTGGATGACAGTAACTTCATTTTAACTGAAACCACAATGTAAGAGCTTATTCGTTTTAGAAAGGGTGATAAGTTTTGCATTTAAGTGAAAGTTTCCACTTTTGTCTGTATTTCTCTTTGCAAAATTTATGGTGGCAACTGCTCATACTTCATATGCTTGACTGTTGCATGAAACACCCAGCAATCTCTAACTTGCACAGATCAAATGCAATGCTCATGTGCAGCTAAGTGATGTAACAGTCACTAAGGCATATCAGGTGCAAGAATAATGATGCTGTTAAGCAAACTGCTCATTTGGGATTATGCAGATGTAACATAATATTACAAATTATTTCATTTTTAGCACGCCATTGACTGATTCAGTCCTGAACAAACCGAACTGTACCTGCATATAATCCAAACTTCAGGCCTTTGGAATGAATCTGATGGACATGATGAAAGAATGATTACTACTGATTTGAGTTGCTGTGTCAGATGAAGATTTAATAATTCATTGACTTAAGCACTGATTTTGAGGAAAGACTAGGATAGCACACAGCCCATGTTGCCTTGTCGCTGCAAGTATTTATTTCCAGTTCTGTAGGATCAAATGTCTAGGAGCATATTATATACATCTTATTTGATGGTTTAACAAATAATACATGCGGATACTTTGCGAGTTGCATAGTATTTTCAGGGCAAGGAAAAATATGAGCAATGAGCAAAATGTCCACGTGCATTATTTCTTAAACCATCGAATAAGAGATTTATTATTCCACTAGAAAAAATCACGTCAAAATTTGTTTTTTCCAGTCCTTCGGCCAGAAAACCTGTGAAACTTGGATTTTGCAGTGCAATACATAATTTTACTGTGTAATACCGTGGCACATTTTACGTATTCTCTTGACCTTATAGGGTAAAATGGCACAAGAGTGGAATAATAATTTATAATATCTCCTCCTGGAGAGGAATGGATGCTACTCCGCTGCAGTTACAGCTGTAGTCCCATAAAATTTTGTCAGATTTACTCGACAATTTCTGGTTTCCATAGAGACAATGTTCAGGATGAAGAGAAACGTGCCATGTAGTGGTAAGGTGGGTATGGAGGTCTAGTGTTGGCCTGTTGGACTTTCAATTAGAAGTTTGAAGGAAGGTTGGTCTCGCATTGTCGTGCTGTTTCCTTGGACTTTACATTTCTTTATTTGCCTCTCTCTACCCTGGTGATTAACCCTTAAAGCCCCAGTAGTGTCATATAAGCATCTAATTTTGCCTTACAATATCACCACTTGATCAAACATACAGGTCCTGAGAATAAAGCAAATGATGAAGCAATGATCAAATGTCTTGATTTTTGATCGAATTCTCCCAACTAGTAATATATTAAGAAATATAAGGAGAATGGTGAGGAGATCATGGATGTTAACATTGGGACTTGAAGGGTTAAAAAGGATACTGGCAACAAAATGCTGAGGGTTGAAACTGTCATTTACTGGCATTCCATCCAGCAGTGACACTACTACAGAAACTAGAGTTCAGTTCCAGCAATGTGCGACTTTACTGTACCTTACCTGCATATGTACCTTATGGAGAGAACTCTGTGGACTGAGTTCCAGTTAATTTTACTGTCTAGTCAATCAGTATGTCAAATTCAGCTCTGAAGACTCATGCATATATCACTATGTGTTCACATTATGTGAATACAAAAATCACTCACATAGTCAGCAAGATACTTAATTCCATGTGGAAACCTCTCAGGATCTGGCTGAAGATCGCCGGCAAAAGTGCGATTATGGGAGGACCAACAGTCCTGAAAAATAAGTGTAATCAACATGCAGCTTATTTCTCCTCACAATATCCGCAGAATTTCAAGACAGACATGGGGGGAGAATAAAGAAAAACATGTAGTTGGAGATGCAATCTCGCAATTGAACATCTCCATGCTGACACCTCCAAAACACACAAAACTTTTGCTATGGATGTCAGGGCCATAGCTAGTACGAAGTTAACTGAGGCACTTGTCTCAGTCATTTTTTTTTTCGTTGAACACCCTACATGTAAGTACCTAGGAAGAGAATTTAACCATGGACATATTGCCTCAGTCATAATTTTTTCCTGGCTACGGCCCTGGACGTACAAGTCAAGCTGCCTTTTTTTGGCCTACCTGGAGCACTGGACCTGGGATTTAACAAATGTGAGAAAAAAAAATGAGATGACAAAACAGATTTGTCCTTACACACCATACTTACATCAATACAAACATATTGATAACCAGCCTTTTGGAAGCCATCTTCAGCAATACGATCAGCCATCTGCATGAATAATTTCTCACTGAACAAGGGCACAATGAGATAAAAAAAATCAACTCAAATGCAAAGAAACTACAGCTGTAAGTGGCTCAAAACAGCTGAAGCTTAACTCAGTCTGGTGGAGTGACTCGGATTATTTCATCAGTTAAAGAGTAAAATTATAAACCCTCAAGAATCCATTCATGGTTAGCTGGTACCATGGATTGATACATCTGGGTGGAGAAAAACAACAGGGAGTAATTAAAAGCTTCTTGTCATGATGCTAAGACCAAGCCTTAAAACACCAACCCTTGGATTGAAAATCCACCACCTCAACCACTACTCAGTAGGGTAACAGTGCCTCAACAAGGTAGCTCAGTTGGCCACTGGTTACATAGCCTGTTCCAGGGATTCAGATAGTGGAGTGTGAGTGAAAAAAATAGTGAGTGAAAGAGCGGGAAAAAATGAGGGGAGACTGGGGAAGAGGGCAAGGGGAACATGAGGAGAGACTTCCCCTGGCCCTATTTCCCAGTCTCCCCTTGCTTTTTCCTGCTCTTTCGCTCGCTATATTTTTGCTTGCACTCCACTATCTGAATGCCCGGAAAAGGCTACTCTGGTTACATCCTTTGACAAACTCTCCTTGTTAGACTGTCAATAGAGATCAATCTCATGACAATTTTGATAGTCAACCCAGGATGACTCCTTCTTGGATTTAGATCTGTGTTACTCCCTTTCTAGATATATGACTAACTGGTCAACCTTTTACCAGTTGGAAGTTTTTTAATGTTGCTCACTTTCAATTTTATTGAGTTGTTCCAGAAAATTTCCATGCACCTCCCATCATGGAAGGTCACTGGTAGTGAGCGGGTGGTTTTGGGTAAAAATTTGTTCTGAGTGATTAAGTGTTCATGCTCAAAAAAAATTATAGCATTTAAATTTTCCACCAGAACTTTGAAGTTTTCATTAATTTCAAATTGTTTTAGGAAAGTTTGTAATATTTGGACACATTTTGCATGAATTATTAAAAGTAACTAAAAAAGTTTTGTACCTTACCTGATACAATTTTCAGGATCATTTTTACAGTCTATGTTGCATCGAAATCTCTCCCAAGCCATCCATCCCACTGCAAGCCATAATAACGTCATGCAGAAAATTTTAATTAGTAAATAAAAAATTTAAGGGATGCGGTGGATGGGAAGCAAGCAACCCCTTGAGAAAAGATGTTGGGACGCAAGAAAGAATCACATTAATTTATCCACAAATTAAAATCACATTTATGAGCCAGCAGAAAATGGAAGAAAAGGATACAAAATAACATATTTCAATACCAAGAGACCAGAGGGATGAAATTTGGAACCAGACATGAAAAGTACAAGAAGCAGGGAGATTCAGACAATCACCCCCTCCCCCAACCTGAAAATAGGGCAGTTTAAGATCCATTCAAGAGCTTTATCATGTTTGGAATTGAAATGTGTTATTATGACTCCTTTCCTTCCATGTTGGTCACATTGCCGACATAATCATAGGCAAGCAGTGTACTGTGCCTATACAATTTATTTTGGAATGAGTGTGTTCACATGCACATTTGTCATGCATGACGAATCAGTCACGCAAGCAATAAAGAAATGTATTATTACATAAAGTAACAAATGACTTAGCGAGATTAGCTATTGATGATTTAACATATGATGTAACGTATGATTTTTAACATTGTATAAATTATTTTCAATTGATAACAAAACACACATCGTAAGTTACATTTCAAATGTTTTGTGAGTTCCAGATTAATATGTACTATAGTAAAATGCACTATAGTAGAATCCTGATAACTCGAACTCTCACATAAAACACAGCTAAAATGTTTTTCAATATCAAGTTATCAGGCTGGGGCATGAAATTGAAATTAAAAAAGGGAAAATTCTTTAGATTTGAGTTAGTGAAAAGTTTGAGATACGTGGGTTCAATTTGTTGACATTCTACTGTATTTTATAATACTTTTGAGTGAGCATGACCACATGTTAACCAACACGTTGCATCATCCTCGTATTGTGGCAAAATGTTTTGGCATTAATGATCTGTGAAAACCATCTTAACATTCGTATTTTCTCATTTTTAAATTGTAACGATCACACTATTTGACTGGGGTTGATATGTTACCTTACATATAGGGACACCTGACATATAGGGGCGAGTTCATGCATACCTTCATTTATGCAATAGCATGTGATGTCATGCGAGGTTACCTTATACATATAGAAGCAAGTCCACGCGTGCAATGTCATGTGAGGTGACCTTACATATAGGGGTGCCTTACATATATAGGGGTGAGTTAACACTTACCTCCAGTTATGCGACAGCACGAGAATGTAAGGTAACCTTAGATGACATATCGCGCTGCCACATAACAAGAGGTATGTGTGATCTTGCCCCTATAAGTAAGGTAACCTTGTGCAAGAAAGCTTGTTAATTTTATAACACGTCATTAAATGTAAGTCATCCCTCCATAACGTTTGTAGGATGAAGAAAATAAAGATTTTGAGTCACTTCCAACCCCCCAGGGGGTACTCCCTCATACGGCCTGAACAGGGACGTGTGGCCCCATAGGGTAAGGTTTTCAGAGGGTTTTGTCTTGAACTGGTTATCAAACTCATCAATTTTTGTCTTAAACTAGGTATTGTTATGCAACCTTATGTATTCATTAATTTGCAGAAACCTCACTACAAGCCAAAGTTTTAACCAGTTTGCCAATGTACAGCATATTGAAATAAGAAACAGTATCTGACTAGTCCATTGCTTGATTCTAACCATTGGGTTAAAATCATGCATTGGGTTAAGAGATTTTTGTCTTAAACAGGGTCAGGGTTTAAACACCCAGGCCACACCTTCCTATCAGAGCCTCTGTTGAGTGCCCCCCCCCCCCTCCCAACTGGCTTCCAACTTAACACTTCTTAATAAACAAATGAATTATTCTTTCTAGCACTTTTAACATGTACAGGTCGAACAGTGCTTGAATGTTTACGGTAGTTGACCGAGGAAGGTCAATAGCAGCATGTGTGGTGAAAGAAAAAGTATTACAGTGTGGCTACTCCAACCGGGCCAGTTGGAAGAAGACTGACCAATCACGACAGTAATTGAAAACAAAAGATAGCAAAGTTTTTTGTAAACAACCAATAAGGTTGAAGCAGGCAGACAATGCATGTTCGAAAAAAATTTGACACCGTGACCTCTGATCATGACCGCTGGGGAAACTGTCACGTCTATGATTGGTTGCTATCGAGCCAAACTGAGCTAAATTTTGAGCAGAACATTGGGATGATGAATTTGCATTTGATAATAAATTTTTACCCATAAACAAACCTTAAACAATACTTTCACTGCAGCAGTACAGCTAATGTGTGACCTTGTTTGTAGAACAAACCTTTTCCGAAATGAAATTCGGTGACGCAACAAAGTTGTTGATTCTGATAAGCGTTCCCTCAGTGCAATGAGTATAAACAAACACAGACCTAAAGATAAATATTGAAATTTGTGCCGTTTGATCGTTCAATTATAAACGGAGGTTCCCAAATCTCCTTATTCACTAAGTGCTTTTTGAATCAACAGGTGCTTATCGTTGATGTATTGATTTTGGCTTCTGCAGCCCTTTCGCAGTCGCAGTCTTGATACTGCAAGGAAATCCAAGTCCTTTATGTGAGCGTGGTGCAAGGCTGAAACGTAATCTCGTAATAGCTGGGAATGTCGGCGACTGTTACCGTATATGCCGCCCTCTTGATTCAGTCTTACTTGCTTAAAGCTTATGTGACGCATAAAAACAACCCACCAGATTTCAACCACATCGAGTCAACAATGCACTGTTTGAAAATGCTAAAAAACCATCTTTGAAGCTAACCAATGAAAAAATTTGACTATTTCCTGAGAGGTCTGCAGAATAAAAAAATTTTCAAATTTATTTGGAGATGTATTGTCTAGATCCTTCAACGTTATTGATCAGTTTATGAAAAATGTTGCCTTCTTTTGTTCTCAATTAGCGTTACCATTGGTCAATTTTCTTCCAAGTGGGCCAGTTCGAGTTATCTGCACTGTAAAGCTAAGGTGTTTATTTCCATTTTACATTTGGAATATTATCACTTACTGCATCGCGCGCTATTGCGTAAATGAAGGTATGCATTAACTCGCCCCTATATGTCAGGTGCCCCTATATGTAAGGTAATGTTACCAACGTTAGTGCACTATTTTTTATCAATAGTATTATCAGATCTTATATATTTAGAGCCACTCAGGTTCGTGCTCATATTCATCCACTGGAAGACGGATTTTATTTTACTTGTGAGACCTACTGAATTTTAGGAATTACAAAAGAAGTGATAAAATGATAAACTGCTGACAATTTGCTAAAAAAATATGCCCGCCCCCCCCCCCCCCCCCCCCAACAAGTAGCCCCCCCTCTCTATATGCCCCCATCTATAGTTGTGCTACGTAAGCACAATACAACATTTTCGACTTGGAATCAAGCTGCTCTGGGATATAATTATGATTGGTTTTTATTGTCTAGGTGGGCATAGGTACAGCAGCTGCATTGTGATATTAGGTGTACATTTGTAAGCTTAAAGTAATGTAAGACTAAAAAAGTCGGCACGGGAAGAGAACATTCCTGCTAGTGCAATATTATTTATATTGTTACTTCATAAAACAAATAATCTTTTAAAAGACTAAGTCACTTACTTGGTGGAGTCACAGCTAAGCCATTGTCGAGAGCTTTTATTGGGGCTAGTAGAACGATCGCAACAAAAGATAATAGAAACTTCCTTCTAGAGGTCGCCATGTTTTAACCTATGCGCCTGTGATGTGTATTATTATGGTTAGCGGTGAATACCATGATGGCTGAAATATAGCCAATCATCTTTTAGCATTGGTGAAATTTTGTCCAATCAGCGCTCAGAATTTCCCAGTTTGAAAACGAACCGCGAACTTCAAGATGGCGGACAGCATGGTCGGAGATGAGGTGCAATGGTTTTCCGCCGAATTGAGAATTTTAGAGGCTGAATATGAAAAATCCAAGCTTCGGGTGTTTCAAGACACGCTTTTATGTAAGAGATCTATGGTGGAATTGGAGCTTTTGTGCAAAAATGAACAGTTACGAAAGAATACTCGGGATAACAACAAGATCAAGGAGCATGAATATCAACTAAAGGTACAATTTAAAAATAACAAATAAGTTTATATCCAAAGATCTCATGCGTGTAGTAGCTAAGGGATTGACAGGGAGAGTTGATTTTGAAGCTGAATTAAACTGGATCGTGTCGATGTATGTTTCAGGAGCAGTTGGAATCTTTATCGACTGAACTGAAAAATGCAACCAACCAGCTAGAGACTGCTCAAAACACTTTGCAGGTAAGCTTGAAAAGGGAATTCCATCATATTTTTCATCTGCCTCAATGATTTTCTTATTTCAGTGGACAAGATGCTACTGGCCCCAGAAGACAGGAATATCACTCTGCAATATCTCTGCGTCGTTTAAAAAAGGAGGGTCCGCAATAGGTTTGGCGGGATACGGGATTTGACCTACTTTGGGGGCGATATTCGGGATGCGAATTAAAAATAGAAGCGGGAGGTGGGAATTTCAGCCACAAGTGGGAGCGGGATTTCGAGGTTTTGAGAGGTCGGGATGCGAGAATCGCGAGGCGGTAGTGGCGGGAAACATGATTGCGTTTTTTTACGTACTGAACTTTATTAGCCTCGGTGGTAGGCTTGGATAAATTCTGCTCGTAAACTGGCTTATTCTGCCTGCCGGCGGTGCTCGTAAAAATAGCTTATTCTGCTCGAAATTCTGCTCGGACACCCTTATTCTGCTCGAATTCTGCTCGGTACCCAAAAAAATTTTCGGCCCTTGGGGCCGCCGTATTTGTTTTCTTAAATATAGAACGGAGCCTGGGCCTAACCCCTAAAAACTAATTAGATATTCATTATCGTAGCAAAATTGTAATTCATCTTACTTTCTGTCGCTACTATTAGACTAAACAGTGAATTTTTCCATTTGTTTTTTTATTTAGTTTTCAATTTTTCTTACATCTGTTATGCATATCTTTAGTGCCGCTGATTTTCCCTTATTCTGCTCAAATTCTGCTCGAAAATGCCTTATTATACCGGCAGAATGCTCGCCTCAAAAATCACTTATTATGCTCGAAATTCTGCCGGCAGAATTTATCCAAGTCTACTCGGCGGGATCGGGATTTTCGCGTAAAGAAGGGCTGGATGGCGGGATTACCTGGAAAAAAAAAAATTAGCGGGATCTGAGAACCCTATTGTGGACCCTCAAAAAAGACGATACTTAAAACCGACTTTAATAAGCTTTTATAACTTAATTTTGCAAAATCGAGACACAACGACGAATCTTCCTGATCGAAGCTCCATCGTAGTCATATTTTCTTTCTTGATTTTTCAAAATAAAATGAACCTCGCGCTTAACGTTACGTTTTTTGTAGCATGAATTTTATTTGGACTACTGAAAACCATTCCTGTTTTTCCTTGGTTGTAAAGAACATTAACCCCATCGACCCTGGAAAAATGACATCAGAGTTTGGTACATTAAAAATTAGTAAATATGTAATAACGATAACAAGAAACATCCAAGGGCCTCGAAATTCGTTTTTCTTGGAAAAAAAAATAGTCTACTCCAACAGCCCCATTACCAGAAATTGCCCTCAATAGAGGGATGCATAAACTGTTTTGTAGCATCCCAGTTCCGGAAGAAACCCAACTAGCGATGACAAGTACAAAAGTGTAATGGGATTTGTAACATATGCAAATTTGAAAATGTTACACTTACATTTTTTTATTTAAGAATTTACATTATGTTTTGTCTTCTAATGCAATTGAATATAAAAGCTGGGTCAGGTAAAGAGTTTTTTCCTATCTTTCTAGGTTTTACTAATACAACATTTGTCATTAATATTTAAGACTGAAAAAGCCCATCATGAATTGGAGAAGAAGAAACTAGAGGACAACCTGAACTCAGAAATGGAAAAGAAAATGGAAGAACAAAGAGAAAGTGCAAGCCATAGAGAGAATTTACTCCAAAAGGAGATCAAGAACTGGCAGGTGAAATATGCATATCAACTGAACAAAAATGTTTCTTCTTTTGTAGAAACGCAAGGTTTCCTTTGGTCCCCTCATAGCCTTTATTTGGTTGTCATGCAACCCTTCTCTTCACTTGGAGACAAGA
Organism: Siderastrea siderea; assembly: GCA_964030785.1. Taxonomy (NCBI): domain Eukaryota; kingdom Metazoa; phylum Cnidaria; class Anthozoa; order Scleractinia; family Rhizangiidae; genus Siderastrea; species Siderastrea siderea. Next base: position 77,979,777 of record OZ034966.1, on the reverse strand, counting down.
ATTGTGCGATTACTAAAGCATACAAGAACAAGACAATTGGCAAGAGTTCTTGCTCACCCATTTTACACTAAAAATGAAATTAGAAACTCTTTGTGCAACACAATGAACAGCACCACCTGAAAGTACTGCTCAGTAGCTTTCATTTGAATGGTCACACTTTAGGATTTTACTCACACACTCAAAAGTTAGAACCACCTTGTACAGCATAATAAACAGCACCACAGGAAAGTACTGCTCAGTAGCTTTCATTTGAATGGTCACACTTTAGGATTTCATCCACAGACTCAAACGTTAGAACCACCTTGTAAATAACAATAAACAGTACGATAAGAAAATACTGCTCCATAGCTCTCATTTGAATGGTAACACTGAAGGATTTCATCCACTGACTCAAAAATTATAACCTTGTCGTAAAAGATAGTAAACAGCACCACAGAAAAGACTGTTCATTAGCTTTGATTTGCATGGTCAAAAGTTAGGATTTGACCCACAGACTAAAAGGTTAGAACCCATTGTACAGCATCATGAAGTAAAACAGCAGCACAGGAAAGTACTGCCTAACAGCTTTCATTTACATAATCAAGCTTAAGATTTCATCCACAGGGTCAAAAGTTAGAACCAACTTGTACAGCATAATAACCAGCACCACAGCAAAGTATTGCTATAGTCTTCATTTGAACGGTTACACTAAACAGACCCTTCCACAGTTTTTCAGCTATAGATATCGGCCATGAAGTGAAAATCTATCGACACTGCTGGGAAAAGCATCTCCACTAAATTAGTAAAATAGCCAAGTTTGAGAGTCGTCTCTTCTATGCAAAATAGCAAAAATATGGTTCTACAAAGTCGGGAAATTTTATGGACGTTTGTGTGCTGGGGGGGGGGGGGAGAGTTTGTTCCCCCCAGCATACAAACGTCTCTAAAATTTCCTGACTTTGCGAAGCTATAACTGCGATTTTGCAGGATACGACCGCTCAATCTTGGCCACTTTGCTGTTAAATCTGAGATGCTTTTTCCAGTTGGGAGGAAAAAGGAACCAAACCTGCTCTGCAAAGGTTTTCTGATTGTTTTCTTTTTTTCTATCCTAGGACAAGCACGTTAAAACATCCAAAGAGGCTGAAGATCTCAGGATGGAGCTGAGCAAGAAAAACGTTGCTGTGAAGGTAAGCATATAGTGAGGTTGGCCGATACCAAATACTCGATATCATTGGTAAAAAAATCGAGGTTTTTTCGATACCTTTCGATACTGCTCATGTGGCCACTGAGAAGTTCTGCGCTGTGTTTGAGGAAAGTCTTGTTTGGATGATGATTATGATGATGATGATGATGATGATGATGATGATGATGATGATCATCATCATCATCATCATCATCATCATCATCATCAGTTCTCTCCGCACCAAAAGGCGCGTAATTCATTATGAATCGTGGATGATGAAGATATCGATTTCGAAAAAAGATAATAAATATTGAAAACTGTCGTACGCGTATCGTATCGCTTTGAAAACCTGGTATCGGCTAACCCTTAGCTTTACAGTACTGCGCGCGGTATCTTTGACACTTTAATGACATTTTTCGAGAGCGTGACATCTTTTTTTTTTGACAACTTTCTGATGGCTTCCTTTCTAGCTGGCCAATCAAAACGCAAAAACTGACTGAGGTGGAGTCGCGGACGACCGAACGGAACGTGCCAGGGCCGCCTCCCATAGTTCTTGTTGTTTGATCCACCAGTTAGAGCGGAAACCATCAAAAGTTTTCAAAGCTGAAGCTGTTAAAAAGTTATCAAAAACTTAAAAGGCAGCTAGAAAATGCTTTATTTCAAGAACTAGCTACGCCAGTCGATATTGAAATAAAGAGGCAATGGAGTGATGCGCAGTTCTGTTACTCGGTCATTTTCAACAATGGATATTCTTTTGATTTCTGGAAACTGAGAAATTTTGTCATTTGTCTTTAAAACCAGACCAAAGCCATCCAAACTCGGGTCACTGTGGAAGACGCTTCAACAACGGCTGAAGCCGATCCTCAAACTTCTGATGTTGGAGTACAAGTACAACAATTGGCTTTGGACGAGGGTTCCCGAACAAATGAAGGAGATGTCCGAGAGATTGTGGACGATATACGAGAAATGAACGAGACTGGAAAAGGGAGAAATAGAGTGTCAGAACCGAAGGGGAGAAAAAGGCAAAGGAAAGAAGAAAACGGTGGACAAGAGACAGGTGTGAAACAGATGAATGTGAAGTCAAATAAAAAGGGAAAGGAAGCTAATAAAGTCGAAGAGAAGGAAAATGAAATAATTGATGAAAACGAAAAGAACGAAAGACCGAAGGCCTCACGAAAGAGGAAGTCTTCTAGACCCACACAACCAGAGAGAGCCTCATCTCCAAACAGCGCTACAGTAATGTTGGAAAAACAAGAGGTGCTAAATGAGCGAACCAGGGTCGGCAATGCATTGTTAGTACCTAGCAGTGCTTTGCAAGAAGATGGCATTCCTTTACAATACAGTAAAACTCCAAGACTACGGAAGAAATCGGACGAAAGCAGCCAAAGTCTGGAGAAAAACGCAGAACAATCCGACATCAGCACTTGCTCGTCAGACGGTGCACCAGCCTATATGGCACAAACCAGCTCTTCAAAAAAACCAAGCGAGGTGTCTGAAAAGGAATTTGCTCAACTTACAGTCTGCCTTGAAGACACTGGAGACAAGCAAGAGGTAAAGAGCTACGGAGAGGGAAGAGAAGACGAATTTCTCGAAGAGGATGTAAAGAATGACAAAGACGATCCTGCAAAGACGTCTTCCCAACAGCCGAGTGTTGAAGAACGACAAAGCTGTGTTTTGGCGGAAGAAGACAAGGGTTTTCGTAGTTTAAATGAACGCCAGACGCAAACAGAAGAGAAGGATTCGGCGGCTGCCTCTAAAAGGGAAACCACTTTTGAAACTGTAGAGAACAAAGAAACTAACAGCATACAAAATATCAACGAGAAAAAGCGAAAGACTGAAAAGAAGCGAAAGAATGTTAAAAGAACGAAGAAAACAAAAAGGACTGAGCCTGCAAACGAGAAAGTTACACAGGATGAAAGCGGAGGAGGGGGCAATGAAAATAAAGGTGGGAGAGTTTTGAGAAGCAAAGCAAAGAAACAAAATTCTGGAGCGGAAATAGGGCCCTGTAAAGGTCAAGGCGAAGACAGAAATGGCAAATCACTTGGCAAAGAAACCAGACAAACCCCACACGACTGCGACGATCCTGCGGGGACAAAGAAATGTAAGACCAATAACACATGTTTGAAAGGTCATGAACCCACCATGTTACTCCTGTCACCGCCTGAAGCTCATCAGTTGCCTCGTGAATCTGAGCTGTCATCGCGTGAAATGGATCCTCTTGTTGACAAACCACGCCCCTCGAGAGGGGTCACGTCTCGCGCGACTCGTGACGACTCATCTCAGGAACCGGAAACGGAACTGCAGGGAGAGCTGAATGAGAACAACAACAAAGTCTCTCAGAGCGAACATCCCAGGGATTATAACTCGGGCCAGGAGAGCTTGGTTTTAAGGGATAATCGGATCCAGAAGGTCGAGTGTTTACACAAGAGCTCAAGACAAGTGAAGTCAGGAGAGTCCTCTAGCAGGGAGAACAGCGAAAAGAACAGCCCTGAGCAAAAAAATATTGGGACCGACCTTTCCTCGAAGAAAAGCAAAAGAAGTAAGCAAGTAAGGCAGAAGGTGGAAGATATTGATAATGCTGTTTTTTCCAAGAGACAAGCTCACGGCGCTGTTGAGACGGATAATAAGACGAGTTCAACAAGTCTGAAAACCAAAACCACTTCTCCAGTAACGGATCACTTGAACGGTAAAGGGAAAAATCCCGCCGAACAGCACGTGACTGTCTCTGGAAAAACAACAAAGACCTTGAAGGAAAACGCGCCAACTGGGAAAAAGAGGGGAAAGAAAAGGTACGGAACAATTTGCATTTCGGTCCATGAGGTACGTTAAGACAGAATTGAAAAATTTGAAGATATTTTTGTTGTGAGAAAAATTAATTAACTTGTTTCTACTCATATTTCAGTCTCGTGTTCGTTAAACTTTGCCCCTTGTACTCCCACGTAAGGCTAAATCTTGAGTCTTGACACGTGCTTCCACTTTTTAGTCTGTGGATGAAATCCTAAAGCGTAACCATTTAAATGAAACGCTCAATAGCTGTGCTTTCCCGTGATGCTGTTTACTATGCTGTGCAAGGTGGTTCTAACTTTTGAGTCTGTGGATGAAATCTTACTGTGTGACCATTCAAATGAAAGCTATTGAGCAGTATTTTCCTGAGAGGAAGTTTACTTTGTAATCTTTTACTAACTGAAGTTTGGGATTTTTCTTGAATTTGGATTTTGCCGCTCCTGTGTGTAAAAAGGTCAATACCACGTATGTTTTGTCAGAAATGTGGTAGGTCCATTATTAAATGTTTCCTTGTATTTTCACCAGTGCTGCCTGCCGAGCTGACGCCAATATGGCGGAATAAGAACCGACAGTTATAAAGTAACAACGTGAAACTGGCGTTAAATCACATTCCGAGACAAAGACCACTGTGACAAATGACTAAGGGTCGCATGTGAATAGTTCAAGAATTTGCACAATTAATTCAGATATCATTTTCACTTGGAAAGTTTACCGGTATTTGATCATGAGTGATCCAGTTTCACACCGTATTTCCTCGAATAACAACCTCTCCTGAATAAACGTCCCCTTTTGTAGAACATAAAAAGAATAACCACCCTAGCTGAAAATATACGGTATTCATACTAATTTTGTGCAGTTTTTGTCACTACAGTGCCTTGTTTTAGGCCATGTCCACACTAAGTTGTTTTGAATTTCCTTCGTTCTCATCTTAGAAAACGAATTAAATCGTTTTGCATCCACACTAGCGTTTTCAGAGCGTCTTTTACCAGCTGAAGAAAAAAACATTACAGAATGAGGCCTTCTCGGACTTTTTCACTGTTCAGTACACTTGTGCAAATGTTGCTGGCGATACATTTGCTCTGTGCTTTCCATCTTTTGAAGTACGAAAGGCTAAACAGTGCGCGTTTGCTCGAAATTTATCAGTTTCTTAGTCACTGATTCGTGCAAAATTCTGTTCAATGTTACGTCAATGTTTTAAAAACTTCCATTTTCTTCCATCAACACTGATACGACAGACCTCCGTTTTCAAAATTCTCCATCTTGTATATTGCTCTCGAAAACCTCCATTTTCCCTTGTTTTAGGATTGACGATTATCAAAAACGCAAAAAGAATGTGAATGTTTTCAAAGTGAAACGGATTAGTATGGTAATGACGGGACGTTAGAGATAAAGTACGAGTCTATCTAGCGTCTTTTCGGTGTCAAGGATCAACTTTGCCATTTTTACGATAGAATTTGAAGAAGCTCAAGCTTCTCTAAATCACGAAGTTTTTATTTATTTTGTTTTTATTTATCAAGTCACGAAGTTCACAAAAATGTGCCACTTATAGCCCACCCGGTTAGATTTAAGACACCAAATATAATAAAGGTTTTTTAAAAAATAAAGCTATACTATTTGGACTAAAATAACAGCTCATTGCCACACTTTTTCTACTCGCCAAACAAAAAAACCCTTACGAAGTTGTATAAGCCCGGGGATTAAACCCTGGATCAGTTTACGGTATTGCGCTCCTCCAGGTTTATTTCAACTTTGAAGTCAGAATTATATATTTATCTTTGAAGACCTCTGTAGACTTCTTTTCGTCCTTTGTTATTGAATTGAGTTAGCTCAAACCAAAAGAGGAAAACCAATAGCCATAGGTGCAGTTATTCAATATCCTGCAAGCAGAGGTTTCTTGGTCGCCCTATGTCCCGGTTGGCGAATAAGTAACTTATTCGCCTGCCGGAACATAGGGCGACCAAGAAACCCCTGCTTGCAGAGTAGTTACTCAAGTAGATTAGTGCTCTTTTGCAAGCTATCAATTCTGATTGTTGTGATGCATTTGTCCAGCGAAGTTTGACCTTGATGTCACACTGCGTGTTACAAGTAAGATCAGCAATGAACAAGTTGATGCTTTGCAACACGAGAAATAAAAATCTTGCCCATTCGCGCCCAACGGTTAATTTATTTAATCGGTTTTTGGACAACCGGGCCTTAGTAATCGTAATCCAGGATTGGCAAAGTGATATTTGGGTTGCGAGTGAGCCCAAGATAAACACAGGCTTACTAGCTATTGAGAGTTCAATCTAAAGGTACTACAACAGGTTGCATCTAGAGGTAATTAATAAACTTAAAACAGGCCATCCAAAACCTTGTTTAAATAAAATCTTTTTTTTTGTACAGAAAACCTACATCGAGTGTGCTCGAGGTGTTAGCACCAGCTGACCAGCAGTCCAGTTCAGATGGGACAACAAGTACTGAAATCTCTGCCATGTTAGACAACACCAAAAAACGCAAAACCTTATTCAACTCGCGCGAAAATTCACTTATGGTTTCGGCCTCGAAGGTTCAGGTAAGCAAATAGGACATTACTATTGAGGATGGGGGGGGGGGGAGGGGGAGTCTGGCTTCCTAAGCTCAGTAAGTGACGGTAGCTCAGTGACGTAATAACTGTCTGCAGAATCGTGGGGCACGCATTCCCGGGCCCCTCCGCGTTCCGCCAAATCTCAGGACCAACTTACTTTAGCACCTGCAGAAGCATCGGCTCTAGGCACCTTCAAGAAATGATTAAAGGCTTGACCGCTTGGGATGTCTTAGAACATATTTTAATTATGCTGGCAAAAATGTGTTTTTATTCTTTTCAACAGATGTCGTTTGTTAACACAACACTTTCCAAAAGCCGCACAAGTACTGGTATCCCACCGTCCCTTTCAGCCTTCATGAGGAGTTTCATCGCTCCTAAACTCAAGAAGTCTCACTGACACCATGGGTGTGGCTTGACACCATGTTGGATGCAGTTTGTTGTAAATACACAAAAGGTTGTTGCTATTACTTACCGTGCATTTATTGCTAGCGAAACGATCTTTGATTCTAGGGCAGTTTTGCAATATTTCAAGTCTAGTTTTCTCAAATGGGATCTTGAATCCTGTATTTGTCTTGACTGTGAAATTCAGAGTGAAAGTCATATAACAGAATTACTGGAGGAAAGCATCGCGGTTTCTCATTCAATGAGGGATTCACGAGAACGTAGGAGGCCATCTTTACGTGCAAAAAAGCAACCTAGTGGCGACTTGACTTATCTTTGGTGAAAAAAAGTTTAAATCTATCTATTACTGTATATACCAGTGTGTGAATGTTTTGATTGGCTCAACTCAACTCGGGACATCCCACATTATAATCCATTATGTTTTTTTGTCTTCCACGTCATTTGACGCAATACATCCCTACCAAAGCTGTGGAATATCCTAGGACTTTGTCCAAACCATATCCCACAGTTTTCAAAGTTTGAGTTTTACGTCCGCATGTTAGATTTTGTACCATAAATTCTTCAACTAAGTAGCAATGAATAAACTCCCAAGATAGTTAATTTTGAATTTCAAGAAAACCAGTAGGATAATAAACTGGGCTTCAAAGATACGAATATTTTTGGACACTGGGCCGTGTACATTATGTTACTCGAGGGCTGTCAGTCGTTTTGCTCCTGGAACCCGTACAAATTATGTCCTCAGACAAACATCTGAGGAATTTTGGCGCCAAAGAGAGAGTATTGCTTATTTATTCGGACCCAGGTCCTTCCCCGTTTTCAATATGGCGGCTAGTTAGCAAAAAGACCCTAGGAAGGAGGAAAGCGACGCCAAAACTTCTACGCGTTTTTGCGATGTTTTTACTTGTAACTGGCAAGATGAAATTTCTTATTTTTTACGCTGGTACCTTATGACTTAATATTTACAAAACAATCATTTTCTTAGTGCTGGTAGGCACATTGACCTTGGCAGCTGATAAATATCACCGCTATTTACCGCTTTTTCGTTTAAATAATTGTTAAATATTGTCAAGGTGCTGTTAAATGGCTTAATGCATAATTAAGGGATGTTTTTCAAACTAGCCCGGGAATCGTCTGATCACCTTTCTACAAATTGATCGATGTTTGCTTTGATATAAGGTTACTTTGTTTTTAGCCACAGTACTCCGTCAATTTTTCTGAATAATAAAAACTTCGTTATTGATTCCACTTTATGTTGTTTAATATTTTGAAGTGTGTTATTTCCCTTTCTGGGTTTCAGAGGCGGGTGTAGATAGCAACTTATAGCTTAATTTATCCGCCATATTTTTACTGTTTTTGTTTGCCTGCCGTAAAGTATCCTGCGGATTCAAAACAAAGAACTTAAACTGGTAAAATTCTCATTGTTTCACTGAAGTCAATTTTTCGTTGAGGTCCAATTTGCACATTCAACTTGCCACAACATTTTGTTATCGTTTATAAGTTGCGTGTCTCTAATATATTCAATGATATAGATAAGAATTCAGTGAAATTAAAACACAGGGCCATTTAATAACTCCGTGACACTAGAGGTAATTTATCACAGGCCTAATATTTTTAATGGGTTTTTTAATGTATTTGCCGATTCACATTTCCATAGAAACTGACCATTTTACAGTGCTTTTTTGAGTTTTTGAAGTTTGCTCGCCCACCTTTTCACCAGAAAGCGCCTATCTTTACGTTGTAGAATATTTCTATCTACTGTCTTTTTAAATATTTTCTGTTGTCGGGGGAGAGTCCCTTTTTGGCAGCAGCCAATTTTTGCACAAAGGGAGGCCAAACAGAAGCAGACACAACTTTCTATAGACACCTGTTTAAGGGGAACAACACGGCATAAATTGCCCAAGCTATTAGCTAAATGAGAACGTTTACAATGCCGTGCCATTTGTTAAGCAAACAGGATATTGTGGAAAGTGTTTTTGTGTATTGCTAACAATGTAAAAGTAATTCTGAAATAAAGCTACCAGCAATTTACCAGCTAAAGTTTGCTAGAACAAATAGATAGCAAACTTTTGACGTAGATTTTAAGTTTTTCATTAACGTTTGGTTGTTAGGAATTCTGACATGAAAAGTTTTCAAACCCTGCCCCCCACTGATCACAACCTCATACGGCGGGTAATTGTTTGCCTCAGGGGGAAAAGGGCCTCGTTAACTATATAATTTATGCAGTGGATCCCACACCCGCACAGCTTTCAGATGTCTAGAAAGGAAAAAGTCACGATTTGGAACTCAATTTAAATTCAAATTGTTTTAAAATTGTTATTGCTGCGTGCGAATTTGCGATGCAACGAGTAGCCCGCTCGCGAGAGCAGTGCTACCAATAAAATTCAGGTTTGAAAATGGCGTTTAAAATTTCTTTCGTGGTACAATCAACGAGAAAGAAGCAGGCTAAAAAAGGCACATGAATTGTCCAAACATCCACTAGGAATGAATATTTTAAAACAAGATTTATTACTTGGGAAAGTCCCCGTAGGACATACTTTTCATTTATTTAACGTTTAGGGTACTTGTATCCTCTAAGAAAGAACTCTTTGTGATGTCACTTTTGTAAAGGAATATTTATTAACTGAATCATCGTTTTTTAACGGGGTTTTGACGAGTTTCTGTCGATCATTATGCTAAAATTTCGTATACATTGGTACCTCCAGTTGTCATTACTTAGTACGCCTTTTTTACAGCTTAAGCGGTCAATAAAGGTTTCCTTTCCTAAAATTTACAATAGTCTGACGCACCCTCGCTTGGATTCCACGCAACCGTTTCCTCGCACGCGTGTCAGTGAAAGCGGGCAGAACCGTGTTAAAATGTACAAGTTCGATTTGTTATATTTAATTTATTAGTAAAAAAATCTTCAGAATGAAATACCGTAATTCCATGAATACGTAGAAGAAGAGCTCCTAGTGCACGGGACACTTAAAACTTTATCACAACATCAGTAAATCAACATCAATTTAAAAAAAAAAAACTGCTTGGGATTTTTTTTTTAACAGTCAGCTTTCCTTCTAATTGCTCTTTCGGGGGTTTCGAATGTCAATGTTTAGTTTCGTTATGGATAACCAACCTTTTGTCTCGTTCAGTTATCTTAGGAAATATGTATTACTAATTTTGCTATTTAGTATTTCGATATCAAAATGATATCACCTTTCTTCCGCTTTAATATTTTTACTGATCCTTTGAAGTGCTTTCAAACCTTTCTTATCTTATATTTTACTACTCACACCAACGTTCGTTTCCAACCGAAAGTGGCACAATACCACATGTACAAAACAAACAAAAACACATTAAAGTCCGTCCTTTTTCTGTCCGTCGGCTTACCACAAATAAAACCATTATTAGCATGTTTTTAAGAAACTTCATACCTTTATGCGTGATTATCTAAAGTACTTCGAACAAACATGTTAAAGGCCTTAAAGCCCGCTTAGCCCTTTTAAGCGGTCAAAAAAACAAAGTGCCCAAATGTCACCTGCCCCAGAGTGGTTGATATTCGGTACGGAAAATTTTTAGAGGAAACCATAACAGCTCATTAGTTCAAAACCCGAATGAACCTTGAATTTTGCCGGGCGTTCTATTGTTGCTACTGTTTCAGTTACTATAGAACTTTAATCTGAACACTCCTTTTTTATTTCTAATTTGCCCTCATACTGTGGAATATACTGTGGAAAAAGCGTCGGACTGACCTTTTTTCACTAAAACTTCCGAATTTGAACATTTTACTATCACTAGGACAAATTAACCTGTTAACTATTCTTATATCTAATTGTTATGCTATTTTTTGGTAGAACCTGTGTTAATTTTCTATTTTTGTTAGGTTTAGTTTTATTTTCCATATTCTTAATTTTGTAGATTTTCTGGGCCCTCAATGCAAACTAATGGTTTCCCAGTAATTATGTTTAACCATAAAAGTATTATCGATTATTATTATTATTATTATTATTATTATTATTATTATTATTATTATTATTATTATTATTATTATTATTATTATTATATGCTTCTAGTAAATTGGGTCTCATTTATTTATTTTCTTTGCACAAATATTGAAAATAAACTTTCAAGAAATTTGCGAAGTGGACACTACCAAGATAACAGCGCAGTCTTAAATTATTATTCACGAGAAAAAGGGTTTGTTGCAAATAATCAGTTATGGTTTCGTGCAAGTTGTTTTAGATTTGTTTGTAATAATGCTTCTAGTCCAATATTGCCGGAGTGTTTCGCCGTTCCTAGCGCCAGCACTGTTAGCGGATAAAAAATTACTCCCCTCGAACATGTCACTTTAGTTTTTTGTCTTTCTGGTCAGATGTACCTAGGAACTGTTGCAATCAAAACATAAACTTAGTTGGAAACAAAGAGAAATGTGAAAGGATTTTAAATGATGGTTTATAAAAGACTCGCAGCGCAGGCAAAAGTTAATTCGTCAGAGAAGAACTTCAAAGCACAATGGAGAGTGATGTCTATGGCATGTCTAGATTATGAATTGGCTGAGAATTTTGTTGAGTTTACTACAACAAACTTGAAGCACATGTTGTTATAATGTTGGGTATTTTTTCCCTATCTGCGCTTCTTTACTGAAGTGATCGACACTCAAATTCTCTTTACCATATCGGCTATATTGTGATCGCCGACCGATTTTTTTACATTAAGTGTTGCCAAGATTCTGGTATAGTGGATACAGGAACAAACAATGGTTTTAACTTCGCCATTTTCGCTAGCACTGACGGAAATCAGTTGTTTTTCTTTGCCAAGCAGAACTTTGATCCCAAACCAGAGCCTTTGATAAACTCCCGCAAAATAACCTTAGATATCTGAATCCTGGATGAATTCATGGTCGTTTATTGAAATTACTTCTCATTTATTTTGCTAAACGATGTCGTTAATCGTTGGTCGAGTCTTATTAATGTAGTTTGTACCAAAACCATTCATCATTCTTAAGATTGTTTAAAAAGATCCTGATATCACGGCACTTCCTTTCCACTCAAAACACAGCATAATCACAGGTTAAATGTACACGAAACATCGAAATCATTTAAATCGGACTCTAAAATACCTAGATGCAAGTTTAGTGCGAACTTAAAAGTTGCTAAGTCTCTGATTTAAGATCTTCTGTTGTCATTTACAAGAAAGGACGTCTAAAAATGAATTCGTGGATAATGTGGCTCGCTGCAAAGGATGTAAGTTGTTTGGTCCAATCTTGTAATGAAGTTGAATTTGTATAAGTGGATATTTCGTTTTGATTTAAAACCTAAAATGACCGTACGCGCGCCAGTGATGTTTCAACTTCCGTTAGTGATATGATGTTGGACTCAACGTGACAGGAAAACAGGCTTCTTTAAAAAAGAGAGCAATACCTTTGTTTCCGTGAATAAGAAAAAAAATCAAATATTATATGATTACCAACTCCCGTGACTAGCGCAGACATTAAATTTTAAACAACCACCAGACAGAAGATTGCAACCTCGCGAGCGAGGTACCTCACTTTTTTTGCCTTTCTTGTCGCACTCTCTTCTAAGCAGTACCTTAGTTCGCCACATTCGGTTCCTAACTTTTATAAGCAAAAAGCAAAAGAAAGAAGAAAACTAAATCATTCAGTTAACTTGATTTTTTCTTCGGCGAAATTCTCGACTATTTAATACGTGAAGTTGGCCAGCAACCCCGTAGAGCGAGGTTTTACTCGAAAATAAACTTGTTCCGTTAGGTGTAACTGTTACATGTAAACCTGATAAACTATAAAATATGCGTTTACACAAACCAATAATTCTAAACCAATTATTCGAGACAGAAAGCAAATCAGCCTGCCACAGTCTTCTTAAACCTTGGAATAAATCTAGTACCGCCTTATTTATAATTAATAATCTTTTTCGTTTGTTTTGCTAAGGAAACCAGACCACAAAATTGTTTCCTTTCATTAAACAGATGCATTTTCACTCTCGTTTATACGGTCTTGAGATTAGGAAGAAGTTAAGATTGCGCTCGGATTCACGCACGTTACTGCTTCGAGCGATTTGGTCCGGTGACGGGCTTTAGGGAGAAATTTACTGTGTGGACGAACTTATTAATGGTTCTTTGAGAACCCCTGAGGGGTTCAAGAGGCCAATTTAACTAATTTTCAATGTGGTGGAGAGAGGAAGATTGATGTCTTTTCCATAGAATTAGAGATTTTACGCGATAAACGGTGATACCAAGCGATGCTGCAAGATGAGAAGAATTTTTTCGATTGGCCTGAATGAATGGTGCTTTGAAAAGGCGGTTTCCTACATCGTTCTGCTTAACAACACTATACTATTTACGTAGATTTTAAAAATTCATCATCATTCATCATTTCAGTCACTTTTCGTAATTCAAAAGCTGTTTGAGTGAATTCTGTTTGCAGAGCTTGAGTATTAAAATCGCACTCGCGTTTAACAGTATTGACACTGAGACACTCGATCACATCTCAACGATAATTTCTTGCCATGTTTGATGTTTGTCCATAGAGGGAGCTTCATTGGAATTCTGTTCACGTAGCTTCACAGCAGTGTTTCGCAGTTTCTAGAAATACTCGTTGTTTTCCAACCCGCAGTTTGCCATAATCCGCCGTTTAAAAAAGAAACCATTACTTTTCGTCCGCCGTGTATAAACAAGCATTAAGCGTGGAGTGAATCCAGTATTACTCCAGAACACTAATTCGTCCGTAATCAGCTCAATCTCAGTTGGAAACTTGGAAATGTGTTCAGTTTTTGGACAAAAATAACCCACCGGGAAAGCGCCACCTTATCTGCATAATTCGTGTCTCCCACCGATTCTAATTTTCGTTCTTGAATTTCAAACAAACAGCACTGCTTGCCGTATGTTATTACAAACTTAGCTCCACGCCAGGCTTAAATTGCATCGGATAATTCCTTTCTATTACAGCAGTGGGAAACAACTCTCAATTGAAGGACCAAAAACTTCTTGAAACAATCACAGAAATGTTGTTTAACTTCTCTCAGTAACTTTGAGTTGACAGACGAAAATTGTACTGTACACTTGACATTATATTTCGGTTCATGAATTTGGCTCCTTAATTTTTCTTTAAAGATCGGAAATGCGTAGGAGTACATACAGCCCAAAAGTAGCATATGAAATTTTTGGCTGAAGGCATGTCTCGGGCGATTCTGCTCCAACTACAGTATTTGAAGTTAAAGTCGGTCTAGTTAAAATTTAATAGACTATTTGAAAAGCGGTAGGACTCCCCGATAGCCTTCTTTCATTGGAAATCATGTAAGGAACAGGAAATTGGCTTGCTGCAAAGCCCAGTACGACATTTTCGAAGCTCAAACTATTAAAGATTGCAACACTGAAAATTATTGTTCGCTTGCTGCAAATTTCTTGCTGGGTTCCCACAGATTCCTTTTGCATTGTGATTAAATTTCACACGCTGTGCGCTTGCTAAACGAAATATGCGTTCAGAGTCCTCGGAAAACCATAGATGATACCACCGGAAAAAGAGTTTTGTACCTTCGCAACATGAAGAACACCAATATTGATTATTTGTGGGCGGTACATGGAATGAATGGAATAAGAACTGGCGGACTCGCAGCACGTCCGACCGGACTCGACTGCTTCTCACACTGGAATTAAGCACTGGTAGTATAACCGCGTTCTGGTTGCGGGAAACAGACCAAGCAATTGGAAGAAAGGGTGTTTTGCGCCGCTCTTTTGCCTTTCGATAAGGCTTTATGTTATCTTTGTCTTGTGCCCTCCCAAATGTGACATTTCTTATTTTTCGAAGTGTTGAGCTACAAAAGTATAATTACACTAAATCAACAAAGGACTGTAATTAATAGCGCACGCGGGCCAGCACGTTCGCCGATGCGGAAAACATGATTAAGAGGGCTTAGAAGCCATTGCATGCTGTCACATTCAAATGGATTTGTGCTTGGGTTTTTCCGCGAAGATTTTTATTCGCATCACTATGTGGCAGCAAGCTCCAGAGCGCCTTTGTTGTTTGAGGTTAGAGCTAACAGTCGGAGTCCCCGGTGGTTATGTCAACACTTCGTCTTGCTTTGTAATTTTTAACGACTCTGCACCAATGAACGAGCGAGAAAACAAAGGCAAAATGATGAATGACAACCCGCTCAATTATGTACGAGTTCGGAGCTGGGTTCTCGCGCATCATTGGTCCGTTTGAAAGCTCTACTTTGAATAGCCGCGGGCGATAATACTTCGCACTGAGAACCAATGAAAAGAAAGAAAAGGTATGATAGTTAATTAGAATGACAGCTGTTTCGGTGGTTGTAGTGTGACGGGAAGCCACACTAGGGGGCTGGAGAGAAAGCGACAGCCCCCTATAAGAGCTCGGTTAGTTTCCCGAGCCTTTTATTTCAGCGTGTCTTAGCTAAAACGAACGTTTCCTCAAACGATTTCGCACGAACATTGCGTTGCAGCCCGTAAAAAAATTTTCAGTCGTCGATAAGGTCACTTAGGGCGGGAGAAGGCATACCGACGGCTTTGTTAATCAGTATCTTTGTGTAGTAGCTGTCAACTTTCTGATTGATAAGTGAATTGAGTCATTTGGTTTTCATTCCCATCAAGCAAATTGGCCAGGTCCAGTCGATCGCGAGTAAAGGAAACTGGCGATTGAACTCGACGTATTTCAGTAACACAGTCCATGATCTGCATACAGTTATCATGTGCGACAGTTCAGACGGTGGCCTAAGAGGGACATGAGTTTTCGATTCAAAATAGGACTGACTGTCTTCTATCAAGCGCTGTTATCAACTTGTTTATTTCCTCAACGTAAGTAGAGATTTTAGAACACTTGATCGCTCGCTTGTCTAAGCTTGTTGCAGAGTGTAATCTCGATGGTGTTGTGATGGTCGTAAATGTAAATATACTCACGTTACTTGTTATCTTGTTTGTGCCCTTAGTGCTGTTAGTCGCAGCAGAGCGAGGGAATTGCATACAAACGCTGAGCGACCGATGCACGAAGCCATACAAGAAGGCAGTCGATGTTCATGAACCGATTTCCAATCAAGTTATGTGTACCGCTCTAGCGATTTATTTACGCTGCGTCGAAGATGTGAAAAAGAGCGTTAAAAGCTGTAACTCGAACTTATATTACCACACTATTTCTACTCTCATACCGAGACTAATGAAAGACCGAAGTTGCGGGAATGTTTCACTTCCGACAAACAAAACAGTGTTGACTACCGCGGTGCCTTCACCGCCTGCTACAAGCCAGCCTGCTTGTTTGAACTTTAAAAACCAGCAAATCAAACTGCCGAATGGGCAACTTGGAGAAGACCCACACCAGTTTCGACTCTGTGCTTTATTCGGGGACCCACATTTAAAAACATTCATGGAGGAACGGCAAACTTGTGTCGTAGAAGGCGCGTGGCCCCTTATTGACAACGAGTATTTCTCCGTGCAAGTTACCAACGTTCCCCTGGTTAGAGGATCAAGCGCCACTGCAACGAACACGGTGAGGACTATTAAATTATTTTGAATTTTCACACATCTTCACACGGAACGTGTCCAAACAACACGTCCTGTTGAATTATGCATACATGTCCTGTAGTTTCAGGCTTGCTTGCAATTCAAACATGGTCTCCAACTGCTTTTCAAAGGCACGGCATGTCTTCTAGGCAAGAGCTTGTCGATTTCACAAGCTGAGTGTTTTCTAATGAGTCCGGTCGCGGTGTTGTAAGTTTCACGGACAAGCACGCCATTCATTCATTAAAAGGACTGTGCTCTAATCAGTCTTGCATTGACTCATTTCGTTTGCTTGTGAGCTCTTTTGTGATGAATCTAATCACGTATCATCATGCAATTTATTTCTGAAGTAAAGTAATCCATCATCACAGCTCACACAAGAGGCTGTCTAACATGATGGATCGTGTTTTACGGATCGGCTCTCCTAATCCTTGTACCTCTGTTTTCTACTTTAGATCACGTTGCTGATAAAGCCAAGGGGAAATGGCTGCGTTCGTCAGAAAATATATCGAGCCGAAGCTGGTTCGCTTCCTGCTGAGTTCCTTGATGGAACTCGAGAAACAGGGCCTTCGGATTGCCCGGCGATAATATATCCCAGGCGAAAGGGACCTCAGTCGCACATCGAGATCAAAATCTGTTACATTAGTACTACTATAATTATCAGACAGGTCGGTGAATTTCTGACGTTCCACGTTAAAATTCCCGAACAGTTACTGTTCAAATTTCCCACAACGGGACTTTGTGTGACGGGATGCCCAAACCGCCAAAGGATTGACTACAGAGAACTTTTATCCTTGACGGACGCTCAACTCGCGAGGACGCGCCCGCGAAAAAGTAAAATGTCGCGAAAGGAAGCCCATGCAATTTGCACGGAGACTAAAATTACGGGATTTTACTTAGACTCGTGTTTATTCGACCTGTTAACGACAGGCGATCAGAATTTCAGTGCCGCAGCGTGGCACGCATTGGACGATTCTTTCCTACTGGATGAAATGGGAACTCTGCGAGATCTCCAGTCGTACAATACCACTGAACCGCGTGAAGACAGAGAACCTAGCAAACCAGCGGCAAAACATAACACTAGCGAACGAAACGCAACTCATTCATTCTGCAAACTCTGGACTCTGTTGATAATTCTGTTTGTTTTAGTGAGATGACATCTCCCATTCACTTGACGTTGTTAATTTTGAAGGCTGCTTCAAATTAATTTAGAGACCAAAATTTCGTACTTTTAATCTGTTGCCTGCTACAAAGTGAAATTATTTTCAATCTTTCAGAATCTACTTGTAATTAAGTACGCAACCAGTGATCTAAATCTTTTCCTACGACCCGTGACAAATCCCCGTATAAAATACGGGCGCGAGAACATGTTGTTTATGAATCAGAAAATGTACAGTTTGTATAAAAGAAAAATACGTCCACTTGAATATTAGAAGCATACATTTTATATATTTCTAGTGATATTTTCATCGGGCACGGATCAGAGAGCATTGCATAGAATTTATTTGTGTTATACATTCTCGATTAATTTATGAACCCACGAGTCAGGCATTTTGACAATACACACGTACACAACACACACGATAAAATGTTCAATAAAAATCTTAACGTCAAATGAAATAACTGTGCTTTGTTGAGTTGTTGTTTGGTCCCTATATCACTGGCTAATGTTTTTCATTGTTTCGCCACGCCGTGCCGGTTTCGTATTTCCTTGACAGGGTTATTTTGTCGCTGCAATTTAATTTTTCTATCCCAAACCCTTGAAAATTATCCCTTCTTGTCGTGATTTAAGGGTTTTCGCTGAGAAATAAGGTCAGACATCGTGTTTCTGACCTGATCTGACGCGATAACCACGAACTTGAACTAGGAAGCGCGCCTGTCTTCAACTTGAACGCAGGAGATAAAGTGTATTTTAATTTACGTCTCCAATTGCCCAGGTAGGCCGCGTTATAAATAGTACTTGAGAAAGCATGAACCGGAGAAATATTGATAATTGCATTATATTTAGTTACAACTCCGTAGCTAAGGTGCGTAGATGAAAGAATAAAATTTAGTGTCAAAATGTCCTGGTTTTTTTTCGCGGTTTGTTTTTCTGCTTTGTCCCGCGTCACCTCTCTGGGGGGGCTATTGGAAAATTCTCCAGAAATAATTTGGATACGATATTGTCTGCTCCATGAGAAATTTATCTCAACAAAGCCAGTAATAGAGAAGATAATTGCGAAGCTTACGAATTATAAACTGCTATATGGGATCACTGTTTAGCCTTTTGTAGGGATTTGTTGAACGGAAAAAAAAGGTTTTTTTCCTTATCTTTCTTGTGGCCGTTCACATTAATGAGTCCTAATGTTTCTTTTTGACAAAAAAATTCCGCTTTTCCGGAACTGGTTTTCAAAGCAATTCTGTTGAGAAATAGTTCGTTTTTATTGTTTTTCATTTCACGTAAACTTGATTTGGCTGTTGCGAATTGTCAAATCCCCGCTGAACACTATTTCGTCAGATTGCCCAAGAAAAAACAAGGTTAATATCTTGTTACAACAAAATTTGTTTTTTATCGGCGTAAGAGGTCTCCGTAAATCAGCCAAAGTAATCTCACGGATCAGAAAATTGCGGTGTTTAGCTTTGAAAGATAAAAGCAATTAGCAAAGTGTTACAGCCTCAATACCTTGCAATTCATATGCTTATTAAATCGAGCTTTGCAAAGCTTACATAATTCCCAGAGCACTCGTTGTCGTTGGCCCTTTATCATCAAAATTTTAGAGCAGTTTATACCAAGGTATACGTAATGCTCAAGAACACTTGATTTGGCAAGATTGCAGGTGGCACATTTGGTGAAAATATGTCCGTCTACGGCGCCTGTTAAAACGCTAATTCTTCCATGTTTAAGGCGGTATTTTCTGCCCATAGAAAGCGTAAACATTGTTCTTTAGGTGCATTGATTCAACATGTCATTCATCAAATTCACTCTTGCCTAATTACGTCAATTTTCTTTGTTTGCTAGTTCTATACTAAACTCATTCGGCGTGAAAGCGGTTGCCTTTAAAGAGCAGGAAGCTAGTCTTGTAGTTAAACAACGAAATATTTCTCTGGCTATGTTTACCATGTTGCTAGCGCACAAATGGCCAGAAATGGTTTTTACGTGTATTCGCAAATTAAAGTGCTTCAATTTAACTGCAATCCATCTTAATTTTTGGGGTGGAGTCATTTAAAGCAGAAGTCGACCCCACCGGAAGATTTATTAATTATAGTGCGCCGCAATTTGTACTGTACTAGACAGATCCGAATTAGATCTTGTCTCAAAAGTAAACTTATCTTTGAATCCTGTGCCTTTGTGTGGATGTGTGCAGTTCGTTTTATTAGCCAAGTCGTGTGCTTATTTTTGTCGCTTTGACAGTGATTTGACCCCATGAAATCTGTATAAAGAAACTCAATTAAAAAGTTTATTGGAAAATTAGTAACAGAATAAAGACATGTACTCAACATATGTAAGAGAGCTTGTAAGGCAAACACCACCCGACTTAATTTAAAAGATGTTGAATTAGTGAAAATAGAAAATTTTTGGTTAAATTGGATTTGACTTTGAATTTGACACACGCAGCTCTTAAAAGGCAAGCGACAAAAAGGGATCAAACACCTCACAATATACCCCCTACAGTTTCGTTAAGTCCCTATTCAATTTGTTTTGTGTGAATAAACAAAAGAAAGCTCACTTAAGCCTTTTAGGTCAGTATTTGTAACTTTTCGAACACACTTTTTGTTCGATGTTCAGATCCTAAAGGTTTCCTGACCAAAGTATTTGTTTTATTTATCTGCTACTTTCTAGCTAAAATCTCAGTTTAATTCCACTGTCTGTTTCCGGCACAAGTGACATATGTTTTATTGTTGAAGCATTTGCAACAGCTAAACCATAAAACATCACTTAGACTTGGACAGTTATTGAGATTTTGTTTATGCGACGGAATATTAGAGCAAAACTGGCAGCGTACAGCAACTTGTACAACATATGGGAGTACTGTAATACAACCCTGGGTGGCCAGTCAACAATCAGAGACAACTTTTCGCAAACAAAAACTATAAAATAGCGACCTTTTCAACTAATAGCACGAATTGATTACATTTCTATTAGTTATAGAAAACTGCAGCACAAAGCATTTAAGCTTCGTTCATCCGACACGTGTACACAAAGTGAGCAGTTTCGTCTGTCCATTAGACAAACTATTCTTTCGTTTGAGCTATTGTCACTGTCAATTACCATCTTTTTGAATAGACATAGACTCAGTTGAAATCTTCAGTGAACAAATATAAAATAGAGACCCTCGAAGGTACTTAAAGCCTACATATTTGCAGGATAAAAACTCATGAATTTTCCGGCCTCACAATAAATTAATTCAGTACCAGTCTGGACTTGCTTACTCTAGATGCGATTTTGATATAGTTGCTAATATATATAGTTCCTGCAA
This sequence comes from Siderastrea siderea, assembly GCA_964030785.1. Classification (NCBI taxonomy): domain Eukaryota; kingdom Metazoa; phylum Cnidaria; class Anthozoa; order Scleractinia; family Rhizangiidae; genus Siderastrea; species Siderastrea siderea. The sequence continues at coordinate 77,958,911 of OZ034966.1, read as the reverse complement.
ATGTTTTTTCCCGGCCGTATTCTTTGAAGAACTGACAGTCAGTTTCTAAAATGGGAAGGGTGAGGGTGGTTAGGGTGGGCAAGAAAGCAGGGAGGGAGTAACAAATGTTTAAGAACCATGATGAAAAAAGTTTGGCAGCTAACATTAATTTATATATGCAGCCAATTATGTTATTTTTTCAGCCGGTAGGATGAAGTATATTTAGAAATGTATCACCGCAGTAAACTATGAAACTTTCCATCATCTTACAAAGCCAGAAACTCTACTTGTCACGCGCAGACCCTAAACTGAAGACCCGTATTGTTCTAGCGATCCGTTTGCTGTATGAACAGACATATTTGTGAAGAATACGAAGGCTACGCTAGGGGAACTTGGTTTCAAGCTGACCGACTGAATCCAGTTAGGAACTCTATGGTACTTGAGGTTTCTTTTCGGAATTTTTTTGGTACCTGAGGTTCATTTTGGGAATTTTTTTGACAAAAGTGAATTAACCTTAAAACATGCACTTACCTAATTGGCACCGTTTAAAATGTTATATTCTCTCCTTTTAAATTAGAAAAATTGTTTTTATCTGGGTGCATGCTTTAGCTACCGCAGAAGATTTTTTCTAAAGCTGTTGCATAGCATGACTTTTTCAAACATGACTGATGTAAAAGTCAGGATTCACTGACTAGCAATCATTCGCAGTCATCATCATTTGACCAAGAAGACGTCACCAAGACTTTAGAAGATCAGAACATCGCAAAATGAAAGTGCCTGTTCAAATGATGAAAATCAAAACGCTTTGACTGACAAATACTTCCGTTTAACTGCGCTAAATTGAGGTACAACTAAACTGAGAGCCGATTTTGTTGCTGATCTTGGTCGACTCACAGTGACCGCAAATAGTAGTTGGTGTTTGAAGAATCTGCTTCTGTACGGCAAGAACGAAATTGGCTGAAGAAATCTTCTATAATAATGAAGTTTGTAACCTAAGTTTGTAAAACACTCGATTAAAAAGTGAGAACGTTTACAGTCAGTAGTGCATCAGAACTTCTCGTCATAAATTAAATTATTAACTGGGATGTCATAATCTTCTGTCAAAGCAGTTTGTAAATCGTAGCTTTGCAAGCCAATCAACATGGCTTAGTTCATTCTTCAGTAAAGAAAACGAATGCACAGTCAGTCTCTGCCTTTAAAAAGCTTTTAAAGACATATCTTTTTAAACTAATTTATTTTTAGCTAGTTCACCGGTTTCCCTTATTTGTAGACCGATTTTTATATTTTATCCATTGTAATTAGAATTTTTATATTTTATACATTGTTATTGGTAGTTAAGCACTTTTTGTCTATTTTTTGAACGTTGTAAATTAGGTTTTAATATTTTTTATCTTGTAAACGCATTGAGGCTCTCGAAACTGTTATTATTATTATTATTATTATTATTGAAATTATGAATATATGAAGTTCATATATTTGAACTGCGGAATGAAGAAATAAATGTAAAGAAGATTCTCGCAGTTATTAACGCAACTTATGCAGTTGCGAAAAGAAAGCCTGAAAAAATCAGGCTTGCCGGGATTCAAACCCTGACCTCTGCGATACCGGTGCAGCGCTCTAACCAATTGAGCTAACAAGCCAACTGGGAGCTGGTATTACATTTATTTCTTCATTCCGCAGTTCAAATATATGAACTTCATATATTCATAATTTCATCTTCATCTTTCCCGGGTATATTACGAACCAATTTAATGACCAGCTCCCAGTTGGCTTGTTAGCTCAATTGGTTAGAGCGCTGCACCGGTATCGCAGAGGTCAGGGTTCGAATCCCGGCAAGCCTGATTTTTTCAGGCTTTCTCTTCGCAACTGCATAAGTTGCGTTAATAACTGCGAGAATCTTCTTTACATTTATTATTATTATTATTATTATTATTATTATTATTAGTATTATTATTATTATGCGACGAATTTTTACCATCCGGAAATCCTTAAGTGTGATCATTCAACTGGAAAGCAGTACCGGCCACCAACTATCGCAAAAATCTGACAGTCAGGATAAACGTGTTCATTATCAGTGACCTTATTGAAGGGCTCTTTTTCATACGAAAATGATAGATGGCATGGGATTTTGGTTTGTCCAAACTGAAGTGGCCACGATATGAAGGAAGCGGTATTTTTGTAATGGGGATAACAGTAAGGTGGCGGTCTTCCTTTTTAAAATACTTTTTCTGCAATGGTTGTCTGACTGACTTAAAAATGTTAGCCGGTTTTGTTTTTTGGCGAAAGGATTAAACGGAACGTTTTCCAATTGCGTTTTCACGTTGTTCCGTCTACACGGATACAAGCCATCGAAAAAGAAATATTTTGAAAGCGGTGTCCAGGGTGGAAACTTTTGAAAACGCAAAACTTTAAAACTGGAACTGTTGAAAAAGTGACGGCGTGGGGCCGAAAACAAAATTTTGAAAACGATTAGCCGTGTGATTTTACAGACTTGCTGTGTCGTTGTCGTACGTTTTTCGTCGGTGACCCGACAGCCAAAACGATCGTGCAGACCCTTAATTGACAGAGCTTTTGTTCCGTTTTCGATAAACACGCAATCTTTTGAAAACTTTAACTTTTGAAAAAGCATCCGTGTAGAGTGTAGACAGGGTCGAACGGGTTCAGCGGACTTGAAAAATATTTTTGTACGGAGACCAATCAGGAAAACACTAAGATTTAGTACTGTGATGGTCATATACATTTGTATGTAGAAAAAAAAAAGCTTGGATGATTCTTTGTGAAAAGTTCAGCGAATCTGTCTCCAGTTAACTGAGATTTTTAACAATATTTTTTGTCCTAGTTCTTTCAGTTTTATGGGCCTATTGCGGCCGGCGCTTGGTGAGCCCTAGCCTTTCACGCTCAAGTTCCAAAGTTAGTTCAGATATAAAAGTGAAATTAAAAAAGACCAGCCAGTCACATATATGATATTTAATTCCATGGACATCGACAGAGTCTTAAAATCAAATTTCGAGTGCAAACAAAACCATGCTACATCTTGAAAGTTTCGAAATTGGTGTACGTGTATTAATAAAACTAGATCATAGAAAGGCTTTTCATGCAGAGAATAGCTATAAGTTAAGAGTTAAGCGTGTCACATGCATGGAGTGTTTTTGTACGTAAAAGGAATTTTATGTGTGTTTGGAATTAAGAAGCCGGATAATGACCTGTAGGATTATTTTAAATCACAAACCACAAAAATGATTTGGAAAATTAGGAAACACGGAAATTCTCAAACGTGCGAGATTTGCACGACAACGATCGATACCGCAGCAAATACATATATGATGATGTGGGATATTAAAATAAAAGGGTTTTTATACCCTTTTATTTAAAAATAAAACCTTAAAAATAAAACTGAAAGCTGGCTCTGACGATTGAGCTCTCGAACAACTCCGTTTTTGGCTGTAAACTAAGATAAGTTGACACTTAGCAAGCATTGACGTAAACGCATTAAACTTAATCCTCAAATTTTTATTTTATTTCTGCAACTAATGTCAAAAAAATTAAGGCCGATACACAGGGTTTCGCTCCCGGAGCATGCTCCAGGGGCACGCTCCTGGAGCAAAGCTCCTTTAAGTGTATTAACGATTTCATGGGTATAATCGATCCTCGGGAGCAGAATTTCCACCCCGCAAAATGCTCCATGATATTAAACCGGTTAAATATTCGGGAGCAAGATCCGGGGGCAAATTGAGCAAACTTGAAAATGCTCCCTAGTGTGTACTGACACTTTTTCGTTGCGCGTGGATTAGACGGCAAATGAACAACATTAACCAATCAAATTAGCCAATTTTTTCATCCATAACTCCTTTGGAACTCTTGAACTCATGCGCAAAATTCAAAATGGTGTCCGAAAGTGTTGAGCTTGAGATACAGCAAGTGGACGGTCGAAAAAACGAGGAACCTGCTTGGAGTGTCACCAATTCACGACTTGTTATCGACTTGTACAGAGACAACCCAGTGTTATACGATAAAAATCATAAAGACTATGGAAATAAAGCCGTAACGAAGAAAGTGCTTGCACCAATACTGGCTAAATTTTGAATTTTTGAACTAGTTTCCAAGCCCTCGTCTGGTGAATATCAGTTATCCCAAAGCAAGTTTCTTTCGTTTGCTTCCTCGTGTGTACTATAATATGGAGCAAGCTCCCGCAGTATGCGCCCTCTTGTGTACTGGTCGAGCAAATTGACCCCGGAGCATGCTCTGGGAGCAAAACCCTTCGTCTGTATCGGCCTTTACTGTAAGTAGGAAAATTCAAACCAAGTTTCATATGAGGAATATTTTAATAGTAAAACACCTAAACAGCATCAAAGGAAAGTACTGTTCAAACTGCCATAAATTTTTCAAATATTCACACTCAAAAAATTTATTCACAAACTCGTGATCAGCTAAGAGGAAACTGGTTAAAAGTGTCCTTGATCGTTTAAGCCAAGCTGGGGGTATGTTTACTTATAAACTTCTTGGGCCACGTCATTTCGTGCCCAAAAGAAAAACAATGTATTTCCTGTGGATCCTTTGTGGTGCAAAATTTGCGATTTATAGTCTAATTACGTACTTCCGGGATCATCTTATGGTACCGGAAGCAAACGGGAGTCCAATACATGCGAGTGTCAATGGGGTTAGCCGTCAAGGGCTAAATCAAGGAAATCGTGACCGCAAATCGACAAATTAGGATAACCCTCAGCCGTAAAAATGTGTCCTGAGTGCGTTTAAAGTCAAAGATGCAATGAACTAGATTTAGCTCTCAGCATCATCAACTAATTCCAGTGTACCGCTCAAATTTGTCCCGGCCGCCAATCCTGACTTCTCCGTCATGCGTCCTTGAGGCGTATGGGCGCGGATGTGTAGTGGTTTGCACGTTGGACTTAGATCTGGAGGTCTCTGCCATCGTGCTGTTCCCTCAAACAAGAAACTAAAGGAGAAGAAGAAGAAGAAGAAGAAGAAGAAGAAGAAGAAGAAAAAGAAGAAGAAGAAGAAGAAGAAGAAGAAGAAGAAGAAGAAGAAGAAGAAGAAGACGACGACGACGAAGAAGAAGAAGAAGAAGAAGAAGAAGAAGAAGAAGAAGAAGAAGAAGACGAAGAAGAAGAAGAAGAAGAAGAAGAAGAAGAAGAAGAAGAAGAAGAAGAAGAAGAACAAGAAGAAGAAGAAGAGGAAAAAGAAGAAGAAGAAGAAGACGAAGAAGAAGAAGAAGAAGAAGAAGAAGAAGAAGAAGAAGAACAAGAAGAAGAAGAAGAAGAAGAAGACGACGACGACGAAGAAGAAGAAGAAGAAGAAGAAGAAGAAGAAGAAGAAGAAGAAGAAGAGGAAAAAGAAGAAGAAGAAGAAGAAGAAGAAGAAGAAGAAGAAGAAGAAGAAGAAGAAGAAGAAGAAGACGACGACGAAGAAGAAGACGACGACGACGAAGAAGAAGACGAAGAAGAAGACGAAGAAGAAGAAGAAGAAGAAGAAGAAGAAGAAGAAGAAGAAGAAGAAGAAGAAGAAGAAGAAGAAGAAGAAGAAGAAGAAGAAGAAGAAGAAGAAGAAGAAGAAGGAGGAGAAATAAGACAAACCTGAGCTGAACCGAGCTGAACATTATTCATTGACACTGCGGAAGCTTTTCATACGCATTCGTCGTCTTTTATTACCCTCGCGTGAAAACGAACGTATAAATCACGTGATACTGATATATATCTTATTAGATGTTTCGTTGTGAAGTATCGCCGTATATTTTTACGAGTTGTGCTGTATTTTGACTAGCCCGTAGGGCGAGTCAAAATACAAACAACGAGTAAAAATACACGGCAATACTTCACACCGAAACATCTAATAAGAGATTTATTATCCAACTTAACCTTTTTCAACCTTTTTAAGTAACTTGAAAGAAAACTACAAGTATAACAGGATGAGCGCGCGCACGGTACTGTACAATAACTAACTGTACAATATCGTGGGATATTTGTACTCGTTTCGCACGCTTTCTGTACAATAACTAATACAGTTGGATAATGAGCTTTGTTATTTCAAATTTCAGACTCAAAACCTAAAATGTTTCTTCTTTTTCAGGCAAAAAACGGTAATTGCCAAAAATTAAAAACGATTTAAACGAAAACGTTTGCCTCCGTCACAGTATCTTCTGAAAATGAGACGAAATACAAAGTACTACTAGACAGACACGTTTAAATGAAACGAATCTCTTCAAATTGTTGACAATGCGAAATCGCCTCTTCATATACATGTTCTCTCCCTCTTATTTTGTTTCTCGTAGAATTTAGTGTTGGGCAAAATTTTCACATCGTTAGCGAACAACGGAACAAGAACGAGATGAAGTTGAGGAGAGCTGTACTGTGGGAGAAAGAATTAAGGATAGAGTGATCATCGCAGTTATTCAGGAACTAAGAGCCTGAAAAATTATATACTCTCTCGAATTTGTATGCGTCCTCTTCGTCTCTCGTGTGCTCATCGAGTTTCAGTTAAACTCACTGGAGGCGGACAAAATACATGCTGCATGATTCAAACCAAATATTAGCAACAAATTCTGAAAAAAGCAAACAAATGAAACACAGAATTGTTGCCATAAGCTGATCGGCGAGCAAGACTTTTTGAAGTTTAAGGACTTCGCTCCCTACAAAATTTCGTGTTTCGATGTTGAACTTCAAAGGGTACAAAAAAACTGGGGTACAAAAAATTAAATGTACGTTTCAGATGGCCTTAAAACGTTATGTATAGAGAGAGTCCTATTGGTGAAGAATTTTTAATGGCGCACTGTAGACTGTTCCATGAGTTGAAATGTTTCAATTTCCTGCATTAAAGGAACTTGATTTAGTTTTGAATAGAAGTTCATTTATGGCGTCACAAGCCAGTGATATTTACGAATAATTCGAATAGAATTTTAAAACCGTGTTTGTTTTGGGAAGGCGGTACCTTTGTTCAGTCTTAGGACATGTGCCCGTCCTATTTATTATTATTATTATTTTTTTCATGTGCCCGTCCTATTTATTTTCCGGTGAACTCCTGCCTCGCTTTTTATTTAACTCTTTATAAAAAGAATCCATAGACCAAAAATAGAGCAGTGTCTAAACGTAATAGCCGGAACCGCGCAAAACAAACGGGTAAACTTAGTGTGGGGCATAGCTAACACCACGCAGTCATCAAAAAACATTTTGTCGGATCTTCCTGTGAGCACGGCTATTGAAGGGGAGGGGTTAGAGGAGAGGATTCTGCTCCTTAAGTCTCTTTTAATAATCTTAACTTAGAAAATGAGTATTTTTAGAACCTTATCCTTTAGAAGTAACTTGTATTAAAAGCTGCACTTATCAAAGCTTGAGTATTTCGGCGAAACAATGAATCGTAAATAAAAGTGCTCATCACAGTACCCCAGAGAAGGTGAAGTGTATTCAATTAATCTCGCGTTTCAATTTAATTTTTGTGGCACATTCTTTTCATCCTAACCCCAACCTTCCTAAGAGGCTAAACCACCGCATGTATGATATTTGTTGAGTCGCGACAAACCAAACCCAGAGGTTTACCCTTAGGGCGGGGTCACGTGATATCCTGGCAGCAGGACTACGGGACTAATTGACTTGGGCGAAAATTTTTCTTCCAATCGTGAAAATCAAGAAAATTGTTAACACTTGGCTTACACTAGCAACGGGGACAAAAGAGTAAACATAAGCAGAAGCATAAACTTACAAACAATTACAAGCGCATGGATAAAATAACCCTCCTTTTCCTTGTACTTGCCTTTATGAATCCTATCTTATGAATCCTCACGGCGTGCTTATGCTTGTGCTTGCATGGTTAGTGACGCTTGCACAAAACTAGAACAAGCGTATTGTAAGCATAGTACAATAGCCCTAGTAATAAACAAGCATTTCTATTGCGCAAATTCCCAGCTAGGGTTGTTCAAATGCGCATTACAATAAGTATTAAGACAACCTAAAATTACAATATGAAAACGACGGCAAGGCAAACATAAGGATAAGTATACAAGTTGGAGGAACAAAAACATTCTTCTTGTATACTTGGAATCACAGCCTCATAAGCAAATTTTATGAGCGCAACCACAACGGAACTTGAGGAAAACGTTCATTTGCAAAATTATTGAGACACTCTCGCCCAAAACCCACTATTGCTTAGTCAATATGGCCTCATCCCACAGGACGGATGTATCCCACCGCCCTCTTTCAATGTTATCGGCCAATGTTTTAGATATGCCGCCCTTGTAACACAAAACAACATTGAAAGGGGGGAGGGGTTGGGAGAAAGTGACTGGACGCCGGAAGCCAAATTTTGCACATTCGCGCCACAGTGTTCTCCTGAAGTATTTTTGCAGGTAATTGTAGCGAATGCAAGCGGCAAAGAAACAAACTGATTGAAGGTATCATTTCATGACTGTCAACACCAGCTGTCATCTTTAATCAAGGTAATATGGATTTCCTTCAAGTGTCGTCACTTTTCTCTGTGCGTCAGCTTTCCTTCGATCACATTATCTCAACACTGGTAACAGACCTGGAGCCCGTTTTCTCGAAACCACCGGCCCACGGTGGTCTCGAGAAGTATTTTTACAAATCCTATTTAAATCGATTGGTGGTATTTATTAGTGTAACGTTGGTTAAGCGTTCCACAAAATAAATTGTCACAAAGATTTCAACATTTAAATTTCAAAAACAATAACAAAAATTGAGTCTCTGTTGAAGAATATTGTGCGCATGAAATAGTTTTCGAGTCCGGTGAAGTCATCGGGAGTTTCGAGAAACGAAGCAGGGGTATCGTAAGACAAAAAACGCTTTATTTCACCAAGATGCTTAGCATCGCTATAATTAAGTTTGAAAGAAAACTGGCCCTGGGTTGAAATCCCACGGATTTTTGAAATTTCACGGATTTTGTATTCGTAGTTAATACAGATGTACGTGTTGTTGGCTTCAGGGTTAACTTCCTGGTTGAAATCGTGGGGTCTATTGCGGAGATAATTTGGTAGGTTTCCTTGGTGCGGCTTTTCCGAGTGTGCATACTAAACATTCTGGGATTGCTTGCGTCATCAACGCCATGATAGGCCCACACAAAGAACACTCTGGTACCGACCTACCGAGGAAAAAACACGTTTAATATTAGTATAGTTTCCATTGAATGACCATCGCGGACCTTGTGTTCTTTTCGTCCTTCTTTTTCTTTTTTTAACTGATTTGATTCAGTCTCCTTCAGTTCTATTTCGGTAGACGCCGCTATCTCGAGACCTGGCTGTCTCCGTTACAGAATCTCCAGTGAACTGAGACCTGTTTCCCTAACTGGAGAAAGTTGCGCAATATTTTAACTACTGGTTATTTCGCTCTTCCGTTTCCCTCGAAGTTCAGTTTAGCTGGAGTCTGCGGTACGACTCCCTCTTGTGTGGGATATATAGAAGGGGTGGGTAGGGGAACTTATAAGTTAAGACTTACATTACGTATACAAAACATGTAGGTCTGTAGCGCACTATTTTTACTGTGATTGCTAAGTAATATAAAAGCACGTTTTGACGATCACAGGGGTCGTAAGGCCAAAACATAGTTTCAAGTAGACTCAAATTGGAAACTTGACTTGACTTATGACCGTTTCTTCAGCAAGGCCTTGCGCGGTACTTGCCGGATGATTTGCGAGAATAAAAAACTTGCGTCCACTGTAAAGTTCAAGATCAAGTTCGCGTAAGTTGGTGCAAGTTTTCATCGTTTGGCCATCAAACGCAATTTTTCATAGTACTAGTATTGTTTTCTTTCATTTGGCTGCTAAGTCGGTGATGAAATGACTATTTTGCAAATTACGTCTAACCGTTTGCTCACTCGTCGCAAGTCTATGGACGCAAGTTTTGTCGGGGATTAAAGACGACATGGAAACAAAGCTAAAAGAAACTCTACTCGAATGTTAGTTTAGAGATACAAGAACATCTACCTCGATCCCTAAGGTTGTTTGATAACCTTTTCTCATACTAGTTTGAAAACATATAGCAAGAAAATTACTGAAAACAACTCACGTTAAATTGAATGTCCTGTGGATCATTTGTGTTCCTTAGACGACGATACCGAAGCGACGTTAATCCATTTTGCTCTGTAGCTCTGTCCAGTATGTAGCTTTGTTTCAAGTCCAAGTGTGGTATCCCGACACCAAATGAGAAAAAATCCTTTGAAAGAGAAAAAAATTGCAATTTTTCTTGAAATTGTACAGAGCGTTATCCTTTCTTACCGTTTACAAATGGGAGGTGTTTTAGTGATGTCGCGCAGTTAGCAGAACTTGACTGCTGTTTTTTGTTTACAGGAATTAGTCAGTCGATATAGCATAGTTCGTGGAAAGTTCATGAATACTGTATGCTATTAACTCCACGAGCCCTAATAGTGATCATGACCAGTATTTTTGTACTCCTCCTTACAATATCACTTCACTTTCAACTGATACCAGGTAATGGGAATGAAGGTAATGGCAAGGGTTAACGCAGTCTCCCTTAGACATTCAAGAAACCATTCGTCAGCTTTTCTTCTGACACAAGAAGCCAAAATGTTTTCACAACCTTCCTCTCTTCGATCCCTACGAAATAAAGAACAGAAATTCCAAACAGAACAAACAGATCGCATAAGAGTACTACTCAATAGCGAGTCTTAAGGTTTACTCATCGCCTCTTAATCTGCTATTAGAGTCAGTTTTTATTTTCTGATTTTTACTAGAAAAGGCTGAAATGGGTAGCCTTCTCCAAGGGTTAAACCTTTCTGACCGGTTATGTTGAGTTTAGGAGTAAAAATCGGTAATGGCTCAAAATTGTCCAACAGTCCTCTCTTTAGATGTTAAACTGTTGATTTTGAGGCTCTTAAAAGGGCAAATTTGCTAACAACTTGTGTTTGGCCTTATTAGAAGAGGTTGAAATCGCTAGTATAGACTGATCTTCCTCAGTTTGATTTACATACGGTAAGTTGCAAAAAATAGAATGTAGTGGAACTTACGTGAAAATAACTCTTTCCCACGCTTGTCTGTCCACCAATGACAACATCGTAGTTGGTCATATTCTCCGGTGTGAAGGTAAAGCCGAACCCAACCCAACCTCTTGCCTTTACATCAACTTCAAAATACAACTCATCGGTGTCTCGATTGAATCTCCACGAAACATTAAAGTCGCCATTGTCAAACGATGCACTGGTACTTAAGCCACCGTGGAAACAAGCTACGAAAAATCCCAGCAGTAAAAACTTGTACATCTCTTTTGAGAACGGAGATTTTGTTTTATCAATGCCCTTGTTTGACGGGTGTCCTCATTTTACTGTTAATAAATATTCGATATGAGATCAACGTTCAAAATGTTTATCAAAATTTTGCTGTTGTCAATTAGTCGGTGAGGATTAACGCAATATAGACCACTCAAAAGAACAAACACATTTTAAGAATTGCAAAATGCCAACACTCGCTACGAAGCGCAATATCTAGGTGTAAACGTTCATTTTGCTCCAATATCCTGCTTGCATGACCTTACCCGAGTCACACAAAGGGGGACACTACAGGTTTCTAGAAATGGGTTAATAACATAAGAGCGGTACACAGGCCACGAATTACAAGGAAAAAAGTTATATTGTTTCTTATCCAATTCATGACCGTTCACCATGTTCACGGACTTTCACGTACTTGTGTTTTCGTGAATGCTATTAAAAATACTTCTTGACAAATTAAAAGTGCACTTTTAAGTTCATGGATGATAATTATGTTATGATTATGGAGATGTATCCTAATAATTTTACCTTACCACAAAAAAAACAACTTTATTTCAGTGTCAAGGTATTTAGCTGTACAGCTAATGAGGCCATAACCGATATTCCAACGAAACGCGGAGCTTATTCTGTGCCATGATTTTTCAACTTATAATTTTAGGAATACTGAATTCAGACTTGCTATATTCTACAGCCCCGCACCAAATAATATAGCCTGCGTGGCAGGCACGGAAAGGGGAGAAATTATTGGCGGGCGTGGAGCGCGAATAATTACTCCTATTCCCTCTCGTTTCGGCACCTGCCACGCAGGATACAAATAACATAACAGAGGCCTGAGTTGTAACTGTGCAATAGCTTACCTCAAGATCTGAGACTAACAAAGTCATTCAGTACCTTTAAAAGAGAAGAGCCCTATATAATTTTCAGAGCCATTTTTTCAAACTAGCAGCTTTATTCAAACACGGCTTCTTTGTAATAAGGTCACACTTCACTTATAGCGATAGGGTGTTACTTTATCTAGTCATTTTTTTTTTTAACTCTTTTTTCCCTGTTATTGTTTATAATAGTTCCACTGAAGGACTTCCCACAGCTTTACCTGCCTACCTTTGATATTGTCATGCCTTAGCGGTAACCCAGCCCCTTTCTTCCCTCATTATCCCGTGACTCCAGGAGTCACGGGATGATCTCTCCCCTCTAACCTGTTTGGCGTTAGCTCGAGTCGAGTCAAAAACAGTTTCCCCTGTTACTCTTTATCATTAGTTACAGTCGCTTTCTCCCGAACGAACAGCTTTACTTTCATTTCAGTTTTACCGTGACGGTGTGCGTGATCTATCGCGTACGTAATATCCAAAATGTTTGCATCGCGTGACTAACTGTGACATCCGAAAGGGACTGGTACCTTTTGGCTCGCTCTCGTTCTGCACAAAATGGCGGTCTCTTGGACGGCAAAACTTGGTCTTGCTGTTTTTCTTATCACAGTTCACGCGTACGTAACTGTGAAGTCCCTGGACAATGGATTAGCTCGAACACCACCAAGTACGTATTGAAAAAGCGACCATTTTTCGTTGTTATGTCATTTGAAAATTATAAGTGTCCGTCCGGTCACATGATACTCAGCTGAAAATCAACGCTGTGGAATTTTATTTTGTTGTGCAGAGTTTTCATTACCTTGTTACTTCATATCATAATGTTTCCTCGTATCTTGATCCAAATAACGTTATTTCTCCAGTGATAATAGTAATTCCAATCGTAGTGGTCTCAAGCTTTAGTGAATATTAATCCCATTAATATAAATCTAGACAGTAAGAGACGGCTCAGTAGTTTTACTGTTCGGATCATGCAGTTCCTATTGAGCAACATTTGAGAGAGACGGTACGGAAATCACAAGACATCAGCCTAGCCAACAGAATTATTCCACAATTGATTACTCAACTGTATTTCACCATACTTGTAATTTAACATAGCCTATAGACACGAGAATTGCATACTCCTAGCTATCATAGCAGCAGTGCCGAAGAGCTCGGCCATTAGCAGTTTTTCCAGTTTCGCTTCAAATTTATGTGATGTCAAATACTGGCAGTTCTGAAGATCTCTCCTCGAAACGTACACCTCGATGTACCGGTTGCAGCGCTCCACTAAGCGAGCACGGCTGGGGAATCCCCAGCAAGTTCTGCGAAGGGAAAGACAAGAGCTCCCTGTTGAAACACGCTGCCACAAAATACGAGGACATCGATGAAGAGATCGTTGCCTTAGAAGATGAGTTGGTTCAGCTTGCTCTAGAGGAGGAGAAGCAAACAAAGCTGCGTAAAGTGGCCTCCTTGCAGAGACAGGTCAGTGAGAAGTGAGCAAAGCTCCAAGCCGTAGCAATGCACGATGACGATTGTGAAAATTCCCAGCTAAAACCAGGACCAGGCAATATTTCAGCGCTGAAACGAGCTGTCCCTGCAACGCCTTTAGATGGACTCTTACAGCCTCTGGATCCAGTAAACAATGATGCAATGAGGTTGCGCCGGTGACTTTTTAGGGGGAGGGGGTGAGGGGGACAGTACTCTTGGTCACGTTGCTGTCTTCTTTTCAATGTTACAACATTTTCCCTCTTTCCATCACTTTCCCACTTCTCAAAAATGTCACCTTTTCCAGATGGATTTGGTATTCAGCATTCAATAAAAAAGAACCCAAAACCTGTCAGTGCTCTTATACAGCAGTTAAACTGTATTTTTTATTTCAGTGGGTTGGATGGTATGGGAGAGATTCCGCTGTAACATAGACTGTAAAAATGATCCTGAGAATTGCATCAGGTATTTATATTCACTTGGGTTTTATTTATTGTTGTATAAATTTTGGTAATTTAGAGATTTGTTCTAAGTCAAAGTTAGGCAAGGCAGTCTATATAGATGCTGTTAATACTGGAGACCCCTTGCATTATAAGACCAATCCCAAACTTTGATTGGTTTCCTTCGTCAACGTGCTATCGACCAGCTCATACCCTACTAGTGAATAAAATGCTCAAGTAAATTGACTGGAACTAAGTATTTATTTTGACTGAATAGTGAAGTACTTCCCCTGGTCAGCAGAAAAGTCCTTCTCATAAATTACAATGTTGTTTCTACATGTAACTAAAATTATTGATTATTAGTTTACTTATTTAAGGTAGCCAGGTAAACTAATTACCCAAAGAACATCCATTCAGGAATGGTCTAATTACCTTTTGTAAGACAGCCAATTGCAAATGATTGCAATAGAAAAAGAATGATATTTAGAACATGTGATAAAAAAAAATTAAAAAAACATAAGAAAGTCTACTTTCCAAAAAAGGTCACAAAAGCAACTTTGTTGTCTTATACACAGTTGTATTTATTGCAGTTCATTTAAAATTTAAAACAGGTCATTTATACATGATTAGATTTAAAGCTTGAAGCTTGTGGGGCCATGCATATTAACAAACGGAACATATTTTTGGAGGCTGGCCAGTTGGCTATTTACAAAGCATGGAGGAGTTGAATTTGTGACCACCATAAACAAATCAGCCAGTGGCAGGAAGAAGGATATGAACCTGGACCTCCAGATTTGAGGTCCAGTGCCCCACTTGCCTCCTAATCAGTGTCTATCAGGGAAGAGACAGTGACCATTAACCCAATCAAATTTGAGCAACAGCAGTAGACCGTGACAAACAAGAAAACCTAGCTGTGGTTTTTCTACTGCATTTTGCCATATCTTTATCTATTAGGTATTAAATTTTGCAGGATCTGTTATGGAAGTTGCAAAAAATACATATCCCCTGGTAGAAATCCTATACAGGATCCTACAGGTTTTTCTAGGATCCTATAAGATCCTACAGGATCCTGTATGTTCACACAGGATCCTACCCAGGATCCTCACTGGTAAGAGTCCTAACCATGTTTTAGAGGATCCTACTCAGGATCCTGTAAAATCTTTCAGAATCCTGAATAAATCTTATAGGATCCCATTACAGGATCCTATAGGATCCTATAAGATCTTAAACAGCAGGGTTGTCCCTAACAGCCAGCAGCCGGCAGAATTAACCGGCTACTTGGGTCGTTTGTGCCAGCTGCTTTTGTGATATACTGTATATATATTTTTAAAGACAAATTATTTGTTCCTTTGCTGGTGGAGATATATGAAAATGAAACTTATTTCCCATTGCAGTTTTTTGACTGGCTGGCACAGGGATGCACGATTATTATTTCATTACGTTGAGTTCTGGGAATTACACGTAGAAAACCACTGAAGGCATGAGTTTATGCGAAAAAAAAATTGAGAAGTTACGATTACTTTTGGAACTGACATTATTGGAAATTTGTGCTCAGAATCAAGGAAATTCCATTTCTGGGGACTTAAAATGTAAAAATTTCCTTGGGGGGGGGGGGGGGGCATGCCCCCAGACACCCCTAGAAGGGATTGCCTTCAGTGCTCAATAATCACTATCCGGCTACTTAAAAATTTTTGCCAGCTTATTGAAAAGTTGTGGACAACCCTGAAACAGGATCCTGTAGGATCCTGTAGGATCCTGTAGGATCCTGTTAACAGGCAATTTAGCCCTGCACACCTCACCAAAATGATTTAAGGCAAATTCTTATCTTCAAAATGTTATAGTGGTTTTTTTTTAATGAAAATGTGTTTATTTAGTGAAAGGTTGTTCATGGAGATGGCAGATCGTATGGCTGAGGATGGATTTAAAGAAGCTGGTTATGAATATGTGTCTATTGATGTAAGTTATCCCTCAAATGGCAAAATTTGTCAGTGTTTTAATAATAAAATTAGATGTGTTTTTATTGTAAAATACAGTAGCAGGCATATGGATGGGTGAAAAACAGATATAATATTTTGTTTGTTTATCTTGTTTATACGATAGGTGGATTAAAAAATAACTGTTTTCACACAAAATGCATGGTTGTGGACATGTAGATGAGACGACACACAAACATTATTGTGTTGTTCCAGAAAATATCGATACTCCCCCCACTGAGGGTTTTTTTGGTTTGAACCCCTGACTCCTATGGAACTTCCAGTTTAGGCTCATATTTTCCCTTAAAAATTTTGGTCTTTTAAGGCCCCCCTCCTCCTCGGAATTTCCAGTGACCCTCTGTGGTGAGGGTATTGATGTTTTCTGGAACCACACATTGTGGATGAAATCATTTTTGCTTCTGTTTGGGTTTAAGTGCTGTAGTGTTGATTTGGCGTATTTCATATTTTCAGGACTGTTGGGCATCTCATAATCGCACATCTGATGGTCAGCTCCAGCCAGACCCTGAAAGGTTTCCACATGGAATAAAAGTACTAGCTGAATATGTAAGCATAATTTTTATTATTTTAAAGCTATATCATTTATATAATTATGTGTATTTTAATATTACAGGTAAATGCCTCTGCATGAACAACTACTCTTGTAAACATTATCTCTCTTTACTTAGAGTGAACACCTCTGAGAAATCCTGTTTGAATCAGTTCTTGGTCAAACACTGTATTTTTAAGTACAGAAAGGAAATTTTAATATCTCATATGCATGTAAGTGGCCTTCTGCTGCATCCCAGGGGTGGAGTGGGGGAGAGGGGGGGAGGGTACTCAGGAACATTAGGGGTGGGGAGGTGCAAATGGGGCCAAACTTTTATATCCAAAAAAGTCCCATTAGACTAAAACTGAACCCAAAAAAAGCTCAGCAGCCCAGAATATAACCTAAAAAAGTCCTTTTTACTGCAAGAAAAAAACAAAAACAAAACAAAGACAGCATGAAAGGCATGTACACTTTTTGTCAACCCCAGGGTGTCAAGAAAACCTCCTATTTTTCCTATTTTAAGGTTCATGGTGTTCAAAGAATGAAGATTTTATGCCAGTCAGTAAGAAGACTTGGCAAGGAAGCTAAAGCCAGAACAGGGTTGAACCCTAAAAACAGCCCTGCCAAAGTCTAATTCTGCCCAAAGTAAATTCACCAGAAAACTTCCAACCCAAAACAGGACCCAAGTTGAAAATTTTAAGAACCCAAAAAGGCCTTTGCACCACCCCGTCATTTAAATACCTGGGTACTGCCCCCTGCCCCCTGGGTACTAAGGGTGGCCACCTTTCCTTACCCAAAGGTAGATTGCTTATGAAACAGCAAATGGACTGAGAATTCAAATATACTGTTATGACTCACTTACCAAATTTACAATAATTATTCCTTGCCTAACTATTTATTGTGTGGTTCCAGAAAATATCCATACCCCCACTACGGAGGGAATTTCACTCCTCCCCGGATTTTCCGTTTTTTTAAGTAAGCTATAACCCCCCCATCCCTCCGGATTTTCCACAGTTTGTCAAACACCCCCCCAACCCCTCTGGAAAATTTCATTCAAGAAGGGGGAGTGTTAAAAATGAAGCAACTGATCCAAATTTAAGTGAAGCTAAGCCTTTCTGATTATCGTAGGACGCGTTTATATACTATTTATTTAAAGTGCTACTGCGACGAAAATCTACATTCTTTTAAACGCTATTTTTGGGCCCGAAGTTAATGTTCAGACCTAGAACTTCCGGAAAAAATGTAATTCTGACCAACCTGGCAAAGCAGTTCCCTTCAAAAACCCGCCTAAAAGTGTGTAAATTAGGTCCGCCATTACCGAAACAACAACTACTTGAGCCTACAAATTTCTTTCAGCGGGTTTCTCCTTGTGACGTCACATGACGTCATGTTATCATCAAAATATTTTAGTTGTGGCGATCTGCAGTCTCAAACTCACAAAATACAAGTTTGCGATGTCATTTCGCTCAAGTTCTTCGTCCATTTCTTCGGAAGACGGCTCCGAATTGAGTTCTAACGCGAACAGCACTGATATAGAAGACAGTGGGGCTAATTTCATCGCGTAATATGAAGATTTAGAGCCAGTCGCAACCCTGGAAGAAGCCACGGCGTACGAAAAAAACATGGCTCTTGAAGAAGAACAGGAACTGAATTTGCCGGCGAAGTAGACGTCAGTACTTGGTTGGCATAACTGCATTTAGTTTCCTTCACTTTTGTTCCACCTTTATGTCTTTTTTCTGCGTTAAAATTTCCTTGCAGTATCTCAATTCCCTAACTTCGAATTTCGTAATAAGCTTATTGGCCGAAAATCAGCAGAGCTCATGTAAAATTGTTATGACTTTACAGTTTTACCCAGCATATAGAGCTCTGTAATTTCTCTGTATTGCTCACTGTTATCGGTCAGATTTTACAGAAAAGTTATGCAAGAATTTGTTGACTATTTCTTCAATGAGTAAAATCATTGCACTTAACTTCAGCTTACAGCTGATCACAATTTAATAATTTTGTTGCAAGGCTGTATAATATTTAAGTGTGTGTTCAATTGTGTATTTTTTTTGGTTATGCCTTGTAAATATCCAACTATTTATACAATAAGTGGGGAATATTGTAGGTCAGTTCCATGCTACAGCATGTTAAAATAAAATGTTTTGTCAACCTGTTTCCATGATATCAGCATTCTTGTGTATTTACTACCAGACCAAACCACAAAGTAAAAACCCAAATGAAAAAACTGTTCACATGTACATGTACACATCCAGATGCAAATTAACACGAGTGAGTCTGTAAGAGCTGTTGTAATCAATCAGTGTTACAGTGTAGTCTTGAGTTCTCCCAAACTCACACGAGAGTTTGCATCAGGATGCTGAACCTTGAAGTGCATAATTATACATAAATCCATTTCAGGAATGGGTATGCTGTCAGAATTTTTAATATGATTTTACTTTAAACCAGATTTGCCAGTTGTATATTTGACTATTTTACTTGTTATTTGTTGTTACACCCGATAGATTCCTGTGCTTTGAGGAAAAGAGTTATGGTTTCTTAAACAGTTTTCTTTTTTCAGTATTTTCCAGTTCACTCTAGTATCACCAGGATAGCTTCACACACCAGCAAGTTCACACACAGTTGATTGGTTTAATACAAGAGGTCACAACAGACTTAAGGATAATTAAAATTCACAACCAAATACTGTACATGACTTGTGCTTGAAAAGGATTCAATAGCAAGACTGCACTAGTAACAAAGTGGCAACTTACCTGGCTGGCGTACATGGCTAAGTGGGTGTCTCACAATTTTAATAATTTACAGACATTTGCTTACAATAAAACATTAGGGACCCGTCATTAACATAAAAAAGTTCAGTAGTCCCTTCTGACTTGTACAACATTCCAACTTCAGATGTTGAAATTCTGCTCTCCCAGCCTAATACTTTGGTGTTTGCTTCTCCCACTTTCTCAACGGAATGCCTGAGGTGAGGGTCTCAGTAGTGTCCACTAAGCCTGGCACTGAAGTGTTGTTTAGTGTTTTCACTACTAATGGTAGGGCTTGTGGAGACAATCTGTGAAAGCCCACAAGCTAAGCTGCTGCTGTCCCATTTGATTAGTTTTCACTGTGTACAAACTAGTCAGGGACCTCAGCTCCTCCATTTTAACAGTATTGCATAACAACTGTGTTAGACAAACAAGACACCTTGATTAAATTGATGGCCCTGGTAACATTGGTCACACTGTAAATGGGCATTTCATGTGACCTTATCAGCAGAGAATGATGTGAGAAATTGATGAGGGGCAGAGCACCAGTTCCCTTTGTTTTGCTGGCTTTAATACAGTCGAAGCTCTCGTAAGTGACTGCCTTGGGAATTCAGAAAAGTGGTCACAACTGGAGCTGAAAGCTGATGAGAATGGGCTTTTGAAAGCGACCACGTGATAAGACAAACATTATAAAGGGTGGTTGCTTACCAGAGCTTTAAGCACAAAGCTTGGGTTTTGTTAATGGTTATTAACAGTATTGTAAATTATTTATTATTGCCTATCACAGAAGAGGCTTGCGAAAGTACAGGCCAACGAGTCATTAGCGCTTTTGTTGTGTGTTACTCTAGATTTGACATAGAGGTGAATTCTTTTATTGAAGCGTTGACTGAGTGGTCGCTTAGGTGAACTTAAGAACAATGGAAAAGACCAGTCGGTATTTCACAGAAGTCGTCGCAGTAACTTACGGGAGCGGTTGCTTACGAGAGCTTTTGATTACAGACTTTGAGACAAATCAAACAGGGTTTAACAATCATGGTTGTAACTAGAGCCGGTTGCTTACCAGAGTGGTCGCAAGGAGAGCTTTGACTGCATTAAAAAATAGCCCAATGGCAAAAAAAATTCATTTTTCTGTTTCAAGGACTATACATATCATCCTACATATATTTACCTTGTTCTAAATCTAGTATGTACAGCATTGTTGTATTTGAATAAGTGCAATAAGAGTGCCAAGACTTAAAAACCTTGAAATATTCATTTTAGCATGTCCAGTGACACAACAAGCACAAATTATTATCAACAAATAGCCAAGGATAAGTTCTGTTTTTATTATGGTACTTTAATAAATTGCATGGCATTTACATTTGGTGAAAGATTACCTTGTCAGCTAGATCAAAATGACAATTTAGAACTTATCAAGGTACCCTCTCTCTCTATCTCCGTCTTCCCTATTGCTTACTCTTAACCTGACATGAAATTTCTGATTCACTTTGACAGCTTGAAATAAAACTTTAGAAACTAAAGAACCGAAGACGTGATCTCAGCGATATAGGGCAAAAAGTGATCACGATCACAGTAATATAGAGCGACGACTTCAACACATTCCGAGGAAGGAGTGAAAAAAGGACATCGAAGTGTAAACAAATAATTGGGCGGAATTGTTTTTGAAACGGTCCAATCAATTTTTAAATTAACCTCGAAGACTGGTCCTCAAATAAATGTAGCCCGTACTCGGCGTCTGAAATTCTCCTGAAGTTGAGAGACAAATCAGTTCATGCAGACATATCTAATCGGAATGATGAGTTCTTACCAGCAAACGATTTGTGCATCGAAATTCCGGTTTTTGAGACTGTTTCCTTCCCCATTGGGAAAACAGATAAGCAGCTGATATCTTCTCGTGTGTGTATAGAGAGCTTTATCCTGAAATCGTGCTCTACAACCACTTCAACATAAAGATAAAAGCTTTGTTTATGCGAGATCGGCCTTCAGCCAAGTCAAGCGGCCATGTTTGATAGAAATGGGATGATAACATGACGTCACGGTGCTCTCGAACCAACTCGACCCAACTCTTCACGGACATTTTTGAATCAAGTAATGGCGGCAAAGGGAACCCGAAAATTACGGCATAAAATAATCGTAGTTCCCTTTGGAATTTAAGCGTAAATTTTGGAACGGTGATTACTTAACAGACATACTTTCGAAAACTTAAGAGAAAAGAGAAGGTGAATTTTAGATCATAGTAGCACTTTAAGCGTTTAAAATAACGTACATAGTTATAGCTTACTCATAACATATTATCTTACCAATACCAAGTGTACTTCTCTACGTCAAACAGATATACTAGGAATCTGTAAAATTTCCTTGACAAAAGCATGTAAAACGTTTGTTTTAATTGAAGAATTCGCTTGAAAAGTCGCAGTGTTGCTGATAAACGTTACTTCAACATGAATGCGATCATGAACAAAGAAAACGCACAAACAAAATTAAAGGTAATGATCAAAATAGAAAGAATAACGAATATTGAGTTCTCTAAAGTCGTTACCCTGCATACCAGTCCTCACTTAAGAGCCTGTTACATGAAGGTGCAAGAGTAGCAGGAAAGCCCGTAAACGTATTTCGCGACACTTGTACTTCGCAATAAATATTCTCGTTGCTGAGCTTAGCAAAACACGACGTCTACGAGTCAATGAGATCTCGCTTCGCTTGCCAGTTGCCACATAGGGAAGTTAAAAAGGACGGACTGATTGTTCGTAAACAACTCTTATAATTAATGTCAATCGTGAAGGCAACCTTGAAATTTAGGTTCTTTAGACGACGCAGGCATTTCGTCGAAGGATCGTCGTCTCGATAAGTAAATGTAACCACTCCTGGTATGCGTTGCTGTCTTCTTGAAGACTGGTAACGAGTAATGGCGGCTACTTCTATGCAACGATGATGTTTATTTCGTTTCCGCCCCAAAATCGCTTCCAAAGCGCCTTTGGGAGAAAGAATACCTGTTTTACATGTAACAAAAGTGTCTACTTAGCAGTTAAACTAATTTAATTCCACAATAAATATCTACAAATTCGGTAAGTAGTAATTCTCGAACTTTATCTGCAGCTTAGGGACTGTTCGTTATTTATGGCCAAGGGGGGGTCGGTGATTTTCAACCAATTCAGGCATATGAAAAATTTACCCCTCCCCGAAATGGGTATTTTAAAAAATTACCCCCCGTTTATGTGAGAGGTTCAAAATTTTACCCCCCCCCCCCACCCTACCCTACCGACGTGCTTACAATTGCGAAATTGCGTACAACATGTGTTCTGGCCACGTGCCGATAAACCAAAATCAAGTCCAAGGTCATTTGTGATCATACAGTATGGAAGCACTCTGCAAGGAAAGTAAATTTACACCGCCGGTATTAACGTGCGCCCAGAGAAGATCCGATTCGAGAGAGAAATCAACGGTAGGAAAGTTTGCAAGAAGTTCATTGCAAGGCTTGAACTAGTTTTGCTGCTTGAGGATGGCTATATACCTACGCACTGCAATACTGTAAACTACAACTGGCCCCGGCAAATGACACATGTGTGGGTTTTGCTAATATTAAATATCAGATTGCATGTATTTTAAAGGGATTTAATAAGTTATATATTGCAACCTTTAAATTACGCTACTCCACGTCACGTTTTCTTGGCTTTTCAAACTATAAAGACCAGGTTCTTTGGAAATAGAATTCTCGAAACAGAGATCAACTTTTTAAATATGTCTGCAAAACGGCTACACAAGTGTTGAAACAACAGTTTCTAAAAGTTTACCCCCCTTATTTCTACTGTATTAAAAAAAAATACCCCCCCCTTTTCCATTGATTTTGAAAATTTTACCCCCCCCACTCTAAAGACCGGCCCCCCCTTAGGCATAAATAACGAACAGTCCCTTACATCGGAATGAATCGAAGTTGACCCTTTGGCAAGTAATTTATCCGTTCACCCCCCCTCTCCTCTGGATTTTCCTGGGCTTTTGACCCCCCCACCCCTCCGGAATTTCCAATTCCCTCCGTGGTGGGGGTATGGATATTTTCTGGAACCACACATTCTGACCTTGTGTTGTACCCCACTCAGTC
The DNA here is from genome assembly GCA_964030785.1 of Siderastrea siderea. Lineage (NCBI taxonomy): Eukaryota > Metazoa > Cnidaria > Anthozoa > Scleractinia > Rhizangiidae > Siderastrea > Siderastrea siderea. The sequence continues at coordinate 77,935,559 of OZ034966.1, read as the reverse complement.
ACCTCATGTAAGGGACATGGGTGACAGTTTGAAAATTTTTAAAGAAAAGAGCCATTAAAGGGTAACGGAATCTTGCTTTGTGGATGTATTTGAATTCATATTGATTTCACAAATTTTCTGGTGATCATAGTTTTTTTTTCAGCTGAATGATGTTCGCGCGAAAAACTACTACAATACAGATTTTTTTCATACTTTGGCTACAGTCAGATAATGAGTTACCTATGTCAGAAATGCAAAAAAATTGGGGGGTCACCGACTTCGTTTTCAAAATAAAGCACGTGGAAAACTACCCCAATTTTGACAAATCGGCCCTCGCAACTGGACATGGCCTCAGTGCTTGTTAGTTGAAAAATATTTAAAATGATTCGCTGTAGACCCACTTTCTTAGTCAAATTTTATTTAAGTGGGTCTGTCAAGTAAACAATGTGAGCTGGTGTCATCCTTTTAGTTAAACTCGTCCTCTAAGATGGAATTTTGCGAACACCGTGCAGCTACAATAATAGCATAATTCGATGATGCGAGGGCAGAAAAGTTGAAAAAAAATAAAACTTCCACAATACAGATTTTCTTTAATTTTTCTCAAAACATAGATAATTGACAGAGAAAGTGATTTATCAAAAGAAAATATGGGGTCACCGAACATTTAAGAGAGTTAAAACCGTGCATAGATACTAAAGTGCCCACTTGCGCTATATATCTCCACATTTCTCCAACAGCGCGCGCACTCAATGCATGACGTAGCAGTGAATTGCGTGCGCAGTAAGGATGCGCAGAAACAATTAGCGCGAACGTCCTTAATGTATCACTCTTTTAAGGTATTGCACTGGGATAATGGTGGTCATTTAAGATATTTGAACACTTATGTGGCACCAAACCACAGATTTTAACCCTGTAAATATACAACAATGACTGCGGTCATTTTTTATGTTGGTCATTTCCCTTGTGGACTTTTGTGTTATGGACAGCTAATGTTACCCTAGAGTGAGAGAGACCTATAAACCTATGGAAACCCAGCTATGTCTGTAATGTACATGTAGATGTACAGCTGTACAGTTCACCATCAGATGACTTTGTAACTTCTCTTTCAGGTTCACTCCAAAGGTTTAAAGCTTGGGATATATGGAGGTAAAAATGAGAACTTCCCCATGGCTTACATTAACGCTTCATTTTGACTTTGAAATGGCATTTTTGACTTAATTGAAATTTTTGGGCATGTGAGTTATTTAAAACAATCATTCTGGTTTTTCATAAGATGTGTGGAGTTACAAATTTATATGGCTATTAATTAATACTACCTTATTTAAAATAATTATGCTAACTAATAGTTAAATCAATACCACACAAGTGAACAGTGTTTTTTCCTGTATAATTTCTAACTGGCTGCCCAAACTCAGGAAAGCATATTTTACTGAGCAGTGGTTGCCTTACATGATTCTTTGCCTGTTTATCAGAAAACAAAATAATCATTAATTTTGGAGCTTGCTATTTACTTACAAGTGTGGAATACCATATTCTCTCGATTAAACGCCAGTCCTCAAAAAAAATTTCCAATACTGTCGCACTCTTATGGACTGTCAAGAACGATTGATGGAGCGTACGATCTGTACAAACCGACAACCTTGCTTATGTTCCGTATGCTGGACTCATATGGAGCATGCATCACATTATCACATCAGGGCACAGTATGAGGTTTTGTACCCTCTGTATGCACTGTACGAACCGAGAACCTTGCTTATGTTCCGTATGCTGAACTCATATGGAGTGTGCATCTCATTATCACATCAGGGCACAGTATGATGCTTTGTATGCTCTGTACAGACTGTATGAACTGACATTCTTGCTTACGGTCTGTATGCTAAACTCTTACAGAGCTGCATCTCATTGTCAGTGGAAAGACAAACTAAATAGACAAATGACGGGAAACAAGGAATCTAGGAATGTGTCTATGATACCTGCTCTTTCAGCATGAAACCGAAAATCACATGTTCATTAATAAACTGGCGTCGAAATTCTATCATGAAAGTATGAATTAATACACTTATGTTGTTTACTTTTCTATAATTTTAGTGAACCTAAAGTATTAAAGACCAAAAACTTAGTCTATCAAAGTAATGAAAAATACCCATTTTTAATAAATGCCGGGTTCAAATACTAAACGCCAGGTTTGCGAGGTTATGAGGTCTAGTTTTAAATTATACATAAATGCCCCTAGCGTTTAATTGTATACTCACACAGTCATTTACCTCAGTATCAGTGGACATGGAGGAGTGTAAATTATTTACATTAAGTACCTTCAAGCAATTTCGTTAATAATTGTCAATTGAAACTAATTCTATTCATGCACAATGCCATACAAGTTATCACAGAGATGGTCAACTAAGGCCTGTAATTATACACTTTGGCAAAATTCTTTTCTACAGATTATGGAACAAAAACATGTGCAGGGTACCCAGGAACCATTGATCACATTCAACAAGACATGGATGTAAGTGTGAACCTTTCCCTCTAAAAAAAGGCTGGTGTTCTAACTGGAAATAAAATCTCAGGTGTAAAATAATTTGCTATGAGAACATTGAAAACCAAATAGCACCACAAAAAGAACAGCTGATCTCAAAATAGTTTTCATTTGAATGGGCACATTTAGACATATTGGGACTTTCTTAAAGAGCTGCGTGATAATAAAAAACACTTAACAGGAAAGTTATGTTCAAATTTTGTTATGAATTATCAATTCTCAGACATTTGCATCATGGGGCGTTGACTACCTGAAGCTAGATGGTTGTTATGCTGACCCTAGAACAATGGATGCAGGCTACCCAAAGGTCACCAAAGCACTTAACAACACAGGAAGACCAATAGTATTTTCTTGTAGCTGGCCAGCCTATCAAGTTGGCAGGAACATAACGGTGAGAAACACTTATTTATAATCTGTGATTGTGCTTAGGGGTATGTAATTGTGAAAACAAAAGGGAGGGACAAGGGTGGTAGGAATTCAGGAGGGCAGGGAGTTGGGAACTGGAGTGGAAGGGAGAGGCAACCAACAGGGTGTGTGGCATTTTTGAGATGGTGATAGGTGGGGGGAATGGGAGACAGTCAGACAGCCTGAACATTGTGTCCTTTCAAGTTTTTTTTTTACATGTTGTCTGTGCACAAAAATCACTCAGATTTTGTCGTCAAGATCTCGTTAACTGATCCAATATGCTGCCACCAAAAGTATTCAAAATAAGAAGTCACATTACTACACATAATGTTTTCCCATAAATGAAAGGCTTTCTAAACTCGAGTAAAGTTGAATGTTGACATTTACATGTACAGCATGTAGGTTGAAGGCAGATAGATGAAAAATATGCACACACTACTTTGGTTAAGGATTATGTCATGTATAGTCCCTCGATTGCACTGCAACATTGTCAAAGCCGATCAGTTATCACAGTTTAATGATTATAAGCTTGGTGGTATTTAATGTGCACTGTGCAACACTGGACAATGTTTTAACAACTTTTCATGCAATTGTGGTGGGTGCAAATTAAAGGGCTGGGGCAGTCTGACATAGAGTCTCCATTTAGAGACAAGTTGGATAATTGAAACAGTTATATAATGTAATACTACCTCAAGTGATTCAGACAACTGAGTCATTTTTAACATCAACAATCCCTCTAAAATAATGACAGTTGTTTCTGAAAACAGTTGTAAGGTGAAACATTTAACTTCTTTTACCTAACAGCCTAACTATACGAGGATTGCTGAATACTGCAACTTGTGGAGAAACTACGGTGATGTACAGGTATTTTTCTTATCACAAGATAGCTCAGTTTCAGTTTCAGTAAAGAGTAAGAATTTCTTTGAAGTTTTGCAGCGGATACTGAGCCTGGATGATAATTTTTGAACTCGGCATGTGATACTGAACTTGAGCTATTCCTGTAATTCAGTTAATCAAGAAAATAAACTTTCTATTATGATAACTTTTCTATCATTCATGTCTGTCCATAGTGACTGGCATTTAAGCGGTGATTCTCTTGTTTAGGTTTCTTCTCTCTGATAAGCAGCTTAGGTTGCCTCTGAGCCAGGACACTGTGTGTGTTTTGCAGGATTCTTGGCAGAGTGTTTCTGGTATAATCAAATGGTACGGTGATCATCAAAACGAGATGATACCAGCTGCTGGACCAGGCCACTGGAATGATCCTGACATGGTAAACATCAACGCTTCTCTTTCTTCACGGATGCCTCTGCTTCTTCTCTTGTCTTGAAAGTAGAAAATTGCTTGAGTAGAAAGTGGGAGAAAGAAACGTGAACAATCTAGACAATTCCTGCAGACAACCTCTCCTAGGCCCGCTTGTTTATTGCAGGATTAAGTTAACCCAGGATTAGCATCAATTTTTAATTCAGTCTTATAGTCAAAGAATAAGGATTCTAGTAAATCCTTCAAGCCCTTAACGTTTTGACTTTAAGTGCTTTCAAATGGCCAGTTAAAATAGGTTTTGAAATCCATTTTAACAAGAGAAATAGGAGCCTTGATTAACTTTTAATCAGGAGTTAGCATTAACTGGCTTTTAAACAAGCACACCTGGATGGGAAAAGTCATATTTTTGTAAATTGGCAGCTATGAACCCCAAGACCTGATCTGGTGTGATATAACATTTGAAAGGTTTTTAACGTCTGGGGAATTTCCGTAAATCACACCAACAAGTAGATTAGATGAAAAAGTGTCCAAAACGAAAAATTTTGTTTTCACACAAAAATGTGTTATTCCTCGTCTCAGTCATGAATCATTATGATCAACAGACTAATAGCCTCATTGTTTTGTTTCAACAAACTAACACATTTTCTTAGCTTATTGTAGGTGACTTCGGTTTAAGTTTTGAAGAATCAAAGGCTCAGTTTGCCATCTGGTCAGTCATGGCATCTGTAAGTAAACACTGCTCTGTTAAGTTCTGGTGAATATATACTTATGTGGTTTTAGTTAAATTGAATTTATGAGAATAGAATAGTAAAGTAGTAAAGAGTTTTGTACTCTTCAAGAAAAGTGATGAGTTGCTATTTGTTTTTGCCAGCCTTTAATTATGTCCACCGATCTCCGCAAAATTTCACCTTGGGCAAAAGAAATTCTCCTTAACAGGTGAGAACTTTAAAGAACCTGTTTTATCGTGTAGTTACACAGTGCGCAGGTAAAAAATGTACTCGAGGAAATGTCTGAAATCAACGCGCCTCCTGTCACGTGTGTGTTGCTTGAAATATATGTAAGGGTTTCTGAGTTAAAAATCCCCGCAGCCTTGAACCCGTATGGTAAGGTTTAGCTGAACAGGCTGATATATTTATTTTTCTGGGAAGTCCTCAGTTTTTCACTGACTTGGGAAATAAAATAACATCTTGGCGCTGTTATATTATTAATTTGTTTTTTTAGTTTTGAAAATTACTGACTTTGACTTTGGGTTCGTTTGCGATCGCGCGAGAGTGATGTTTTTTCTGCAGTTAAAGTTTGGAAGGCAGTGTTCCATACAAGCCCTACGTTATTGTCAGGTTTGATTGTGAACTCTTTGCAAAACTCCGGAAAAATTGAAAAGTCTGAGAAAAATCCTAAAATGTCCCGCAATTTTGTAATTTCTAAGGGTTAACTGGAGCCCCAAGGAATTATTTATCATTTATCAGTAGGTTTTTTGAACGTAAATTTGAATGCCTGTGGGAATTTGAATTTGAATGTGACACATAAGGTAATCACATTTTTTTACAGCGAGGTGATTGCTGTAAATCAAGACAAGCTAGGAAAAATGGGAAGAAGAGTGCAGGTAAGACACTTGATAATTAAGAATTGGCAGTTGTTCCAGAGATGATAACTTATAGTATAAACACTGGGACGTTGCAGTCTTATGTAAATTATCTCAACTAGGCGTGATTCTTATAACTGAAAAACTCCGTCTATCAGCAGACCTGAAATATCTGTAGGCGACATTTCTAATCTTACAGCTTAATATAGAGTTTCTCACATCACCAAGAGGATCTTTCGTTCAGATGAAATTTCATCCACAGTTTGCTTTCAGTAGGGAAACCGGTTTTCTTTTCGAGACAGCGGGGGATTCGAAAAAGTGGCAGAGTCTACTGTATGTAACGTTCATAGACAACTAATTGGAACAAACAAACACCTCAGGGTGTAAAATATATTACGGTCACTCAAGATACGAGCCCAGGTGGTGTAGCGGAAGTTTGGGACAAATATTTGTTTGGCCTAGCAAAAACCGGGTGTCTGGTGCTAGTGACCGACAAAAAACGGAAGAAGACGAAAGAAAAAAAAATGGGTATTAATATGCCCGTGCCGACGGCGGGGTAAAAATGGGTATTACTAGACCCCGTCCTGACGGTGGGGTAAAAAAGTGGGTATACCCCATCCTGACGGCGGGGTAAAAACGAAGAACATGAAAGAAGAAGAAATGGGTATTACTATACCCTGTCCTGACGGCAGGGTAAAAAGTAGAAGCCATGAATATTTATACGATCCAACGGTTTTGTTAACATCATGCACATTATGCACGCAGAATGCCAAAGTGTACTCTAAAAAGTTTTTGGGAGTGAAAATATCTTGAATATAAACTGAACCGAATAACAAGCTTTACAAAGCGGTGTTCCCAAACTCCGTTGTGTCACGTTGTTAATGTTTCTCACTGTTTACCTGATAAAGGTCCGTCAATAGGGTGTATTTTTATTCAAACCAAATAGAGCTTACTCAGCCATGTCCTTGCTTTTACATTCTAGACTGGAGGTTCTGAGGTCTGGGCGCGGCCATTAGCTGATGGTTCCGTGACTGTCGTATTGTTTTCGCACTCTGTTTCTCTCCCTGTCACTATTTCTACAACTTTTGAATTGGTAAGTAACCTTTCTCATGCTGAAAATTACTCTTGGAGTCATCATTCTTCTGCATCATATTTGTACTTTACGACAACTGGCATCTAAATCTCTGTCTCTGAGGTATGTTCCACCTTTGTGAACATTCTGGGTCTTCAATTTTTCAACGTAAAGTTTTGAAAATTACGATCCTCTGAAATCAAATCAAAATCAAAATCAAATCAAATTTAACGTCATAGTGTGGGGAGTAGTCGCCTAATCTCCCGAGCCAGGGGCTCATGAGTAAACACTTGACGTCCAGGTCGAATGGACGTATGGAGGGAGGAAAACCGGAGTACCCGGAGAAAAACCCTCGGAGTAAGGACACCGAACCAACAACAAACTCAACCCACATGTGATACCGGGACCGGGAATCGAACCTGGGCCACATTGGTGGAAGGCGAGTTCTCTCACCACTGCGCCATAAATACGGCACATTTCTAACGTACTACACTCCAATTTATGTAATAACGAATGTGTATTGCAAAAATGGCTGCATCTAGTAATATCAATCTATGTTGTCTCAGATCGGACTGACCGCCAAGCAGGCTGTGGCACGTGACCTGTTTGAACACAAGGATCTTGGGATATTTGATCATACCTTCAAAGCTATTGTCAATCCAAGTGGGGTGGTGATGGTCAAATTGACACCACTGGAATAGCAGCTTTGGGTACGTTGTTCAAGAAAGCTGCCATCAGAGCAGGTTTGAAAACACATGAAATTGTTGAGATTCGGCATTAATTTTTCCATCGAAGTCGAAGTCTCCATGGTGCGATGGATTAGGAATCCATTTACGGAGGCGTTTTTATTCTTCTGGTCGCTTTTTAACCTTGTTCTCCTTGATTGACTTAAGGCCTGGCTAAACTAGGAAACATTGTTGCGGAAACATTGTTTCCAGACATGTTTCCTTGGGTGGCTAAACTGGGAAACATACGTTTCGGAAGCAAAATTTGCGTCTCTGAAGCAAAAATGTTTTTGACTTGATTCAGAAACATTTCCTTGCTTCCAAGACGCAAAATTTGCTTCCGCAAATGGGCTTCTCGCGCGGCTAAACTGGGAAACATTTGCGTCTGCAGCAATGTTTCCGCAACAATGTTTTCTAGTTTAGCCAGGCCCCAACATATAACTCATGATATTTGTCTGGTCTTTGTTTCAGTTTGTTAAGTTTTGATTCTTTATCGCTCAAATGTATTTCTTTTTTGTTGTTGTGCGATTGAAAACTTTTATTTATGGCTCTGAGACCATTTCGGATGAAAGAGGATCACTCACATTTTATGTCACGTTGTAAAGTGTTTCTTCTCATTCTTTTCAGACTGGGACGTTGTCACCATAAGCTGGAAAAAGTCTGAATTTTTGGACTGAAAAATTTTTCGGTTTGTTTCCTGTATTTGTTTTGTTTATTAGTTCTTTTTTTCTAAGAAAGCAAGACTTTCTCTCAAAATATTCTGCTCTGAAGCTTAAAGCATGCAATAACATTCTTAAGAGGCTCTGACGGTAAATATCGAGAATCGGTGGACAGGCTCAAAAAATCGAAAATCCTTGTAACTTGCCAGAAGAACACTTTTGGGGAGCTATCTTCAAAAACATTATTTAAACTTTCTGGAACTCTATTGTTTTCGAGAAATTCGGAAAAACGGTTTTGCTTAATTAATTATGCAAAAATCAGGCTCAAAACTAAACAAATTGCGTGCGCTTGCTTTTAAACAATTTGCCAAGCTATAAAACAATCTTAATTTAAATGATAGCAATACTCTTCTACTTTCTATCAATGGGAGTTACTTGGAGTTCCACTTTATTTTTGTGGTTTGGTGGCTCTTTGAAACAAAGGCATTTTACGCACTTCGGAAAAAGGCAAAAATTGGGTAACTTCAGAGGCTGAAAATGGGTCTTGGTATGTGTAATACCAAATTCAAATAAGTCCTGTGATAAAGTTCGGTCCTGATGCTATTATGATATGAAATAAAAAATCTGGGAAATTCAGGCTCGCGCTGACAAAAACAAAAATTCGCAGACCAGTGTTGCCAAAATTTGCATAATTACATAACAGGAGATACTGAAGTATTAATGGGAGGACGACTTGAAATATGACAAACCCTTTACCGTAACTACTTTCAGACAGTCTTACTACTTGATCTTGCCTTCGCTGGTATCCCTCTTTATCTTTCTAAAATATTACGAGTGAATTTGGAAAATTGTTGGTGAAACTAGAGTGCAGTGAGTAATGATATTTCGTCGTCTAAACTCTGAAGTACCAAATTGGCCCCTCTTCGTTACACTTTATTATTTGCAGTTTCGTCGGGAAATTATTAATCTCCTCGAAAATTTAAATGGTTTCTTTTACAAATCATTTAAACTGACGAATGCGTATAAATTGAGAACTAAAAAAGGAGTCTACTTGGGCCGTGTTAGCAAGGAAAACATACGTATTACTCAAACTTAAGTCACGCAACAGCACTGAACCGTCATAACCTGAAAATATTCTGCAGTGAAAATTTTATACCCGTAAATGCAAACTGTTGAAGAGTTCTCAGCGTTCTTGCAAAGTACAACCAAGCAAACCTTCTGTGCATTGATATCTCTTAGTTCTCTTAGGCCTCTTAGATGTACAGCCGCATACTGAGACAACTGATATTAGAATACATCACGCTGCCAGGACGGCTGTGGTTTGCGCTGTACATATTAAAGGATACAATTTATATCAATACAAGAAGTGTGATAATTGATAGAAACAGCACTTATTTAGACAAATACTGAAAAATAATAATAACAATACACTCCTGCTTTCCGGAAAAACAGCGTCGTTTCAGAAAGGCACCCAAAATCTAGCACTTTGAAAACGGAGCGATTGAATCACGTACGACTTGCCTGTCGGATACCTATAGCGACTTTCCTCCCAGTAGACTGTCAGCTGCACATGACAGTATGCCTTAAACACAGGGATGCTGAAGGTATTCGCTGAAGAACTGGCAAGACAAGATGCTCTGTCCCAACAGAAGATGCACGCGGTAAAAAAGCTGCCATTAAGTTGACAAGAATATTCACGTGACACCGGTCACGCAACATCTTGTGTAGTACTTTTAAAACTTCTCAGTTTTCCTTCCGTTTAGTTTTACGTAGTAACAATATAAGCACAAATCAATGAAATAATAGACTGAAGGAATGTTTTATTTCATTCTTCGTGTGTCCTCAGTGAATAAAATCCTCGAAATTGAGCTCCCCAAGCCAGATAACTTTCGAGAAGACATACACCAAAAATTAGCATTATGCAAATTTGGCAACACTGGTCCACGAATTTTTATTTTTGTCAGCGCGAGCCTGAATTGCCCAGATTTTTTATTTCATGTCATAATAGCATCAGAACCGAACTTTATCACAGGACTTATTTCAATTTGATATTACACATACCAAGGCCCATTCTAAGCCTCTGAAGTTACCCAATTTTTGCCTTTTTCCGAAGTGCGTAAAATGCCTTTGTTCCAAAGAGCCATCAAACCGCATAAATAAAGCGGAACTCCAAGTAACTCCCATTGATAGAAAGTAGAAGAGTATTGCTATCATTTAAAATTAAAATTGTTTTATAGCGTTGCAAATTGATTAAAAACAAGCGCACGCAATTTGTTTAATTTTGAGCCTGATTTTTGCATAATTAATTAAGCAAAACCGTTTTTTCCGAATTTCTCGAAAACAGTAGAGTTCCAGAAAGTTTAAATAATATTTTTGAAGATAGCTCCCCAAAAGTGTTCTTCTGGGAAGTTATAAGGATTTTCGATTTTTTGAGCCTGTCCACCGATTCTCGATATTTACAGTCAGAGCCTCTTAATAGTCGTTAGTAAATTGAGTCATTTCAGCAAGCAAGTTTTTCTAGTTTTAGCTAAAAAAGATAGACACACCTTTAGGCGCATATCCAACGTAATTCGCGATCTTTTTAGTTATTGTTTGTTCTTCTGAGTTTTTGTAGTATGTATGTTGAGTGAGCAATCTTTAGTAGTTTTTAATTCTAACTCTTAGTAGTTTCTAGTTTTGACTTTATGCTAATTCGTTTTGTATTTTTAGATTGTATTTTAGAAAGTTAGGTGTCCTCTATTAGCAGTGGGGAATCCCCTCTGCTAGATTTTTGCTTGACACGTTAATAAAGTCATTATTATTATTACTATTATTATTATTATTATTATTATTATTATTATTATTAATATTATTATTTGTATTTCTCAAACAAGCCATTTCTTTTATTTGTCTTCGTTTTTTACTGAAGAAACGTTTGAAAGTCCAATGAACAATGAACAATGTCAATCGTACCCTTGCTCCAAGTCGCTCGTTTCATTTCTCTGGAATTAGATCTAGAGTCGCGCAAAACCAGCCGCCATTTTGATTTTTGAGCCCGGCCTAGGGGTCTGACGGATTACGCTCGTAAAATTAAGTACTATGCTTGTGGGCGTCACTTATGAATCCAGAGCGTTATGCTCAAAGTTATCTTGGCGGGAGGTTTTATTCTCCTAATTATGCCGCACTAAAATGACACTTAGCCCCTCCGCAACGCCTAAAAGAAAATGTTAGGTACGACTTATTATCCAGTCAAACATTTAATGAGCCAAAGCTGTCGGAAACAAGCAGTCTGGTGACCAGGCCTTCGACTAAGGTGACTATGAAAAAATTGCAATGAGTACGAGCCTAGAGTGCTCAGTTCCTAAAATGTCTGCATTTTATTTACCTCATACATTCTAGTTGCTGGAAAATTAGCATACAGTTATTATGGAATGCGCAATATAAAGGTTTTTCAGAACTGCGACATTACAGAAATATCCAGCAATATATGACCATTATGCCGGCATTTTGCGTAGTGCTCCAGATATAGTTCCTGTACAAACATTTTCAAGAAACATTTTAAGACTCCTCTTTATCTCATAGGCATGAGATGTTTCCTTGAACTGACTGGATTTAGCGCTATATAGGTCGCATTGTTATTATATAATAATAATAATAATAATAATAATAATAATAATAATAATAATAATAATAATAATAATAATAATAATAATAATAATAATAATAGTAGTATAGCGCGCATGATCCTAAAGCTCTAAGGCGCGGTACACCAATTTTGGATCCTAACTAGCCGAAAAGCTAATAAAATATTAGCGGAAATAAGTAAGTCTACATCACATGGTAAAAGCAAGGTATTATGCTCGAAACTGTGCCGGAATAATCCGTCAGACCCTACTGAGCCCGCGCGCTTCCTCATGAACAATGGCTGAAACAACGCTTCTCAATACAAGTGACTTGGAGCACGTCAATCAATGTGTGAATAATTGTCGAATGTAAAGACATTGCTGCATAAATAAAGTAAAACGTATTTGTTGTCTTTGTAAGTGTCCAGTACTGAACTGTACTGAACTGCACCGATTTAATTAATCTACACACTCCAGTCTCCAACCAAATAAAATATTTTAAAACTTTGTTCCATACGACAGAAAAAAAACTCCACTTAGCGAATTATTTTCTGCGAAAAGTAACATGTGCTTCTTGCGTGGTTAGTGATGGAGCTGAGAGGACAAGTCAGAGAGAACAAGCGCGGCATTGAGTGATTTTAGTTGCAGAGCATCAGGAAGGAATCAGCGCTTACTTTGCCGTTTTGTGTAGTGATCAATATCTACAACAAAGAAAAACGCTCAATGGGCGGATACTGCGCCGTGATCACTGACATTAGGGAACTTAAGCAAACACGACGGCGATGGCTGTCGAGAACGTCACAAAACAAAAGGTTTAGTTAGCAAAACAATGACTCTGCACGTGCGATACAGATTTTTGTACATTTCTTTGCCGTCCTCTGCAAAACAACAACGTGAAATGACCAAATTCATAGTTTTACGTAGAACGTGAACACACGACAATGAATTTTCTTTTTTCTACCTGAACTGTAACGCCGTCCTTACAGAGTCGGCTCCCGGATTGTTCGGCGACATTAGACAGATTGAACGAGTTGAAACTATCGCGAAAAAGTTTGAAATATTTGGAAGTCATTTTTAAAGTGACGTTTTCCTTGGCGTTGCCGTCGTGGTTGCTTAAGTTCCCTATTGCCACGATACGACTGGGGTTTGCCAGACAATAGGGAGCTTAAGCAAACACGACGGCTGACGAGAACGCCAGAAAACAAAAGCTTCAATAAGAAAAACAATGACTCTTCACGTGGGTTTTACTTTTTGACACATTTCTTGGCCGTTTTGTGCACAACTGCAACGTGAAACGACCAATGCAAAAGTTTTGTTTGGAACTTGAACAGACGATGGAGAATTTTCGTTTTTCTCCCTGAACTGTAAGTAAACGCCGCCCTTGCAAATTCAGCTCCCGGATAGTTCGGCCTACACTAGACAGAATGAATGAATTGGGAAGACTGGGAAGTCATTTTTAAGTGACGTTTTCCTTGGTGTTGCCGTCGCGCTGCTTAAGTTCCCTAATGTCTGACAGAATCACACTTTGTCACCTAAGGCCATCTTCCAAAGATTATTGTTTAATACTTTTGGTGAGTATATAATATTTTCATGAAGAAAAGATAGCATTTCTTCTTTTATATCCTCATAAGTACCTCATTACGGGAATTTTCTTATAAAACGTAAATCTCGTGATTTTGGGATAGTGATATTAGGCAACAATAAGTTTTCTAGTTTTTGGAAAAGCCTCGTGAAATTTTAGTCTTTTAAGAAGAACTTGAGTTTGTTATTCACGACATCAGATTTCCTCAAATTAAATGAAATGCAAACAAAGTGAAAATTTGATGTCTGGCAATAAGGTAGCCGTGGGCTCAGCCCCATAAATGCTTTGATTTGTGCGCGGATTCTCAAACTACAAATAACGCCCGATATAAAAATATTGAAGTGAGTCGGGACGCGTGCGCACTCATACTGGTATTTTATTTTGAATCCTTCACAAGAACAGTAAATAAATTCGCGTAGGCACTACAATAACAAAACACATTGTTGCTGACGTGTCGGGTCATTAGCATCTTACATACATATAATGCATCTGAAATTGAAAAAAGAGACTACAATTATAATACAATTATTAAATGAATACTTAAAGAATCACTTCTTGTCATTACAGTGATCCTCATATTTTTTTGTCCTTACAATATAAATCCAAGCGAAAAAGTAGGTCAGGGGATTAAAGGAATTGATCACCAAGATTAAGGCCATTCCTTGATAGATTTATTTACAAAAAAGATGGTAACAATAAATTTACGCTTAGCAAATAACTAAAATGAGGGTCCCTTACACATTACATGTAAAGGGCACGACTTTGCTATCACCAGTTTCCACAATTGGGAGGGCATCTGCTATTCTGGTGTATCTCAAACTTGTTCATTGGCTCTGAAAATGAACGAAAAACATCAGTTAATTTTTTTAATGATAGTTCCTAAATCAAAATATGAGGAATCCAGCACTCTTACTGGCTTTCAGCTCTTGCATATAAGGAATCCAGTGTTTTCTTTCCAAAGCTATTGGTCAGTTTTTAAGCGCAACTGTAAGATACCCATCTAGGGCTGTCCACAGTATAACGGAACTTTGTCTCATTATGCCTAAAGGCAACACAAAAACCCTTGAGTGTTTTACTTGTACAGTTCAAGACGTCATTTAAATTACATAAATATACATTTTTCGAGACTTGAATGCTTGTCATGTATTGAAGCATGAGCAATGCCTTCGTGTAATCCTCCATTACTCTGGTATGGTTGTCATGAACTGAGTTTTCTAGTAATGGAAAAACTCATTCCGTTGCAGCCGAAGAGGAATCCATTTTTAAACTATTCCCTTAAGGCCGGTTCATACGCTGCGATTTGTCGTAGCTGCAGCCCAGATTTCTCTCGGCCTTATGTCCAGGACCTAGGCTCCCAATATAATTATAGAGGCTTTTTCGTCACTATTACTCCGGCATAATGCCGGATTTTCTAACCTCACAATTATCAGCTCTAACTTATGCCAGCATAATGTGTACAGCCCATACCCATCCCACCAGTCTAAAAAAATTACTTTTTGTCCTGACTAGATCCAGCAGGATCCGGCACCTTTGCTTTGTCCAGTTGGCCCTTGCAGAATTTTATAAAGCGTACTTTTACGTTTGCACGTTCAGGTTTTGCTCAAAGAAAATCGTTCGACGGAACAAAACTGACTGTTTAGCTAACAAGCTATTGGACTGAAATACTGGACTGAAATTTGCCAGTTTTGGCAAATCCTACAGATGACTATGATGACTCCCGGTAACTCAAAGCTCGCGCTAACTCGAACCAAAATTAATTCCCCCGTATCTGCACCATGCATTTACTGTAACGTCACCCTCAATAACTCGAAGCTCCCGCTAACTCAAAGTGACTTTTCCAGTTGAGGTCACTTTCTTTATAATTTAACCCTCGATACGATTCGAACATCGTTTGTCAAAATGTTAAAAGACAAATAAACTCCATAACGTTGAATTTATTTTGAATCAAATTTCAAAAAATTGAGCAGCATGTATTTTTGAAGTGTCTAGTTGTCCTTTGTATCAATTTTTTAGTTTCTCTTATCTTTGGTTTCACAAAATGTGTCAGCTCTTCCTGTGAGAATACCTGTGATAAGTGGTTTCAGCAGGAAGGCCGTCCCTCGATAAGTCGAACTCCAGATGATGCAAACCTTTTTCAGTTGATTTCCCTTAAAGGTTCGAGTTATCGAGAGTCAAT
This sequence comes from Siderastrea siderea, assembly GCA_964030785.1. Taxonomy (NCBI): domain Eukaryota; kingdom Metazoa; phylum Cnidaria; class Anthozoa; order Scleractinia; family Rhizangiidae; genus Siderastrea; species Siderastrea siderea. The sequence continues at coordinate 77,919,981 of OZ034966.1, read as the reverse complement.
TTGTACTCAGTGCACTTGGAAATTATTTTTTCCTCTAAGCTCGCAGTTTACTCTGACCATCGCTTTCGAAACTAATAACATGGGCGGACAAACATCCAAGCATATTTCCACGACAAATGGAAATAATCGCAGCAACTGAGTGAAGTCTACATAGAGAAACTTTATTTGTACATTACATTTCACAGGCATTTCACTCACTAACCTTTAAATATTCCGTTCTCCTTGGGAGTGGTATCCCTCAGCTTTCGCTGCAACTTTGCTACATGTTCACAAAATGAATCAATGTTAGTAACAGGTGTTGCAAGTTCCGTTCCAAAAGTGGCCTGAGTTGTACAATAAAACAATTTAGTGATGGTTATTTTGCAAATAAAAAGATGAAGAAGAAAAACAAACAAACAATCAAAGAAAGAAAGAAAGAAAGAAAGAAAGAAAGAAAGAAAGAAAGAAAGAATTAAAGATATAGTTATGACCAAGTTATCCTTCCTCACCAAGCTCAAAGGCACTCCCCCCCCCCCCTCCTTGCCGGACACTCTCAGACACAACAAGTATATATAAAAAAAAAATTCATTTAACTAAGCTGCACAATGTATGCGCCCTAACCTCCCTTTTCCCCGCTGAGAATGAACTAATTTTTGCAACGTTTTCCTGCAAAAAAGAGCCTGCACGCTCATCAGTTCACTCACTTTTCCTTTTATCAATGAGTTCACAGAGACAATCACAGAGACTGAAAATGAACTTCATTATGCAAAAAAAGGAACCTGAGTGCACTTCAGCCTAGTACCCAGGCGTTCTCTTCTTGCTCAAACGATCAGACGACTTGGCGCGAAATTTCGTGACGTCACCGGATGACATTTCGCATCAAGTCGAGTCGAGTGAGCGGGAGGAGAACGTGAACGCCTGGGTACTTGGCTTTGTACACTTCAGATTCACTCACTTTTCAATGCCCCACGTTGTTTAACGCCAAACTCGATCGAGTTCACAGAGACAATCAAAAGAACAAAGATGACAATACAGGCAATCCTCATGATAAATGGCTGCAGGAAGGGGTGAAATAATCTTTCAATTATCTGGAAAGTAAAAGTAAAAATACTTTTGATAGGGTTTTACAAGTATTTCCTCATAACAGGTCAGTCGGTTTACGTTAGAAATTTTGTATTGTTGATGAACCACATGTAGTAAATCATGAATATATGCCGAGATAGTTGGCGAAGTACCTCTAGCATTGCAATGGTTCATTTTACTTTAACTTCGGAAGCTTTGGGTATCGTAAATCCTGGCTCGTGCCAAATTGAGCTTTTCAATGGCTGGTCGACCAAGGAGAGGCTTTTTAAATAAGACCTCGTTACGCTCGAATAATAGCCTATTATTAGAAGTTCCACTGGAGACAACGAGCAACACCAGTTGGCGGCAGGTCTTGCACCTCTGCTGCACCGGCTTTATGGAACAGCCTGCTGGCTGACCTGCTGGCTGACCTGCGAGTTACAGTAAACGTAAGACATTGTTTCATTTAGGTCAGCATTTTTATGTAATTTCTATTTATTAATAATATTAATATATTTTTAATTTAATTTTTTAGTTAGTTCTAAGTTTTTATTATATTGTAGATGGTATTTTTGTACATATGTAATATAGCGTATATATATATATCAGATAATTTATTATTATGCCTGTAAAAAGCGCTAATGATCAGCGTATGTAAATAGCGCTATATAAATTATTAACTTATTATTATTATTATTATTATTATTATTATTATTATTATTATTATTATAACACCTTTGACGACATAAATATCTCCTGTCACGCGCGTTTGGCCTAAGAGAAATTTTGACGGAGAGTTCCAATCACACGAAGTTCTTTTTCATCCGCACAGCCCCATACTTTATTATGCATACAGTTCTTTGTATAAAGAAAACAATAGCCGAAACAATAGCGCGCATTTCTAATGACTCCTTTTGTTCAACTAAGTATGAGGCTGTGCGGAAATTTTTCCTTTCAATCAGCTGAGAGCACTTTTTGAACGTGTTTTGCCGTCATCCGAAATTACATCAGCGAAATACTTCCTCGGGAATGGCTGTGACATCGGCTCCTGTATTGAATAAGATGTTCACCGCCGTTTCTCTGTCCCTTCGATGGTGTTAAAAAGCCACACAAATGGTCACGGACGTATCATCGTCTGTGTCGTCGTTTACCCTCTGGACTCGTTTGCAAACGTTGGCATACGTTGAGGTGTATTGCAACAAAGGCGCGATGAAATCAATTTTTCTCATTGAAAAGATTACAGCAGCAAAACAGAGTTTACCTTTGTCACCGAAGTGTCTGCTGTAGCCGACTTACGTCTGCCTTTATCTGAGGTTTAAATGGTTGTAAACCTGCTCGACTTGGCTTATCTTGATGGCGATAGCCTAATAGGAAGCTGTCGGAGTGTTCGGGTTCCTTCTCATTGGACAAGATAAACTCGGAAACGATTCGCTTAGTTCTCCGAGGATTTGTCAAACTCGTGCAAGAATTTGACCTTGCTGTTTCGTGACTTCTTTCCGTTCTAGCAAATCTTAACCGCAAAATTGCGGAATCTTTTCTTACGTTAATTTTACACTGTGAACACAAAAACACCTTTTACAAATGGCACCAGAACCGTCAACATTCTTGTTTTGCTTTCTATAAACAGTTTGTTCTGCTTTTGTTTGTCACCCTGCCAGAAAAGGACTCTCACTCGACAAAAGAAAAGGCAGCCGTAAAAATAAATAGGGCAGGAGGTAGGAACATTCTACAATGTAAAATAGACGTTTGTTTGTTTTTTTTCGGCGAAGGGGTTCACAGCAAGCAAGCTTTAAAAACTCAAGAAAGCAGTTAGTTAAAAATGGACCGTTTTCATAGAAATAATTGACGAATACATAAATATGCTAATAAAATATTAGGCCCGTGATAGATCTCCTCCGGTATCACGGAGTTGTTAATAAATTTCACTGAATTCCTATCTATGTGATTGGTTATGTTAGAGAGTGCAACTCATAAACGATAAAAAAATTTCATAGAGCTTGAATGTGCAAACTGGACCAGAGAGGAGAAATAACAACTTAGGAAATAACGAAAAGTTTACCAGCTTTTGAAGTTCTTTTGTTTCAATCCGCAGGATACTTTACGGCAGGCAAACAAAAATATGGCCGGAAAAATTTAGCTATACGTTGCTATCTAAACTCGCCTCTGAATGAAAGAACGGGAATTATTATACTTCAAACAAGTTGGGGAGGGGGGGACAGGGTGGGCGGAAGACCGAGAGAAAAGCGGGCGGGAGGTGTACGGGAGGGCGGGAGAAGAGGTGGCGGGAAGCGGGATTCCCAAGGTGGCGGGAAGCGGGAGAAAAAGGAAAATATTAACGTAACATTTCGCAATATTTTGCAATCGAAAAAAAGCGGGAGGGGAGCCAAAAAATACAGGGCGGGAACCGGGATTAAAGGGTACGGGAAGCGGGAGGTTTAAACCCCCCTGCCCCCCCTCCCCCCCCACTAAACAATATAGAGTGGGAATCAATTACCAAGTTTTTATTATTTACTGAAAATTGACAGTGTTGATAGCAAAAAGGTAACCTTATCAAAGCAAACATTGACCGATTTGTAAGGTCAATATGATCAAAAGTTCTTAAATAATTTTAAAGAATGGTTTAAGTCATGAAGCACCGGCGTTAATTGAAATATTAGATGTCATCTAACCACGGGGGGGTACTTCCCGAAGATTTGGGTGGGGATGTGCGGCGCTCTTCCGGAAACCCTTACCTTATTTCAGACCAAAATATGTGATTTTTCCCTACCCTATTTCTGACCTGACCCAAAATTTGATACCCTATTTCAGACCAGACCCTAACCCTATTTCGTTTGCGTAAACAGTTGAGAAGGGCTTCAAATTCCCAACGTTAATCAAACCTCAGTTCTTTGGAGAAGAACTGGTTAAGAAAAAGATCCCATATCAGAGTACACAAACCTCACCCTATTTCAGACCAAAATGGTCAAAATCTATACCCTCTTTGAGATCAAAAAGGCTCAAAAAACCATACCCTTTCGCGCAGTACATACCTATATAGCTTATATAAGGGAGTATCCCCCGGGAATCTAACTAGCTGCAAGTGAAAGTACCTCAAAAAAGGTGGAGGAGAAGTTTCAAAGAGATAATTCTCTTTAGTACGTGACAGAAAACCGCCAAAAACGGCCTCCAGAAGCTCGGAAAAGCGGTAAAAAGACAGCAAACGCACAACAGGTAAGGTTTTTCAAAGTTAACGTATTTGAAGACTAATTGCACAAGCTCGGAAAACTCGGAAAACCAATACGGAGTTCTTTTCAGAATCGCTTGGTAATTCGTAACAAATATAGAATACTTCGAGAACGTTTAGTGCCCGGCTGCTGAGCACCTATGATATTTTAGTGCATTTCTTTGCATCCTCTGCAAAACAGCAACGGGAAAAATGACAAGGCTGGGGTTTTATAATCAACGTGAACACACAGACGGCGACACATGAGTTTTCTTTGACGATGCCCTCATGGCTGCGTAAGATTCCTATTGATGGGGGACAAGCTTTAAGGAGGACCAAACTTCCTGCTTCCCGTACCCTTTAATCCTGGTTCCCGCCTCATTATTTGTTGTCTCCTGCCACCTTACGCTTTTTGCACTTTGTCGAGTACCAGTTTTACGAATTTTTGTAATTTTTTTCCTATTTCTCCCCCAGTTACGCCACTTTGAGAACCCCGCTCCCCGCTCCCCGCTCCCCACCCTCTCTTCATTCCGCTTCCCGCCTTTTTTATCGCCCGTGTTCCCTCCTCCCTTCTATATCCCTTTTCCCCAACCCTAACGACGAAGGGTTCATTACCCGTAAAATCACCTTCAAAAGTAAGAGGATAGTTCATTGACTTTATTTCCTGTGTTATCATCTGTTTTTAATTTCTCGGCGAACTTTCACCATGGGAACACAAAATAACGCGGGCTCAGTCCCACTGAAATGCTTTGGGTTTTTTTAATGCATTGAAGTGAATCTGGAAACGTACTCACTCACGCCATTATTTTATTTTAAACCTTTCCCAGGAACAGTAGATAAAGTAGGGTTCACACTACAATAACGAAACACATTCTTGCTTATATGTCTGCTCAGGAGCATCTTACAGATGCATCTGAAATAAAAAAGAGACAAATACAATTATTAATATTTAGAAAAACGACTTCCTGTTATTATATCTCATTTCTCCTTAAAATGAAAATCTAAGTAAAAAAAGCAGGTCAGGAGAATAAAGGGATTGATCACCAGGAAGGCCATTTCTTGATGTCGTCCATAAAACTGAGCCCCGTTTTATCAAAGCTGATTTAAATGGAGCTCTGAATCGCCATAAATTAAAAATTAATAAAGAAATATGTAATTAAGAGAATTGCAAAATACAGATAAAATTTGAAAATATACAATTTGCTGCCATTAGTGATATGGATGAATTTAAATGATGATCTATTCCATTTGAAATGAAAACACAGATAAGGCTTGGAAAGTTACAGTTTTATCTTGCTCTTTGATGCCAGGGAATGAAGTACACAATTTGAAATCATTAGATCATAAAATCGTTATCCTAATACCCCGACCTTCTCAATCTTCGAAGCGTGAGAGATGACCTGGGAATTAAAGTAACCTATTGTCTTCCAATAGTTCAAATTTGCTTCTAAGTGGCTCAGTGGGGTCATGCTCAAGTCCATGCAGAGCTTCTTGGACATGACGCAAGCAACTTCTAAAAAGCAGTTATTTTTATAGCATAGAGGGCAAAATTACTGAATGCTGATTGGTTGAGACAGAGAGCATTTTTTTCTTAAGTTTCTTTCGGACGAGGGCAAAATTACTAATTCCTGATTGGCCAAGCGCCAAAATTACTCGCATTTGATTGACTGAGCGCGAGAGCGCACCATTTGCTTTTTGTAGGCGTCTTGATTTTGAGTTTTGCTTTAAAGTTTGACTGATAACCGGGTTGGTAAAAATGGCATGGAAATCGGGTATTAGCTTGAAGAGAAATTCCAAAAGGTGAACCTATATGTGTCAAGGGAAACAGCAAATGGTTATTTGTTTTAAAACTACTGAAAACTTTGGAGTGACGTGGTCGATAATTTTCCAGCGACAGGAAGCTTCGCAACTCATGTGATTAAAATTTACTTAGCTTGAGTTTTAGTATGTTTTGTCGATGAACTAGAAATTGTATTTATCTCTTAAGATGCACATAATGGTCAGTCTTCCTTGTTCTGCGCGCTGAGCAATAGTTAAACCACTTGTGTGATGAATTGTTTACGAGCGGCTACTTTTATTCTGAGGGCCGGCTGATTGTGTTTCAACGTGCGTAGAAAGTTTTCCGAAAATGTTTCCCTCTGTGTTATAAACAAGTAATCGCATTGAGTCCTCGAGAATTAAGGATAAATTTCACTTGTATTTTCAAAGGTTTCACAAAATTGCCCGGCCTCATGCGATTACATATACAAATTATACCCCATTTTGGATTGATTGGATGCAGTAGTACCGTATTTACTCGATTAAACGCCGCTGCGTTTATTGAATTTATAGCGTTTCCGATGCGGCGTTTATTCAAGGCAGTGTTTATTCTGGGGCGGCGTTTATTGGTAATTTTGCTTCCATCAGCGGCGTTTAATCGAGGGCGGCGTTCTTCCGAGGGCGGCGTTTAATCGAGTAAATACGATATTCTTCATTGGAAATGAGTTTGCATGGTGAGTGATTTTTTATTCATTGAGGTTAGACTGTTTCTTTTTCAGCTTTGTCGAATTTCCTCAAAATTAAAACTGTGTGCCTTTCAAATTACACCATGGTCGACTGAAAGGAGCGAGAAAATTTTGAAGAATGTTAAACCTATAGTTAATACTAACTCAGACTTTGAAGTTTCGCTTTCACTTTAATGTCTTAAACAATTTTTCACTGGTTATCTTATTTTAGATGACGTTTTTCGTAAACCAGTTGATGTTTGCTACACATCAGTAATTGGCAAAAGATTGGTTTGATAATGTTAAATTTATGATTGGATGCGTACGATGGGTTCCCTTACATATGAAGAGCAGGACTTTGTTATGACTAATCTAGCTCAGCATGGTGGGATGCATTGCTCTCTGTAAGGCTGATCTGCGTCAAACATGTTCAATGGCTCTAAAAATGAACGGAAAACATCAGTTATTTTTTTTCGTTGATACTTGAAAAATGTGAGTAATACCGCGGGCTTTTTGGCTATCGGCTCTTATATATTATTATACATTGTGGTCACTCTCTGCCTTCTCATTGGCCTACATCTAAATTCTGGAAATCAGCGCACCCTAATCTGCTGGCTGATAAGTGAATAATTTGTAGGTTGCGCGCGCAATGCATGATTTGCACACAGCCAGAGAAACAAGGCAAGTCAATTTTCCACTTCAACTGAGGAAGAAATCGAAAGATTATGATGGATAAAGACGCCGAAATGCAAAAGATCCACCAAAGTAGCAAAGGCACTCTTTCACGAGTACCCATGAAAAAAAAAAGGAACCAGAAGACAAGAAGAAGTTAGCAGAAGTTTTGAAATCTTTCTATATGGAAGCACGAAAAAAAGATCGTTTGTCTTACAAGCGGCGCGTTTGTTGTTATTTTCTGTAAAACTATGTATAATAAAACAATCATTAGATTCGGTTTTTGTGATATCCAAAATTATCAAGGTCTCGGTAAGTGTTACCTCGACCTTGATTATACCGAATATCACAAAAACCTCATCCAATAATTGTTTATAATCCATCCAGTATTTCCTCTCAAAAAGTATTGGTTCGTCAAAAACCACTAACTGAAAAGATACCCATCCCCCTACAAGTCTAAAATTCACTTTTACGTTCTCACGTTCAGTTTCCGCTCAAAGTAAATCCTTCAGTTGAGGGAACACAACTGACTGGCAAGTTAAAAGCAGCCATCAAAAAGGCTGAAATTTGCCAGTTTGGCGGATTCCAAACAGCGCAGCCTTGCAAGAAAACATTTCAAAGATCACAAACTGGCAGTGACCTCCATTTGGCTACAAAAATACATTAGAATATTTCACTGAGTACCCTTAGACATTATCTTTTCTTCAAAGCTCGCAGTTTTCCCCACCATCGCTTTCGAAACTAATAATGACAGCAGACAAATATCCAAGTATATTACCACACCAAATGGATCTACTCTCTTGTTTATCCAAAAGCTGCAACCGAGCTGCGTTTACCTTTTTTGTGGGGTTGTTTCTTAGATGGAAATATTTACGTAGAGGAACTTTTCATGTACATTAAACCTTATTACAGGCGATTACAGGCGATTACAGGACATTACAGGCGATTACAGGACATTGCCATCTTCATGTATAAAATCAAGCATAAATTGCTGTCAGAGAGACTCTGTAATCTTTTCCAATTAGACAGTGGCTTATATAATTTAAGAAAACGAGAATTTGTTCAACCTCGATTCTCTTCGGTAACATATGGAAAACACTCACTTCGTTACCTAGGGCCCAAACTTTGGAATGATCTCACTCCTAGACTAAGAAATTTACCCTCTTTGAAGCAATTTAAGAACGTTATACGTGATCGGGACCTCACTGCGCTGGCTGCAAATGTCAGTGATTGTCGAGGCTGCAACCTATGCCAAGAATGACTGGCCGCCAACATTACATGACATAATTTTTATTTTTAACATAATTTTTATTTTTATATTTTAATATAGTTGAAGAAATAGAATTTTAATTTATTTTTACAGTTTTTTTAGCTTAGTTAATTGTTGTAATTAGGCTCTTTAAATGTATATAAATATTTTTCCATTTTATATATATTAATTACGTTTTTAATTAGGCAGGTTAGGTGTCCACAATTAGTAGAGGGGACTTTTCCCCTCAGCTACTACAGTTTTTTGACACGTTAATAAAGTTATTATTATTATTATTATTATTATTATTATTATTATTATTATTCACTCACTTTGAAGCATCCCTTCAAGTTCCTTGGGAATGGTATCCCTTGCCTTTAGCTGCAACTTTTCTTAGTGTGCACAAAAGAAGTCGGTGTTAGTAATGGGTGTAGTGTTTCCGTTCCAAAAGTGGACCGAGTTGTACGATAAAACAGCAGTGCGACAGTTATTTTGGACATCCAAAAAAAGGACACAAACAAATAAACAAACAAAGATTCATTCAACCGTCCTGAAACGTTTGAGATCTCCCTCTAAGCCCAAAGCCTCCACCCCCCCCGGACAGTCACACGTACACAATCCTCATATATGAAGAAAAAAGACTTTAGCTGCACAAAGTACTAAACATATGCAATATGCACATACGCACCCCGTCCTCTTTCTCACTACTGAAAATGAACTAATCATTGCAACGTTTACTGTCTCTCTGTGTTAAGAGGTAACTTGCAAAAAAAAGAACCTGTGTGCTCTTCAGTTCGCTCACTTTTCAATGTCCCACGTTGTTTAACGTCAAACTCAATCGAGTTCACAGAGACAATCAAAAGAGCAAAGATGACGATACATTCAATCCTCATGATAAATGGCAGCAGGAAAGGGTGAAATAATCTTCTAATTATCTGGAAAGAAAAAACAAAAATACTTTTGAAAGAGTCCCGAGGGGGGGGGGGTACTCTCTATAGTGGGCTATACGGGGAGGCTCCTCCCGAAAGGGGTGTCTTTTATGAGCTCGCAGTATATTTAAGAGGAGGGAAAATTGCCATTTTGGTATACGAAAGGGTCACAAAATCAGCTGTAAAGTGGAAGAAATGGTGGCTAAAGCAACGTATATCAAAGGGTGCCACATTTTGGCAGAAATGACTACGCAACTGAATCAGAACGACTGAAAACCCGGGAAAAACGTGGCGATTATAGGAAATACTATTGTTTTGGCTTGTCCTTGAGGTATGAGAAAGGGGCTGGGATGAATCAGATACCATCGCGTGCCCAATCCTTATGGTTTGGGAGAGAGAATTCCCCTTTTGAGGGCATATGGAACAAATTATTTTAAAGTATTTTACATGTAATGTAATGCACTGATAGAGAAAAAGAGATGATGAAGATGACAGATTATATGTATATGTCCCGCATACATGTCCCATATCATAGGATTTCCATGTTAAGTTGCTTTAAATTAGGTCAACCACAGCCAACAGTATCTGCTTATGTGTATGTTTAGGTGTGACTATTGAGGTCATTTGGCCTATTGCGATAGTATTGCGATAGTCGAAATGCTATTGTAATTTACTATCGCGATAGTATTGCAATAGTGATGGTGTAGTGTTGTAATTATTTCTTTGACATACGAGGATATGGTCTATATACTTGCCCCCCCCCCCCCCCAGCCACCCTGCACAATTAAAGACAGGGAGAAAAAACAAACAAACAATATTAATGATGAAAAACAATTGCATTTGTGTATTTATTACAAGCTTAACCTAATGGCAATATGCCAAAGAGAAAAGCTTAACAAGTAAACAGCATCCTACTTCTAGCTGTCTTTATTCAGTCATATTTTGACGACAGTGTCTCTACTCGCCATACATAATAAAACATAGGCACGCAATGCGTGCAGAGCCAATGACGTTTTGTTCCACAATGTGCTGAAAGTTATGAACACAACCTATTGGTTTCACACCACTGCAGTGCAGACTGTGCAGTTCTCTCTCTCTTCCCCGACAACTTGCGGCTAATGTAACATGTCTTCGCCAGAGCAAGGAATCAACATATTCAGTTATCATAAAACAGGGTAACGAGCAGCGTGACTACGTGACAGTTAATTATAGCGTGATATTAGAATTGCGTGCAAAGTAAATAAAGCCCTTCATTTCCCTTTTCTTCAAAGACAACATATCCTAACAGGTCTGTTTTCTGCATTTTTTATCTATTCAACTCCTGATAGGCGTGAAAAAAAAAACTTGGAAAATTCAGTGAGTCTCTATTAGATTGCTCGGTTCGAGATGTTTTAAGCGTTGTGTTACATTCCGAAGGTTCAAATGACAAGCAGCTGCAAACAGCTGTCAACTATGCAAATTTGTTCAACATACGCTTTGAACTATAAATGACCCCGAAGTAAAGTTTGGAATCTTGTTAAGATTTTACTCTAATTAGTTGGTCACCACTGTAACTTGGATTTTTAATACTAGTTTCATTCACGTTTTTCAGCTTTAGGAATAGCTAGGAACAAGCCCCCGCAAATTCCGATTTTACTTTGTCTAATTTGCAAAAGCGGGATGAAATTTGATATGCGAAGTTTATTTATGCGAAACACGCAGATTCTCACAGTTCATCTATTTTTAGAACCGTTTTGGGTCTCGGCTTGTACTTGTAGGGTTTGTAGCCGGATAAATATTCTGCTTTGCTTTCAAACAGCACCGAAATATTTATATCCAGCTTGCTTCTTCAAGGATAAATAAATTGTATTAACCTTATGTAAAAACCGCTTGCTTCTCAGCTCGGGATTCTCATTATTTATCTTTCTTTCTTTATCTTTCGTTTGTAATTCCACTAGACAGCGCAAAACAATTGTCGCCATCAAGCTGGTTGGAAGTCAAAATGTTCTTCTACGAAAACTGATAATTCCCCCTACAAAACAGCGCATTCGAAGTAACGTTAAATAGTTCCTGTTGATCGCAAAACACTTCAAAGCCCGGGGGTCGTACTCCCATAGGATAAGCTGTATGTGTATGTGCCGCTGATAAGAAGGGTTTCAGTGTCACGGTGGCACACCCCCACCCAATGTCTCAAAGAATACCCCCCGGGCCTCACAGACAAAGACAGATACCGTATATCGTATATCGGATATCGTATATGAAACAGCACCGTTCTTTTAGGCTTTGATGACATTAACCACTGACGTCACTTTCGTGACGTCCCTGATTAGCTAAAAATGAATGCTTGGACGCAGGAAAACATTTTTTGTCCTACTAACAGTGTCTTTATTTCTAACATGATGAACGTTCAGCACAAAGTTGTACATATTACATACAAATCACTGTGTGTTAGAGTATACTTAGTTTGTGAATCAGTCGTTATTCTCGACAAAACAGGAACGACTGATTAGTGAATGCGGTACAATACAGGCACCAGTTAACATCATTCTGGTTAAAGCTTCCAAATCTTCTTAAGGATACACAGAAGTAAAAACAGTGGTTTCGTTTATTTGCGCTTAGTGCGTCAAATATTCGCGCAATTACAAACAAACTATACATTTTCTTAAACTTTAATAAGCAAATATCTCATTTTTTGCGCCACTTTTGCTAAAATCTTCTTAGAAATAAAGTTACACCTTATTTTTTTGAGAAGAGACGTTTTACGTGCGAAGTTTATTTGCAGACGCTAATTTAAGCTCGACACTTCTCATTTCCGGTGGAATTTATTATACAGATATTGAACCAAAAAACGGTGTCTCCGATTTCGATTTTAGCGCTTCCTTATTTTTTTTTTATAAATTTTCTAAGATCAGAATGGTAGTTTTTGCGACCTTTTCGAAAGAAAAGGCCATATCTCAAAAACTAAAGCGAAAACAAAAATTCTGAGACAACGTTTTTAAATTCAGCATATCTGCAAGCTCCCTGCCAATTTTCACGTAAATTGGTTGCATACTTAGCGAGAATAAACTCTCCAAACTTCGCTTGTGCGCTCAAAGTTGAATTCGAGAAAAAGCGATTTTCAGATTTCTGGGGATTAAGGATTGTTTACACAATGGCGTTTCCGATTCGCAACTATGATCCAATCACATGCAACCAGCTAATTAGACCTATCACCGATTGTCGGCGGAATGTGCACGTCAAGTACAACAACCAGAAACGTGCTTCAGAATACTGATCATCGATCTATTTTTTGCTCCTAAACCGAGAGATTTATTTTTTTCTGTATCACTGACCTCGATGGAGGGAGCTTCAACTAGTGGACTGAATTGTTGTAGCAGAGACAGAAAAGGTAAACAAAGGGAAAGGGGGGGGGGGGAAGAATGACCTCAGAAAACGAAGTCAGTGTTTTGTTGCGCGTAATGAGGTGTTTCGATACAGTTTTTTTGGGACCATACCTCACTTTTAAAATCGACTCTTAGACAGCCTTCATCTTGTCGGATCAACGTGAAATTTGCAATTCTTCTTAGTTTTGGATTGAAGTTTAGCGTGGTTTACATTTTGTGAAAATCGATATTTCCATGACAACAATAAACAAAAATTCTCGAAAACAGTAAAATTGAAATCTTTCGCGATCCGGATTTCACTTTGAAAAGCAAATACCAACATCTTAAACTGTGGTGTATAACAAACAAAATATACAAGAACAAAAGAATTCTGTATGTTTGTTTTGAAGTAAATCGCAAAAACATTTTCAACCTTAGTTTTTGGATAGTAATAGTAAATGCACTGAAAAATAATCAATGCTTTAATGAAATGGATAGAAAATACTATTAAAATGTGTATTTTACTTACTATTTTACGCCTAGAAAGTTTTGTTGAAACTGGTGTTCGCGATCTCGAGAACGAATTGTTTTTCTAAGATCATTGGCGTAACAATTTTGTGGTAATTTTTGAATTTGAGCGCTTTTGCGAAAATCTTAAGAACGGCACGATAGATTTTTTTAAAACATTAAACACGCCTGCTTGACGATGTGACCAATTTTAGTATTGAGTCTTATTAACATTGTTTCACTGGAACACTTTTAGATTTACGTTAAAGAGGACGTATGAACCGACGGAAAAGCTTGCGTTACAAATTCACAGTTGGCAAGTAAATGCTAATGTATTCAAAGTAATGCGTAATTCATTGCTTCGTGATTTTTATCTGGTTTCTTTGTTGTTTGTTGCACTGTAGATTACAACGAAAAGTAAAAATCACGGAGGAATGCATTGCCCATTACTTTGAATATAGTAGCATTTACTTGCCAACTGTGAATATGTAACGCAAGCTTTTCCGTCGGTTCATACGTCCTCTTTAACGTGAAATCTAAAAGTGTTCCAGTGAATCAATGTTAATAAGACTCAATACTAAAACTGGTCACATCGTCATGCACTCGTGTTTGATGTTTTAAAAAAATCTATCGTGCCGTTGTTAAGATTTTCGCAAAAGCGCTCAAATTCAAAGATTACCACAAAATTATTACGCCGATGATCTTAGAAAAACAATTCGTTCTCGAGATCGCGAACACCACTTTCTAGGCGTACAATAGTAAGTAAAAGACACATTTTAATAGTATTTTCTAGCCATTTCATTAAAGCCTTATTATTTTTCAGTGCATTTACTATTACTATGCAAAAACTAAGGTTGAAAATGTTTTTGCGATTTACTTCAAAACAAACATACAGAATTCTTTTGTTCTTGTATATTTTGTTTGCCATACATCACAGTTTAAGATGTTGGTATTTGCTTTTCAAAGTGAAATCTGGATCGCGCAAAATTTCAATTTTACTGTTTTCGGGAATTTTTGTTTATTGTTGTCATGGAAATATCGGTTTTCACAAAGTGTAAACCACGCTAAAGTTTAATGCAAAACCAACAAGTATTGCAAATTTCACGTTGATCTGACAAGGAGAAGACTGTCTAAGAGCCGATTCAAAAAGTTAGGTATGGTCGCAAAAAACTGTATTGAAACACCTTAAAGTTAATTTGTTCAAGTTCAAGTTTGGAAATGCCTTCAAGTCGTTTCTTTATTTGAGGCTGCAAATGGCAATATACATTTTTGGGACGAATAAAACAGGCAACTAAAGAATTCTCCCTCTATCTAATCTGTACATGAACGCAAAGTTACCTTATTGATCCATATTGTCCTACCACAATAAACACACTGTTGTCGTCACAAACATGCGGCCGCTTCGTTTATCCGCTTTGAAAAAAATGCATGATCGCTATCTGAAGCTCTGCAGTCGATTTCGTGTTCTTTTTGTGGCTGTTCTTTGATATTTTTTCTTGAACTAGCCTCTTCTGTTTCCATTTGTTATAGGCAAATTGATCGTCGAAGGAACCTTTGTCTCGCATTGTCCGTTCCGATTGAAACGTGATCAAAGATTTGTGTTACGTTTCATTTTCTTTTTTCCTGAGTGATTTCTGACAGATTTTTTTTTGGACATAATAAAATTAATTTAACAGTTGAGTAATAAAAATTGAATCTCGAGTAATAAAGAAGTTTATTGTTAGCCAACCGCTTGCATTTGTGACAGGACGTTCTCTCTTAGATCTGGGACCAAGCACGCGGAGGCTTCTTCGCAGGTTTCAACGTGCTCACCCTTTCTTCTCGCTGATGTCTGGCATTCTACAGCCGACGTGAAATTATGAAGGTAAAATTTCCAGTGCATTAAGATCTGGACGAAAGTCGCTTTCCGATAAAAATATGACACCATACTTGGCGGGATTTTGAGCCTCTCCTCAATCACACCGCAGGTAATTATCCTGACACCTAGCTGTTTTAATCTCATCAGGCCGGAAAAAAGTCTTCTCATCTATTTTGCCTTTTTTTTCGAAACTAATTTTTCAAGAAATTGAGCGCACGTTTTAAGTTAGCGTTCAGCGAGTTTTCAACCAATTTAGCTCAAATTTGGCGAGAATGTTGCTGGATAATTTGACACTAAAATATTGTCTCCGAATTTTATTTCTTGCGTTCATTCAAAAGTAATGATCCGTTAAAGAGAGAGAAGGGGTGTTTTTTCAAACTTCAAAGTTTAACCGAGTGCAGAAAACAAACCAGGCCAGATAAAAAAATTCCGAGACACGGTTTTTGGGACAAAGGTGTGAAGAATTCGGCACGATGTTCGTCTTACTCTCCAGACCATTTTCGAGTGGAGCTGAACTGATTTTGTGAACGATGTACTTTTGAAAAGTACATCGATGATAACGCAGTGTTGTCAGCAGTGAGTTACGCTAGCCTACGAGAGCAGTACAGTTTTTGTTTTCAAGCCTTCAGTTAATTTTATATGCACCACGCAAATGACACGTAATGTACTGCAATGTAAGAAGAATAACGGGTGATAGGTACTTACATAAACCGGTAAACGTTTTTTGACCGTATAGTACAGTTGAATGGTTGGTGTGGCAGAATACTTCTTTTCTTTTCACAAGAAACCTTTCAAAGCTGTACATCCCTCATGAATTTTTGTTCTGCTTTTATTCCACCACTACTAAAAAAAATTGAAAGCTATCTTTGAGATTTAAATTGAAAATTTCAAACAAATAGAATGCAGTCACCGTTCTTCGAAACTACAAATAATTTATTTGTACCGAGTAGCTTAATTGGAGATGTACTCGCGATCAAAGCAGGCATCCAAGGGATTGAAAGAGTTTTCGTCATGTTTTCGTTTAAACGAAAACCATGTTAAAACTAAAAACGTAGTTAAACAATCAACAGAGTTTTAATCGGTCACTAAAGTTTTCCATAAATGGAGGTTACTCGTTGACGAGCGCAAAAGATCTCCGCGTTGGAGGGTGATCTAAACCAGTTTCACTAGCGTCATCAATTCTTATAATATTCTCCTTTCAAATTTAAGAACATACAGGAACTGTATGATGCATGATCCTGAAATACATTGACCCACTTTAACAGTAGGCTAACTTTTGTTTATTTCTAAAAAAGCGTTATCATTGTGTATTTGCTTAAATTAAATTTATTAAATCAATTTCTGGAATTAAAAGTTATCGAACGCTGATTGAATTGTAGAAAAGATTCTGAAGGGGAACTTCATGGTACCCAAGAACATTAAGTCTTCAAAACTGAGATTCCATGGAGGCAAAGCTTTCTCTTATCTAAATTTATTCAATTTTCTTTCTGATGATCGTTGGTCAGTTATTCTCACCTCTTAAGCTACTGCTTAAGTGGATCGTGTGAATTTTTTAAATAGCATTTGCTGACATTGGACTTACCTCTTCAGCAATCAATGATTCGCCGACGATTTCTCTGGAACGTTTCGTTGTAGTTCTTCAGCCGTTCAGGGGTTGTAGGACATAAGTGGGCACGGTTACAAAGCCAACATGCCTTTTGAGGTGGTTGCAGCTCACACAGTAACGGGCAGAATGAAAATTTATTTTGACTCGCGATGCAATGAAAATGATTAAAGGTGGATAGACCGACAAGAAAAACCTACGTCACTGGCAGTGATCAAAAATTACTTTTCGTCCTACCACACCATTTCTAGCTGATTTCGTGACAACGTTACTGCAGTAATTTTTGGCTAGTGATGAATGCGCTAATGTGGGTTCAAGCTTTCAATTTTATACATATGTAAAAGTTCTAATAAGGGGTTTTACCTTTAGGCAATTCAAAACAGATACAATTTAAGGTATCATGGCACCCCAAAAGTGACCACTTTTTTAAAAAAATACACTTTTGTTAGTTTCAGATAGATATAATTCAAACCTCTCCTTTACAAAAAGTTTCAGAAAAGAATTATTTCTACGCAAAGTTATGGACGAAAAAAGGTCAAGGCCATTAATTGTCTTTAATTACTTGTTGACAGTTATCTGTCAACAACGCCGAAAATATCATGCGACCGTAAAAGGGCCCTGGGGCCTGTTTCTCGAAACTCCCGATAACTTCTGGGGCCCGGTAAGTATTTTCGAAACTACAAATAATTAAACGAAAGCCAGGTTAGAACTAAAAACGTAGCGTTAAACAATCAAAGGATTTTCAATCTGTCACCATAACGTTTCAGTAAATCAGAGGTTACTCGTTGACGAGCGCAAAAGATCTCTACGTTGGGGGGGCGATCTAAACCAGTTTCACTAGAGTCATCAATTCTTATAACATGCTCTTTTCAAATTTAAGAACATACAGGAACTTTGCATGCAAATTCATTTAGTGCAGTCTTTAATAGGAGGTACGAACCAAGTAAGTAAAATCCTACTTGTGGTGTAACATAGAGCCTGTACATAAAATAATAAAATAACAGACTTGTATTTGCGTGGTCTTGAAATACGTTGACGCGCTTTAACAGTAGGCTAACGTTTATTTCTTAAAAAAGCATTATCATTGTGTATTTGCTTAAAATTAAATTTATTAAATCAATTTCTGGGATTAAAAATTATCAAACGCTGATTAAATTGTAGAAACGATTCTGAAGGGGACCTTCATGATACCGAAGAACATTAAGTCTTCAAAACTGAGATTCCGTGAAAGCAAAGTTTTTTTGTTATCTAAGCTTATCCAATTTCCTTTCTGATCATCGTTGGCCAGTTATTCTTACCTCTTAAGCTACTGCTTAAGTGGGTCGTGTGAATTTTTTAAATAGCATTTAAACTTACCTCTTCAGCAATCAATGATTCGCCGGCGATATCTCTGGAACGTTTGGTTGTAGTTCTTCAGCCGTTCAGGGGTTGTAGGACATAAGTGTGCACGGTTACAAAGCCAACATGCCTTTTGAGGTGGTTGCGGTTCACACAGTAATGGGCAGAATGAAAACTATTTTGACTCGCGGTGCAATGAAAATGATTGAAGGTGGATAGACCGACAAGAAAAACTTACGCCACTGGCAGTGATCAAAAATTACTTTTCGTCCTACCACATCATTTTTAGCTGAATTCGTGACAACGTCACTCCAGTAATTTTTGGTGATGGATGAAAGCGCTAATGCTATTGTGGGTTCAAGCTTTC
Source organism: Siderastrea siderea (assembly GCA_964030785.1). Lineage (NCBI taxonomy): Eukaryota > Metazoa > Cnidaria > Anthozoa > Scleractinia > Rhizangiidae > Siderastrea > Siderastrea siderea. Next base: position 77,901,391 of record OZ034966.1, on the reverse strand, counting down.
GATTTTATACATATATAAAAATTCTAATAAGGGGTTTTACCTTTAGGCAATTCAAAACAGGTACAATTTAAGGTATCATGGTACCCCAAAATTGACCCCTTTTTTTAAAAACATACACTTTTGTCATTTTCAGATAGATATCATTCAAACCTCCCCTTTACAAAAAGTTTCAGGGGAGCAGGGATGGCTCAGTGGCAAGAGCGCTCGCCTCCCACCAATGTGGCCTGGGTTCGCCTCCAGGTCCAGGCCGGTGTCATATGTGGGTTGAGTTTGTTGTTGGTTCTCGTCCTTGCTCCGAGAGGTTTTTCTCCGGGTATTCCGGTTTTCCCCTCTGTCAAAAACCAACACTTCTAACTTTCAATTACATCTGGAGCGTACGAACACGTTTAAACGAGCTTCAGCGAGCTCTTAAGTGTTTCGTGGGTAAATAAATTACAGTTAAATTACATTTCCATTTTATATTCTACGAAAAAAGGTAAGGGCCATTAATTTTCTCGAATTACGGGTTGACAGTTAACTGTCAACAACGCCGAAAATATCATGCGACATAAGAGGGCCCTGGGGCCTGTTTCTCGAAACTCCCGATAACTTCCGGGGCCCGGTAAGTATTTTGAAACTACAAATAATTAAACGAAAGCCAGGTTAGAACTAAAAACGTAGCGTTAAACAATCAAAGGATTTTTAATCTGTCACCATAACGTTTCAATAAATCAGAGGTTACTCGTTGACGAGCGAAAACTGATCTCTGCGTTGGAGGGTGATCTAAACCAGTTTCACTAGGGTCATCAATTCTTATAATATTCTCTTTTCAAATTTAAGAACGTACAGGAACTCTTTGCATGCAAATTCATTTAGTGCAGTCTTTAATAGGAGGTACGAACCAAGTAAGTAAAATCCTATTTGTGGTGTAACATAGAGCTCTATATAAAATAATAAAATAACAGACTTGTATTTGCGTGATCTTGAAATACATTGACGCGCTTTAACAGTAGGCTAACTTTTGTTTATTTCTAAAAAAGCATTATCATTGTGTATTTGCTTAAAATTAAATTTATTAAATCAATTTCTGGAATTAAACGATATCAAGCGCTGATTAATTTGTAGAAAAGATTCATGGTACCCAAGAACATTAAGTCTTCAAAACTGAGATTCCGTGAAGGCAAAGCTTTCTCTTACCTAAATTTATCCAATTTTCTTTCTGATGATCGTTGGTCAGTTATTCTCACCTCTTAAGCTACTGCTTAAGTGGATCGTGTGAATTTTGTAAATAGCATTTGCTGACATTAGACTTACCGCTTCAGCAATCAATGATTCGCTGGCGATATCTCTGGAACGTTTGGCTGACGTTCTTCAGCCGTTCAGGGGTTGTAGGACATAAGTATGCACGGTTACAAAGCCAACACGCCTTTTGAGGTGGTTGCGGTTCACACAGCAACGGGCAGAATGAAAAATTATTTTGACTCGCGGTGCAATGAAAATGATTAAAGGTGGATAGACCGACAAGAAAAACCTACGCCACTGGCAGTGATCAAAAATTGCTTTTCGTCCTACCACACCATTTTTAGCTGATTTCGTGACAACTTTACTCCAGTAATTTTGGCTAGGGATGAAAGCGCTAATGTGGGTTCAAGCTTTCAATTTTATACATATGTGAAAATTCTAATCGAAACGGAAAGGTTTCTTATGTTGTCATGAGTTTCCAATTGACGGTTCCCAGCTCGAAAGTTTATTTTTTAAACTCCAGGGAAGCGGTCAAATGGCGCACAAAAAAGAAAAACTCAACGCAAGTTAAGTTGCACAGAAGACACAAGTTGCACCAAACAAAAGAAAAAAGCTTTAAAAACTTTGCAGCAGCGGTAGCAACACTAGTAAGGAAAACAACACTTCCCGTTGACTTGCGCTGGGTGCGCAGATCATACCAAACTGCATGAGGTTATGAGTCAAAAAAAGCTTTCACTCCTTGATCAAGTTTAGAGTAAAACACAATATAAATATTCAACGAAGAAGAAGCAGTAAATGGCGGCAATATTTACCTGCCGCCAAAAAATACACGGTCAATATGCTCAAAAGCACGTAAAGGGGCTGTCACACCATTTTAGTATCTTTTTTAAAAAGCTGAAAAGTGTCTTTGCATGAATTGAATTCCAAAAATAATGGTCTAGCTAGCGTTGTTATTAAAGACTATCTTACGGCACTAAAACTGTTTCCTGTCATCTGTCGCTACCGATGGCGAAGATGGAAATGAATTGAAAGTGAAAACACCTCAAAAGAGGTGAAGGAGAAGTTTCAAGGAGATAGTTCCCGCTTTCCTCTTTTTTCTTTCTCTGGTGTTTACGAACAGGAGCCTCTGGGGAGGAGAGAGCGTCTACTACAAAACCAATACAGAGTTCTTCTCAGAATCGCTTGGTAATTCGTAACAAATATATAATACTACGAGAACGTTTGGAAAAAAGGCTTACTTTAAAATTCTTTGAAAATTTCAGGCTGCTGGGCAGTTAGTCTTGAAAGAACCGTGCCCGGCTGCTGAGCACCTAGACACTGCCTATAAATATTTAGCGCATTTCTTTGCCATCCTCTGCAAAACAGCAACATGAAAAATGACAAGGCTGGGGTTTTATTATAAACGTCAACACACAGAGGGCGACACCTGAGTTTTCTTTGACGATGCCCTCATGGCTGCTTAAGATTCCTATTGATGGGGGAAAAGCTTTAAGGAGGACCAAACTTCCTGCCTCCCGTACCCTTTAATCCTGGTTCCCGCCCCATTATTTGTTGTCTCCTGCCACCTTACGCTTTTTGCACTTTGCCGAGTACCAGTTTTACGAATTTTTGTAATTTTTTTCCTATTTCTCCCCCATTACGCTACTTTGAGAACCCCGCTCCCCGCCCTCTCTTTCTTCCGCTTCCCGCCTTTTTTATCGCCCGTGTTCCCTCCTCCCTTCTATATCCCTTTTCCCCAACCCTAACGACGGAGGCCGGGTTCATTACCCGTAAAATCACCTTCAAAAGTAAGAGGATAGTTCATTGACTTTATTTCCTGTGTTATCAGCTGTTTTTAATTTCTCGGCCAACTTTCACCATGGGAACACAAAATAACACGGGGCTCAGCCCCATTGAAATGCTTTGGGTTTTTTTAATGCATCGAAGTGAATCTGGAAACGTACGCACTCACACCATTATTTTATTTTAAACCTTCCCCAGGAACAGTAGATAAAGTAGGGTTCACACTACAATAACGAAACACATTCTTGTTGATATGTCTGCTCAGGAGCATCTTAATATGCATCTGAAATTTAAAAAAAAAGATAAATACAATTATTAATATTTAAAAAAAATCACTTCCTGCCATTACAGGGATCTACATCCCATTTCTCCTTGAAATAAAAATCTAAGTTAAAAAATGCAGGTCAGGAGAATTAAGGGATTGATCACCAGGGAGGCCATTTCTCGATGTCGTCCATAAAAGCCCCGTTTTAGCAAAGCTGATTTAAATGGAGCTCTGAATCGACATAAATTACTGAGAAATATATAATTAAGAGATTGCAAAAATACAGATAGAAAACAATAAACTAAGACATTTCTTTGAGGCTCAGTTTGAAAATATACAATTTTTTGCCATTAGTGATATGGATAATGGAGAGAAACCCGAAAGGGAAATTTAAATGATGATCGATCCCATTTGAAATGAAAACACAGATAAGGCTTGGAAAGTTACAGTTTTATCTTGCTCTTGGATATGGCGCTATAGAAATGCTTTTTATTATTATTTTATTATTATTATTATTTGATGCCAGTTAATGAAGTACACAATTTGAAATGATTAGATCATGAAATCGTTACCCTAATACCCCGACCTTCTCAATCTTCGAAGCGTGAGAGATGACCTGGGAATTCAATTAACCTATTGTCTTCAAATAGTTCAAATTTGCTTCTAAGTGGCTCAGTAGGTTCATGCTCAAGTTCATGCAGAGCTTCTTGGACATGACGCAAGCAACTCCTAAAAAGCAGTTATTTAAATTATACCCCATTTTGGATTGATTGGATGCAGTAGTATTCTTCATTGGAAATGAGTTTGCTTGGTGAGTAACTTTTTATTCACTGAGGTTAGACTGTTTCTTTTTCAGCTTTTTCCAATTTCCTCAAAATTAAAACTGTGTGCCTTTCAAATTACACCATGGTCGACCCGAAGGAGAGAGAAAATTTTGAAGAAGGAAAAACCTATAGTTAATACTAACTCAGACTTTGAAGTTTCGTTTTCATGATCAGTTTAATGTCTTAAACAATTTTTCATGATTTATTTTATTTTAGATGACATTTTTTCGTAAACTAGTTAATGTTTGCTACACATCAGTAATTGGCAAAAGACTGGTTTGGTAATGTTAAAATTATGATTGGATGCATAAGATGGGGTCCCTTACATATGAAGAGCAGGACTTTGTTGTGATTAATCTACCTCAGCACGGTGGGGGCCAGCATTGCTCTCTGTTAGGCTGATCTGCGTCAAACATGTACAATGGCTGTAAAAATGAGCGCAAAACATCAGTTATTTCATAGATAGTTTCCAAATATGAGTAATCACCGCGCGCTTTTTGGCTATCGGCTCTTGTATATTATTATACATTGTGGTCACTCTCTACCCTCTCATTGGCTCAGAGCCTACAGCTAAATTCTGGAAATCAGCGCACCCTAATCTGCTAGCAGATATGTGAATAATCTGCAGGTTGCGCGCGCAATGCATGATTTTTACACACAGCCAAGGAAGCAAGGCAAGTACATTTCCACTTCAACCTGACTGACACAGAAATCAAAAGATTCTGATAGATAAAGACGCTGAAAATGCGAAAGATCCACCAAAGTAGCAATGAAACTCTTTCACGAGTACCCATGGGAAAAAATCAGGAACCGGAAGACAAGAAAAAGTTGGCAGAAGTTTTGAAATCTTTCTATGTGGAAGCACGAAAAAAGATGGCTTTTCTTACAAGCGGTGCATTTGTAATTATGCGTTTGTCGTTTGTCGTTGTGCGTTATTTCTGTAAAACTATGTATAATAAACAATTCTTAGATTCGGTTTTTGTGATATCTAAAATTATCAAGGTCGAGGTAAGTGTTATCAGCCTCAGCCTATCGGCTTCGGCTGATAACACTTACCTCGACCTTGATTGTACCGAATAACACAAAAACCTCATCCAATAATTGTTTATAATCCATCCAGTATTTCCTCTCAAAAGCTATGGTTCGTCAAAAACCACCAACTAAAAAGATACCCATCCCCCTACAAGTCTAAAATTCACTTTTACGTTCTCACGTTCAGTTTCTGCTCAAAGTAAATCCTTCAGTTGAAAGAACAAAACTAACTGGAAGGTTAAAGTAGCCAACAAAAAGGCTGAAATTTGCCAGTTTGGCGGATTCCAAACAGCGCAGCCTTACAAGAAAACATTTCAAAGATCACAAACTGGCGGTGACCTCCATTTGGCTACAAAAATACGTCAGAATATTTCACTGAGTACCCTTATGCCACAGCGTCTGTAAATTAGACTGATTGTGAGATCATTCATATGAAAGCTACGTCGGAGACGTCTTTTTGTACTCGGGGGAAGATCTTTTCAAGCCTGGATTCGACAACAGTTTCTTAAGCGGAACAGCAATGACCTTACTTTAGTAAATTCTTTTTGCAAGCAGATTTAAAATAGTGCTGTTTTTCGTGATTTCTGGTTACGAAGAGCATGTGTAGAATTCTTTGAATAACAAGAATAAACGAACGAACTTATAAACTGTGCGGGAATTTCGTTAGTGCCAAGTGATGGATTTTACTACTTTATCCCTCAGCATATTGCTCAGTTGAAGTGCAGCCCTCCACATTGGAGTGAAACTGAGTAAGAGAAAAATATTGAGAACGGAGGTATTAAGCAAAATGCAGCTGTATATAGAGAACAGTTGAAATATACACATTATACCTGTTGGGCAGACTGCACGCAGTTGTCCTTTTCTCCTCACAAACCCAGCACCATACCAAAGGAATACTACATTATGTAACCGTCATAAGGCGTCCAAGGGCAGTTCGAGGAAACAAGTCATCATACTTGGCCCATTTGTTTTTGGAAGTAGTTGCAAACAATAAAATGGATTTTTTCATAACAATGAGAAAAGGCTTCCCACTGAACTATCCTGACTTGAGAAACTTATCAGAGTAACACTGAAGAATGTTGTTCATTTCTTTGGTATGATTGCTAGGCCGAACATTTAATAATCCGAATGTTTTTCGTTTTCAAACACCTTCGCTGTAATACAAGAGAGCCCCAAATTAAAACTTAAAAAAAATCGAATTTAATTTTAGGAACTCTGGAAGCGACGCGACTATTGTACTTTCGAGATTAAGCTAAGGGAATTTTCGCACATGAGAGATTTAGAAGAGATCCTGAATAAACTAGACCTTTTAATTGAACGGAATCTTAGTGAGGAGTTTTCATTAAGATTGTGGCCTAAGTAAGACTCTAAGATGATTGCTTGTTAGGGTGGTTGCCAGAGAAACCCACTATAATTAAAAAAGCACTTACAAAAGAGAAAGGAACAACGCCATGGAAAGAACAGTTCACTATAGTCTCTCTCACAAGACAGTGAATTTTTTTATTAATTTGCAACGTTACTTAATAAAATAAGACATTTTTCATCTGAACTTGACATTGTCACAAGAACACCGAAACGTTTGTTCTCCAATATGTATTGCTTATTTTCATTCTCCAAAAAGTAATGCAGTGTTTATCAGTAGAGGAGAGACATCAATAAATAATCACGCAGAACGTCAAAACCAGTATTTTTTTTGTTTTGTTTTGTTTTTTGGCAGTCACGGAAAGTTTCTTTTGGGTTGTGTCAGGTGTTTTGTATTGTTTCAGTCTACTAACTTAACAAATTCAGATGTTTGTGTGACTGCAAGCGATACCTCCACCTATACAAACTTTGGCAGGACATCTACAAAACGTTTAAACCAGGCTGCGGAAGAAAGACTTTTGAATTACTAGAAGCAATACCTCCACCCATACCAACTTGGTGAATTTCAGACCGCGTCTGGGACAGGAAGTTTGAACGAAGTATTATTTTTGTCTTATTTTATCTGCCCGTGTATGGATGTTACAATTGACGTAATGTTTTTCGTATAAAACAACTTTGATTGCTCTGTTTTTGGCCTCAGGCCAAACATTAATAATCCGAATGGTTTTCGTTTTCGAACACCTTCGCTGTCTAATAATTTTGGGAACTCTGGCAAGCGACGCGACTTCTGTACTTTTGAGATTAAGCTAAGGGAGTAGTCGCACATGAGAGATTTAGAAGAGATCCCGAATAAACTAAATCTTTTAATTGAACGGAATCTTAGTGACGAGTTTTCATTAAGATTATGGCCTAAGTAAGACTCTAAGATGGTTGCTTGTTAGGGTGGTTGCCAGAGAAACTCACTATAACCAAAACATACTTACAAAAGAGAAAGGAACAACGCCATAGGAACAGTTCACTATAGTCTCTCTCACAAGACAGTGAAATTTTTTAATCAATTCGCAACGTTATTTAATATAATAAAATAAGACATTTTTCACATGAACTTGACATTGTCACGAGAACATCGAAACGTTTGTTCTCCAATATTTATCGCTTATTTTCATTCTATGAAAAACTAATGCAGTGTTTATCAGTAGAGGAGAGACATCAATAAATAATCACGGAGGACATCAAATGGTGAGGAGTGTTCATTAAGATCAGTGTGGCCTAATTACGACTCTAAGATGGTTGCTTGTTAGGGTGGTTGCCAGAGAAACTTACTATAATTAAAAAGTACTTACAAAAGAGAAAGGAACAACGTCATGGAGAGAACAGTTCACTATAGTCTCTCTCACAAGACAGTGAAATTTTTTAATCAATTCGCAACGTTATTTAATATAATAAAATAAGACATTTTTCACATGAACTTGACATTGTCACGAGAACATCGAAACGTTTGTTTTCAATATTTATCGCTTATTCTCATTCTATGAAAAACTAATGCAGTGTTTATCAGTAGAGGAGAAGACATCACTAAATCATCACGGAGAACATCAAAACCAAGTTTTTTTGTTTTGTTTTGTTTTGTTTTGTTTTTTCTTTTTGCAGTCACGCGAAGTTTCTTTTGGGTTGTGTCAGCCGGTTGTTGGATATCGTTTCAGTCTAGTAACTCACAGGGTCCAGCAGCCAGTTAAAGACTGAGTTAAAGATGAGGTTTATTACACCTGCACGCAAACTGTCGGCACGCAAACTGTCTTTCCTTGGAATAACAATGGTGTTTGTTGTTTGGTATCTATATCAAAGAAGATTCGACATCAACGATAAAGAAGCAGGTCATCATGTCGAACAGAGGAACACCACGCTTCACTTTGATCAGTCTCCAGAGAAAGAACCTGATAATGTCACCAACGTTCTGCTTAGCAGTGTCGACGTACAAGATAAACGGCATGGTGAGGAAAAATTTATCATGGCTTTTAGTTACTGCGAACAACTTACTCAGGCCACTACTAGCCTCATTCATCTCACAGCGCTCGCAGCTCACGGGGGACGACAGGTTGTGGTTCCATTTGTAAAGCATTCAAAGTTTTATGGCGCGATGAAAAATGCACAGACTCTCTCACTGTACTTCAATGTGACCGAGCTCAATCGTGAGCTTCAGGTTAGCGGACACGGCACGCTTGTTGATTGGAACAAGTTTCGCGACGTCTGCAAAGACCAGCTGGACGTACTGGTCAACTTTCATTTTACCCGTAGAAAGCCAGGAACATTCAATAACGCCACGGGAGTTTTCCCTTGCACAGCTCCTCGCATGTATCAAAATCTTCAGATCAATTCAGTAACCTGTGTATATGCCGCAGCGCTTCATTCCGTGGAAACATTCGAAAATGAAATTGTCAAGAAACATCCCTGCGTTGGTATAATGCAATGGAGAGGGAACCGCTACCCCATCAGAACCCCGAGAGCACAGTTTAATTTCACATCCATCGTGAATCGTCCACTGTCTTTTGGTAATGTTGACGCCTTCTTCAACATGAAACTCAAACACATCGCTCAAGATTTCATTGCTCGTAATCTACGGCCGGACTTCGTCTCCGTTCACATTCGCGCAGAAGGCGTATTGTTATCTCATGGAGGAAATATTGATTTAGTTGTTAAGTGCATGCTGGAGTTGAGTGCCGCAGTTAAAATGATGACAAATTCTATAGCCTCAGAACTAAAAGTTTTCCTTGCCACGGATTTTTCACAGTTTGGATCTTCGTCACGCTCCGCAAGTTTAAGGAAAAATGCTAGATCCCTCATGGAGCTTCTAGAGAAAAATCTTAATTCAATCACTCAGTTTCAGCCAAAATATTACTCCCTTTCAGACCATGGCGCTGTTGCAATCGTCGAGATGGACATTCTCGCATCTGGGAGACGTCTTTTTGCACTCGGGGGAAGATCTTTTCAAGCCTGGATTCGACAACAGTTTCTTAAGCGGAACAACAATGACCTTACTTTGGTAAATTCTTTTTGCAAGGAGATTTAAAATAGTGCTGTTTTTCGTGATTTCTGGTTACGAAGAGCATGTGTAGAATTCTTTGAATAACAAGAATAAACGAACGAACTTATAAACCATGCGGGAATTTCGTTAGTGCCAAGTGATGGATTTTACTACTTTATCCCTCAGCATATTGCTCAGTTGAAGTGCAGCCCTCCACATTGGAGTGAAACTGAGAAGGAGAAAAATATTGAGAACGGAGGTATTAAGCAAAATGCAGCTGTATATAGAGAACAGTTGGAATATACACATTATACATGTTAGGCAGACTGCACGCAGTTGTCCTTTTCTCCTCAGTCACAACCCCCGCACCATACCAAAGGAATGCTACATTATGTAACCGTCATAAGGCTTCCAAGGGCAGTTTGAGGAAACAAGTCATCGTACTTGGCCCATTTGTTTTTGGAAGTAGTTGCAAACAATAAAATGGATTTTTTCATAACAATGAGAAAAGGCTTCCCACTGAACTATCCTGACTTGAGAAACTTATCAGAGTAACACTGAAGAATGTTGTTCATTTCTTTGGTATGATTGCTAGGCCAAACATTTAATAATCCGAATGTTTTTCGTTTTCAAACACCTTCGCTGTAATACAAGAGAGCCCCAAATTAAAACTTAAAAAAAATCGAATTTAATTTTAGGAGCTCTGGAAGCGACGCGACTATTGTACTTTCGAGATTAAGCTAAGGGAATGGTCGCACATGAGAGATTTAGAAGAGATCCTGAATAAACTAGACCTTTTAATTGAACGGAATCTTAGTGACGAGTTTTCATTAAGATTGTGGCCTAAGTAAGACTCTAAGATGATTGCTTGTTAGGGTGGTTGCCAGAGAAACTCACTCTAATTAAAAAAGCACTTACAAAAGAGAAAGGAACAACGCCATGGAAAGAACAGTTCACTATAGTCTCTCTCACAAGACTGTGAATTTTTTATTAATTTGCAACGTTACTTAATAAAATAAGACATTTTTCATCTGAACTTGACATTGTCACAAGAACACCGAAACGTTTGTTCTCCAATATGTATCGCTTATTTTCATTCTCCAAAAAGTAATGCAGTGTTTATCAGTAGAGGAGAGACATCAATAAATAATCACGCAGAACGTCAAAACCAATATATTTTTTTTGTTTTGTTTTGTTTTTTGTTTTGCTTTTTGGCAGTCACGCAAAGTTTCTTTTGGGTTGTGTCAGGTGTTTTGTATTGTTTCAGTCTACTAACTTAACAAATTCAGATGTTTGTATGACTGCAAGCGATACCTCCACCTATACAAACTTTGGCAGGGCATCTACAAAACGTTTAAACCAGGCTGCGGAAGAAAGACTTTTGAATTACTAGAAGCAATACCTCCACCCATACCAACTTGGTGAATTATTTCAGACCGCGTCTGGGACAGGAAGTTTGAACGAAGTATTATTTTCGTCTTATTTTATCTGCCCGTGTATGGATGTTACAATTGACGTAATGTTTTTCGTATAAAACAACTTTGAATGCTCTGTTTTTGGCCTCAGGCCAAACATTAATAATCCGAATGGTTTTCGTTTTCGAACACCTTCGCTGTCTAATAATTTTAGGAACTCTGGCAAGCGACGCGACTTCTGTACTTTTGAGATTAAGCTAAGGGAATAGTTGCACATGAGAGATTTAGAAGAGATCCTGAATAAACTAAATCTTTTAATTGAACGGAATCTTAGTGACGAGTTTTCAGTAAGATTATGGCCTAAGTAAGACTCTAAGATGGTTGCTTGTTAGGGTGGTTGCCAGAGAAACTCACTATAACCAAAACATACTTACAAAAGAGAAAGGAACAACGCCATAGGAACAGTTCACTATAGTCTCTCTCACAAGACAGTGAAATTTGTTTAATTAATTTGCAACGTTACTTAATAAAATAAGACATTTTACACATGAACTTGCCATTGTCACGAGAACATGGAAACGTTTGTTCTCTAATATTTATCGCTTATTTTCATTCTATGAAAAACTAATGCAGTGTTTGTTAGAGGCGAGACATCAATAAATAATCACGCAGAACGTCAAAGCCAAGTTGTTTTGTTTTTGTTGTTGTTGTTTTTTGTTTTTGCAGTCACGCGAAATTTCTTTTGGGTTGTGTCAGTTGTTGAGTATTGTTTTAGTTTAGTAACTTCGTAAATTCAGATGTTTGTATGACTGCAAGCTATACCTCCTCCCATACAAACTTTGGCAGGACATCTACAAAAAGTTTAAACCAGGCTGCGGAAGAAAGACTTTTGAATTACTAGAAGCAATACCTCCACCCATACCAACTTTGTGAATTTCAGACCGTTAATTCTCGGAAAAGTTTTCTTATGTTGTCATGAGTTTCCAATTGTCGGTCAAAAGGAGGTCAAAAGGCGCACAAAAAACTCAACGCAAGTTAAGTTGCACAGAAGACGTAAGTTGCACCTAATAAAAGAATAAAATTTAAAAACTTTGCAACAGCGCTAGCAGTATTAGTAAGGAAAACAACACTTCCGTCGACTTGCGCTGGGTGCCCAAATCATACCAAACTGCATGAGGTCATACGTGAAAAACTTGCGTCAATTTGCGTATAAATTTGAGCCTGGTCACTAAAGTGAGCACAAATAATCGCCAGTGGTCTTAATGATTGTCGACGTTCCCAAAATAGCCTATTGTTGACGGGTGGTTTAAAGTATTACTTAAAGTTTTATCGTGGTGAAATTCCGTTATTTTTGTTGTCCTCTCAGTGACGAAGAAGTCTTTTAGAAGTCTTTTAATTATCTTAATCTTGCTTTGTGAGTATGTTACTGCGAAAAAAACAAGCAATAACAAGAAAAGATCAATAACAAGATCCCGCCGTTGTTCTCCCTCCCCTCACTCTGGGTGCAAAATATATTATGGTCACTCAAGATACGAGCTCAAGTGGTGTAGCGGAAGTTTGCGAGAAATATTTGTTTGGCCGAGCGGAAACCCCAAACTTCCGCTTGGGCCATAAAACGAGTGGAAAAAAACTCGGTCTGTAACTCGAAGTCCCCTACGAGGTCCATACATCTTATATATATGTATATATAGCTGTGAGTCATAAATCTTATGAATAAAGGTACAGTTTTATTTTGTTTTGTTTTACATTAATTTTTCAGCTTTATCCAACGACATGCCAGACGCTGTATCTTCGGGCACCTTATTTCTGTACGCTGACGATACAACAGTCTACTGCACCGGCTCAACTGTTGATGAAGCCTGTAGTCTTCTTAACAAAGCACTTAATGAACTTAACGAATGGTGTGTTACCAACTCCCTCACACCACACTCTACAAAATGCGAGGCAATGCTGTTGCACAGAGGTTCTTTCATTGGGCCACACCCCCTCATTACAATTGGCTCGACTACAATCTCATGGGTACACCACACAAGGCTGCTGGGTGTCATCATAGACCATAAGCTTACCTGGTCGAAACACCTTTCAGATTTGAAAAGAAATTTCTCCAAGAAGTTAAACCTGCTGAAAAAATGTTCATTTTTGAAAAGAAGAGCTCTTCTCGACCTTTATTTCAAAGTCATACTGCCGTCTGTTACGTATGGCATCATTGTCTGGGGGGGTTGCAACAACTCTGACCACATACAAGCACTTGAAACATTGCATCGCAGGGCAGCGAGAATTATTTTCAATTTGTCATGGGGCACACCTTCGGATACGGTGATGGAAATCAGTAAGTGGGACTCAATACTCGATTTATACAAACTCAGTCTTATTAAGCTGTTTAACAATATTGTAATCGAAAAGATTCCTAAAACGATTTCAGATTTGGTAACGTGGAGACACGGACCCTACAACCTAAGAGGACACCTAAAAGCGGTTGTCCCACGATTTTCAACGTCGTTTTTAAAGAACTCAATCCGGTACAGAGGTGCAGTCTTATGGAATTTTGTGTCAAGCTACTTTAATAACGCTATCAACCACAAGCAGTTTTGCAAAAAAGCGAGAATGGACCCTATATTTAAAAAACTTAATTTTGGCAGTTTGTCGATCCAGACAACTCCGAAACACATGTGTGATTTTCAATTTTAAATCTTAATCTTATTAAAACATAATATCGTTTATTTTAGTTTATTACAATGTAAAATTAAATTTTTCTTAAGTAGGTAGTTAGTCACACGTACACACGACCCCTCAAGCATGTATTTGCTTTAAAACAGATCGTGGTTAAATAAAGGTTTATTATTACTATTATTATCCTCTTTTCCAGCCTGGTGGGTTCTGGTAAGGTACCATGCCGGTTTTTGTGTACGTCCAACCATTCTGATACCAAGGCCCGTTTGGGTTCTGCATGTACGATGGTTGTTGTGGTCCGGCGGGCTGGTCTTGGACAATGTTATCCTGGACTTTCTGTTGCATGAGGCTGTTGATGAATCTTTCGATCGAAGCTGAAGAAAGAAATACATGATTGAACATGAGCGGTAGCTTACAATAAAAAGTATTTTGAAAGCTCTGTCATGAAAAGAGTGCCTCAATTGATGCTTGATCAGTTCAAGTCAGTCATTGTCGGTGAAACTCGTTCTCAGATCTCTGTTCTTCCTTCCGCTTGAGGGGTAAGAGGGAGGGGAGGAGTCCTTGGAATGAGGTCTCCCCGCCTCCGTAAGGACAAGGTGTGATGGCTGTGCAGGTGCAATACAGTTCAATACCATACCATACCAAACCATACCATACCATACCATACCCATACCATTCATACCATACCATACCATACCATACCATACCATAACCATACCATTCATGCCATACCATACCATACCATACCATACCATACCATACGATACCATACCATACCATACCATGCCATGCCATGCCATACCATGCTAAAGAATACAACTCAATACAGTACAGTACAATTTAATACAGTACAGTACAGTACAGAAAAATAACAGCGACTAAACCTTACTCAGAGTATAGAGAACGAAAAACTAGGATGCACTCTATCCTCTGGACGGAAACCTATCCCCTCGTCAGAGGTGGAGCGAGGGGGGGGGGGGAGGGGGAGGGGGAGAGAGCTCTCCCAGTAGTAAAAAACAAGGGATTTTTGCCAGGAACCCGCGCCAAATTCTAGTTTTGCAGGCGTAGATCGAGTTCCTTATGTTCTTTCTGAACTATGGCTATTCATTCACCCTTAATCGGTACCAACCCCTCCGCAGGAGTTATATATATCTACTAAATGATGTTAGCCACTCTTTGCCGCCTCGTTTGTGGTCGTCCTTGGCGCGTAGTTAGGGAACTTAAGCAAACACGTCGGCGACGGCTAACGAGAACGTCACAAAACAAAAGCTCTGATTTGCAAACAATGACTCTGCACGCGCGTTATACTTTTGGTACATTTCTTTGCCCTTCTGTCCACAGCTATAACTTGAAATGACCAAATTCAAAGTTTTATGTAGAACGTGAACACAAGACATTAAATTTTCGTTTTTCTCCCTGAAATGTAACGCCATCCTTACAAATTCAGCTCCTGGATAGTTCGGCTTCATTAGACAGATAAAACGACTCGGAATAATCGCAAAGAAGTTTAAAAGTTTGTGAAGTCATTTTTGAAGTGAAGTTTTCCTTCCTGTCGCCGTTGTGGTGGCTTAAGCTCCCTAATTGTGATGTGACGTCAACAACCGATAACCATCGACCTCCAAGCTTCCACGCTTGTCTTGGTTCTTGTTCTCTTTTGCACGCTTTGCAGACCTACATTACCTCTGTCCTGGTTACCGCTGTATTCCCCCGCATATTGTCCTTTTCTGAACACCTTCAGTTGAGGCCAACTATGCACATTGAATCTGTTCTCACAGATGCTTCTTCCCTCGCCAAAGCAGTCAATCTGTTGATAGCAGGAATCAAACTGAGCTGAGACCTTGATGTCAACCTTACTCGCGTTTTTCTAGTGGTTGTTAATAAACCAAACAGGAGAAATCACCTCTATCCATTTTAGCAAGTGAGATGGAGTAATAAACCAATAAAAAAATCAGGGCCAGGGTGTTTGCTGGAGAGGTCTAATAATACCCTTTTCTGCCCTTTTATTTTAATAATACACAGCCCCCATTATTCATTATTCGACCTTTCGTTGGATAATCATAGGAAATTTAGACAAACAGTTTAAAAAGAAAGATAAGGGATGAAAGAGTTACATGACGTGTCGACGACTATATATCTTCATTACCAAATGTAAACATGTAAATGTAATTGTAACTCACGTTTTCACACTTTAGTTTTGTACTTATTGATTCTCAGTCCTGAATTGCATGAACATTTGCATTTGAAAATGACGACATGGAGTCGTCGAGAGGTCATGTTACTTTTTTATCGCCAATCTCTTTTTGAAACGTTTTGCTGAATGATTTTGTTTATTATCCAACATTTTTCCCTTAAATATACTCTTTGCCAATTTTTTCATAGAACCACAGGATGAGGATGAGGTTGCAGGAAAAATGGGTGGGGAGTGGAGCCGAGCCGAGAGCGAACTGGGAAGGGGAAATAACCTCGTCCCCAGTACCTTCTCCTCTTTCAAAATGGCGGTCGGAGAATCCCCTGGCCAAGGCTGCCAAAATGGCTTCAAAAATTCGTTTGAATTTTGTCACGTAAACACGATGAAATGTTTTCTTTTCGTTTGAACAATGGTTTCAGATTGCAGAAAACAAACAGGGCCGCCAGACGCTGGAAACAACCTCCGAAAAAGTCATTTCATCATGTGTCAAAGAGCCGCAATGGTTTACAAGTCTCTACCTGGGTTAGTACCCGTGTATCTATGTTCGAGATTTGTAAACCGTGACACTGCCTATAGCTTGAGGGACTCTGAGAGTAAAGTCAATGTCCCTCAGTACCGCGCACAGATTATTACAAAAATAGCTTCAGCTATAGTGGCGCAGTCCTATGGAACAGTCTGCCCTGCGAAGTAAGGTAAGCAAAGTCCCTCAAGCAATTCAAACAATTGATTAATGGTATTTTTTAAGCCACGGCATTCGTGGAAAGCAGCTTTTAATTATAGTTCTTACCACATGTTTTTAATCATTGATTTAGATTAGACGTAGTTTGTTAGTTTACTTAATAATGTATTATAGCTGATGAATTGACCGTGGGTATATAAAGATTATTGTATTGTATTGTATTGTATTGCCACGTGACAAAATACTCCACGATTCTTGGAGTATTTCAGCAGCCTTGGCCAGAGGTTTCTCCGTCCGCCATTTTGAAAAAAGAGAATGCCCTAGGGACGAGGTTGGGGAAATAAGTGATCCGCTAACCTATCTCTTAAGTCCTCACCCACTAAGAAGGCTGTGCACAGACTACTCTTTGCGGGCCTGTGGCCTTCCACCATTTTTGCTTTTAAAGCGGCAAAGGATAAATTCCAGATACATCCTTGGGCCAGACAGCACGGTTAAAACCAGGATTAACGTGCACTTAAAATCCAGTTTTATGACTTCTTAATTTAGTAGTGAAATAGTCCTTTAAATGAGGCAAACAAAAGCATTGACTAGCTTTAAAGCCTGGACCAGCGTTAGTCGAAATCTGAAGCCTATCAGTATAAAGCAACCGGGAAACCCCAGTGAAAACAAAAACATCCAACGGATGCCAAATATGGGAAATTAAAAGCCCTTGTTATCAGGAAGTGAGGTTCTGGAAAAGCTAACCTTGGCAAAAACAAATTTTCCTTTTCGTGCAAGGTCTCTCGCGGCAGCCTCAAATTCAGGTTTCAGGTTGGCACAATCACTACACCTAAGAGGAGAGGGGAGAGGATTAGTTCGTTATTTTATTTTAATTACTTAAATTTCTAATTTTATTTGCTGACATGGCTTGAGTGAAATGAGTGACACATTCTGGGCTTGTTATGCCTTTTACGTGAAATGCAATTTTGTCTGAAGTAACCAAAATCACTCTTCGTTAGGTTTTGTTTTCAAGATTGCTTTTTTTCAATACGAAACAGCAAAAAAGCAAACTATGAAAAAATATTGGTAGATACAAGTGCAAAATTATTCAGGTTAATAAAGTCTACCCGTGCCCTGCTAGTAGCGTCTCTCACGGCGAGAGAGACCTCTGCTAGCAGGGAAGACTACCCGTCGAATATTAAATGAATAGTTATTAGAGCCATTATTGCCAACGGTGATTTTCACCACACCTAGCCAGAAAACAAAAACATAGAAGAAACTATAAAAGGACGAATGAAAATAAAAACCTCTCCCTTAGAAAAGAAGTCTTACCTGCAAGCTCAACGGTCCGTGAATAAATAATCCCTTAAGTTCTTTATTATACGTTTAATTTAAATTGACGATCCAAGTCATTAACAATACCCACAATTAACAGTGCTCGTTCACATCTTTGTGAAAGAAAATTATTCCTCGAAAGGTGTCTGTCATTTTTTTTGTCTTTTTCTCGTATGAGATGTTCAAGATGAATAAGTTCAAAATGGCCGCCGATACCATTAACCTACCAAGGCGCGTAGAAATCCACAAGCATGGTATCTTTGTCTTTGAGAAAATGATCGAAGTCAGCATCGGTGAGTTTAAACACTGGATCCTTGGGAGCGCATAAACTTGTTCCCACAAGGGATAAGGCAATCAAACAAATAAGAGAAAACATCTTTAAACCCTTTTCTGATCGTGTTACGGTATGACAAGGAATCTGAAATGTTGATGTGAATTACCCTCAACATTTTGTGCTTCATATGTCATTTTACTGCAATCTGATTGGTTGATCCTTAGAGTTGTCACATAACCCTTGAGTGGTTTACTTAATATTGCATCACACAATTTTAAAACAAGTTCCCACTTTTCACATCCGGTTGAAGGGCTTCTAATATCTCGGTTGTTAATTTCATAAACAATTTTCTTTGAAAATGAAGAAATGCTTCAGATATTTTTCTGCGCGACCCTAGTTCAAGGTGTTTTAAGTGTTCTTTACTTTAAACATCGAACGTTGTTTATTTAATCAATTTTTTTTTCATAAACCGGCTTAGGTTTAGACATGTGCAGGTAGGTAATTTTCCTTTGTTTGGAATCAATTTTTAACCTGCCTATGAACATTGCACACTTAACCTGTTGATTTGTTTACGCTAACTGGCAAGAGGATGTTCTTTTGATGCTACTCATGTTTTGTTTGTTTGATACCTCAGTTTTCCTCAGTTTCAGTAATGACTGCCTAACACTGAGGCCCCGTGTACGCCAGCAAATTTGCTAAGACAAATTTTCTTTGACAAGTGATTTAACCGTTTATACGGGTGAGTAAATTTTCTATGACAAATGGCTTTTGGGCAACGGAGCAGTAAGCACCCAAGGAGAGGAAACCGAGAAGTTGTATAAGGATAAAAGGATACAGTCGCACACTAGCCAAGGAGGGCCACACGGCCGGGGCTTATCCCAGTTTCCGTAGCATGCAGCAACTGAGAGTATTGCTATTCCCCCTGGACGGGATGCTAGTCCATCGTAGGGTTACCCCTAGCAGTATGTCTCCGGTATCCACTTATACACCTGGGTGGAGAGAGACAATGTGAGACAAAGTATCTTGTCTTGAGAAGTTGTACAAAGTAAGTGAGAAAATTCATTCAAAATAAATATGTTTTTTATCAAGTAAAAGCAAGTTTAATGCAGCAGTAGTATTGTTATTGCCATAAAAAATGAAAACTAGTGTGCCACTTTTTCAGAGATTTGTGACATGAAACTATGACAAATTTTCTCCTCTACACGAGCAAATAAAATTTGCAATGAACCAACCAAAATTGAATACATGCAATCGCTGCCAAGCGCGGGAAAACACGTGTCAGCAACGGACAACATTGACAGTGGTTTTGTCACAGGCTTACCATCCTCTGTTTGTGTGGTGGGCTGTGCATTTATAATGACTGTATCGGTTTATCAAACTAGCAAAGCTGAAGCCGAAATCTGTGGATCTTTTAAAACTGACAATATGAAATAAAAACTCATAAAATTGCTGCCATGTTGTTTTGCTTTGTGTTTCTGTATTCATTTTTTAGATTTGAGACTCGCGAAAGCGACATTTTCAAAATAACGGTCTAACTCGCTCAAAAGTAGAGAAAGAGAACAAGGCTAGACTGCAAACACAGTCGTTTTTTTCTCTTAAGACTCTCAGAGAAGCGCGTGAGAGAAGAAAAGCGCTAACATACGAGGTGCGGAGTGCACACGATCCTCGCTGAAGACGTTTCGCTTGTTTCCTCGGAGCAACGCAAAAAATGCACTGTTTTGCAGTCTAGAGGCATGCAACTTGAAGACCCACAATTTACACCACTCAGTCGAGCATTTCGCCAAAAAATCGTATTTGCCTTATTCTCTCTTCAAAAAGAACCTGGTCATCGAAAGAATAGTCTTTGAGGTACTTTTAGGCCAAAATTGAGTCAGATTTCATCGCGGAAGGACCTTTAGAATCGCGTGCAAACTTTTGAATACACCCGTCAATTTGCTTTCTCCCTATGATCTGCAAGAAATCCGAACTCAAACAAATTCGAATGCCCCTGGCCTCCCTACGAGAAACTTTTGCTACGACGTGACAAAAACGTCTCTGCGGTCACCCGAGCGCCAAGCGAGCCTAAGTCTCTGACGCGTCTTTCAACTGGGTTCCTTTGTAGGGCAAATTCGCCGCTCCGGTGACCACAGAGAAGATAAAGGGAAATAAAGCGCTAAATCGAATGAAAAATTGCCAAACCTTGTTTTACAAGAGTCTAGTGAAAATCTCGGAGTGACGCAGGTGTGGGATGGGACGTCTTCAATTTTCCCCCAGGGCCACATGTACCAGTATCAATCGTGAGTCGGTTGCCAGGTCCGTTTTATCCTTCAATTTTGTTTAACTTGAGGCTATACGCATTTCTGTAAACGTCACCTTGAGATTTGGAGGTACATTTTAAGGCGATGTGCCCCAGGCGGTAATTATCTCTGTTCTTCTCCTCTGTGTGCTTGACCGCAGTATATTGATGTAAGTTATAAGGAAAAATTAGTTTTTGGACACTTTTCACGACTTTTAATTTGGTCATCAATGGTTAACTGATGAAGTGTTCGTTCTCTTTTGTAAGTAGAAAACTTTTGTAAGTAAAAAAAAAATATTTTATTGCCTTTCTTTATGTACACCTTTTGCTTTTGATCTATATAAAATGTATTTTAGTTTTCTTCTTTATTATACATTTTGATGATATTCATCTTTTAAACTCCGTGTTCCTTTGACAAAAGATTGAAAGATGCAAAAATCCTAGTTGCTACCAGTTTCATGACTAAAACAAGGTTAAAATACATTATTCACAGACAGCAAAGTATTCAGTGTTGTTGCTCAGTGAAGTTCAGGATTAATTCGTTTAGTTATTTACCCTGCAAATCACATTAGATTAGACCGCCAGTCAAACACGATGTAAGTCTGAGAGCCTTGTGCCCAAGAATTGCAAACTGTTCCAACATTGTTCCGACCTATTAATTCGGCGTTTACAGATTCGTTGTCACAAGTTTGCAAACTTTAGTTTGTAATGTGAAAACAACTTTACTATAAGCGGTCAGTTCAGGTTACGTTTCGTTGAGACGTTTTGAAAATTACAGGCTTTTAATTGAATGCAGAGGATCAGTGACCATTCAACGCAATGGGATAAACTGTGCGAATTGTTTTTCGTTCTGCAACTCTAGATAGAAAGATGACGTTTTTTCCACTCTGCAACCTTGTTATTCTAAATTAATAATTCGCAAGACTATTTTTTCCACCAAAATGTCACTGTTCAGAAAACTTGAGCTATTTTTCTTCGTCGATCATATCTCAGGCTTTACTCCCGACCCACTTCCCTCACCAGCTGCCGCATCTTCAGTGCCCGAGCCATGCGCAGGCGAGCTGTGGGACTGGGCACCAGACCCAGAGCCCGTTTGGTCTGAATGAGGCGCTGTAGCCTGGGGCTTAGCTCTCTCCCCATCAACATGAACACTCGGCTTAGTCTTCTGGCTTTGCTTGGCCACTGCGTTTTTCAGTGCATCTTGAATAGCGCTTTCAATGTCTGCTTTAAGGTCTTTAAGAGCTGAGGTGTCTGTTGTTTTCAATGGATCGCTTAACTGATCGGGGGAGGGAAGACCTGGATTGCCCACCGGTTGGGGTGCCTGTGCATCAACAAGGCATATTTTAGTATTGTCAGGAACACGGAATATTAATGACCTTTCTCGCTCAGTAGAGATAACTGTTGGTAAAACGTTGACGAGTAACAGGATGATGTGTTAACAAAATACTATTTATCTAGACAAAGAATAACCTTCACCGATAAAACTATTTACAAGGCGGATACGCAGAATGGACAATAACACCACTCCGAAATGTCTTTAGCCTCGATATCTGGTATAGGAACCAGACTATGTCTTTCATTTACATGGTAGTGGAAAGTCCCCTACATGTATAACAAAAAAGAAAATATTTTTTGACTGGACCAGACCTCAGTTCGAAGGAGAGGCTAGATACAATTGGGAAATGGCTTATTAGAATAATACAATAACACCATTTCCTAGGAATTGCTGATCTTCTTTACAAACCTCTTACTGTTTAGGCAGAAATTTGTATCAATGTTTATAAGCTTACTTTTGCAAAATTGCTTCAAATAACGAATTAACAAAATTTATCTGAAAAATGAAGGAATTGTTGCTATAGATACCTGTGGTTTGTTGAAGGCCTGCTGCTGTTTCATGGGCGGCTCTTGCTCTTGTTGCAGTTCTTGATGGAATTGTTGCTGTTGTTGCTGTTGTTGGCGAAACTGTTTTGGCTGAAATTGTGTCTGTTTGTAATTATGAGCTGCTTGATTAGTTACTTGTGTTGTTCCTGGCTGTCGGTGATACGCGGGATTTCTGACCGCCGCGGGGCGAGGGGCAGGACGCCTGTGCTTTCCATGCTGTCGTTTCAAGCCGTGACCCATTTTACTTCTATAGTACGGACTGCTGGCTAGGGCCTGGTAACCGTATGGACTAGCAAACTGGTATCCGCCCTGAGGATATGCGCGGTTAATTTGTACATTTTGAGCTGCCATAGCCTCGGGACGATAATATCCGCGGTAGGTCTGGGGCTGAGCAAATGCGTTGACTCCAGGACGAGGCGGCTGAGTGACTGCTCCTGCGAAACTTTGAGGGTTTGGATTCACGTTTGCTTTATTTGCGACTATCAGCTTGAGTCTGTACTCTTTGAGTCGCCTCTGGTAGTTCTTGTAGGCTGCGATCATTTTCAGCTTGGATCTGTAAAGATCGAGTGACGACAAGCTGCCGAATTTGGTCTGCAAGGAGTCTGGGCTCGACTGCTGCGGAGAAGGGGTCTTTCCAAGAAATGCAGCCGTATTTGCAGGATGCTGTGCGTGCACAGAGGAACCGTAAAACGACGCCATGAGTGATGGGTGCTTACCATGTGCATTACCTTGATTCATGAAGGTAGGTGCCATGGCAGCGACAGGAGCATGAATGGAAGAGGCATGGTGCAAGGGGAACACTGGTGCTTGAGGCTTGTAGTTAATCGCTTGAGCCAGCGTTGCAGGCGTGGCCGCTCCACTAGTCAGTGGTGCGTGCTGACTCATGGTTGAGGCCACCGAGTCTACGTACTGCATCAGTGAGCCTGGGCAAGACATAATAGTTTAATTTGTAGTCAAAACATACGCTTTTAAGTCTTAGTACATGCTTTGAAACCGAGGAGTCGTGTCAAGTGAAGGTTGTGTATGATTGCCCGGGTGAGTTTAGTCCTGAAAAGGATGTCGTAAGCAGTGACTGACGTTTCCATAACCTATGCGAAGTCAAAGTCTGTTATAGATACGATAGTTAGATTCACCAGAGTTTTTTACATTTGTTGTTTGAGAAAATAATGATCATAGTCAAAACTATCGTAAGTTCTAGCACTTCTTCTTTTACTTTTTTGGCTAATCACTAGGTTTAGGGTTCCTTTCGGCGAGAAAAACACGCTAAGTTAGTCTACTTGGAAGCCAAATTGGCTGCAAATCGACAAATTCACAAGTGGGTTTGGTCCTTTAATCGGTTGAAAGGTTTGAAAATGAACCAAAAGATTTCAAGTAGGTGTACAAAAAAAGTAACTTAAGGAAGTGGCTATTGATCAGATATGTTTTGACACAGTGTACTGTTCATGTTTTGGAAGAAAAATTTCTCTCTGTATGGAATGGATATTATTACTCACCCCTGTCTCGTTGTCCAACGTAGTCTCCAACATATTGGCCATATTTGAATAATTTCAGGGTCGGATAGCCTTGTATGTTAAACCGCTGGCACAACTGCTTGCCTTCATTCACACAATCAACCTGTGAAACAAGTAATCCTTAGATGAGCTTTTTAAGTGACCCATGACTCCTTCACAGCCCCTCCCTCAACAGAAAAAGTAGATGGATAATCAGATTAAATCTTTCCACCTCAAATCTTTAAGAGCGTATCTGTAAATTGTCAGGTAAATTGTCAAAAGATTGCGTGACAACCCCATCGACAGTCAATGTTGCGTGACATAGAATCACTGATAGAAAAATTACGTGACACCCCCACTGATGATGAAACACTTGCAATACTTGTTACACAGTCCGGTCGATATAAGCGCAACTAACCTTCGCGAATACAAACTGATTCTTTGTAGCAAGATGGTCGGCAGCAGCGTCTAGCTCAGGACTCAACTCCTGACAATGATGGCACCTGAGGAAGGACAAATGCGCTGAGGCAGTTAGATAATTTCTCATATGGCATCTTTGGCCGAAAAGCTTCACTCAAATAAAACTAAGTGTAAAAATGTTCTCAATTCGAGCAGGATAGCTGCGAGGGTTCTTTGACGAGAGCAGAATGCCTAAAGGCACTTAAAGAAATGGATTCCAATAAATCACCGGGCTCTGACGGGTTACCTGCTGAATTTTATAAAATCTTTTGGAATGATATTGCTGACTTCCTTCTTGGTTCAATCAATTATGCTTATAAAACAGGGCAACTATCCGTGTCTCAGAAGCGTGGGATCGTTAAACTCATTCCAAAAAAAGATGCAGAGCCATATTACGTTAAAAACTGGCGTCCAATATCTCTGTTAAACTGCGACTACAAACTGGCTACGAAAGCTGTCGCTAATCGACTCAAACAAGTACTTCCTAAACTTATTGATAACGATCAGACTGGCTTTCTTAAAGGTAGATTTATCGGGCAGAACATCAGACTTATTGATAGTGTCATTAATTTTACAGCTGCTAAAAACATTCCTGGGCTTCTAGTTTTCCTTGATTTTGAGAAAGCCTTCGATACAGTAGAGAGGCCGTTCATACAGAAAACCTTTCAACACTTTAGTTTTGGCCCATCCATTATCAGCTGAATTAAGCTCTTTTATCATGATATAGAAACCTGTATCTTGAACAATGGTTGGTCTAGTAATTTTTTCAAACTAGAAAGAGGGGTAAGACAGGGCTGTTCGCTGTCACCTTATCTGTTCATTCTATGTGCAGAAGTCCTTGCGGACGCAATAAGAAATGACAATAACATTAAAGGTATAATAGTTGATGGACAGAAAATTAAAATCAGTTTATATGCAGACGAGACAACTCTTATTCTAGATGGATCTAGGGCATCTTTCCCAAATTCACTGCAGGTATTAGAGCCGTTTTAGTTTGATATCAGGTCTCCGATTAAATTATAAAAAAACAGAAGTGCTGTGGATTGGCGCCAATGCGGGTAGCGAAGAAAAATTGTGTCCTGAACATGATTTGAAATGGATAATAATAATAATGACTTTATTACCGTGTCAAACAAGAATCTAGCAGAGGGGGTTTCCCACTGCTAATAGATGACACCTAACTTTCTAAAATACAATCTAAAAATACAAAACGAATTAGCATAGAGTTAACACTAGAATACCAAGAGTCAGAATTAAAAACTACTAATGATTACTCACACAACATACATACTAGAAAAACTCCATTTATAATTATAAAAAATTATAAAATCTTGTAATTAAAATCGTAAACAAAAAAATTACGAATTGCAAAGGTAGCAGCCACTACATCCATCTAAAATGCTACTTAAATCAAGACTCCGTATCCGGGTCTTAAACTGCTGAAGACTGGGAGCCGATCTGTCCTTGCTTGGTATCTTGCTCCAAAGTCTTGGACCTAGGTATCGAATTGAGTGTTTTCCGTGCGTAACTGTGTTAAAACTAGGTTGATAAAAATCTTTGTGCCGTAAATTGTAAGCGTGGCTGTTGGTCAGAAACATGTCACAAATAGTCTGTGGACGCAAATTATGTTTAACCTTATACATTAGAATACATATGTCCTGCAGTCTCCTATTATACAACGATGGTAGCTTTGCTTTCACTAACAGCTGTTGGTAGCTTGACTGCTTGTCTTTAAATACAGCGCGCAGTCCACGCTCCTGTACTCTCTCCAATCTACGGGTGTCCGAGGCTCTACAAAAATGCCACACTAAGTGGCAATATGTTAAATGTGGGAGAATAGCTGCCTTAAAGAGATGTAATTTGGCCTCAGTTGGTATGAGATTCCGCAGCCTCATTATCACACCTATTCTCTGGCTAGCTTTCTTACAAACATTACTAATATCCAAATTAAAATTAAGTCCACAATCAATGGTTACGCCTAGGAGCTCTTTTTTGTCTGATTCCATTATATCTTTGCCATTGACAGTTATACTTGTTTTATCACCATAGTTCACACTTTTATTCCGAATGTTCATCGTTTGATGTTCATCGTTTGGATGAAAAATAAAGTCAAAACTCTAGATGTATGACTCTCAACCGACCCAATAATAACGATGAAAGCTAACTATGATGAAAAGTTAACAAAACTCAAGGCAAGCTTGAGCTGCTGGGAACTGCGAAGATTAAGTCTTCTTGGAAAAATCACAATGTTAAAAAGCTTAATTGTTTCTCAGCTCACGTATATTTTGTCACCTTTGCCAACAAACCAGTGTGCTGTTGACGAGGTCAACACCCTTTTCTTCAAGTTTTTGTGGAATGGCAAAGGTGACAAGATCAAGCGTGATTTAATGATCAGTGAATACGAAGACGGAGGACTAAAGATGATTGATATAAGACTTTTCACCCAAGCCTTACTACCAAACTGGGTGAAAAAGTACCTTGACACAGGAAATCATGCAAAATGGAAGCTGTTTTTCAATTTACAATTAAGAGACTTAGGAGGGGGTACTATCTTCAAAGGTAATCTGCACAAAAAGGATTTGCTAGCCTACTTCAAGGTATCAGATGTTTTCTTGCAAGAAATTTTGCAAAGCTGGTCAAATATTAACTATGAAGATAATATTTCTTCAAAGGAACAGTTACTTTCACAGTATCCCTGGCTAAACTCTCTCATTCGAGTCAATAATAAACCAATACACTATGCAGCATGGTCTTCTCAAAGGAATACAGAATATTGGTCATTTGATGGAAAATGAGACTAGATTTCTTTCCTTCTCTGAATTCAAAGAGCGTTATAATATCAAGACAAACTTTCTATCTTTCTGTGGAGTAATATCAGCCATAAAACATTTGGTCATAATCTTTAAGAAAAACGCCTCTCACGAAAACACCAACTATGAAAGTTTTCTTATTAAGTTTTTAAAGGCAAAAAATCCAAATAGAGCTGCATACAAAAGCAGCCCCGTAAAAAGCCAACTGAACGAAATGGTCGGTGGACTGCATGATAGAAGAAAATGAAACTATTGACTGGAAGACTGCTTACAAGTTACCTTTTCAATGTACGAAAATATCAAAACTTCTTGTTTTTCAATTTAAACTCTTACACAGGAGACTGGCCACTAATAATTTCTTAAAAAAAAAAATCTAAACGACAACGACCTTTGCAGCTTCTGCCAACTCGAAGAGGAAACTCTTATCCATCTTTTCTGGAACTGTACGGTAACTTCCTCCTTTTGGGTTAATTTTAAACAATGGCTGCTCAATAAGGAAACTTCTCTACGTTCGCTTGAGTTAACGCCTTCCTTGGTTACAGGTTTAAAGCCCCACCCATTTCTTCGCAAGTATTTCTACTTTTTATTCTTAGTCGCAAGACTTTACATTTGGAGACAATTTCCCCCTTTTCCTCTCACATTACAATCTTTGAAAGATATTTTTTCCTGCCTTTTGCGGATTGAGGACCACGTATGTGGAACGGTAGCTAGTCAGGGTACATGTAGTTCGAAAAGATAGCATAATAAGTTCAGTTTTTTGGGGGGTTAATGTAAGCTAGTATTGTTGAAAGTAACGAATGTTATGTAATAACTATATGCTGTATTTTCTGCTCTGTTGTACTGCTATATAGCATTTTCCACTGCTTACTATCAATAAATTTATTTGAAAAATGTAAGTAAAATATAGTATGTAGGTATGGTATGTCAGTATTATGTAAGTGTTATGTTATCTATTAAGTTAGTATGTAACTAATGTTCTTTAAGTGAAGTGTAGTATGTATGGTATGTAAAATGTAAATATGATGTCATGTAAGTTAGTACGTAAATATTATGTAAGTTATGTCTGTAAGTTAGTATGTTAGACGTAATGCAAGTAAATAAAGTGTAATAAAAAATGTTCTCAATTCGCATTGGCAAACTCAAGTTGGTGGTGTAATGTGTAGCTTGCGCCTTCACAAAGCGGAGGAAATGCTGTGATGTTTCATATTTGCACGTTTCTCACGATTTGGTTTAGGAAGAAGTACTTCCTATAGTGAGCTATGTTATTTTATTTTTATTTTGCCACACCACAGGCAACAATACAAAGATAATAATTAAAGAACAAGGAAAGAAAGGAAAAAAAAGAAAGAGCTATATGAGGAGGCGACCCCTGAAAGCGTAAGATAGGGTAGGAAAAATTGATATTTTGGTGTTTCAAAGGGTCATCGAACAACAAAAGGGATAAAAGCTACTTCTGACTACTCAGTTCCTACTCAGACTGGGGCAAAATGTTTGCAGAAATAATGACGAAAGCTTGGAGCCGCCCTTATTTAAGTAAAAAGGTATAATTTTTGTTCTAGGTACCGTATTTTCTCGATTAAAAGCCGGACCCGAATAAACGCCGGGTTCAAATAAACGCCGGGTCTACAGGGCCGAGTTTAAAATAAACGCCCCCGTCGTTTATTCGGGGTTCTCGGCGTTTATTTGAGGTCCCGGCACTTGTTCGAGATGGGTATATTAAATCAGGATTTTGTGTCGTGACTGCATACTAGTTCTCCTTCTACCATCATGTTTGAATTTATACACTGATATTCAAACCAAACTACCTTTTACAAAAGTACTTCTTACTAAAACAGATGAAACAAACGACGCATCAGGTATCGTGTCAATCTCTTTTAAATCATGGTAACTTTTCTGCAGGCTTGTACATCAAGCAAGGATCACGTGCACCTCGAGGTTCTCTCCTGCGTTTCTCCAGTAGTTCCTTGCAATTGAACCGTTCCATAATTTTGCCTTTCTCAGAACTGATGGAGAAGGAACTTCGCCACCACCTTGTTCAAAATTACTTGCACAGTACGTTTACTGTCGAGCAGTTACAAATACACTTTCCGTGTTTCATGCATGGAGAAACGTAACGTTGAGAAGAGTTCAATCACTGTTTCTGTTTTTTTCATAAATAACTTATAATTACCAGATTCACTTAGATGAAACATTTAACGTTTTTGTTGAAATTTGGTTCTTGGCTAAATAAACTTCCAATACTGAAAAGTGCATTTAATAAACAAACGCCTGGCCCCGAATAAACGCCGGGTTCGAATAAACGCCGGGTCTACGAGGCCGAGTTTTAAGTAAACGCCCCCGGCGTTCAATCGAGAAAATACAGTATATAAAAAGGGTACCATTTCTATAAAAAAATTAGCAGTTGTAAGGGTAAGATTTGACCCTTGGGGCGGAGCCTTTCCTCACGAAACTTTAGTGAGTAATCCCCTCCCCTCCCGGAATTTGGTTCGGCCTTTTCACGATACACGTTTAGAGAGCCCATCAGTAACCTCCACTCGAGAATAGCGATGGTAAAAGACGCAGCTAAAGTAGCAGGCCTTGTTGTTTTCGGTTTCACCTTTCCTTCGTGGTGCTGTTTATTATGCTGTGAAAGGTATCATTTGATATAAATATTGTGTCGTTAAATAAATCTACTGAGCAGTGTTTTCCTGTGATGTAACCTGTCTTCGATATTTTGCGAAATGTATGTCAGATTTTTCAAGTTCTGAATAAAGGCATTCTGGAGGAAGAACAGTTAAATTAGCAAACTTATGCACACGATCACCAGTCGATTTAAGTGACAACAAAACGATAAATAATAAATTTAGTCTTTCCACTTGGTCACTTGTTTGAGAATTCGAGTGCAATTGAGAAGCTTTTGTAATTTAAAATGAAAGGGAAAAAATCATTAAAATGTGACAAGGATTTTTTTGTATCGATTTTTAAAGTTTAGAGAACTCATGATACTCCTTATCGGCTGTTGACTTTGGTAAGATCTCATCTGAATCAAAGCGTAATGAAAATTTTGTTGACACATCCTAAATTAGTCGTATTTGTTCGCTAAAGACGGCTATAATTTTAGTCAAACAAATCAGTCAAGCGTGCAATATTCTGTTTATGAAAGTCAATATTTCAAAAAACTCACCACGGTGCGAAGAAATCCACAAGCATAATGTCCTTGTCCCGGATGTAGCCCTCAAAATCCCGTTCGTTGAGGTGATAGACATTGTTGGAGCCAAAAGCATAAGAAAAGCCAATTAAAGTGAACAGAACGAAGAAAGATAACATTTTGAGGAACTAACGCAGGAAAGCACTGAGAATTTGTTATTCCTAGAAATTATATTTTAGTAAAAATTTGCGGTCTTCCTATTGGTTATGCACTGTTGGTCATTATTTATTTAAGGTAAATTACCTGAAACCGGGAAAACAACCTGCTGTCAAAACAGAGAACAAATAAATTTAATTCCACGAAAAACACACGCCCTTGCTAACACATTTAACAAAATATTTTTGTTATTATTCTAGCGCAAGCTTCCATATTTCTAGTGAAATGTCATCTATTTGGATGGCTGTATCAAAATAAGTGTCATTGAAGTGTCTGTCTCACTTGACAAGTGCTTGAATCATCGTCTGAATTGAGTTATTTACCCGTCTTTCAACCCAACTGTTCTTAGATCACAGTTATGCTTGCAGAAGCGAGAAATGATTTAGGTTCCTTCAAAAGAACACCGATAAGAAATTTATAAGCAAAATCTTGTGTCTTAAATAAATTAAGTGGCTCTGTCTTAAGAGTTTGTGGATAAACAGCCTATAGTGCGGCTATTCAAATTAAAGCTATACCTGCCGTTCTGTTTGCTTTTTCAACAATTTGCAACCGATAATCTTTTAAAATTATCTTTAAAGATTTAAAACTTCAAACTTTTGAGCTTGATCCCTCATTTAAGCAAAAGAGTTAAAATCCCTTTCTCGGATCACGAGTATTTAAGCTACAATTGACCTTTCGTAGGCAACGAGGCTTTTCACTCCAGTTGTTTGTAGTTAAGTCTCAACGGAGTTCGGCGGTGCTTGGGTGGGGCCACAAAGGGGCGTGGTACCTATGATTTGGTCTTGCCCGCAAAAAAGGGCGGGTAACCAATGGATCATGAAGGGAGGTGTGGGCATTTGGACGGTTGCTAAGAAATCGAGTCCCTGGCCCTTTCAGTAGAGACTAAGGCAAAAAGGGAAGAGAAACCACAGGAAACGAGGATAAGGTGTAAGTGAATAAACGCATAACACCTCCGCAACGGCCTCACAATCAATAACAAGAAAGACAACAGACTTACTCCGAGTCTCTTGTTTTGATTCGGAGAGATTAGGCGGGGGGAAGCGATATTCTGTCCGCTGGTTCACAATGCTGAAGGCGTATGTATAATCTAATCATAATCGCGACTGGTTCTGCGGAACGAGTGGTTTGTATCACCTGCAGCGCGATAATTCTTAATTATGACGTCACCGGTGGGTTTTCGTGGCAAAGATGTCAATCTCCCGAAGTATAGTACATCTAGCCCTCTTGTTTCGTAGTCACTCGCGTGGAAACGAGGGACTTTAGTTGGAGCAGGCCCTTAAGCTCTGGCCAAATGGAAGTACAAGCAAGTTCAATGCAAGTAGCAAAAAAGCCATTTCAGTGCAGCCTTGCGCACGCGACCGTGCTAAGGAAAACAACAACTTGAGTCGACTTGCGTTGGGTGACCAAACGGTGAAAAACTTGCATTCACTTGCATGCAAATTTGAGCTTGATCAAAGTGAACGCAAGTCATCGTAAGTAATTGCAAGTACCCGCAAGTCACGGCCAAACAGAGTCGCAAGTTAAATTGCGATATATTGCGACTCCTTTTGGCCAGGGCCTTAGAGACAAACGCCCCATCCCACGGGATAACCCTTCATCTGAGCAAGGTTAGGTTAACACCGACGGGTCGCATATTTCGTAATTAAAGTTAACCAAACGTTGAGTTCATTCTCTTATCCATCAACCTCTTCCCTGGGGTATCAAGGGCATTGCAATCCAAGATGGCGGCCACCAGAACCAAAACATGTTGGTCAACGGTTGGTTGGCAACCAACCGCTGAAGGATGAACCTAAAGACTACGGACAAGATAAACATTTTCCGAGTCGTTTTAAGACCTGTGCAAGTCGTTCATACAAAAATGAGTTTATTATCTTTACCAAGAGTATTACAAGTGGTTTTTCAAATGAAGTTTGACTTGTACAGTGCCGTGTTAATGAAAAAGAGCATTTATTCCGGCATTTCAGATACGGTATAAAGTGGTAACATATCATATTAAAAAACCTAACTTAGTTTTACCAACAAAAGAAAGTTCTTCCTGTTTTTTATTTCTGTGTTGGTACTGTCAAACTGGGTTTTACGACGGCTGTTAGCAGGTCAGTGCCCCCTTGTTTTCAATTTCTATTCCTACTCTTAAGAGAAAACTATAAGACTTTAAACTTCGCTTTCCAAGCGACACAAGATACTTTCATTTTGTTCTAAGCGTAATGTCTGTTTCCCTCAAAATACATCTCCATCCCAGGGTTCTTTTCTCCCCTTTTGGGTGGGGCTCTCTTCGGAGGATTCAGGATATCAAAACAACCTTCCTTGTCGGGTTCCTTCACGCAAGCGACATACTTCTCGATGTGTCCCTGCAGGAAAGCAAGAGGCGAAGGTCCCTGCGACAAAACCTGAAGACGAATTTGACAAACTGATAAACAAGCAAATGTGAGTCGCAACTTACAAATCTATAGGAAGCAGAAGTAATTGCAACGATGGGATTAAAATAGGATAAGAAGACTCTTGCGAGGAACCCATTTACACAAACATACGTTCGAGCCAGACCCAGGTCACTGCCAAGACAAATTATGGACGCGTAACTTACAAATGCACGCGTAAAGTTATAAAACCTCGAGTACATTACCTGGTAATGAAAATCTTTGAGGTTGAATTCTTTCCCCAAAGCAGAAGTCGCGTTTTCTCTGGCCTGTAGAATTCCTAACCTTCCAACCATGTACGATGTAGCCTGGCCTGGCCAACCTTGGTAACGAGTTACCTATACACGATACATAATGGTAACATACTAGTATTAAGAGTAATCACTTGGTGCAATGACTGATTTCAAATAAAATACCATGTAACCGTCATCGTTATCACCGTCATCATCGCCATCGTCGTCGTCGTTATCATCATCATCATCATCATGACGATCATCATCATCAGCATTATCATCATTATCATCATCGTCGTCATCATCATCATCGTCGTCATCATCATCATCATCATCATCATCATCATCATCATGTCACCATCATTATCACCGTCATCAACTTCATTATCTCGAGCCCCTGATTTCAAATAAAATACCATGTAACCGTCATCGTTATCACCGTCATCATCGCCATCGTCGTCGTCGTCATCATCATCATCATCATCATGACGATCATCATCATCATCATCATCATCATCATCATCATCATCATCATCATCATCATCATCATCGATCTCATCGTCGTCATCATCATTATCATCATCATCATCATCATCATCATCATCTTCATCGAAATCATCGTCATCATTACAGCGGATAGATGTTCTTACCTCTTTCTCAGTAAAGTCAGTGTCATCCCAAGCTTTATCCGAGAACATTTTAATGGCATCATCCCTCTTCATTCCTTTGTAGTGAAGCCCTGTGTCTACAATCAGCCTCACCGCTCGCCAGATCTGAAGACAGGAAAAACAAAAACTTTTGGAAAAAAATTGATAGTGTGTTTTCAGCCTAGTGATTAAATGTGAAAGATATACTAGGTATCCGGGAGTGACACAGGCATACTCGGGAAAAAAGAAATCCAAGTTCTCCTGTTGCTCTACCACTGAGCTATAGATAAGAGACTCATGGCAGCGAGGCTGTTAAACCAGGTTCACGTGACAAACATCCTGCATACTGCTTGGATACGTTCGCGCATGT
Organism: Siderastrea siderea; assembly: GCA_964030785.1. Classification (NCBI taxonomy): domain Eukaryota; kingdom Metazoa; phylum Cnidaria; class Anthozoa; order Scleractinia; family Rhizangiidae; genus Siderastrea; species Siderastrea siderea. Next base: position 77,867,421 of record OZ034966.1, on the reverse strand, counting down.
GTGGCACAATGGAAGAAATGTGATGGTATGTTTTCAGCCTGGTGACATTCTCGTTCCCAGAGCCTACGATCTGTTCGGTCAGCGGTGGGATCGTCAGGCTCTGGTATGAGCCATTACTGGATGTCGTGAAATTCACGACATCCGGTAGCGCATGTCTTATTCGTTAAGGTGCTATTGCACCTGCTCTATTCTCGACCGCGGAGCTCTGGGCATGACAATTTTGACGTCCGAGAAATTTGAATTCCTATGCATCGAGTCTTGTTAGCTATAGTCGATCTAAAAGCTGTTCGGGACCTGCAATGAGCGGAGAACCTGGAGCTTTCAAAGGAACAAACTTAAGAAGCTGCCCTTCGTGCCGAAGTTGTTCAGAAGAACGATTGTCCCTGCATTTTGCTCAAGGGTTTTGGATTTGTATCTTGCCTGAATAAAGGTATTGCATTTGCGTTATACTGAATTGTATTACATTCGTCTGGTTTTGGGTTCTGTTGTGTGAGAATGTCAGCTGTGTACTTATCGCTTCGCCACTAAATGCTACACTGTATTACGTTTTACCCCAAGGAAAATTCCCACAAGCATTTGGCGCCCAAGTTTTTAAACCTCCACATCAAGAGGTCACTACAAAAGTTGATGAGACAGTTACATTTAAGTTTATTTATGGACAAGCTGTAGTTTTGTAGAAAACGCTGTAGCGAGAAAAGAATCGCTGGCATTTAGCGACAATCTCTGACAATTTGAATTATTACGTGCTTAACCAAACAGCAAAATCTGCCCTAAGCCACATTCTTTGCGTGGAAATTAATCAAGTCAATTATAAAATTATATGTAATTCAAACGGAAAGAAAACGTTATGCGTAGAAGCCAAAAAAAATTAACGTTATTGCGCATACAGTTTGAATCGGCCAATCAAAAAAATAATTTTTTTGGCTGTTACCAGAGCTACAAGAGACGTAATTAAAAAAAAAAGCCGAGTAGCTCTGGGGACGAGAATGGCCTGGTGATTAAATGAAAATTAAACTTGTTACCATGTATGTTGAATTTGTGTTATTCGTTTCTGATTGTTTGAGTGGACTGCCTGTAAATTAGTTTTGAGTAGCCAAGTAAACGCACACTTTAAACACAGCAGCAACAACAACAACAAACTATAGACTGTAAAACATTCTCCGTCTTCACAACCAATATGTATCTCATCTTAGTCGTAAGCAAACAAAATTGTGAAAATATCATTAAGTGATATTTTCATATCAAGTGACAACGGCAGGGCATCTACTGCATCATAACCTGTGAACGGAGGCGCTAGTAAGGATTAGGGCGCAAAGCTCCCTAAGCCTCGCACTGCTCGCTCTCACACAAGCCGATCTTTTTTATGTCCTTTCTATTCCCCATGGAGCTGCTCATTGGCTAATGCAGCAACAGAGCTTTACCTCTTTACATTTTTACTCACCTGCCACTTCAACATGCCGTATTTTCGCATCGGTTCGTTGTCATAAATGTCTGTATCATCTGAGATCAGTGGATTCTCGGAGTAAAGAGCCCAGCCTTCCGTAAATGCTGTGTAGTACGTTTTCGAAGCTAACCAACCAATCATACCACCACAGGTGTCTGGGAAATGCTCTCTAAGTCCTTGGATCTAAATTAAGAAGAAAATTCAGTAAAATGTCCTACGGCAGTAATAATACTTGTTCAGTTATTTTTAGACCAGGTAAGTGTGTGATTCAAATGACGTACTTATAAAAGCCTGAACATGAAGTTAGACAAGAGGTGATGTCTCAACTTCGGTGTTGTTTTGCCATATTTTTTGTCTAAAACTATTGTTTTTAAAAGGGATGAATTGCCGCTATGTCAGGATGTCACGGTTGTACCCATTTACCTGAAGATGATGTCCAGGTCGCGCTTCATGTGCATTTATACTCCACTCGGAAAATTTTGGTCCCAGCCTGTTCAGGAAGAACGGAATATTGTAATGCGCAGGCTCCAAGCACATCGGATCACTTCCGTCGTAACTCTGTACGCCACTGGACGGGTTCAGGTCAGGCCGAAGCTCAACAGGACAGTTGGGCGTCGTGTGCTTATCTCCAGCGAAGTAAAACATGTCTACTATTTTGGGGTACAACAAACTCATTGCCTGAAAAAAGAGCACAGATCGATCACTATATTGTACACCTTCCCACTTTTTCTGAGTCTTTTCTTGAGTGACAGGACATTCGAACATTTCCAAAGATGACCCGACGAATTCCGAAGATTACCCGTACAGGACCAGGCTACTGTAGTGTCAAATGGAGCTACCTGATTGATGGAATAGAAATACAACGTCCTCCAATAGCAGACAATTATTCACCGAATTGGAGGTGAATAACTTGGAGGTGAATAAATTGGAGGTGATCTTCTTTACACTTATTTCTTCATTCCGCAGTTCAAATATATGAATTTCATATATTCATAATTTCATCTTCATCTTTCCCGGGTATATTACGAACCAATTTAATGACCAGCTCCCAGTTGGCTTGTTAGCTCAATTGGTTAGAGCGCTGCACCGGTATCGCAGAGGTCAGGGTTCGAATCCCGGCAAGCCTGATTTTTTCAGGCTTTCTTTTCGCGACTGCATAAGTTGCGTTAATAACTGCGAGGATCTTCTTTACATTTATTTGTTTTAATATACATCAAACCATTGGATAGCCAGCACTAAATGGTAGTTTTTTTCGGAGAAATGGGAACAAAATCGCACGCGAATCCAGAACATTGCCGGGAGGTGAATAGCAAATACTGTCCCGTCATTTTAGCCCAAAACTTCAACTTCTTACTTTTCATACTTTTTGAATCGATAAGCATTTTAATTTGGTCACACGAGAAAAAGCTTAAATGACTGAGTTAAGTTGGGTCGGCTGGAAAATATTTGGTTCTTGGTCTTGCTGCACCCGCTCGGTACGCAGGTACACCATGACCTCGCAGCAAATATTCTGCCTTCTGGCTCTCTCACTCTCATGCAATAGGTATGTAAGGAGTTACACGAAGAAAACTAAAACAATCGTTTCTGCCAAATTTCAAACAAACTGACCAACTTCATAAAGTAAGAAAACATGGGTTTCTCTTGTTCAATTTGTACATCACCACTTTTCATCTCTTACCATTCTAGCCTCCTTAAACCAGCTTTGTAAAGCTTTCCACCTCATTGGACAATATTTCTTCGCCCCATCAACACTGCTGCATCGCACATGTGCCTGATCATCGGACTCGTTGGCAGGAAAATCTGCATCATTGAAGTAGTTATCCGGCGAGTCTAACTTCTTTCGGAATTCTCCGATGGCTTCAGTTTCGTTGTCTTTTCCAGTAACGCTTTTAGCTACGTCCACGGCCTACGGACAACCAACAAAAAAGGAATTGTTTGGTTATCATAACCCGGTCTGGTCAGTAGATTAAAACTGATTATCGGAAATCCAATAAATATCGGCCAGATGATGACCAATCGATAATCACAGGAACGTCCTCTGTTGTACATGTATATTGCATCGATCACCGAGCTCAGCATACCGGGTGTGGGATGCGAGACTCTGGCTCAATACCTTTAAAAGTTTTGGGATAACTCTAACAGTGGTCCTTAGCGGTACCAAATCACGGAATTTAACCCCTAAAAGGAAGATTTCCCCCACCCCAGAACATACTCCACACCCCTGGGTTCACAGTATTATCGACAACTCTTAAAATATAAAAAATACAAAAAAACAAAAGCAATACGTTAGATAACATTACTACATCAAAAAAGGCACCACCCGAATGGCAACTCTGAAAAGTTACAGTGACTCTAATGACAAGATAATGTAATTTCTTGTGGATCGCTCCATTGCTTAATTCTTCTCTTGCAATAGTTACACGGGCTGGAAAGCTTAAGCCTTTCCTTTACGGTACCTGTTTACACGGGCTGGAAAGCTTAAGCCTTTCCTTTACGGTACCTGTTTACACCAGGATGTCTAATACATATTCCACGTTTCATTTCGTGTAGCAATGCTTTTGTCGGTGCAGTTATTTATAAAACTCAAGTGCTTTTGTTTTCTTAGTGCAGTTTTGCGTTAATTAATCAGAAGCTTAGCAGTTTTCAAATGAGCGTCGTAAAAGCAAAAGCAGAGTTCTTACTTCGACCAATCACAGAAAGACGCAGACAACACAATCAGAACTTGGAGCAAATGGATGTTATTCGCATACGCGCGAAAACGCATGCAAACAAGTCACTGAAAGTGCTGCCGGCTTATTAAACCAATCACAAAGCGTAGTAAACAAAACCAAAGCATACGCGACGCTTCCTTCGACACTCAATTGAAAACTGCTCTTACACTTCTTGTCAATACTTGACAGTTACTCCTATTCGCAAGCACTGAATCGACGTTATGGATGACCCTCCTGTAATATATTTGCGAGTAGATTGAGTTTGAATGCACTGCCATTTGGAAACATGTGAGGTAATTTCAGAGTCAAATGGTGGACTCGATTCGCATTATCAGACATCAATTTAAATCAATCATCGACTTCATTCATTGTTCAAACCGGGTTGTAAATAACAAACGATATACAACTGGCTGCATAGTGCACTCTGGCCCGATACTTCGTTGATTCGCACAGCGCTTTGTAACGTTATGGTCTAAGGACAAGCCTTCTGATTGGATACTGCAGGAATCGGGTATTCCTTTTTTATGACTTTAATCACGAAATGTTCAAAAGAAGCCGTTACTACCCTTTACATCAAGAAGCAATTGAGTTCACCTGTGTATACAGCTTTTTTAGCTGATCATGTCCAAGTTTATTTACTTGATCGGGTGTCATCTCATTGGTGGTGAAATATGGCATTATCATAGAATATGCTTTCTTGCCATCAAGCTTTTGACCAGTAGGTAGCATTTTGTTCGTGGGCCAAGATGTGTTTTCTTTTCCATCAACCCAGACATGATCCAGTGGCAGAGTAGCTAGTCCACTTGAAACGTTACTTGGGACGCAGTGGCGATAATGCTCATGCTCTAGGTACCTGTCAAAAAATGGTAATATTGTCAAGTTAACCATTAGAAATCACGGACAGCAGAAAGGTTTGGCTAGTCATCCTCGAGCAGCCCTTGGCCCTCGCTTCGCAAAAAGAATCACCTAGTACCTGCTGCTATTAATAGGTAAAAGTAGAGTTTGATTAACGCTTAGAAAAGAGATTCAAGAGTAGAATGTATTAGTGTCCCTGGGAAAATGAAGTCATTTACGCCAGATTACTGATTCAACAGGGTTTAGATCAGTCTTATAACAAAGACGTAACTGTAAAAGATGTTTTCTTCAAACTACTTTTACATTTATCATTCGGCAAAAATGAATCAGCGCTGAAGTTTAAGCCAAAAGGTTTTCTTATATATTAAAAAAATGCATATAGTGGAACCTCCATACGGCGAAGTGCCAAGGGACTGGCAAAATATTTTCGTTATAAGGGGGATCCGTAATATTGGAAGGCCTTTTCCATACATTTTACTGCCGGCTGGGCTGAAGAATGTCGTTCGTTATAAAAAACTGGATCATGGTATAACGCAATTCTAGAATTTTGGTGGGCTCAGCAGCCATGGTATCTGAGTCATTATACCTTGCTCTCCAAATATGGTAAATGAACTCTCAACAACGAAGTAAGCTGAAAGATTTTTCCCCGCGAGCAACCCGGCGAGAAAAATTGACGACAAAAATCACTTTACAGCGAAGTTAAATTGACCAGAAATTACGACTGAACGTCACGGAGACTGACAGATCAAAGTTGTTCGGGAGTCCTTGATTTTTTAGGACGACAAGAAATTGTAGAAATATAGAAATTTAAGCATTTAACGTTGTGTTTACAATTTCTTTCGTCGTCACGTCGAACTTAAAATTTTGGAAACAGTAGGTTTTATACGAAAGGCTTTCGACAAAATATCAAAACAAGATGTAAAACTAAAACACAGCAAAATGCAAGAGAAGCGTTTAATAAAAATTGTCACACTTTTATGGCGAGTCAGTACAAAAATCATGGAGCAATCTATAAGCTTATGCTTAATAAAACAAGCACTGAACAAGCTAGCTACCAGAAAGGGCGGCATTTTTTTTGGTTATATCACGCAAAATTGACACTGGTTTACCGGTATTTTTTCTAGCTCTGTTTTCCAAGGGCTCCAAATGTTCAGATACAAATCGGATGCCATGTACAATAAGTTGATTGGCTTTCTCGGGTGTTGTTTTTACCATTCTGTCCGCGGCCTCTAAACTGAGAACAACTGCGTTTTGTGGCTTGCGTTACAAAGTAAGATGGTGAATTCTAATGTTCCTCGCTTCCTTATTCTTGCTTCAGTGAATTGCATAGAAATCATCGTTCAAGTTAAAATATAATTCTGTCTTCAGTTCGATCAAGCAAGCCCATGATGGCTCCGTTGTGCTAACGGATTACAAACTTCTTCAGCTTCATTTCAACTCCAGCCTCCACAACGGTGAGATCGTAAAGCTTCAATTCGCTTTGATCGATGATTACAAACTTTTTTCAGGAAAAATCAAACATGTACCACATTTCAAAGCCAATAATTGGAAGATTTTTCCCAAAACTTGTGATCTTACGTTCACTTCAGAGCAGTTTCATTGATTTCTTTCAGTTTTGCAAGGAAACGCTGCAACACTTCGCAAGTTTTTGGCGCCTTTTTCTTTCAGTCAGGTGATCGATGCTTGTTCCCTTTTATCTCTTTTCTCTCTCTCTCTTTTTTTTCTCTTTTTTGATTTTATAGTTATTAGTGATTTCGTTCTTAATAAAACAACTATTCTACTCAGGCTTGCTGGATATTAAATGATTATAACCAACGAGGCGCGTAGCGCCTCGTTGGTTATCTATCATTTGTTATATAACATGCTGAATTCTTCGCGCATTTTTATTGGTTCGTAGCTTTGATCTATTAGGGGACAGACGCATAGATGACGTCATCATTGGCAACTTTTGTCTCTTTATTATATAAATCAAATAGATTCCATGTTGCCGTGCGTCTGTTCAGTAATAGATCACAGATGACGTCAAAATGTGGTAAGAACATCAGTGACAAGAATAATTGTTAATTATACAGGGGTAGTCGTTTAGGGGTTCGCTGTCTGGGGGTTCCACTGTGTTTATTAGTTTTACCTGAACAGCTGTGACATCGGTTTGCCAAAATATTCCACAAGATAGTCATCTAAAGACTGCTTTACAGATCTTCCACCGTGATCATTTTTCCATGTGGTATTCATGTCCTCTGTAATGCTCGAAAAGAAGTCATCGCTAAGGGCTTCTTTTACGTATTTCTCTTCCAAGACACCTGTAATCAGTTAAGAATTAATACTGACGAATGCGCCTTTATGCTTTTGGTCGAGGATGAAGTAAACGAAATGGTGAGGTTCACTAGCCTGAGAAAACAGCCGACGTCTCGCGAGGTCGCCACTTGAGCCCTCGCGAGCCCTCACTACCCAGATCTAGGTAGTGAAACGAATTTCAACCAATCAGAAGCACTACCTAGATCTTGGTAGTGACGCGTCATCAGTATGGAATTTCTGCGCTCGTTACTCAGAAGTCGTTTTGCGAGGGCTCAGAGGGCGACCTCGCGAGACGTCGGCTGTTTTCTCAGGCTAGAGGTTCACCTGTTTGGTGTGGGCAACATGGAGTGTGGACCGAAAGTGAAATACGTTAGTTAGATATCATGTATGTCAACTGCGGATGGAATATTTACACAGTAATAAAAAGCATTGTACACAGCTATTAGAAATGGCGTAAAAGCTCTTGCGGTGACCTTCAACTGTCGCGCGATGTTTTCGTGCGCTCGGAAGTAATTTATCTGGCTTTACGTTCCTATAAAAGTAGGACGCGCTGTATAAAAGATTTGCGCTAACCTAGCCTGAGAAAGTTAAGCGCGATTCGCTAAGTCCAGTGAGCGCTTGTATACTTCTTCTTTACAGTTCGTGGGTGTGATTAATCGCGCTCAGCGATAGAATGGTACCAGACTCTACGTCATCAATTCTTAATTATTCAAATACTCAACATCTCAATGCTTATCAGTTACAATTGAGCGGAACGACAACACGATTTACAATAATACAATACAATAACGAAATACCTACAAACCAAACCAATTCAACTGCAAGCCATCAAAAACAAAACGAAAAAAATAAGTGGAACTAGGTCTCTCAAATAAAATAATTAGATAGGTATCGAAAACTAACCTGTCTCGTTCTTCAAAACGATGTTTAAATAATAACTTCTTAATGCATTCCGCGACCCGACGCAAGCCTCTTGACTGTAAACCATCCCATGCAATTTGCCCATCTTTAAGTTTTCCATGTAAGTCAAAATCCCTTCCTTGTGTGTTTTCAACTTGATCTCTAGCAGGCTCACGTCTTGTAAGTTTTCAGGCTTTAGCCTCTTCAGCATGTCACGCAAATGTGTGCCAAGATTGCACATCGCTTGACGCCAACAGAAGAACGTTGATCCCATCATCCAGTGTCCGGCATAATAGTTCATCTCAAATGGTTGTCCGAACACCGTCTTCAGGTAATGTTTTAGCTGTGATAGCGCTTTCCGTTCCCGTGGTTTCAGTCTGTCGTAGTCCACTTTTGTTTGGTTCACCTCCTTCAAAAGACCCCACGCGGCGTCCGTGACTTGCTTGATGTATTCTGGGGTTGGGTTGTATGCTGTGTACTTTTCCTTAATCTCATCTCGAGTCGCATCAGGATCATTGGGCAACTGGAAAGGGTGATTCTCGTGATAGCTTTTTTTCACGCGCAAGATAATGTCGTCGAGGCCGATCCGTTTAGCTTCCTCGGAGTACTCACAAAAGGTTGAAGAGGTTTGGCCACCAGTGCTCCCAGGATGTTTGTCTTCTTTCTTATCGCAATCCTTCTGTTTAGCCGCCAGAGCTATTAGCACGATTCCCACGATTAAAACGATTATAGCAATTACAGCGAGAACAATCAGCAGAATCCTACCCTTGGACAGCGCAGACTTGTTCCCTCCGAACTTAATCTTCTCTTCAGCCATCATTTGGCTTTTCTCTCCAGGACTGCTTGACATCTCTAAGATCAGACTTCGCGTAAATTATAAAGTCTGGTGTTTATGGCTTTGCAAGCACACTTTACAAGTACACTTGTAAGTTTTTGTTATATTCCAGATCAACGCTTTTTAGCACTTTTTGACCCTAGATCGACTATAGGGAGTTATGATAATTTTGCCTGTATTTCACAAACACTATAATCTGTAAGTCATGCATGACTTAACTCGCGAGCTTTAGTCACGTTATTTTGGAAGAGTCTGTCACATGTTAAGTTAAAGTATTTTGCTGAAATTGTTAATTCTTCCTACAACATACCACACGAGGAATGAGAAATGAAGAGCGAGAAACGGAGAATCCCTGGGCGATGGGAAATAGCCAATACGGGAAACAGAAAGTTATCACATGGTATGCTGGGAAATGAAGAATAGGGAATAGTGTGTGCGGTGAGAAACGGTGAGAAGCGACGAATGGAAATCCCGGGGGGAGGGATATTCAACAGGTGCTCAGGTGCGGCCCGGGTGTTTAAACCCTGGCCCTGTACATATTTAAGACACAAATCTCTGATTTTGCTACCCTGTTTAAAACAGAACTTTGGTTTTTACAGAGCTTCTCTAAGGCATTTAACCCAAATTCATCCCTTGTGTTAGCCTAGAATGGAGTAACGATATCAGGTGGATATGGGAAAAACTGTTTCTTACTTTAATACATTGCCAATTAGAAATCTGTTTACAACTTCATGGAGTGATTGAGCTGTTTGCGGTGATTACATATACCTTCACCTCGCTTAGGACAAAAAGTGATAAAATCAATACCCCGTTAAAGACAAAAGCCCCTGAAAACCAAAAAAAAAATTGCCCGTTTGAAAGCAATTTCATGAAAGAAATTCACTGTGCCTGTTAGCTTTCTTGGAGGCTTACCTATGTAATGGAATCGCACTTATACTGAACGTCGAACCGAGACTGATAGACTTCCTCAGAACTTTATTCGTTAATATTTTCACTGTTGGCAAGATTAAAGTCACTTTCTTGAATCCTGGACAGAACTTTTTCGATTGCCTTCCACCAAGAGCCAGCTTCCATTTAAAAAGGTCATGTAAGCCGGCTATGCCCGAAACGTCCATTTCCATCGTCACTTCCATTTCCATCACTGCACGTGGTTGTATGGCTTCGCTTACCACGGTCCCCCCCATAGCTCAGAGGGTTTATCGAGCATCCAACCGGTACCTGGAAGGTCATGGGTTCGACTCCCATTAGGGAGGACTCAGATTTCTTTCCGTGTTAAACGGACTTATTAAGAGAACTTCTTTATTTAATTATTCATTTCATCCAAGTCGTTACTCCACTTATAACGTAACACTAACTGCCCGCTCGTTTTGGAGTCTGCATTCAGAAATGGAGTCACACTGTTACATCAGTCCCTGCTTATATCCACACTTTTTTCGAGGTAAATTTAAGGTCAGCTCCTTTGATAGTCAGTCTAAAAAAACATGCATATTAACACATTTCGGAATATGAATAAATTGTCGTAGTAAAGCCACTCTATATTAGCTAGAAAATACTTTGGAAAAAAGAATAATTCGATAATAATTCGAAAGTGCCATTAGATTTGGTAGTTCTTTATTGAAGGCAACTTTTCGTGAAAGGGCGCGCTTTTTACGTTGAAAGTTGTCTTTCTGTAACTCTATAAACTCTACCAGTTTTTCAAAAGAAATAGAATGTAGAAGGTTGGAAAAACGCGAAACAACAAAATTGTTTTCTACTGGTTCGGTCAGCATTTTTCACTCCGTTTTACCCAGCAAATATGCTGTGGAGACTTAGATTTAGGCCAAGGAACTCGGTAACGATAAGCTGAACGACAATGAATCAATAGCATTACAATAAATTCAAATTGTTTGGTCATACGTGACTTGAAGAAACCGCTCTTGAAGAGGTACAGATTAAAGTGAATTAAACGTAAATAATTAAGTGAATTAAACGAATAACACATCAGGACGATCTCGCAATCAATAACAAGAAAGGCAACGGAATTACTCCGAACCTCTTGTATTCGAAGAGATTCGGCTGATTCATAATAATGAGGGCGCACGCAGACTCTAATCATGATCGCGACTGGTCCTGTTGCACGATTGGTTTGTATCACCTGAAGCGCGATAATTTTTACTGGCGTCACCGGTAGGTCTTTCGTGGCAAAGGTGTCAATCACCCGAAGTATAGTACAACTAGCCCCCTCGTTCGAAGTCACTAGCGTTGATTCTCGTTGCAGTAAAAAATAAAAACGAAACGAGCGACTCGAAGAAAAAACCCCTTGCCAAACGAACACAAGGTTAGAAATGTCAATTGGCGTACGCAGACTTGCGATGGTTGGCCAGATGGACTCGCAGCACACGCAAGTTCAACGCGAGTAGCAAAAAAGCCATTTCAGTGCAGCCTTGCCCGCGCCTGTACTAAGGAAAACAATACTGAGACCAACTTGCGTCGACTTTAGTTGTGTGGCCAAACAGTGAAAAACTTGAGTTCCCTTGCGTGTAAATTTGAGCCTGATCAAGGTGAAGGTAAGTCATCGCAAGCCATCGCAAGTACACATAAGTCACGGCCAAACGGAGTCGCAAGTTAAATTGCGATATATTGCGACTCCGTTTGGCTAGTTCCTTAAAGGCAATCGTCCCCGCCCACGGGATTATCCTTCATCGGAGCAAGGTTAGGTAGCGCTGATGGGTCGCACATTTTGCAATTAATGTTAGCTAAACGCTGACTTCATTCTCTTACCCATCAAACTCCTCCTTGGGGTATCAAGGGCATTGCAATTACAGATGGCAGCCACCCGAACCAACATGGCCAAAGCATCTTGGTTAACAGTTGGTCGGCAACCAGCCGCTGAAGAGTGAACCTAAAGACTACGGACAAGATAAACCATTTCCGAGTTGCCTTCAGACCTGCGCGAGCCATTCACATGAAAATGAGTTATTATTGCCCCCGCAGGGCTCTACAAAGCCCGAGGAGGCATTATAGTGGTCCCCACGTATAAGTAGTTACAGAGGGAAAATACAGAGAAAATACAGTGCATTCAGTCAGAAGCCAGAAAAAATCTCGACTTGGTTGAAGTGAGCGCGCAAGGTGTTCTCGGGTAATGATGACGTAACAATAGCGTTTGCCCGCAAGGTGGTCTCGGGTAATGATGATGTTTGATCTTCGAGCGATTTGTTGTCGATCCCGTGTGTTCATTGAGTATTATCCTGTGGAGCAGCTGTTTAGAAAGGAATAAATGGATAATGTCTACGTCACAATATGAGGTATATCAGTTATGTAAAGAAATCTGAACTTTTTCGTCAGTTTTAAAAGGAATGTGTCAGACACAAATTATGCTGATCCAAAACAACGATTTTTAGGTTCTCTCTACGAAACAAATCTTAACCATAAAAAAGCTGTTCAAAGCTTTGCTGAGCGAACGTAATATCACACCTGTCCAAAGAATTGCCAAACATTACTTTGCAGTAACAAAAGGTAGTGTTAAAGAAAGCTGGCGACATTACGCAATCAAGAAGAAAACAAAAGAATGAATGGATTAGTTAAGCTCAATTTCAGTAAAGCTTATGACAGTATTTAAAATACGATTTTTCGAATTTGGGTCAGTAGTTTTCATACTTTTACAATGCAATTAACTTCTGCCGGTAAGGAAACATAATATTATCAGAGTATCCTACAGCCTGTAACATACAAACACGCTTTCTTCCATGGCCATGGAGAACATGCGATCCCGAGCTGAAAAGCAATTTCCGTCACGTCAATCTTTTTGTCTTATCGGAAATAGACGAGCGCGACCAACAAAATGTACCCCTGTTAGGGAAGTGGTCATCACAAGTGTACTCGATGAGGACCCACCTTGCGTAGGGGTAGGGGGGCTATGCAAGATACCACTTGTCTGATTAGCCAAATGGACAAAATTTATTGGCCTCAAAATTTGAGCTGAGACTTTCATATTAGGTGTGCATGAAGCTTGTGTTGTTGGAGAAATAACACAGGGAGGTTTGAATCTTTTTCTTAGTTTCTTCTCCTGATAGAGTGGGGGCTATACAAACAGGACACCATCTATTAAGGTGGGGGAAGTGGGGTACATGAAGAGACCACCTATCTTTTTGCAGAGTGGTGGGTCTCGTCTGAGTACAATAGTTTTGACCATTTCCCTTAGTCATCTTTGTATTGGTCAATATCCGGTTTATTACAAAATTCATTTGAATCTGCGAACCAAACTGACCTGGCCTTCATCGCCATTTCATGTTGAAACCGTTCTCTCTTACTCCCAAGAATACATACCCCAGCATGTAAAAAAATGGCAAGGTAAAGTTAAAATAAATTTATGCAAAATGACATTCATGACATCACGTACTCGATAGCTATCAGGTATTATAAAACAGCGGGGGCAGTTTTTTAGCGGAAGCTTTTACTAGTCTTTACCAAGAGTATTACAAGTGATTTTAAAGTGAGGTTTGACTTCTACAGTGCCGTGTTAACCAAAAAGGGTCTAAATTTCCAGCATTCCAGATACGGTTAATGTGGTAACATATAGATATAAAAGACTTGAGTACTTCTTTACCAACGAGAAAAGTTCTACTTGTTTTTTTTTTATTTCGTAGTCTGTTCGTACTGTAAAATCCGGTTTTACAACGGCTGTTGGCAAATCAGTGCCCTCTTCTTTTGAATTTTCAATTCTTACTCTTGAGAGAAACCTACAGGACTTTAAACTTCGCTTTCCAAGCGACACAAAACACTGTCATTTCCTTCTAAGCATAATGTCTGTTTCCCTCGAAATACTTCTCCTTCCCAGGGTTCTTTTTGCCACTCTTGGACGGGGCTCTCTTCGGAGGATTCAGGATATCGGAACAACCTTCTTTGTTCGGTTCCTTCACGCAAGCGACATACTTCTCGATGTGTTCCTGCAGGAATGCAAGAGGTGAGGGTCCCTGTGACAAAACCTGAAAAGGAATTTGAGAAACAATCAAATGTGATTTGAAACATACAAATCACGAAGCAGAAGTGATTCAAACAAGGGTATTAAAACAGGGCACTGGGCAAGAAGACTTTTGCGAGGAACCCATTTACACAAACATATGTTCGCGCCAGACTCCGGTCACTGCCGAGAGGCATTGGGGGTGCGTAACCTAGAAATTGACGAGAAATATAATAAAATCTTTTAAAAGTACATTACCTGGTAATGAAAATCTTTGAGGTTGAATTTTTGCCCCAAAGCAGAGGTCGCTTTTCCTCTGGCCTGTAGAATTCCTAATCTACCCACCATATACGCTGTAGCCTGGCCTGGCCAGCCTTGGTAACGAGTTACCTATACACGATACATAATGGTATCAAATTAGTGAGAGTAATCACTGGGTTCAATCACTGATTTTAAGAGCGTGAGGTGAGGATGATGTTAAAATACTCTTTAATCGTCATAGTCATTATCATGATCAGATAGATGTTCTTACCTCTTTCTCAGTAAGGTCAGTGTCATCCCAGGCTTTATCTGCAAACAGTTTAATGGCTTCGTCTCTCTTCATTCCTTTGTAGTGAAGCCCTGTGTCCACAATCAGCCTCACCGCTCGCCAGATCTGATGATGGAAAAAAGAAAACTTTTGGGAAAAAAGTGACAGTACATGTACGTTTTCAGCCTGGTGAAGAAATATGAAAAATGTACCGTGATTGATACAGCCATACTCGGCGAAAAAATAATTCGAGTTCTCCTAGGAGTGGATCTCATGACCTTCCGGTTACTAGTCCAGATAGTCCAGATGCTCTACCACTGAGCGATAGAACACTCGTAAGAGCTAGGCCATTACTAGGTTCACGTGACAAACATCCTGCATACCGCTAGGATTGAATGTCGATGTGTGGCATATGTACAATGGAAGCTATAGACTGTAAAATATTCTCCACCTTCACAATCAATATGTATCTCATCTAAGGGGTAAGCAAACAAAATTGTAAAAATATCATTTAAGTACTGTTTAATAAACGAGCAGGAGTGTTTTATCGGGTTTAAAACCACGAGGCGTAGCCGAGTGGTTTTAGACCCGATAAAACACGATCTGCGAGTTTATTGAACGGCTTCAAAAAACGATCTCATAGAATAATGAACTAATGGTGCCATTTTCCCGTGCTATAACTTTATTCCATAGTCTCATCAAGAGAATGTCAAAATCGATCTCACAGAATATAAAGACATTCTTTCATGTTTTGTAGTTCCTATAGTCTTTGAAAAGAATAAAAAGTTTTGTTTAATGAGCTTCGGACCATTTTCCCGTGCTGCTAGTTCATGCTGCTAGATCTGAAAAGAATTATAGGATTAGATGATTTGTATAGTGGAAACTTCATTCAATAGTGAGCTCGATGAGAACATTATGGCTTCGAAGCACAAGCGGACGTTTCGCAAACCCAAAAATGCTGAAGAAGAGAAACAACTGCTGGAAAATGCCGTACCAAAGTCAACACGTTCCGTCAATAAGTGGGCTATGAAGATTTTTTCAGAATGGCAGTCAACAAGAGTAAATAAGAAAGCTTCTGAAGAGCCGAGCAGTTGTACTAATGACACATCACAAATTCAAGACTTGGAAACCGACGTGCTTGATATGACGGCAGAGTCGCTAAATTTTTGGTTAACAAAATTCATAATGGAAGTGTGCAAAGATACCGGGGAAAATTATCCTCCTCGTACGCTGTACAGCATTGTTTCTGTTATATAAAATGTTACCCTCATTAGTATTCTTTATATAAAGAATACTAATGAGGGTAACATTTTATATAAAGAATAGTAATGAGGTATATTACAATCAGCCCCGCTTTCCCCTGGGACTGAAATCAAATGCCGCCACCAGGCTTTTTAGATTGTTGATGTATTACCGGTTTTAAACAAGCATCCACGTGACTCATTTGCGTGATGTAATTGGTGGAAATGATCATTAATTATTCATGAGTTTTTGAATGATATTTTCACATCAAGTGACAACGGAAGGGCATCTACTGCATGACCTGCATCATAGCCTGTGAACGGGTTCTTAGTAAGGAATAGGGCGCAAAGCTCCCCAAGCCTCGCACTATTAACTCTCACACGAGCCGATCTTTTTTATGTCCTGACTAGTTCCCATTATGAAGCTGTTTACAGGCGAAAGCAGCAACACAGATTTACTTCTCACCTGCCACTTCAACATGCCATATTTTCGCATCGGTTCGTTGTCATAAACGTCTGTATCATCTGATATCAGTGGATTCTCGGCGTAAAGAGCCCATCCTTCGTTATACGCTGTGTAGTATGTTTTGGAAGCTAACCAATCAATAATACCACCACAGGTGTCCAGGAAATGCTCTTGAAGTCCTTGGATCTATGATTAAGAAACAAATCCAGTTGAAAATATGTTATATCAATGTAATACTCGTTCAGTTATTTTAAGACCAGCTAAGTGTTGTGATTCAAATGACATACTAATAAGAGCCTCGACATGAAGTTGCACAGGCCGGGTGATCACCCCATAAAGTTGCACAAGCCGGGTGATCACCCCATGTGCAACGGGCGCGAGCAGAATAATTAATTTTATAGTTTCTCAACTTCGTTATCTGTCCAAAACTTTGGCTTTGAGGCGAAAACTTTTGAACACCCTGGCAGTTCGGACACGATAACCAATTGCCTTGAACAAAAAGCAGGCATGTTCGCTTATAACAGGCTGTGTGCGCGAACTAGTGAGAGACCTAATCGAATCTAGAAGCCCAATAACCCATTATCTGATTTACATTTTCGTTAAAGGGACGAATTGTCGTAGGTTATGTCAGGTTGTCATGGTTGTACCCATTTACCTGAAGATGATGTCCAGGTCGCGCTTCATGTGCATTTACGCTCCACTCGGAAGATTTCGGTCCTAACCTGTTCAGGAAGAACGGAATGTTGTAATACGCAGGCTCCAAGCACATCGGATCACTTTCGTCGTAACTCTGTGCTGCGTTGGACGGATTTAGGTCAGGTCGCAACTCAACCGGACAGTTGGGCATCGTTTGCTTAT
Organism: Siderastrea siderea; assembly: GCA_964030785.1. Lineage (NCBI taxonomy): Eukaryota > Metazoa > Cnidaria > Anthozoa > Scleractinia > Rhizangiidae > Siderastrea > Siderastrea siderea. The sequence continues at coordinate 77,850,348 of OZ034966.1, read as the reverse complement.
CTCCAGCGAAGTAAAACATGTCTACTATTTTAGGGTACAACAAGCTCATTGCCTGAAACAGAGCACAGTTTGATCACTATATTATACACCTGCCAACTTTTTCGAAGTTTTCATTTTCCCGAAAATGACCCGGCAAATTCCGAAGTCTATTATTAAGTTTGAGCGCCACCTTCTCTTCACTGCCTGGACCAGGCTACTGTAGTGTCAACTGGAGCTACCATACTCATAGAATAGAAATACAACGTCCTCATTGCCCGAATTGGAGGTGAATAACTGTTTTAGTATACATCAAACCAGTTGTTAGCCAGCCCTGAGAAATGAGGACAAAATCGTACACGAAATCCAGAACAATGCCGGGAGACGAATACCAGATACTATCCCGACTTTGAGTGGCCGGTAGCTTAATTGAAGTCTGAAACGTCAACTTCTGACATTTAATACTTTTTGGATAGTAAGCATTTTAAATTGGTCACACGAGAAAAAGCTTAAATGATTGAGTTAGGTCTGGTCGGCCGGAAAATATCTAGTTTTTGATCTTGGCGCACAACCTTGTTGGAGTCGGTAAACCCGTCACCTTGCGGCAAATATTCTGCCGTCTGGCCCTCACTCTCAGTCAGAAGTTACGCAAGGAGCTACGCGGAGGAAACTAACTCAAACTATTTTTACCAAATTTCAAACACAAACTGACCAACTTCAAAACGTAAGAAAGCAGGGGTTTGTCTTCACACTTCAATTTATACATCACGCTTTTCATCTCTTACCATTCTAGCGTCCTTAAACCAGCTTTGTAGAGCTTTCCACCTCATTGGGCAATATTTCTTGGCTCCGTCAATAGTGCTGCATCGCACATGTGCCTGATCATCTGACTCGTTGGCAGGAAAATCAGCATCGTTGAAGTAATTATCAGGCGAGTCTAACTTCTTTCGGAATTCTCTGACGGCTTCAGTTTCGTTGTCTTTTCCGGTAACGCTTTTAGCTGCGTCCACAGCCTACGGAAAACCAAAGAAAAATGAATTGTTTGGTTATCATAACCCACGTGTGATCAGTGTGTGAAAATCGATTATCGGAAATCCAATAAATATCGGCAGAAATATCACTGAAAAGTGTAAAGTATGTATTGCATCGATCACCGAACAAAGCTTAAAGGTAGTCGGATGCGAGACTCCCGCTCAATGCTCTACAAGGTTCTGGAATATCTCTAACGGTGGTGATGTCTTAAGCGGTACCAAATCACGTATCCCCTATAAGGACGACAATTACACCCTTCACTTTAATGTCGGAGTCCTCCATCGGAAGGGAGCGGGACTTAGAGTATTATCGACCACTCTAAGAATATAAACACAGCAGCTAAAACAAAAGCAATACTTTGGATGTATTAAATTTAAATTGTACCACTCGAATGGCATCTCTGAAAAGCTACATTGACGCTGACAAGATACACGTTCTTGTAGATCATCATCATCATCATCATCATCACCATCATCGTCATCGTCATCATCATTATTATTATTATTATTGTTATTTTTATTATTATTATTATTATTATTATTATTATTATTATTATTATTATTATCATCATCATCAATGTCTATCGCAATTCAGATGGGCTCTGGTATTGAGACAGGAGGAGAAGCCACTCCCTGTAGCCTTAGGCCTAAAGGGATTTTCCTTAATATCCTGCCTCGGATCCCAGTAGTGGTGCTTTTTGCAACTAAAACAAAAGCAATACTTTGGATGTACTAAATTTAAATTGCACCACGCGAATGGCATCTCTGAAAAGCTACAGTGACTCTGACAAGATATACGATCTTGTAGATCATCATTATCATCATCAATCATTACCATGATCGTCATCATCCTCATCCTCACCCTCATCCTCATCATCATCCTCATCATCATCATCATCATCACCATCATCGTCATCGTCATCATCATCATCATCATCATCATCACCATCATCGTCATCGTCATCATCATCATCATCATCATCATCATCATCATCATCATCATTATTATTATTATTATTATTATTATTATTATTATTATTATTATTATTATTATTATTATTATTATTAATAGCCTTAGCCTGTAGCCTTAGGCCTTAAGGGATTTTTATTAATAGCCTTAGCCTGTAGCCTTAGGCCTTAAGGGATTTTCCTTAATATCCTGCCTCGGATCCCAGTAGTGGTGCTTTTTGCAACAGTTCTGTTCTTAAAGTCGCTCTAAATCTTCTTCTTTTTCTTCTTCTTCTCCTCCTCCTTCTTCTTATTTCATCTTATTTCAATTTTTTTGCAAACTCAGAAGCTTATCATTTCTAGTTGAATAATTACACGTAAGTTATTAGTATTTGCAAGAACTGAATCGGCGTTGGGGACGTACCTTTTTTAATATGTAGCGAGTTTTGTACATGTTGCAATTTAGAAACATAAAAGGTAATGTGAGAGTCAAATGGTGGGCTCGATTGAGATCGACAGATATTGATTTTCATCGATCACCGCTTTCATTTATCGAACAAGCCGGTTTGTTAGTTACATACACCTGGCTACATAGACCTGACTAGATAGTATCTGACTAGATACTTCACTGGTAACTTTATGGTCTAAGAAAAAGCCCTCTGAATGGATACTTCTTTGGCTAACGTGGGGCTTTATAAGGTATTCAAAGAATCGGCATTCATTTTTATGCCTTTTATCACGAAATGTTTAAAGGAAGCCTTTACCACCCTTTACCATAACAAGCATATGTGTTAACTGACCTGTGCATACAGCTTTTCTAGCTGATCACGTCCCAATTTGTTTATTTGATCCGGTTTCATGTCATTGGTGGTGAAATATGGCAGTATCATAGTGTACGCCCTTTTACCATCCAGCTTCTCGCCGGTAGGTAGCATTTTGTTCGTTGGCCAAGATGTGTTTTCTTTTCCATCAACCCACACATGATCGAGTGGCAGAGTAGCTAGTCCGCTTGAAAAGTTACTTGGTACACAGTGGCGGTAATGCTCATGCTCTAGGTACCTGTCAAAAAATGTAACATTAATATTGTCAAGTTAACCGTTAGAAAATACGGAAAGGGGAAAGGTTTGGAGATCTAATTTTCGCGAAAATTCGCGGATTTTTCATCGATCCGCGAAAATTTGATCCCGCGAAAATAGACTCCCACTAAAAAAATTCAGTTGAGTTGACTGAAAAGAATATTAGGACCTTCCTCTTTGCAACTGCAACATAACAAATAGTCTCTGCATTCTCTGGGAAAATTAGGTAAATTTGATAGGCAAACATAGACGAGACCATCTCTTCCCAAAGAGCGACTGCGTATTTTTCCCAGCCCAGAAAGCATACAAAAATTACGCTTTTCAGTAGCTTTCAGTTATAAGTAGAATAAACAAGACAATATTACATCTCTTGTTGCTCTATACAAGTTACGACGTCAAATACCAGACAGAAAAGAGCAAGAAATCCACGAAAATGTGTTCACTGTGGTAGAGTCTGAAATCGAAATTCGCGAAAATTTGTTCCCGCGAAACACAAAAAATCGACAATCCCCAAAATTAAACTCCGCGAAAATTTCATCCCACATGATATTAAACTTATAAGTAGAGTTTGATTAACTCTTAGAAAAGAAATCAAGAGGAGAATGTATCAATGAGCCTGGGAAAATTAAGTCCGTTACGGCCAAATTAAGTCCGTTTACTTTCAACGGGTTTAGATTATTATTATTATTTTTTTAACAAACTACTTTTACAAACCTCATTCCTCAAGGATGATTCCCTAACGTTTAAGCCGAAGTGCTTCCTATTTATTTAAAAAACGGCATACAATGTTACCTCGAAACAACAAAGTGCCAAGGGACTGGTACAAGGGTATGAGGTGCCTTTACCGCAAAAATTCAGCCTCTTTATTTTTTAGTAAATAATGCTTTAATTTTTATAAATGGTTCCCTTAATTTTGTAAATGGTGCCCTAATTTTTGTAAATGGTGCCCTAATTTTTATAAATGGTGCCCAAAGTTTTCTAAATGGTGCAATAATTTTTATAAATGGTGCCCTTAGTTTTGTAAATGGTGCCCTAACTTTTACAAATGGTGCCCTAATTTTTACGAATGGTGCCCTTAGTTTTTTAAATGGTGCCCTTAGTTTTGTAAATGGTGCCCTTAGTTTTGTTAATGGTACCCTTATTTTTGTAAATGGTGAGTTTCCTTTCAAAAAAGGGTGCCTTTTTTCATATATATGGTGCCTTTATTTATGTAAATGCAGCCACAATTTTTTTAAATGATGCCTTTTCTTTTTAAAAATAGTGCCTTGTTTTCTTTTAGTGGTGCCTCAGTTTTCTAAAATGGTGCCTCGGTTTTCGTAAATGTTCAGAGGTCTGGTCACAAGTTTCTTAACCGGGGAAGGCTGGGCTCAGTCTCAGTCCCAAGGCCTTCTCTCCATCGGGGACAAATTTAAAATGGCCGACCCTGTTGAAGGCCTTCGAAATCTTGTGGTAAGAGAAATAGAAAGTATCTGCTGCAGCTTAAGGACGTTCGCGCCAATTGTTTCTGCGCATCCTTACTGCGCACGCAATTCACTTCGTGATGTCATGCCACGTCATGCATTGAGCGCGCGCGCTGTTGAAGAAATGTGGAGATATATAGCGCTAGTGGGCACTTTAATATCTATGCACGGGTTTAACTCTCTTAAATGTTCGGTGACCCATATTTTCTTTTGATAGATCACTTTCTTTGTCGATTATCTACGTTTTGTGAAAAATTAAAGAAAATCTGTACTGTAGAAGTTTAATTTTTTTCAACTTTTCTGCCCTCGCATAATCGAATTCTACTATTATTGAAACTGCACGGTGTTCGTTAAAGTCGATCTTAGAGGTTGAATTTAACTAAAAGGATGACACCGGTTCAAATTATTTACTTAACAGACCCACTTAAGTAAAATTTGACTGAGAAAGTGGGTCTACAGCGAATCATTTTTAATATTTTTCAACTAACAAGCACTGAGGCCATGTCGAGTTACGAGGGCCGATTTGTCAAAATTGGGGTAGTTTTTGACGCACTTTATTTCGAAAACGAAGTCGGTGAGCCCCCAATTTTTTTCCATTTCTGACATAGGTAACTCATTATCTGACTGTAGCCAAAGTATGAAAAAAATCTGTATTGTAGACGTTTTTCGCGCGAACGTCCTTAAGAAAAACTGACCTAGCGCAGTTTCAGACGTACAAGAAGCGCTTAAGACCATCGATCAAATTGTTTATGGTGTTAGTTGTTTGGATTGTGTAACGAGGTTGCCGGACGATGTTTACCGAGACATTCGCTTCGGCGAGAACTCCTTGAATCATTACCAATATGCCAGGACGCCCTTCTTATGACATTAATGAAGATCAGTTACGATCACTGATTGACCTGCCTTTTACTGTTCCACAAATTTCCGAATTACTTCATGTATCGACGAGGACCATTGAACGATGGCGCGACGTCTTGCAGAATACGGCATCTCTGCAAGGTCATTCAGTACCATAACAGACGAGGAGTTAGGCAGTGTAGTCATGGAAATAAAGACCTTTCATCCCAACTGTGGCTCAAAGAGTCTGGCTGGGTACCTGGCATCGCGAAATGTGAAAAAAAAAGGGCCGAGGGAACGGTTGAGACAGTCCTTACAAAGACTTGACCCAGTTGGTGTATCTCTTCGTAGCTGCAGAGCCATTCGTCGGCTTGTTTATTCTGTGACTCGTTCGTTAGCGTTATGGCATTTTGACGGGAATCACAAACTTATTCGGTGGCGTTTTGTGGTTCACGGTTGTGTCGATGGATTTACCCGAATTCCTGTATATCTAGCTTGTAGCACAAATAACAAAGCATCAACTGTTTTGGGTTGCTTTCTAGATGCCGAAGCTCAGTGGGGATCACCTTCCTGTGTTCATTGCGATAGAGGAGGTGAGAATGTTGATGTAGTAAGGTAAATGCTTGAGAGACGAGCAACTGATCGAGGTTCAGCACTTGTTGGCAGAAGTGTCCACAACCAGTGAATTGAGCGACTGTGGCAAGATGTTTTCACCGACGTTTTGGATCTTTTTAATAGGCTTTTTATGTCAATGGAAGACATGGGAATTCTTAACCCGATAAATGAAAGTGATTTATGGTGTCTACACTTTTGTTTCCTAGACAATCACAAGTTAAATGAGTGGGTAGCTGCCTGGACAAGACACGCTCTAAGTACAGAACACAACCTGACTCCACTACAGTTGTGGGTGCAAGGTCAGTTTGAAAATGCCAGTTTTGAACCAAGAGAGTTCAAGAGTCAATGATGACTACAGCATGTTGCCCAGTTTTCGTACAAAAAGAACTTTAATTGATTATTTTCGGCAGTCATTTAAATCTTCGTCAACCGAAGAATTCCAAAAATAAAAGGAACATTTCAGCTATAAATTGCCGGTTTTGCTGGGCTTTTTGATCAAGAAGCAGGTCAGTGCTGACAATTTCTTTCGAGGTGAGTAGAAGTTTAGCGGCTAATATTTGCACTTTTCACTGCACAGTAAAGGTATTGCAGATAAACAAATAGCCCGTCTTGTGGGTAATTTTGCACGGAACTTCATGATTTTTGGACAGATGATAGATAAAAGATGAAAGTGAATGGAAGAACTTTCAACACCAGCTTAAATTTAACTGCTCCTGAATTTTAGCGGCGAGAATCTTCGCATACATTTCGACCTACTGTGCCAGTTTTCGTACACTTAGCTGCGCCTTTCTCAAAACCTATTTTTAAATAAGTTAAAAGAACGAAATTTTAAACTTTACTGTTCGAAAACTAATAAGTCGCAAGTGCAGCAAAGATTACACAACAAACCTTGCAAAGTACAATACACTACATGTATTTGTTGTGGTATAACAGCGACGCTTTACATCCAGGTCATGCAAAGGTCACGAATATTTAATAAACTTAATCCCGCACAAACAATCTAAATCGTCAAATAATTAACTAAGGTAGATGTCTATGCATCGAATGTTGACATACACCTTGAAATATCGTTAGTTTACCGGTTTTACCGATTTTTTTCACTCTGTTGCCATTCTAATAAACATTACAAAAGTAGCTAAGAAAAGCAAGCGTAAGCGGAAACGGAAGTAAAGCGTTTGCTATTCTAAAGGCGTAAGCGGAAACGGAAGGAAAACTTCTAATCTTATACAGGCCTTTTCTTAACAGTTGTAATACGCAGAATAGTAACCTGTCAACTACCTTGACCAAGGCAGTAAATGACGTACGAGACAGTGGATTGAGCGTAATAAAAGCCGCCCAAAAGTGACGGACCAAAAAATCAAACTGCGGGATCGATTAAACATCCACCCCCCGAATAACTGCTATTTACACCAATTATTGGTCGCTAAGTCGATATTTATTCACAAATCGAAGAGAAAACACGATAAGCACTCAGCAGGGTGGCTGACACATCAGTTTGCCTCGAGCTTTTTCGTGGAAAAAAATTTGTTTTGTCGATGTACGAAAACTGGGCCAGGTGTACGAAGACTGGGCAACTTACGAGTTTTGGGAAAAATGGCATAATTTTGAACCTACGTCGATCAAGCGGCCAATCGTTTTATATATTGAAGGTAAGTAAATGGGCTGTTTTTAAAAGTAATTTCAGAAATTTTCATAATAATAATAATAATAATAATAATAATAATAATAATAATAACTTTATTAACGTGTCAAAAAACTGTAGTAGCTGAGGGGAAAAGTCCCCTCTACTAATTGTGGACACCTAACCTGCCTAACTAAAAACGTAATTAATATATATAAAATGGAAAATATTTATATACATAAAAAAAAAAACTGTAAAAATATATTAAAATTCTGTTTCTTCAACTATATTAAAATATAAAATAAAAATTATGTTAAAAATAAAAATTATGTCATGTAATGTTGGCGGCCAGTCATTCTTGGCATAGGTTGCAGCCTCGACAATCACTGACATTTGCAGCCAGCGCAGTGAGGTCCCGATCACGTATAACGTTCTTAAATTGCTTCAAAGAGGGTAAATTTCTTAGTCTAGGAGTGAGATCATTCCAAAGTTTGGGCCCTAGGTAACGAAGTGAGTGTTTTCCATATGTTACCGAAGAGAATCGAGGTTGAACAAATTCTCGTTTTCTTAAATTATATAAGCCACTGTCTAAGTGGAAAAGATTACAGAGTCTCTCTGACAGCAATTTATGCTTAATTTTATACATGAAGATGGCAATGTCCTGTAATCGCCTGTTGTACAACGATGGTATGTTTGCTTTTGTCAGTAGTTCCTCATAGCAAGATTGTTTATCCTTAAATACTGTCCTAAGTCCTCTTTCTTGTACGCGTTCAAGCTTTCTCCTGTCGCTAGCCTTGCAGAAGTGCCAGGTGAGGTGACAGTAAGTTAGGTGTGGTAAAATGGCAGCTTTATATAGTTGCAGCTTTGCTTCTGTTGGTATCAGGTTTTTCAGTCTCATAAGGACTCCAATCCTTTGACTTGCTTTCTTACACACGTTGTTGATATGGTGGTTAAAGTTTAGCTTACTATCTATCGTCACTCCCAAAAGGTTCAGATTCTCTGTCTATATCTTTTCACAGACGAAAAGATATAGCGATTACAAACTAAAGTGTACGAAAACTGGGCAACACACTGTATGGTATTGATTGGGAGGGTCCAGTTAGTATTGACAGTGAATGTGATGATGACACAGAAGTAACAGGGACAAATCACCCTCTGGATCAAACTCGGCTGAATGAGCTAATCAGAGCTGTGGAGGATAGTGGTAATAGAGTAACCTTAGCTATTCCATTTGAAAGTGTTAGGTGTTACCTTTTAGTGACAGACTTCATAAAAGATTGCCTTCAGGACAGACACGCTTAAAGACGTGGTAGTCAAAGATCTGACAGCTAAGGAAAGGTCGGAGAATTTGTAATGGCCCCACTGACATTTTCAACAACAAAAATATAAATTGACACACATTCCAAGTTTCATAGCACTAAAGTTTTGTTTCTTTTTGGTTGCATTTTCTATATTGTCAGGCTGTTTAGTAATAGCAGGTCAAGAGTAATATTTTCAACTTTCCATGGTATTTAAAGTGAAATCTTTACTCAACTAAGGAAACTTTTGTTGAGTACAACTACTATACAGGAAGCCTGAATATTTTACTTCTGAACCATTCATGATAGTGGCTAAAATAACCTGATTTAACTGAACAGGTTAAGTATGCATTAATAAAGAAGTACACTGTGTTTGTAGTAATAGAAATATGTACTTCAGAGAAACAGATAAAAAGACACTTTATGATATCCACATCCACCCATATAAGGGAATAGAGTTGCCTATAATTATAACCTCTTGGCTTACCTCCTCAATCAGTTGCACTTTGTAAGAATGACACCTGAATAACCAAAAATCAGAACTAAACACAGTCAATATATAAACCCATGGTAGATTCAGTCTATTTTTGTCCCACAGGGGAAATGTTTTATATCACATGAGGCCCACTCCCTTAATACTACGAGATTCTTGGCCATAGACTTGGCCATATTAACTTTTTTCTCTCGATTCTTTTAAGCCATTTACAACAGGACCCGGGGTACTCAATCGATGGAAATCTATGATCGGTAAGGCAATCGATATCAATCGATAAAATTAGTTAATTGATGTCGGTTGGTATCGGCCAATCAATGACCAATCGATAGTCATATGAAACTCGTTCATTGATTGTCGTCGATTGGCAAAACAAGTAGCTCACAGTTTCTTAATTAACGTGAAGAATAAGTACCGCGTAGCACCCATACTCAAATTTAATACCACTTGCCATGGCGGACACGCAGAGAAAGTCTGAGTCGCAAGAAGTTCAACTGTCCATGAGCGGCATCGTTAAAGGCTACCACCGCTGCCGTTTTGAAGTGAATACTGGTGAGCTTTTTACTGCTTGCAATGCAAGAAGCGGGGAGAACGCGGAAACACACGCTTGCTCATGGGTCAGATTATAAGAATCATCCGTTCTCCATCTCTAAAATCCCATTATCCGGCTAAAGAGAAAATCACTATGTGCGCTAACACATGTACACCGTACTGGATTTCCAGAAAAAGACGGAAAACGAGTGGGAGTTGTCAACTACGACAACTTCAAATGGTGCAGTGTCAGATCGATATTGAAAGTAGTGGGAGCCATAAACGATGTGAAATGGCCATTACATGTTGATCTGTCTGAGGTTATAAAGCAGGTGCCGGCATTAGAGGACATGGATCAACCTCGTTCCCAGGACTTTTTCCCTTTTGCAAAGGTTGGACATGGATAAAGAAAGGAAGGCGCGAGAAGAACAACTTAAGAAGGAAGAGCGCGAGAAACAAAAGGAAGGTAGCGCCGATGATATGACGGTGAGATTACTGCGCGAGGTACCCGACGAAATGAAATGTCTTTATTCTCCTGTTAACGTTCCGTGCAATAAAATAAAATCTGTTGACAATCTGTACGTGAAAAGGTGTGATATGAAGTGCCTTTTCCGTTGGCTTGTAGATTGTGAAACAGGAAAAAATTTGCAACCAATTGATACCAATCGATGTCAATTAAGCTATCGATTGCTATTGGAAATCGATGGCAATCGATAAAAGGTCACAAGATCTACTTCATCAATTGGTCATCGATTATCAGTATCAATCGATTGATATTGATTGATATCGATTTTCATCGATTATCGATTTCATCGAGAAAGCCCTTGGACTGACACTGAGCACAGCCTAATCCTCGCGTAAGTCAGTTGATACAGACATAAGTAAAAGATGCACCAGTTACAAAAAACGAGGCACCATTTTAGAAATTGGGGCACCCTTAAAATAAAAACAACGCACCATATTTACAAAGAAAAAGCACAATTTACAAAAATTGTGGCTGCATTTATATAAAGAAAGCCACCATATATGAAAACAAAGGCACCATTTCATGAAAGGAAAGTCACTATTTACAAAAATTAGGGCACCATTTACAAAACTAAGGGCACCATTTATAAAAATTAGGGCACCATTTGTAAAACTAACGGCACCGTTTATAAAAACTTAGGGCACCATTTGCAAAACTAAGGGCACCATTTACAAAACTAAGGGCACCATTTATAAAAATTAGGGCACCCTTTACAAAACAAAGGGCACCATTTGTAAAAATTAGGGCACCATTTACAAAACTAAGGGCACCATTTATAAAAATTAGGGCACCATTTATAAAAATTAGGGCACCATTTACAAAATTAAGGGCACCATTTATAAAAATTAAAGCACTATTTACTAAAAAATAAAGGGGCTGAATTTTGGTGGTAACGGCACCTCATACAAGGGGGCTCGTTATATTGGGAGTCCTTTTTATGCATTTTGCTGTTGCTGGGTTGAAGAAATCGTTCATTATACAGGGTCTTCGTCATATAGGGGCTCGTTGTGTAGGGGTTCCATCATGTTTATTAGTTTTACCTGAACAGCTGTGACATCGGTTTGCCGAAATATTCTACAAGATAGTCATCTAAAGACTGCTTTACAGATCTTCCACCGTGATCATTTTTCCATGTGGTATTCATGTCCTCTGTAATGCTTGAAAAGTAGTCATCGCCAAGGGCTTCTTTTACGTATTTCTCTTCCAAGACACCTGTAATTAAGCAGGATTAATACTGGCGAATGTGCCTTTTTGCTTGCTGTTGAGACTGAAGTAACGATATGGTGAGGTTCACCTGTTTGGTGCAGGTAACAAACGTAGAAACGATGGACTTTGGACCGAACTGTCAAATACCTTTAGTACTGTCATGGATGCCAACTGCGTATGAACGATTTGCATCATTTATTGAATATAAAAAAGAGCATTATACACCGCCAATGGCGTAAAATGGCCTAAAGGTGAACTTTTACTGTCGCGTTATTTTTTCGTGCGCTCCCGGAAGTAAACTGTCTTACGTTCGTTTATAAGTAATATAAGTAGGATGCGCTGTATGAAAGGTTTGCGTTAAATCGAAATAGTTATAAGAGCGATTCGTTAAGTTGTAGCTGTGATCGCGCGCAGCGATAAAATGGTACCATGCAGAGTCTACGTCGTAAATTCTAAATTATACTGGTTATTAACATAATACAATACAATAACGAAATACCTACAAACCAAATTCAAACAATCCAAGCAAAATAAAATACATAGAACTAGACAGCTGAAAGAAAATAATTAGATAGGTATCGAAAACTGACCTGTCTCGTTCTTCAAAACGATGTTTAAATAATAACTTCGTAATGCATTCCGCGACCCGACGCAAGCCTCTTGACTGTAAACCATCCCATGCAATTTGCCCATCTTTACGTTTTCCATGTAAGTCAAAATCCCTTCCTTGTGTGTTTTCAACTTGGTCTCTAGCAGAGTCACGTCTTGCAAGCTTTCAGGCTTTAGACGTTTCAGCATGTCACGCAAATGTGTGCCAAGATTGCACATCGCTTGACGCCAACAGAAGAACGTTGATCCCATCATCCAGTGTCCGGCATAATAGTTCATCTCAAATGGTTGTCCGAACACCGTCGTCAGATAATGCTTTAGCTGTGTTAGTGCTTTCCTTTCTCGTGGTTTCAGCTTGTCGTAGTCCACTTTTGTTTGGGTCACCTCTTTCAAAAGATCCGATGCGGCGTCCGTGACTTGCTTGATGTATTCTGGGGTTGGGTTGTAAGCTGTGTATTTTTCCTTTATCTCATCTCTAGTCGCATCAGGATCATTTGGCAACTGGAAAGGGTGATTCTCGTAATAGCTCTTTTTTACGCGCGAGATAATGTCGTCGAGGCCGATCCGTTTAGCCTCCTCGGAGTACTCACAAAACTTTGCCTCTGAGGTTTGGCCGCCAGCGTTTCCAGGATCAGGTTTGTCGTCTTTCACTCCGCATTTTCTCTTCTTAGCTGCCAGAGCTATTAGCACGATTCCCACGATTAAAATGATTATAGCAATCGCAGCGAGAACAATCAGCAGAATCCTGCCCTTGGACAGCGCAGACTTGTTCCCTCCGAATTTAATCTTCTCTTCAGCCATCATTTGGCTTTTCTCTCCAGGACTGCCTGACATCTCTAAGATCCGGACTTCGCGTAAATTATGAAGTCTGGTGCTTATGGCTTTGCAAACTGTCTTTACAAGTACTTAACGGAGTTCTTGTAAGTTGTTGTTATATCCCAGATCAGCGCCTTTTAGCACTATACCGGCTAGAGGGAGTGCAGTTGTCTGTTATGATAATTTTGCTTGTATTTCAAAAACGCTACAATCTGCAAGTCATGCATGACTTAACTAGTGAGCTTTAGTCACGTTATTTTGGAAGTCTGTCATATGTTAAGTTGCTAAAATTATTCAGTCTTCCCTGACAACATACTTCACGAGGAATGAGAAATGAAGAGCAAGAAACGGAGAATCCTTTGGCGATGGGAAACAGAAACTTATCACTGCTGGGAAATGAAGAATAGGGAATAATAATAATTTAGTGTGTGCGGTGAGAAACGGAAATCACGTGCGCGGGGGGGGGGGGGGGTATTCAACAGGTGCTCAGGTAGGGAGGTGCGACCCGGGTGTTTAGACCCTGACCCTGTACATGTTTAAGACACAAATCTCTGTTTATGACAGAACAGTTGGACATTTGGTTTTTACAGAGCTTCTCTGAGACATTTAACCCAAATTCATACCATGTTTTAGCATGGAGTAACTAAAATGGACTAAAATGGAGTAACGATATGGGATTAACTGTTTCTTACTTTAATACATTGACAAATAAAAATCTATTTACAGCTTTATGGAGTGATTGAGCTGTTTGGGTGATTTCATATACCCTTAACTTTTTTAGAACAAAAAGTGATGAAATCAAGACCCCGTTCAAGACAAAAGCCGCTGAAAACGATATCTCATCGGGCCGCACGTCCCCGTTAAGGCCAGAGGCCAGGTGAGGGAGTAGCCTCCCCCCCGGATGGAAATGCAGGTGTCAGTTCGAGATAGAGGGGCATTCTAGATAACTAGGGTTCAAGGTAGCGCAGGTCTGCTGTCTATATAAAACTTTTTCTCCTTGATTTTTTTACCCCTGAGGCTCAGAGAATGACCGCCATCACGGCAACTACCATGCATGCTTGAAAAACAGGGACTTAAACAACCCAATCGGACATCTATCCTGGCAAAGTAAATTACAAAAGTAATAAAAAGTGCCCGTTTCAAACCAATTTCACGAAAGAAATTCTCTGTGCCTGTTGGCTTTCTTTGAGGTTTACCTTTGTAATGGAATACCATACTGAACCGAGACTGATGGACCTGCTCAGAACTTTATTTCTTGTTATTAACGTTAAAACGTTAATATTTTGAAGAACAACACAACAGTTTTTACAACATGTTTCGGCATCCCTGATGCCATCCTCAGTTGAAAGAAAAAGTTACAACAAAGTTATTTATATGCAATATAGTGATTAAAATTGTAAATGAAAATGTATAGGCAAGAGTGACAGGAAAAAAGCGTGATTATGTGAAATCTAAACAAACAACTTCAAATTAACATGTTTAACCTGTTGATTTCAAGTGGGCTTTTCCCAGTGGATATGTAAGGATTCTTTGATCTTTAGTTGAAAACTTGTAGTGGCGCAGTCCAAAATGCTGAAGCAATTGGTCGAACACAAATCGCGGCAATTTTCAGATTGTTGCAAGTGTTTGTACACGTGAGAGGCCCTATCCGTAGCTAAATGCTCACGTACACCTGTTGAAAAGTGGCGGGTGGTTTCACCGACGTAACAAGCGTTACAGCCTGCACATGATTAAAGATACAAAGAATCCTTACATATCCACTGGGAAAAGCCCACTTTAAATCAACAGGTTAAACATGTTAATTTGAAGTTGTTTGTTTAGTTTTCACATAATCACGCTTTTTTCCTGTCACTCTTGCCTATACATTTTCATTTGCAATTCTAATCACTATATTGCATATAAATAGCTTTGTTGTAACTTTTTCCTTCAACTGAGGATGGCATCAGGGATGCCGAAACATGTTTTTGAAACTAAAAAGTGTTGTGTTGTTCTTCAAAATATTAACTTGTTTCTTGCTACCAAGACCTTTTGGCAATAAAACGTTAATATTTTCACTTTTGGCAAAAGCCACTTTCTTGAATCCTGGACCGAACGTTTTCAATTGCCTTCCATCAAGAGCCATATGGCTCTTGCTCCCACTTATAAAGGTCTTGTTAACGGGCTATGCCCGAAACGTCTGCAATTTGATCAAACATTTTGGCAGCCCTTCTATTTCCATCACTGCACATATAGTTGTATGGCCGTGCTCACCACAAGTCTCCCATAGCTCAGTAGAAGAGCACCCGGGCGGCACCTGGAAGGTCATGGGTTCGACTACCGTTAGGGAGGATTAGATTTCTTTCTGTGTAAATCGATTTACTAAGAGCGCTTCTTTAGTAAACTGTTCATTTCATTCAAGTCGTTACTCCACTAATCGCATAAACTAACTACTACCAGCTCGTTTTGGAGTCTGCATTCAGAAATGGAGTCATACTGTTACATCAATCCCTGCTTATATCCATACTTCTTTCGAGGTAAATTTAGATAGTCAGTCAACCGTGCATATTAACACATTTTCCATTTTCAGAATATGAATAAATTTTCATAATAAAGCCACTGTATAAAGCTAGAGCATACTTCGGAAAAAGAATAATTCAATAAGAATTCGAAAGTGCCATTAGATTTGGTAATTCTTTATTGAAGAAAACTTTTAGTGAAAGGGCGCGCTACGTCGAAAGTTGTCTTTCTGCAACTCTACCCTCTATGATCAGTTTTCAAAGGAAATAGAATGTAGAAGATTGGAAGAACGCGAAACAACAAATTAATTGCTACTCGTGTTAGGTCAGCATTTTTTTCACTCTGTTTTACCAGCAAACATACTATTTAGGCCAAGGAACTTGGTAACGATAAGCTGAATGACAATGAATCAATAACGTTACAATAAATTCAAATTGCTGTGACTTGAAAGAACCTCTCTGGTGAAGAGGTACTATGTTTAGCTGGTTTAGCCTGACACGCAAAGAATAAAACTTTTCTTGTTTTCGCTTGGTTTACGAAAAGGAAAGTTTTAAAAACCTTTTAGTAGTTTAAGCTTATGATATATTCTCTGAAACTGATATAGTAAGTAATTGTAATCTTTTTGGACATTTCATCTCAGGCGAAACAACATCAAAACAGGAAAATGCTAATCAACGAGTTTAGCAACGTCATTAGAGTCGACAAACTTTATTGTGAAACTTTATTGTGATACATGAAGCTATCGAAGCGTAACTCAGGTGTAAACACGCAACTCTTTAACCCTAACCTAAGCGTTGGTTAACGGTTAACCGGAGCTTAACCGAAGTCTGACCGCTGGGACGTTTCTTAGTAATCACTGTTTGTTTTAGTAAGGTGCAACACAAGACAAAAGATCCAGTTTATCAATAACAGTTTGCGTGATTTGTCTGATCTCAGCGATGGCAGATAAACCTGGAGAGACAAGCCAAATGATGGCCGAAGAGTCACTTAAATTCGGAGGGAACAAGTCTTTGCTTTCCAAGGGTAGGATTCTGCTGATTGTACTAGCTGTGATTGCTATAATCATTTTAATCGTGGGAATCGTGCTAATAGCTCTGGCAGCTAAGAAGAAAGATTGCGATGAGAAAGAGGACAAACATCCTGGAAGCACTGGTGGCCAAATCACCTCAGCGTTTTGTGAGTACTCCGAGGAAGCTAAGCGGATCGGCCTGGACGACATTATCTCGCGCGTAAAAAAGAGCTATTACGAGAATCACCCTTTCGAGTTGCCAAATGATCTTGATGCTACTAGAGATGAGATAAAGGAAAAGTACACAGCTTACAACCCAACCCCAGAATACATCAAGCAAGTCACGGACGCCGCAAGGAATCTTTTGAAGGAAGTGAACCAAACAGAAGTGGACTACAACAAGCTGAAACCACGGGAAAGGAAAGCACTATCACAGCTAAAACATTACCTGAAGACGGTGTTCGGACAGCCATTTGATATGAACTATTATACCGGTCACTGGATGATGAAACCTTCATATCCCTCGCAGATATTCAACATTGGGAGACATTTGCATGGCATGCTGAAACGCCTTAAACCTGAAAACTTACAAGACGTGACCCTGCTAGAGACCAAGTTGAAAACTCACAACGAAGGGATGGTGAGGTACCTGGAGAACTTAAAGATGGGTAAATCACATGGGATGGTTTACAGCCAAGAGGCTTGCATTGCATCGCGGAATGTAATGAAACGGATTTATCTAAACATCGCTTTAAAGAACGAAACAGGTTGATATTAATTTTGATATTAGTATATTCTATCTGTTATTTTGCACGGTAATTAGCCTCTTTTAAAAGCCGTCATCTTATCTCGTCTTGTACAATGTCAACCCTTTCCAAACAAGACAGTTACTGTTAAAATTTTGATTTTATTGCGGTCGTTTTGCTTGGATGCACCTGAAATCGTGACAAACAGTGACTCAGCAGGGTGTTGTCGTCATGGTAACATTTTAATTAGATTGTTATGGCCCTTTTTAGGAGTTACATAAAACAAACGATTCCGAAACTAAAGCACTCAAAATTAACACGTGCAATACCCACAATTTGGATATTTCGATGCACCCCCAGAAGTAATTGTGGGAATCTTCGGATATCTTCAACGATGATCTGCCATCTTTGGCAAACTCTTAGGAAGACGCCAAGTTGTCTTCGGGCAATCTTGGGTATGCCAACAATTACAAAAATCTTCGGAAGTTGATTTAAGTTGTTATTGAAATTTCGTAGGAAATAATCGAAAGAAAGCCGTTGCCCCGTTGCACTTGGTCATCGAAGCGTTCCATTTTGCCAGATTCAATTACCAAACCCGTGATAATCATTCTGCGGTAGCGCGATGCTCTTGTGTTTATATTACTCCCTTCAAAGCTGACAGGTTATCGTAGTTTGCTATAAATTCTCGTTTCCCCCTTTTCTGATAAGTGAGCAAATAATAATAATAATAATAATAATAATAATAATAATAATAATAATAACAATAATAATAATACCGCACTTCAAAAATCTATTCAATGTTACTTCTTAAAATTGCAGGTGTTTTGGAAGAGAGGTACGTCAAAGGTGTCCTGAACGATGATTACTTTTCCAGCATTACAGAAGAAATGGATACCACGTGGAAAGCTGGCCACGAAGGAAAAAGTGTGAAAGAATCTTTGGATGATTATCTCGTAGAATACATGGGGAAACCCATCACGCAGCTGCTGAGGTAACTAAAATGAAATGTGACAACCGGCTCACATAAAATCGGACACAGGTGGTTTTCGTCTGATTATCGTGATGCACTAACACGTGTTGACGGGAGAAATGACTTGGAATAGCTTTGGTGAAGGACGATCTTTCCCCTCCGGCAAATTATCTTAGCCTTTCATAGAAATGCCTCAGTCATAGAAAGCCAAACAGTTTAGCGTCTTGTTTAAGTGTTACACTTCAAGTAAAGTACTACAGGGGCGGATTCAGGAAGATTCGATAGGCGGGGTACAAATGACACTAAAAAGGCCAAAGAAAGATAGCCCAGCTTAAGCAAATCTTTAGCAAATTTAAAACAACCGCTCAAGATTTCCCGGTAATATTGGTCTACTCTATTTTTCTTTCTTTCTTACTTTAAATTCATTTGATTATTTCAAAATCAAGAGTTTAGATTTGAACAAAGGAAACGGGGTTTATGAACCCCTCCCCTTCTCCCACGACCCTCTCCCTGTGTCCACCACTGCACCGTGCTAAGTCCCATTCCCGCTTCTTAGTGCTTTTAAGGAAAAGCTTGCTGTTTCAAATTGTTGTCAGGGTACTCCGCTAGTAACAGTACAAACGTATTGGTTTCATAAGAGTAGACTCGGCCGCATCTTAAGGAAGAATGTTAGGATTATCATGCTGGCACATTTCCCCCGGTAAACAAAAGTGTCTGCGTTTTTTCACAGGTATCTAGATCACGAGCATTATCGCCACTGCGTCCCAAGTAACGTTTCAAGTGGACTAGCTACTCTGCCACTGGATCATGTCTGGGTTGATGGCAAAGAAAACACATCTTGGCTAACAAACAAAATGCTACCTACGGGTGAGAAGCTGGATGGTAAAATGGCGTACTCTATGATACTGCCATATTTTACCACCAATGAGATGACACCAGATGATGTTCACAATCTGGGATATGAGCAGCTGAACAAGCTTTATCCACAGGTTGGTACATTGAAGTACTTCCACATGGTATGTAATTCCTATTGCGCTGATAAACTTTCAAAGTGCTTCAGATACTCGATTCCATAATTCTAGAAAGACCTGACCGTGCGTCAGAGTGCTCGTTTACCTAAATTAATAAAACATTAGACAAACTATCTAAGGTTAAAATCACAGCATTTGTCCAATGACCGCATGGGCTCTGTTAGAGCACGTTAGCTAGTGTAGCTCAAAGTCGGGCCGGTTACTGACGAAGTTTATACGATGTTTAAAAAAAACCGCGGCGTAAACCAGTTTCAAATTGGAACAACACTAATCTGATTTATAATAAAGTCCCGATATAACGCGCGCTCTGATTGGTTGAAACAGCGTGCTTTATCAGGTACAGATGCACGGAGTAGCCCGTGACGCCATTCTGCGCGCGCTGGCAAGCTGAAAACCTTTCTTGCGCGCGCTTGCAAGCTATGAAAAAAAAACTTGATTTCTTGCAACTAAAAGCCAGTTTCTTTACAAATGTGAGCAAAGCTATATTATAAAACAACTAAAAAAAGCAAAAACCGTGCTTTGTTCTGTGATAAAGCACTCAAGGAAGTGACGAGAGCACTCAAGAAGTAGGGAGAGGCACTCGCCTGCGGCTCGTGTTCACCCTACACTTCTTTCGTGCTCTCGTCACTTCCTTGCGTGCTTTATCACAGAACAAAGCACGGTTTTGGCTTTTTTTTTATTTGTTTATTAAACGTTATTCACTGCGAAAAACGACAAAAGGGCATATGGCAATTCAACTCGCCTGGCGACTAGTGACCTGCTTATAAACAGACTTTTTGCGCCGAAAAATGGCATAGAAATGCATTCTCGATTGCTTGAATATTTTGGTCCGTCTTCCGCAAACTACAGCGTCCAATCAAAGCGTCTGTTCTAAGACCATGAACTGAATGTACGTCGAGTACATCTAATTGTGCATAATTTTTGATTTGTTATAACCGAGCAATTTCCCCGTTTGTTTACCGTAGGCCGTGGAAGTGGCTAAAAGCGTTACTGGAAAGGACAACGAAACTGAAGCCGTCAGAGAATTCCGAAAGAAGCTAGACTCACCTGATAATTACTTCAATAACGAAGCTTTTCCCGCCAACGAGTCAGATGCTCTGGCACATGCGCGATGCAGCACTATTGACGGAGCCAAGAAATATTGTCCAATGAGGTGGAAAGCTCTACAAAGCTGGTTCAAGGATGCTAGAATGGTAAGAGATCAACCTAATCGATTTTTGGAATCAGCTGAAGATGAATATGGAATCGTTTCCGAAGATTATTGTTATTTTTCATGTATTTACCTTCGCTTATGGCGATTTTAAATATTAAATTTATTCCAAAATCGAGGGCACTTCACTACTCACTAATTTCAGAGTTGAGCGAGGTCTTTAGTACATCGAGAAACTGATTCAGTTGTACTGAAGTCATAATTCTTGCCGACGTGCTCGGAATTGAGGGTTCTTTCAAAGAGAAAACGGATTGTATTACTCTTTGTATACAACTTATTATAGCATAACTTTCTACAGTTTCACTTTTAGTCGTAGTAATTTTCGTTTTTTTTATAGTTGATGCCCTATAAGTTTTAATGGTATTTTTAATTCAATTATTGTAATGCACATTTGAAAACTCCTAGTTGATACTTGTGCAATATAAATTTCGTAAATTAAATTAAATTAAATTAGATGGCTGAACAGGAAAGAAGTAAGCCTGAATGGCGAGTTTTATCCGAGATTCTCATTCCCTATAATGTTTTATACTAATGATGGTATTGCATGTTGGAAGAGGTGATGACAGTAACGAGTAAGATCAATAACATTTGCTTTGACTCTGTTCTGTTTCAGGCAATGAGCTTGTTATACCCCAAAATAGTTGATTTGTTCCACTTTGCTGGAGATAAGCAGACGATGCCAAGCTGTCCAGTCGAGTTACGACCTAGCCTCAACCCGTCCGCGGCTTCACCGAGTTACGATGAAAGTGATCCGATGTGCTTGAAGCCTGCACATTACAATCTCCCGTTCTTCCTGAACAGGTTTGGTCCCAAGTCTTCTGAATGGAGCATAAATGCACATGAAGCGCGACCAGGCCACCATATTCAGGTAACGTTATGCACTTATTGAGTGGTTGGGAGTGCCGGTACAAATCTGTTTGGATCTTTGATCTCGTCGTTTACTTTTAACCAATGTATTGTTCCACCAAGGGTCGGATTATCGGTTGATAGCTTCACCTGGACATTTGACGTGAAGAAATATTACAACAAGAAGCGAAGAAATTTTCAGACAGGTAGTCCCGATACCCAGACAGTCCACTGTCCTCATTAAATTGTTCTCCACGTATAAAACCGACTGACTTTTTTTACGAAGGACCTTTTTTCTGCGAATCATAAACGTGTAGATAAGTTTCACCCAGCATAACAGACAATATTTTGCCACATTTGAACCTCTATAACAAGCTACAAACTTGTGTTTTTGTAATGTACAGTGGAAACACGTTAATCATTAATACGGCCTTAAACGGGCAACAGACATCTAGCCATATTAGCAAGGTGATCGGTTATCAAGGGGTTTGTTTTGATTCACATTAAAAAAATTGCTTGAAAAAATAAATTGAAAATCAGCGATACAAAAAGCGACAATAAATTGGTCGTAATGACGCGATCCCGTGTTCACAGGGTGACCGAGCTTTTTTTTTTTTTGGTCTTCTGGGGCAAATTCGCCCCTCCTTCTTAACTCCTAGAATGTTAAAGCTATGACAACGAAACTTAGAGGGTAAATAGTATGTCCAAAACTCTTTCCTTTAAGGTCTGCAACATGAGCTGGTGACGTCATATGATGTAAGAATTACGTCATGTTCTTAAACGGCAGCCATCTTGGATCCGCCGTCTTGGATTTCTTGATTTTTTCAGAACCTTTGAAAAGCGCTAAAATTGACCAGAAAGTAATCAAAAACAATAAAAGAACACGAAAATGATCTTCAAATGTAAGACTTACTTCACAAAAGTTAAGATATTTCTACAGAAAGATGAAAATTCAAAATCTGAAAAACGGGCCTGTCAAAACGTGGTTGCCGTGGTAACGTCAAACTTGATGGAGATGGACTTTCTACGCCAAATTGTTCCCAGATAAATTTTAGGAAAAGTCACCTAGTTTAAAACGTCCAAAGTCCGTGCGGGCAGAATCCGCTCCCCCTACCCCCGGTTTGAATAGGTAAGGCCAGTGTCCACTGTATGAACATTTATTTCTCAAATTTTAAAATCAATTTAGAACATGGCAGAGAATGAGCATTTCCTGGACACATGCGGTGGTGTGATTAGTTGGTTAGCCTCTAAAACATACTACACAGCGTATAACGAAGGATGGGCTCTTTACGCCGAGAATCCACTGATATCAGATGATACGGATGTTTATGACGATGAACCCATGCAAAAACACGGCATGTTAAAGTGGCAGGTGAGTAAAAATGTAAAAATAAAATACTTCAGGTGCAACAGGTGCACTCGATAAAATATGGCATTTTGTTTGCCCGCGGTTAAGCTGGGCACGATTTTGAATATGGGATGGGAGGAGTGGAGAATATAAATAATGCTGCACTGCTCTAAATTGCACTTGTGGTTTGATCTTTTTGATTAGCCGAGGAGCTTGAAAAAAATATATATAAAAGTGGACTAGTTAGCACATTGGACTTTCTATCCGATTTCGATCTCGATTCGATTCGAAGATCGTTCGGTGTCTCAAGGCCTATCGTGTTGTTTCCTTAGGCCTCGATCAAAATGATTTGCCATAGTTGAATACATCTACGCCGTATACGAACGTATATGACACTGTTTACAACTTAGAACAAAAGAAACGTTGAATCAATACCATTCAACAGGGTGGCCTGAGAACAAAAGAAAAGTTGAATCAGTACCAACGTTTGGCACATTGTTGAATACAGCTTCGTTGTGCGCTGTTGAACGAGATAGCCAAACGCGTTTAACATTGTTGTTCGTATCTGAGAACAAAAGAAAAACTGAATCAATACCATTCCACAGGGTGGCAAACGCGTTTAACATTGTTGGTTACAACTGAGGACAAAAGAAAAGTTGAATCAATACCATTCCACAGGGTAACCAAGCGCGTTTAACATTGTTGTTTACAACTGAGAACAAAGGAAAAGTTGAATCAATACCATTCCACAGGGTAACCAAACGCGTTTAACATTGTTGTTTACAACTGAGAACAAAAGAAAAGATGAATCAATACCATTCCACAGGGTAACCAAACGCGTTTAACATTGTTGTTTAGAACTGAGAACAAAGGAAAAGTTGAATCAATACTATTCCACAGGGTAACCAAACGCGTTTAACATTGTTGTTTACAACTGAGAATAAAAGAAAAGTTGAATCAATACCATTCCACAGGGTAACCAAACGCGTTTAACATTGTTGTTTAGAACTGAGAACAAAGGAAAAGTTGAATCAATACTATTCCACAGGGTAACCAAACGCGTTTAACATTGTTGTTTACAACTGAGAACAAAAGAAAAGTTGAATCAATACCATTCCACAGGGTAACCAAACGCGTTTAACATTGTTGTTTACAACTGAGAACAAAAGAAAAGTTGAATCAATACCATTCCACAGGGTAACCAAACGCGTTTAACATTGTTGTTTACAACTGAGAACAAAAGACAGGGTGACCAAACGCGTTTAACATTGTTGGTTACAACTGAGAACAAAAGAAAAGTTGAATCAATACCATTCCACAGGGTAACCAAACGCGTTTAACATTGTTGTTTACAACTGAGAACAAAAGAAAAGTTGAATCAATACCATTCCACAGGGTAACCAAACGCGTTTAACATTGTTGTTTACAACTGAGAACAAAAGACAGGGTGACCAAACGCGTTTAACATTGTTGGTTACAACTGAGAACAAAAGAAAAGTTGAATCAATACCATTCCACAGGGTAACCAAACGCGTTTAACAAGTTGAAGTCAACAGTGTTGACCCTGTTTGTTTGAGGCCTTAGACGAGAAACTTT
Source organism: Siderastrea siderea (assembly GCA_964030785.1). Lineage (NCBI taxonomy): Eukaryota > Metazoa > Cnidaria > Anthozoa > Scleractinia > Rhizangiidae > Siderastrea > Siderastrea siderea. The sequence goes on along the minus strand of OZ034966.1, from coordinate 77,826,053 downwards.
ACTCTACATTGTCTCCCTTCATCCAGGTGCACAAATGGGTACCAGGGACAAAATGTTAGGGGGAGGGGGGCACTTTCCCTCGTGGAACATCCGGAAGGAGGTAGTAATACTCCTAGTCACTTCATACTGCCGTGTCCCGTGATGGACTAGCTCGAGTAGTATCGTTTGCGGCCTGTTTACGACTTAACCTATGTTGAAAAAGAAAGAAAGATTTCGAATAAACATCTATCTAAAAATGTTAAAAGGGTCTTTTTTTTATTTTAACATCAGATCTGGCGAGCGATAAGGATGATTGTAGACACAGGGCTTCACTACAAAGGAATGAAGAGGCACGAAGCCATTAAAATGTTTGCAGATAAAGCTTGGGATGACACTGACTTCAATGCGAAGGAGGTAAGAACATCTATCCGCTATGATGATGACCGAGCAAGGTTTCTCGAGTTCATCGCTTGGGTCTTGGAAAAATCTCTAGAAACTGATTATGCTCTTGATGTTCTAAGAAGCATTTCCTGTGCGAAAAAGGTATAGAGTTTTAATTTTAGCACAGTTTTGACTCAAAAACATAATATCCTCATAATATCCTTCAAAATTCCGAAGTTGGTATTCACGTCTTATCCTCTTACACGCACACAACCAAAACCTATGATTCCTCTGTTTGAACACAGGTGACTCGTTACCAGGGCTGGCCAGGCCAGGCTACAGCGTACATGGTGGGTAGATTAGGAATTCTACAAGCCAGAGAGAATGCGAATTCTGCTTTGGGGAAAAAATTCAACCTGAAAGATTTTCATTACCAGGTAACACAATTTAGATGTTGCGCTATTTATCGATGAGTGTATTGTCACCGGAAGTGAAATGGCGGAAAGAAAGGTGGGGGAGACTATCAATACTTATGTGTTGATTTTCTCTCGCCCTAACCCCCCCTTCCCCCAATCTGCCTCTGTGCCTCCGAGGATGTAAATAAATGGAAACTGGCTTTCCGTCGTCATAACAACATGTTAGTTACAAAAATCGCTTCCAAAAAACAATCAAGGCTTAGGCGAATGAGTCCAAGGCCAAACGTGGAACTTTGCATGAGTCGAACCTAATGCAAATAAGCTATGGAGAACAGGAAGGAGAATATGCATTTTCATATCAGGGCTTTAAGGGTCAACAACGTTCAACAAGTTGAACGATATTATTTCACTTGTTGGATATTTTCTCATCTTTTCTGTTCAACAGACTAGAGCCTGCTTCTATTTCTCTTCTTAACGTTTAAAATGTCGAATGACCGACTTTAACATTCAACATAGGGAATTAATTTATATAGAGTACGAAGAACGGATTTAATTTATTTTCATTTGTAAAGTCTCGACCAGCTAATTCAAATTTCTTTCTCGAATTCCTTGTTTGAATCACTTCTGCTTCGTGATTTGTAAATTTCGACTTACATTTGGTTGTTTATCAAATTCCTTTTCAGGTTTTGTCGCAAGGACCTTCGCCTATTGCATTCGTGCAGGAACACATCAAGAAGTATGTCGCATGCGTGAAGGAACCCGATAAAGAAGGTTGTTCCGACATTCTGAATCCTCCTGAGAGAGCCCCGGCTAAGAGCGGCGAAAAGAAACCTGGGATGGAGCTGTATTTTGAAGCAAAAAGACATTACGCTTAGAACAACATTAAACTGATGCGCCTCAAAGAATAGTCTTGTAACTTTTCTTTACATGAGAAAAACTGAAAGGTGTAATGTAGTCATTTGAATAGGCAAAATATGCATTCTTTTAGGAACGTTTTGGCGGGAAAACGAACGCGCCACAATATCCCAACCCGAGCATACGCGGATACAATAGTTCCCAGGTCACCTCACCACAGCTATTCCGTTTTCAGTACCAGTAGCAGTACGGTGGGGGTAGTGGTAGTGGTAAACTTTTATTTATCCACAGAATCCATACATCACATCAACGCGCTCTTCCAAAGAGCCATGCGAGTCTACTAACTTCATACCTACAAGCGAACTAATAATATCTAATCTATTCATTTATCTATTCACCATGATGATGATAATAAGGAGGAGAAGAGGAGGAGGAGGAGAATATACAGGCATATAACAAAAACTGCCCTAATAATGCGTCAATAATAAAATATAAAGCACTAGCGCAGTTCAATTATTCGCCATCTCTAGGAAAGTATGCCGTTTAATTAAAAGTGACCACATTCTTGTGCGCTGCGGTGTAAATTGTGCTTCACTTACTGAATAAAGTCTATTCCGAGAATGCGTAACCGGCACACACGAAAGTTCACGAGAAGTTCTGTAACTGTTGCTCTTGTTTATTCGCCAAGTTACCTATGCTTTCCTTAAGTCCTGTGGGCTTTCAAAGAGCTTGAGCCTGGTCAACTTTTGACAGTGGATGAGAGCTGAAACTCTCGCTGTCGTTTTGCTGGTGTAGGAAGCGTTTCCATGGATTTTGGTTCATATTTTACTCTCGCGCGGCTAAAACGGGAAAAATGCTTCCAACGCGCCGAAATATTCACAACGCTTGCTACGCGAGCAAGCTGTCTTTTGATCTTCAGGACTCCAGCTCTCTCCTCGACTCTCAAGCCCTCTCAAAGAGTTCGAAATCTCAGTTCATTTACTTCACCAAAATCAGCGAGAGCTCAAACTCTCGCTTTCCTTGACCGCTACATGTTATATACTCTCCGTCATCGACAATCGTGCGCTCCCATCAGGTTTGAATCTGCTAAACAAAGTGTTTGAGAATCGATGTTTCCATAAACACACCCAGTCTGGTATGACTGTCGACTTTAATAGTGCCATGGCTTTTATCCACTTCTGTTCCATTTTACCGAATTTGAACGCTCATCAACTTGCGATCTCTCTCGATCTGGGCTTAAGACACCACATCCACTAATTGAAGAGTGCCCCTAAAACGTTTTTGTTATTATTATTATTATTATTATTATTATTATTATTATTATTATTATTATTATTCCAGGACAGACACAGCTGCTTATTTCCATTTTTTTTAATTCACCAACTGATCTTCAGATTTGTCAGTTGAAACGTACTGTGTCCCAGTGACGAAATCGTGTCATAGCGCAGATATACACCCAGTTAAAAAGCGTCGATTATTTCTTACGTCAAGAGCTAAAATCAGCACGCTCGTGTCTTTGTGTTTGCTCAGGTGCAATCTTCTTCAAAGAATTCCTGAGTTGGGTGATGGATTCACGTGTCACTCGCGAGTTTAAACAGATTTCTTGGAAGGAATTTTTGATGCACCTAACAGAAAAGAGATGCAGAAAAGAACTAATATTAGACCTTACAATCGCTTTTTGTTGGTTTGTTTGTTTGTTTTTAAACTTAAAACGAGGGCCTCTCAAGAACAATCCGCACGACTTTTCTTAAGGCTGAAGGGGTTACATATAAGCAATCTACTTACCGTCGTGATAATATCACATTCTCCAGTTCGTGCGATTTTTCAGCAGCCATGCAAAGGATTTCGCTCGGAATTCCTGCTAAGCGAGCCACATTTAAACCGTAGCTTCTTGCTGCAGCTCCATTCACCAAGTGATACAAGAAAGTGACACAAGGAACGGTGCTTGCCTCCCCTCCCTCGGAGGAATGTGTGGTGCCAGCCTCCCCTCCCTCAGTGAATTGTGTAGCAGCCTCTCCTCCCGCAGTGGGGTTACTTTGCCGCTCTTGTTCCTCTTGTGACGTCATAAAGGCCATATGATTGTTGGTTACTTGCTCTGGGAAGATGGCTTCCAACTCAGCTAGTGACGGATAATGTGTTACGAATAAAGTGAGGCTTCTCACCTGTTGGCAAATAAGTCACGATTTTCTAAATTGGCTTCAATCTTTATTTTACCACTTAAAAATCTTTAAATTAAAAGTACGTACATAAAGCCCGTTGACAGCGGACGGTCTTAACACAGCTGTAGTTTATTGACACAGAAGTAACAGCAGTTACTTCTGTCTAGAGGAAACTCAAGAACTGCGTTAACTGGTCATTTTGTGATGGTTTTTCTTGGATTTTCCACCATTCTTCGTCGAGCTGCGCTTCATGGTATCTTCGAACTCGTTTAATTCTAAAACTTAAAACCAGTGCTGGAAATAACAGTCGGTCATCGGACATTGTCCGACCAAATTTCGAAATTGTCCGACCAATTTTGCCATATGGTCGGACATGATTTCCGAACACGAAAAACGTCTGTTCCATTGAAGATTTTATTTAGTGATTACATTTGCTTTAAAACCATATTGAAATGATAACTGATAGTTCGTTTGTACAGTATAAGTCTTGTCTTTTTGACGTTTCCCCGTACATTAGTCCGTTCTTACGGTATTAGTCTTCTCTGGACGTTTCTCCATATCATAGTACGTTCCCATCTCTTTTATTACTGTTGTCATATCAATGGTTCTCGGTTCGTTAGTTCGTTTATACAGTATTAGTCTTATCTTGTCAAAGTTTCTCCGTACGTTAGTTCGTTTTGCAGTATTAGTCTTATCTTCTCAACGTTTCTCCGTCATTAGTTCATTTGTACAGTCTTGATTAGTCTTATCTTCTCAACATTTCTCGCTACGTTAATTCGTTTGTACAGCATTAGTATTCTCAAAAGTTATTCACCTTCATTAGTTCATTTGTTCAGTTACTGTATTAGTCTTATCATTCTTCTCAACGTTTCTCCGTTCGCTATTTCGTTTTTACAGTATTAGTCTTGTCTTCTCAACGTTTCTCTGTACGTTAGTTAGTTTGTGCCGTATTAGTCTTGTCTTCTCAACGTTTCTCCGTACAAAACTGTAAATGGTTTGAACCCAGGAGTCATATCATAATTCGGTAAATTGTGATCGTCCGGGTGAGTGTAGTCCTGAGAAGGACTGTTTGAGGTGACATTGACTGACGTTTAGACAACCTGAGCGGAAGTCATCATCAGTGTCAAGTGAACTGTGAATCGTCAGTAGATGTTATAAGTCTCTCGTCGTTGTCCTGATTGGTCGACGATCTCGTGATGTTATTGGTCGTCTGTCAGTGAAGCCGTGATGTTATTGGCTGTGAAGACTGTTAAATGTGATTGGTGCGTTTCGATCCGTCTTTTGTTAGTCAAATGTCCGTTGGTCTACTGTTAGTCAAATAAGTCGGTTTGTCTATTCTTTGTCTGTCTTGTTATTGTCGGCAATCAGTCGCTTGTAAGGTGCAGGTAGCTGTTGGCAACGGTTCAGTGGTGTTTGTTCTAAGTTAGTAAACCAGCTTTCCAGAGTGATTCGTTGATAGTAGTCCGTACTGTAGGTAACGCATTCAGCAGAGTCCCAGTCAATTCTGTGGTTTGTTTTTAAATGGTGCTCAGCAATGTGATTGTTGATATCACCATTTCTAGTCGCTCGTTTGTGTTCAGTCAGTCGGACGTTCAAATTTCTGCCGGTCTCACCAATATAAGTGGCCCGGCAGTCGCAGCATTTGATTTTATAAACTGCTCCCCGTCTGTCGCTCGGTTCGTCTTTATCTTTAACGTTCGTCAGTAGCTGTCGTAAAGTAGTGATAGGTTTGTGAGCAACACGGATGTTGTAGGGTTGTAGGATTCGTGCGATAGTTTCAGAAGTCCCTTTGACGTAAGGTATGGTTGCAGTAGTGACGGATGTCGTGTTAGTGTTCGTAGCGTTTGGTTCGGAGTTTCTGTAAGTGTTGTGTGTAATAAAGTCCCGGGACTTTATTTACCGAATTATGTTTCTCCGTACGTTAGTTCGTTTGTGCCGTATTAGTCCTGTCTTCTCAACGTTTCTCTGTACGTTAGTTGGTTTGTGCCGTATTAGTCTTGTCTTCTCAACGTTTCTCCGTACGGTAGTTCGTTTGTACAGTAATTAGTCTTATCTCAACGTTTCTCCGTGTCATCTTCTCCCCCAACGTTTTTTGGTACGTTAGTTCGATTGTACAGTATTAGTCTTATCTTTACAATGTTTCTCGATAGTGTTATCTTCTCAACGTTTCTCCGTACGGTAGTTCGTTTGTACAGTAATTAGTCTTATCTCAACGTTTCTCCGTGTCATCTTCTCCCCCAACGTTTTTTGGTACGTTAGTTCGATTGTACAGTATTAGTCTTATCTTTACAATGTTTCTCGATAGTGTTATCTTTTTAACGTTTCTTGGTACGTTAGTTCGTTTGTACAGTGTTAGTGTTATGTTTTCAACGTTTCACCATACCGGTTAGTTCGTTCGTACCCTCTACCGTATTATGCTTTATCTTCTCGGCACTTCTCGGAAGGTTAGTTCGATCGTAGCGTATTAAATAAATCTTGTTTTACGGCTGTTTCCCGTGACGTGGAATGCCCATACGGTACCAGTCTTGCCGTTCAACATTTATTCGCATGCATTCCTTCTTTTTCGTAAGTTAGTTTGTCCACATGATATACGTCTTGTCATCTCCACGTTTCTCCACATGTCAGTATGTTCGAACGTTTTTAGTCGTCTTCTCGGCGTTTTTCATACGTCAGTACGTTATTACTGTGTTATTATATATGTAAGTACTACATTGTATTTTCTACGTAATGACTTAGACCATTACAGATGCAAGAAGTAAAAGTTACATTGTTGCACGAGGCATTTATGTTATGCAGAGTTCAATTCTCTCGTTTTTAATCAATGTGTCGAAATGTGACAGATGTAGTTTTTCAAAACTGTCAGGGATAAATATCTGAATCGAGTTTTTTTTTATTTAACAACCATGAAAGCTACGCAAAAGAACTGACGACGTTTCGATGATGGATGGATCTCATTATCAAGACAAAGTACAAGTTTAATGTACAAACAAAATAATTCTACTCGCCCAGCTCAGTTTTGAATTCCCTGACTTTCAGTCAGGCTAATAGTAGATAAAATAGCCATTTTTGGAGGTACAAATGTAGCCTTACACTGGTTTTAACACTCAATAATTACTGTTCAGGACTGTATCTATCAACCACTCCGATAGCTCCAATGCAAGAGATTTCAATTCACTTTCATACTATCAATCTATCAAGCTTTTAACAGTATTTTCGCGTCAACAAGTACTAGTCTCGCACCTCCGATCTACAATCTACCTAACGTCGATTCCGAGAGAAAATAAGCCAAATATGGCAAAAATCCATGCATTACACGCATGCCCGGTGCACGCAACAATGTCACACAACACCAAAATGTGTCACGAAATATCTCAACACAAGAAAAATGTCTCGCTTTTCGAATTTCTACAATTACTTTGAAAAGACTTTGACAAGAACCTTCAATCAAATACGTCAGTGATAACACTAGTGAGAAACTGAACTCAAGCACCCGCGGGTATGAAGGAAAAGAAATTTAAGGCTTGGTATCAGAAGTCAGTAGTATCATCTAAACAATAACTAATTGTAAAATAAACATTAATATTTTGTGGCGAATAGATAAACAAAGTATAGTCTTTCAGAGTGGTGTTCAACTCCTATTCTAAATTGCATTATAAATCAAGTAATTCAGATTGACACAAGTTTCTTCTTGTTCGTATGCAAATTACATTATGCTAATTAGTGTCCGATCAAATTTGTAATATGTCCGACCAAACTGAAGATTTGAAAGGACACATGTCCTGCTAAGTAAGAAAAATTATTTCCAGCACTGTAAAACTAGAGAACAAAAACAAGTAGACAAAAGTTTGTTCAACAAACCATAGCCGCGTGATTTCGGGTAAACGCAAAGGGGGAGGGGAGGTGGGGCACCTCCTTATCTCCTCTCACGTGCAACTCACGTGCAACTCACGTGCAACTCGCACTTTCCCAAAATCGAACTCTACAGTGGCCCTTGCGTAGCGCTTGCCACCCAGGCGAAAACACAAACAGAAACACCAGTACCTACCTTACTAATGAAGTGGTGAAGCGTAGCATAAGCAATAGCCGTACCGTCATGGGTACTAGTGCCCCGGCCTAGCTCATCCAAGATGACCAGTGACTTTGGAGTGGCCTGGGCGATAATCTCAGATGTTTCCTGTTGGTATGAAAATAAGTCAATCGTTGTTTTACCCGGCACTGGTTACATCATCACCCTAGTTATGTTAGCATGCGTCACGCACATTAGTTAGCTCGCCGTTGCCCTGTTCTGTCATTCACAAGCTTTAGTTTCCGGTAATCAGTCTTTTCTGCTTTGTAACAATAAACTCTAGTTGGTCCAAGCTGATCTTGATCCATGGTTAAATGCAAACGATTGTAGCGACCTAGAAAAGACACCTAACCTTTCTGTGCAAAATCAACTTTCTTCCTTAAGAAGCTGAATGGCCCTATGAAACGCGTCCTTGCGCCTTTGATATACAGTGGACGCCCGCTATCTCAAATCCCCCATTATTTCGAACTGATGCAGCTGATTTGGATTTGTTTATTATCATCATTGTTTATCATCACTTGAGATGGCTCCGAAATAAAAGTCTGAGTCCACTTGCCCACTTGTTTCAAACTGCGGTAAAATGAATCACCGCTGCACAACTATAATAAAGTTCTCCTCCACATAGCAAAAAATTCGAATCCTTGCAAAAAAACTTAAAATTTAGCAAGAGAACGTAATTACTTACAATTGTAACGAAGACGAAATACCTGTAGTTCGACCATGAACGTACTCTGTCCTTTGTAAATATTGTCCGTAGCTCCCATCCTATAAAAAGACAATTTAAAAAAATCCGGAAACGCTATAGAAACTTATGGGTTATAAAGTTACTAACTTACATAACTTGTATAAATTAAACTTACTGACAGAAAACTGAAAAAAAAAAAAAACTACGAAACCATATGCAGTAGAAACTTACAGTATAAATTAAGATCAATAACTCAACTACAATCTGCATTTCTTAAACTTTTATTAACTCTGACTTATCTGTAGCTGTATGTTAGGGGAGATTTGTTTTTACCTTGTAAAAACTGCGTCCAGAACTCCAATCTGGGCCTCCTCGGCTGGCACGAACGAGCCGACCTGGGCTAGAATAACAATTAGGGCAACCTGTGGATGAATTGGATTTTACTCTTTGTTACCATATCAGCCTAGTAGCCAGGCGTTCTTCTCCCGCGCACTTGACTTGGCGCGAAATGTCATGACGTCAACGACTGAGTAGCCCGGCGTGCCATTCGGTGACGTCACGTAATTTCGCGCGCCAAGTCGAGTGAGCGGGAAGAAAAGGCCTGGGTACTTGGCTGTGACGGTATCAGTTATCAGTTTAGGCTACTGAATTCAAATTTCCAGTTAAACGAGTTTGGGTACCCTGTGGAATGACACTACTGATTCTCAAGGACCTTGAGTGATGTTGAATGGTGTTAAAGTTTAATTGCCATCAAACTAATACAAGACAAGTCTTCACGTTTGCTTTCTCGTTAGATTCGTTCGTTCTTCCACTCCGTGGGTTCACTCGCGTGTCCGCTACTGCCTGTTTACTCGTTCATGTTCGCTTCTTTGTTCTTTCTATGCCTCACCGAACTTGAATCTTCCACTGGTTCTAAAGCAGCTATCAAGTTAACTTAGTGTGCCTGTACAGGACATGAAAACAAAAGAAAAGAAGCGCGAAAAGGAGAGAAGGCAAGAAGGTGGTATTTGTATCATCACCTGCTTGATGTACGAGCTCTTTCCACCCATGTTAGGTCCAGTAATTGTCATACAACGATTGGTGTTCACCTGAAAATAAACCAAACTTCAGTTGAATCTTTGCGGTACAAAGGAAAACAACAGCGATTCACAAAAAAGAAAGCAATTGGCTGGCCCGAGTTGAAACTTTAACCTAAACTATGACATGAACCAGATGCGTGAAAGATCACGTTACATACAGTTAAAACAAAAGCAGAGTTCCTTCCAAGAATAAAAAGTGAAGTTCTTATTCACTAGCAACATTTCAACCACATCATACAAGAACGAATCATCTGTATTAACTCACATTCATGTGTGTATCATTAGGAACAAACTGTTCATTCTCTCGCAGCAGGTGATCTATCACTGGGTGTCGTCCTTGTTTGATATAAATATGCGCTTCACAGTCCTTCACAACAGGTCTGTAAAAGGTACAAGCGAGTTAGCCGGTGAGTTCCACTTAAGTGAACTAAACACAAGTAATATGACCATATTCGTATTTAAAGGACTGACGTGGCATCTTGCCAAACACCAATATTTTTCACGAAATCCCCCTGAGGTCGTGTTTATGAAGTTTTCGTGCACTAAGGAAGGTTTTCTTGCTTTTCCAAACCAACACAGATCATGTCTGCTGAGGAAGGCATAATTATCCCACCGCCGTGCCAACTAAAAAAATTCTGACTGGCAGTGCTACGACTGGGACCTTAAGTTCGTAGAAATACACTGGGAGAGGACACCAACAGCCCCACCCATCCCACCCTTGACTCCCTCTTATCTCTGCCTATGTTTCATTTGTGGAGGAGCAGCGGGAAAGTAATGTCAAACTGAGGCCCCATCCACATGTACCATTTCTAATCGTTTTTACTTTGATTTTTTATCCAGTTAGGCCTCCCGTCCACACATACACGAACGAAAAAACGCTTCCAGAACGGAGAATTTCAAAACCGTTGTCCAACTGAAGTGGAGATTTTTGAAAAAAGAAATTTATCGTTTGAATGTGGCAGGCTGAAGTGGACAGCAGAAACGGTAAAAAAAAAAAAAAGATTTTTTTAAACACAGTTTGGCCTTTCGTTCACACGGAAACGATCGAAAATGGAGGTTTTCGAAAACGATGAAGTTAGTCATATGACTTGTAATAAGGGCGGCCGATCGAACAGTGCGGGAAGACCTATCTCCCATGAACAAAGCTTTCATCTTTACACAAAAGTGTTTCTGGAGCTAACGTGAGCATATCACGGGACACTTCATTCCACACCATTATCAAAGATCACATAAAAAGCCCATACCTTACAAAACCTGGTTGCTTGGTAACAGTAGCCAATGAAAACAAACAATCTAGTGTAGCGATACAGTGCACAGCCCGGCGATATCTAGTACAACCCTCAGAGAAGAGCGTCAAGAATTCCAGCCATGCCTCCTGTGATGCGATGGATAGCTGTTCCCTCCATTGACAAAGGAGTTTGAACTTTTCCTCAACAAATGGGGTCCTGAACCTTGACACTTGTTTGGTGCTAAAAGATCGTAACCAAGAGTTACGTAAATAATCCATTTTTACGAAGTACTCACCACGAGCCTCACTGTAGCTCAGTGGTTAGAGCGCCTGACTGGTGTACAGAAGGTTGTGGGTGCTATCCTGTCTTCTTTGTAGACATGACCGAGCCCATATTAACCTACCACTTTTCTCTTAACCCTTTCACTCCCAGGAGTCCTTAAATCAAAATTCAAGACGAATCTTAAATTTCATTTTGTAAAATTCTTAAAGGTCAAATAAACCAAAATTTCGACATTTTTTCTTTCAATCCAATTTACTTGTTATGTGTTGATTTGGTATCAAATAAACATGTTCTGAAGTTTCAAGTCAATTGGACTTAGGATCGCAGAGATAATGGCACGTGAAAATTGCTACTTTTTGGCCTTCATAATCGTAGAGTGGTCGGGAAAGCTGTCGGTAAATTGTCGGAAATAACACTAATGACGTCACTGTTGGCGAGCTGGAAAATTGCGGGGATTTGAAGTGTGAGGACTTGAGCGGAAAATCATGGTGTTTTGTGCTGCTATGAGGGTAAAGTAAGTAATTTTAAGTTTCCAGACGATCCAGAACTGCCTCAAGAATGGCTCAAAGAATGAAAGGAGGATCGTTTCAACCCACAAAACACTGATTCCCTTGTCTGTGCAGACCAGTTTACACCACAGGTAACCAAGCGATTCGATCGAAAATAATCGGCGGTTTTCCATGGAAAATACCTAAAAATCCAAATAAAGTTTGAAGAACCTTACTTGTTATGTGTTTGCTGTGTTTTTGTTGGTTTTCCGAGCTTGTGGAGATTGTTTTGAGCGGTAAGTTACAGCGGTATAAACCATCCATGTCCGCCCAAGAACGGAGCAACTTCACACGGGAATTCCAATTGCGTGTTCAGCAGTTGCACAACGTAGAAATTTAGAGGTAAGAATTTTGCATTTTGTTCAATATAACTATGACTAACTTGTATCTTCTGATGGTTGTTAGCTCTTTCAGTTGATTTATTTGAGAATTATAAGTCATAGCAGTTACTACGCATTAACAATAACCTCGGGTTTTTGGCGCATAAATTAGGCTTATAAACAAACGTAAATTTCGAGCTCTGAATGTAATATTTTCCACACACTAAAACATTTCACTTTTATCGCTTTCATACAGCGGCTGCAGGCCCTTCTTAAGCCTCTCACAAGCCAACAATCAAGACAACCAACAACATAAACCCAGATTTAATAAACTGGCCTAGTTTCTAAGTGTTGTGGCTTTTCACTGGCAAGCAGGTCCCAGGGGGGTACTCTGGATTTCAAGTGACGGGGATAATCGAAGGATTTTTTTGGGTGGGGGTTGAAATTTTCCATTCCGGGATGTTTTTGGGTAGGAAAATCTGGCAAGTATTTTTTTGGGTGGCTTGATTTAAGTAGAGGTTTTTTGGGTATTCAAAACAATCTGAAGAATTGTGGTAGTGCCTGTGTATCCTGGCCGTGTAGTTCTGGGAATATTAAGTACTGACAACCAAACTTGTTTTGCGGTTGTTTTAATTATATTTAACGATGGTGTCACATTACATTGCATCTGTTTCATAAAACTGGTTATACAATAGTCCGCAAAGTGTCCCGGTTTATTTCACAAGGCTTCAATTCATTCAACCGATTTCTCATTCATCGTGTTTATCACCCGGCTTTATCCTCACTGGAATTCCCTTTTGCTGTAGTGAATTCTTGATATCTTTCGCTTGTGACTTGTGGGCTAACCCTTTCTGGAAATTTTTGAGGCTCGAAAATTCGGCATGGGATTTTGGGGGGTTAATTTTTGGTCCAGGGATTTTTTGGGTTCCTTGGAGGCCCTAGGGATTTTTTTGGGTTTTGATTTTTGCCCCCATTCGATCATCCCCGTCACTTGAAATCCGGAGTACCCCCCTGGGAAGCAGAAGGTTCCAGGCTGTTCCATGTTCATGATTTTTAGGGGAGGCAGATATGAAATCATATCAAGATGAACATGCCCCTATCAAGTTTATGACAGGTGTATCACTTTTAAAATATAATTATGGGGTCCACCCTTCGTACAGCTGCTATCTAAGTACTTTCAGGAGGGGGAAATGGTTGACCCATAAAAACTGAAGGAATTGATTGTTGTTTGAAACAAAAAAAAAACTTCTTTTGTGGGTGTCGCATATGTTCCTTGTGACTCCAAGAAGTACTAATACCTCTTGAAAAGTTCTTCCTGCCAGCATGAATTTCTGACATTATAGTACCTTAAAACCCTAGAAAGTAACAAAACATGCTGACAATAGTCATTTTTAATTCAAACACCTAAAGTGGTACCAAAGCATGAATTGTAATCACGGTGACCCGTTCACTACACTATGGGAGCCCCTCCCCTCTCACCTCCTAGTTTAAGTACCACTCTGTAGTAATTGAAGAAAATACAAAGTTTAGAAACATTTGAAAGAGTAGTGCAACTGTCAACCAAATATGTTGTTAATATTATCTAGCAAGACTGCCAAGCTGTTAATGGACATATTCAAAGCCCTTTCAGCTTCCACTTTTACTTGGGAAGCTCTCTCTAATTTTTAAAACCAGACAAGATGGAATGGCTATTGGGATTTGTCGTCCCAGCTTCATACGTATCCAGTAAGTGTATTGCCTATAAGCAACATTACTGTATACATGTTCTGAGAACGAAAGAGGAAACAACAGACTCATAAGAAAGATACACAGATGAGTAAAAGGTAACTCATCAGTAAAGGGATTAAATAAATATGTCAACTACAAAAATAAATCTATATTAAATAAATAAACAGGATAGCTAACCAGTAACAACGGTAGAAAAACAACATTAACTCGATTTCACAGCCTTAGAAATAATCAAATCACATTTGATTTGTTTAAGCTAAAATTTGAGAGTTTGTTTTTGCTTTCAACTAACAATTATATTACTTATATGTTGTACTGGTACTACAACTGATTGTAAACCCAATACTTGTTAAACCATACACATCAAAGAGGTCATAAAGTGCACAAGGTTGCTAAGAACTTAACAAGGTATACTGTTTGGTAGTCATGTTCATTCATGTAATAAGGGTTTTTGTAATTGTCATTTCATTATTGTTCCTTGATCTTTTACTACTTTTACGTCACCTTTTGTCAAATATCTTAGTATTTAGCAAACAACCTCATAAGCATTGCAACATCTCATCATATATTAACGAAGGATCTTTTCTCATGAACACAACTTATAGGCGATTCATTTTCGGACCAAAATATGTAATTTTCCCTCCCCACTGTTCCCCTGGTTCCTCCCCTGCTCCCAGAGGTTTTTCTTTCTCTTTTCCCAAACAAAATTCAACCACAAAGCAGCTCTCATTGTGCCCACTGTCAGAACATGTAATTTTCCTTACCCATCTTGAGAACCAGATGTGTAATTTTTCCCAACCCATTTTCAGAACTGACAAAACATAACTGTCACCCCCGAATCAATTACCATTTCCAGACCTGACTTTTAAGTCAACAACCATTTTCACACCAAAAAGGCTTTAAAACCATATTCATTTGCGTGGCACCAATCTATACATGGAGTTTGGCATAACAACGAACATCGATCATGATAAGTGTACAAAAGGGCTGCAAAGAACAACAAAAATGCCTCCAATAAATTGGTAACGCATTTATTAACAATTATACGGCGAACTTTTGCAGTGTAATGAATAAATAAGCTTAACCGCTCACCATTAAACTTTACCAATTCCGTCGTTTACTTTCGAAAACATTGCTGTCGGTTGAATATCATCTGAGATTTCGCAGTCCGATTCTGTGGCAATTAGCTCAAACTGGTATGGCTCTACGTTAAATGCCACAGGTTTGAACTCCTCGGCCATTTTCAACGCAAAGAAAACGGGTGAAAACAGAGAATTTTCCAAAAAATTACAACAATACTCCTCAATACTCCCCTTTAGATTCTTTGCTCATCAACAGTGACGTCACAGAATCAGCGTCGTTTCCATTCCTTCCATTTAAGCGCGCGGTCATTTCAGAAACGATTTCGTGAAACCTTCGGATGTCTTCGTCCTTTTGGCTTTATTACTCCTTTTATGGTCTCAGGAAGGAAAATTTCGGCTCAGTTTGGCTTTATAATGATTTCTTTTTGTGTCAAGACGCGTTTAAACGGCTAAAGCGGAATTATCAAAATTTGGGTTTATTTGACCTTTAAATATAAATAGTACCATGTTTCATTTGAATGGTCACACCAAAGGATTTCAATGACAGAAACCGTAAATGTCTCCATAACTGACTCTGGGAGTGAAAGGGTAAATTAATCACCAGCAAATTTCTTTTTACGACAATAAAGAATCTTTAGATTGAAGACTTTTTCTTTGATGTACTACGAAAATCCAAGAAAAACAGCAAATATTATAGCAAACATATCATGACCAGCGAAAAGAATAAAAAACTTTTTCTAAATTACTTCCTCACAATTCACAAACATACGGGTGTATCACCAAAAAAGAGTGAACTAAATTAAAGAGCTACTACAACTTACGCGCTTATTTTGATCCAGTCAGAGGGTACCATCTTTAAATTTGCATTTCTAACTTCAATCAAGAACTGAAAGAAAAAACATGACAAAATAACGATAATTGTTAAAAGAGCGGGCAAACAGCAACATGGCTCAACTGTACGGCATTTATTTAAAAACTAGGAGAAAATAGTAATGCTGGCCTCAAGTAAACACTTGAATAGACAGCTAGGTTTAATGAGAAGGCAGCTGTGTAAGCTATTGGCACACAAAAAGTCTGCGTTTTCACCTGTGAAAAGTGTAGGTGGCTTATAAATCAAAGTATCCGTTTTTAGCGGGCTCCCAGCACTTGATGAGAACCCTGAACAGTTTGCCCGGCGTGGAAAGGCCACAACTGTTGGACGAAAATGGGGTGCGTTTCATACTTTGGCGCAGAAAACCCCACAACACGTAAACTTAATTCTGCAAGCGGCTTGTTTGGTGTTAAGTACGGCAATGAGTTGGACCACCATAAGTTACTATCATTATTGATTAGGTGTCCGCATTAACAACTTTACCAAAAGGCGAGGTTCCACTGTAAAATTTGCGCCCCTCTCACAGTATGCAGGTCGTTTCTCTACTCGTTCCACCGGCCAAAACATTTCATACCTCATTTCCTGACACACAGCAATAGTCCAGTGATGGATGACGCAAAACTTGTCTAAACTCAGAACGATGGCTTTTCAAGTCCGCTGTAATCTTTTCAATCTCCTATTCGCACAAAAACGTAAGAAATTATCATGAAAGCTCTTTTTTTTTTAACATTGTAGTTAACTTGTGTTTTTAAGCCGGATGCAGTTTTAGAAACTGCGCGCTATAAATCACAGATTAAATTAATCTTTTATTACATGCTTAGACTTTGAGACTTGTATCAGGAAGGGCTGAAATAGCGAGAAATTTGAAACAATTTGAAATAAGAGGACGGTAAACAATCAAGAAAATTGTAATGTTGATACACTCGTACCCAAGGAAGAGTGTATATATTTGCTGAAGAAAAGCTGCGGTTAAATTATATGTTTTAATATCCATAATGCCTCACCAAATTGCACTTTACTATCGCAGGGAACTGTGTCTGGACATCAAACAACTTGGTTTTATCACCTTCCCTAAAACCAAAAAAAAAGTCATTTAATACAAGAAAAGGAAACTAGTTTGCTTATAATAGTTTCACTAGACCAATTTTGTGGTTAGACATACAACTGAGAACAAAGCTCAGTCAACTTAAGCGCTGCAAAGCAAAATAAAAATGTTCCTTAATAGCTGACTTAGTAAGCACATTCGTGGGGTTTTTGTGCGTTGGTCGCTTTATGGCCTCGCGAAAGTTGACGCAATAGCAAAAAAATGGGAGGGGGCGCCGCAAAAAAGCGACCAACGCGCAAAAACCCACGGTAAGGCTTGCTACGCAGGTTGGTTCCTTACTTGGCAGCTTTTTCATTCACCAGTCTTAGATAATCTCCAACATCATCCAGATAATTTGGTACCTGGAATAATAACAGGAACATGTAACAGAAACAACATTTCTGCTTAATCACTTCATAATTATAATGACACCTACGCAGCCGCTGTCTGGGTCACGAAAATTTGGATTATCAACTGAGTTGATAAGATAAATTGGCCGCCGTTAAGAAAATCAAAACCTGACGTCTCGAGCATTAGATCTTCTTCAGTGCGATCAAGGAATTGTAGGTTGTGTGTGGTTTATACATGGAAACATAGCAACCGGAAAAACAAGAATAAATTACTTGAATGAAAAACGTTCTTTGATTCCGTGAGAACTAAGTCTGCCGATTTAAAAGATGAATACTTCATCTATAGCATATCGCACAAAAAATTTGGAGGTAACTGGTATTATTTTCAAGAGACTACTCTTCTTGTGTTCACTGATGCCAACAACATACCTCAGTGAAGACACTTCTTAGTAGTGGAGACTCGATTTTACTTAAAGCAACTTCCTGGTTTGATTGGACGTGCTTGCAGAGGTTTATAAGAGATTTTGTTATAGCTACAAATTCTGCTGGTGTACACTGCAAATACACAGATAAAACAAGAGGGAATTAACATCAGCATTTAAACCAAACGGGAAGAAATGTCAAAACTGTGAAAGAATGTAATTTATTTTCACTAATTTTTGCGGAATATAATGGCTCTAAGCCTGTACATTTTTGCAATAATTTGGCCTTTTTTTCGTGTTATTTTGTACTTCGTGAAAACCACAAGAATTACGACGCGCTAAAATAGGTGACAAAAAGGAAACGCAGGTGTGCACTTAGCTATTCACCCAGTTCAAATGCCCGAGTAGCGTTCAAATGGCTTAACCGGACTACGTCACCTTTTTTTAGTACAGCGTAAAACTTTTAAAACCCAAAAGTCACAGTTCAAAGACACTACACTGATGTAGTGAAACTATTAATAAGTGTCTTTCCGTTTGAATGGCTAGGATGGAAATGGATTACAACTCAAAAACGTTAACCTTACTTTTTGGAGTTCTGCGGTTGTGCCTTGCAAAACTGAGAGGTGTGATCAAGAATAATACCTCAGACGACAAGATATCCTTGCTTATATTAGTTTACCGGTCTATGCATTCCCATGTTGTTTTTTGTTTTGTTTTACATTTGATTATCCTAAAATGAAAAATAAGAGTACAGGTGTGAAGGGAAGGGGGGGGGGGGGTGATCAGTTGGCTTTTTACATTGCTTAGTCAGCGTGTTGAACTTACTCAGGGAGAAGATCTTGAACCTGGGAACTACAGATTAAGAGTACAGGACCCCCCTAGCACAAAAACGTCATTTTTTTTGTGACGGAAACGATGGTAGTCTACTTCGCTTGTTCTGTGCGTATTTTCTTAATTATAGCAAACCAACCTTTTTGTGGTAGATGGTGCACAGGCCTCGTTCTAAGTCAGGTAGCTGAGACAACAGACCCTTTAAAGGTGACAGACATGACACACTTGGGCTGCACAACTCTGTTATCGCATCCAACCTTTCTTCAATCTCTCTAATGGCGATTATAAGAAGGAAAGGTATTGAGGTTATGTACTTTAGCAAGTATTAAAATGGGAAACACTTTACAAAAATTGTGTGTTCATAAAGATACGTGGGCAACACATCCTAGTGGAAGTATGAGGAAACAACAAAAGCTGTTGAAACACAAGCCGAAAGCGATCTTTTCCACAACTATTTTGGATCCTCCCAAATTTACAAGCAGTCCAAAATGTTTGGCGCGTGAAAAAACAAAACATGATGTGAATAATTCACTTTCTGTAAGCAAGCTATGTGACAAGTGGATGATTCCACAAATAATATGACGAAACTGGCACACCCAAATTATTCATTTCTGAAATGACCACTCAAAGTATTTTTGTCAATGGTTGTTTTTTAACCAGTCACAGTCTGTATAGTGTTATTGTTCTGAATGGATTGTTTACATTATTTTGATGAGTAAACTTGACTTAAAATGAATAGAGATAACTTCACAAATGAATGTCACAGAGAAAACAGTACTAGAGGTTGATCGAGTACCTGACATTACGTAGAGGCTGTGAAATCCATTTCTTCAAGAGCCTTCGGCCAAATGCTGTTGTTGTGTGGTTAATGACCCAGAATAAAGAAGACTTATCACTGCCATTAGTCTGTTGATGAGAGAGGAAAGCAAATATTATGACTCACAAGAAAAAGCATTCTGATCTCATATTATGTCAATTATTGGACCTTGTCAACTGCAGTGCAATTCACATGTAACATTATTTTGTGGATCATGTCAGACAGAGGAATATTAAGGAATTCCTAATATTAAATATTTTTAACTTTGACTTAAATTATTTTTTTTTGCATTATGTAACAAATACACAAACATTTCCAATACTTTGAAAAAACTAGACAACTTTCAAGTCTAAAAGACACCTTTTCATGACAACAGTTGCGTGATTTTTAATAGACTGAACCCAGCTAACATGATTGACGATTAGAGAGCCCATAAGAAGGCCAATTGTGATTTATATATTTATTCATTTACATATTTATTTATTTATTTTCATAATGGATATTAGACTAATATTAGTACTTTACTAATATTTAAAGATGTATGTTTTACAATGTAGGTGTGGTAAGCCTGGATCTGTGAGTCATACAGGCATGAAAAATTTGTCTGAATGTACGAGATACAGATGTCCGACGTCAGATGTGAGACTCCCACATAAATGTGCCAGATTGTACAAGATTTGCACAGAACGATCTAACTTGTAATGCTACACGTCACACAAGTATACCTGATTCTTTAAAATCTCCAAGTTCCTCAGAGTTTGGCCATTCAGTTTTAGAAACTTGTTTTGAATGGAGAACTTGCAAAAGTTACTGAATTAGAATAGACATAATATGTTAATACTATTCTGAATAATTATGCATAAAAACTGGTTCCCCCTGAAGTTTGAAAGAACCTTGTGTTCACAGCATGCTATGAAAACAAACTGGTCCTTGTCACAGTCAATTGACAAAGATAACAATAATCTATTGCAGGCACCAGGCCTCACTTTCTGATTGATATTTATATTTTTTCACGTAAAATATAACTGAATGAATGAATGAATGAATGAATGAGTAAACTGATTAGACTAGGGATTAAGATGGATTCCACTCAACGTTCAAGCAATAAGTGCAAAAAATATTTTCTAAAAAACTACTCACAGCACGGTAACATTTTCAATGCTATTTGAAACATCTCACTCTAGTTCACTTGCCCAAGTGACCCCGCGATGAAATTCTCAAGCATTCTCAAGAAAATAAATGTCAAATCTCGTAAAAATATGCTAAAAATGGGCGCCATTTTGTTTTGAACTGACATGAAGCATCTTTTTAATTTAAATATGGATAACTTCAAATCCAATTTTCTCTCGCGGGGTCAGCTTGAGAGAAAAAGTAACGACAAGTTCTTCTTATCTGTCTCAAAATGTGACAGTGCTGCAAGTATTTTTTTGGTAACTTAATTTTTGCACTTAGTGCTCGAACGTCGAGCGGAAATCATCGTAATTCTTGAATGAGGTTCATTACCTTGTTAATCTGAGGACTTTTTCCAGCTTGAAGTCCTTAAGATATTGAATAAGTGCTGCAAAACACATCTGCACTGATTTGGGCAAACTGAGAAGTATTTCCAAGGCTGGGCATTCCTCTTGCTCAGCTTTCGAAGGCAGTTTTCTTGAAATGTTCACTTTACAAACCTCTTCATTTCTTACAGGTTTCTGCTCGTCATAGAATTCAGTGATGTGCTTCAGGGCTGCCGAGTGATCAAACAACTTACCAGGCATTCTCTCAAGTCTGATGCCATGCTCTGGCCTGTACCAAAATATTTGAAAATGTATTGACATTCAATCCTTGTACATTGTAAATATAGCCTCAGCTATTTTGGGGGATACCATTTGATTTACATCTGTAAATCCTTTAAGGGTAAGTGAAATAGAAGTTTGTGTTGTAAATCAATTCAAAGTCTCAGAGGTCATTGCCTAACTATGCCATCACACCTCCCCAAACAAAAATGTTTGTTACTGCATAGCCAGCTTAAATATCAAACATATTGACTTTTCTATAACAAACCTCTGTACCCTTGTGACATATTCCCTAATAAAGTTTTCAGTTGTTAAAGTGACAGATTCTGGAAGGAGTAATTCCTCAGGAGCAATGTGCTCAAAACGAGTTTCCAGCTCTGCAAAACTTGGCCCATCTTCAAATTCATCATACACAGCATCACCAGTCGAGGGTCGAACAGCCTGGTGTAAAACATGAAACAACAGCAAACTGTTGATCACTTGTCAGAAATTGACAATAAAAAGTGAAATCATTAAAATTCCACCATTACAATCATGTAGTTTAAATGGATTAAAATGTAATGCAGGACTCTCCAAACTTCTAATCTCAAGTATAACCAAATTTCCCTTGGACACTGTTGTAAAAACTCCTATTTTCTCAAACAATTACTTTTTGTTTCCCTGAGAGGCTCAGCGGGAACTGAGCCTAACTATCATGCAAGACTATGCCTTCACAAGGTGTGTGGTTTTTTTGAACAGTTTGAAATGGTGTGGTTTTTCCCATATTAAATTATGGGCACACTCATATACTAAATTGTCACCAGTAACCCAGTACTCCTTCCCCTTCATGTCATTGGGCTTGACTAGTTGTTACTAGACTTGTTTATGTTACACAACATCATGAAATATATCAAGCAATAATATGATTGGGATTGTGAAATTCATTCGTTCATTACAATGCTGTGCGCTGTACCATTGTGCTTCACAACATTTCTTAAAATTAATTTACCAGTACGGTTTGTACATGTACCTCAAGTTTTTTCAATGTACATGTACGTCTTATGACAACTATCTGACAGTTTCTGTTTGAAATGACCAACAAAAGTTAAAAAACAGTGGGAGACAGAGTTGTCAAGCTTCATGTTCAGTTTCCAACTATTAACAGCTCTGTGTCCCACAGTTCTTGCATTTTGATTGTCCTGTGAGTTCAGAGGCAACCTGCCTAAAAACAGAACAGTGCTTGGAGAAACTGAAGGGGTGTGATATACCTTGTTGTTGGGTCAAGCTAGAGTATTAAAATAAACATAATAAATATTTAGTTACCACTAAACCAAAGATTCTCTTGCTGGAGCTTGCTTTACAATCCTCTTGATAAATTTCAACAAGACACATGAGATATCCACTACTCATGTCAACAGAACCAGCTTCCTCCAAATCTTCCACTGTCTTCATATCTTTTGATCATTAAGAATGGAATGAGAATTAATGGTGTTTGTACAGCTCAATTTCAATCAATTTAGCCTGATAGGAGCAATCAAGAGGATTGGCACATCCATTTGAGGGCTTGTCTGCAGACATTCATTGTAATAAAAAAACAAAAACAAAAACCAGTAGTTTCACTAGCAACCTTAGTGGTTTTAAAGGTTAATGGGTTCCCAAATGACCACTGAGATCAGTGGGTGTAAGGGGAAGATAAGTGTGTGTAGGGGAGGATATTGTAAGTGTAAAAAATGAGGGAGCAAAAACTGCAGTGCAGCAACCTCAACCTCATTAAATTAAATTAAAATAAAAGGGAATTTGAACAAAAGGAAATAAAATTAAATGACAGCAAATAAAAAGATGGGAAAATGATCAGTCTACCCTCACTCAATGAATCTCCCCAAAAGGATTCATTATTGTTAGAAGTGCATGTATTTAACTGCACTGACAAAGGTTCTGTGTTTAGCCATTTATTTCACTAAAATGAGAAACAATGGAAAGCAAGTGTCAACCATCAACATCATGTTAAGGATCCTTTTGATATTATGTATCATTATTTTTTAATTACATGGGGAACATTTGGGGGAACATTATGGGTTCACAATAGAATGAGGGCCAACACAATGAAATCACACTTATGTCCAGGATTGAACTCTGCAATGAATTTTACGATTTTTTGCTTCAGTTCCAAATTTTATGATTTTTCATTTCAAAGTAGCGAGATTAACAAATTTTACGTTTTTTGCAATTTTTCGCTTCAGACAAACAAAGCTAAACAAGGTTTACAAATTTTACGTTTTTAACGATTTTTTGCTTGAGACATGGAGGATTTAAAAATTTAGCACTTTTAGCGACTTTTCGTTAGTCTCAATGATTTTTCGCACTGTGTTGCAGTTTTGGCAGTCTTTTGTCTTGCTAATTGTGTCATTACAACAGACTGAGGCTACTTGGCTAGCAGATGTTTCAATCCTGGACATATCTCTGAAATCATGTACATGTAGTGATTTTAAATTGTCAAAAAAGGATACCTTCACCAACTAATGTAGTCTTTGTGTACAGCGCCTGTAGCTCTCTTGTGAAAACTTTACTCTTGTTTTCTCCAGCTGCTTTCAGTGCTGCTGTTTCAGTTTGCTTCACTACTCCAACTTTGTATCCCTTGCTAACCAACCTGAAAGGATGCATATCAGGGGTGAAGTACAAAACTGTTAGAGCAATGTTAGTCTGAATTGCCTACCATTTCTTTCCCTCGCCCTGTGGTCTCTCGCCTGCATCCACAGGAGACTTGGGGTGAGGAGATTTCAGCTGTAACTTTGTACCCCTTGCTAAGAAACCTGAAGGGATGCAGATCAGGGGTGAAGTACAAAACTGTAAGAGCAAATGTTAGTCTGAATTGCCTGCCACTTCTTTCATTTGGTCTCTTGCCTGCTGTGGGAAGACATTTTAGCGGTAACTGTGTAGAGACTAATAGAAATGTTCAAATAACATAAACAAAAACATTACAAGATGTGGTCTTGTTAATTCCTTTATTTCGTAC
Source organism: Siderastrea siderea (assembly GCA_964030785.1). Taxonomy (NCBI): domain Eukaryota; kingdom Metazoa; phylum Cnidaria; class Anthozoa; order Scleractinia; family Rhizangiidae; genus Siderastrea; species Siderastrea siderea. The sequence continues at coordinate 77,802,102 of OZ034966.1, read as the reverse complement.
AGGTGTCACCCTGCTGTTTGGCTGAGATCAGATAAAGCTCTAAATTAAAGTTTCTCCTTTCTGTGTACCTTTAGTCTACTTTGCAGCCCTTTGACGACCCTAAAAACGGCTGCGAAGGAGACTAGTGTACCTTTGACTTCAACAATTAAATAACATATTTAATTCTGGCTAAAGAAAGTAGAACTCACACTGCAGTGACCAGCGTTTGTGGCTAAAATAGTAAATGGCCAACAAAAAGCTCTAACAGGCATGACATTACACTGTCTATTTTACTAGAAAAAATCTCATAGAATTGCCGGGCAAATAATCTAGATTTAGAAATCTTTTGCCGCCACATTTTTGCAACTTCCCCTAAGAACAGAATCTGGTGGTCAATATTTTGTGCTATGCCCCTGTTATCCAGACATCATAATTTGTCAAGCTATAAAGCCACGCCCATACAAAATGGCCATGCCCAACTCCTTCTAAACTTCACTTCTTGTTTATGGTTCACCTAGTAAGTACTTACAAATACTTTAATTTTATTGCCTGTTGATGAATATGTTACCTTACCTCTTAACATGAACATGGAGTCTGTGAGTGGGAATACTTGCAGTGTTAAAATTATGATCCATATGGCAAACAATGTTCAACTCTTTAGCAGCTATCTATAAGCAAACAGATCACAACATGAATGGTAATAATCATCACTGCTGGTGCAACTGCTCACAACTAATATTTAGCTTCGGTAGAGGGTAGAGTGACAAAGATGTACAACTTGGTGAAAATGCCAGGCAGAATGATCTGAACTTGAAGGTCATAATGCTCTATGAACTGAAAGTATGAGCACTGCACAGGGGCTAGTTTCCTAAAATATTACCAGTGAAAATAATTCACTGGTTATAGCAAAGCAATGTACTTCTTCTACATCTGTATTCTGGACACAATTTTGCATACCAAGTCTCTCCAGCATGAGACTGATGATCTTCCCTGTACTCTTTGTTCTCCTTCGAACGTCTGTTTTCTGTTTTCTAAATTTGAATATTAAATCTCAAGCAAGACCAACACAAATACTTGGCATCCATCATCGATGGATGCCAAGAAAGGAGAAAGGCCCCTTAGTCTTACATGTATGTGGACACTTGTTCATGGATCCAGCCACAAATTCCTCATGCAAACACTTTTTTTTAACACTCTCCATAAACAGACACCTCTCTGAGAAAGAGATATGCTAAACTGACTAGTTCCATGGGAGTTATAAGAGGTTCAACCTCACCACATTTTTGCTTAATTCCTGCTTTAAGCTTCTCTTTACATCATCACTACTTGTTTAAACATTCAAGTAATAAGAATAAAGAAAGTGATGACCAAGGATAAGATGTCTTGATATTTTACACAAATTTTCCATATTAGTTCCATAAGAGATGTATAGAGAACAGTAAGGAGAATATTATACATTTTCATATCAGGGCTTAAAGGGTTAACATACCTCAGCATCCTCTCCAAAGAACCTGTACCTATAGCCACATTCCACTAATAAAACAACATCAGGATACTTAGATTTCACTTCAAGAAACTGTAGTTCCAGTGGTGTGTACACAGATTTAGTCCTGGAGTTCAAGTATCTAGAACCTACTTCACTTGTTCCTGAAATGTCTTTGATTTTACTGACTGGTTTTGAGGAAGGGTGTGAAGTACAAGCAAACTGTTTCACATTAAAGTCTTTCTTAGGAATGTCAACATTCTCAGTGTCCATGTCTTCTACATCACCATCCCCATTGTCAATAATAATACAATCTCTGTTATTCCTGTAGTTGACATCTTTTTCCACATCCGTAGTCTTGATGCAATTTCCAGAAACCTGTTTTCCTTTTACTTCACCTTTGCTGGAAAAACTATTCGAATTTGAGTCTTTTCTAAAACAGCTTAATTTATCCATGGTTGAAGATCTTAATATTTCCTTGTTTGTTGGAGTTAAGTGATTCTCATCTTTCCCATCTTCCAGTGTGGTTTGATCCAAGCAGAGTCTTTGCTTTTTAGAATTTTGTGCACTGGAGTTGTCCTGGTCTCCATCTTGAGATAATTTACTAGCAGCCCTCTGAAGGAAATAATGCCATCAAGTAAAAACAAACTATATCAGTCAAGAACCTTGACATGGTGATACAATAAAGTAATGTTTTTTCTGGTGTTCTGGTTATAAGAATAATTATAATAGGTCAATTGAAGGGCTGAGAGCATTAACCATTTTATTTCAAATTTTAAGCCTTTTCACTTTCTTTGCTCCAAACTACTTGAATTTTTGCATGGGACCTCCAGTTTATCAGTTCATTCAAAGAAGTGCCAAGTAGAGTGAGCAGGAAAGGAGCAGCAGATGGCCACACCTCCGTCAAGTGTTGCAAGAGTTCCCTGTGCAAACAATGCACAGATCGCAATAAAAAACCTTGGGCAGTGTTCTTTCAGTGAACTAAAGGTCCAATGCAAAAATTGAAGCAGGTTAGAGCAAGAAATAAATTGGCCTAAAATTCGACATAAGACGGTTATGCTATCAGAGCTACAATTATTGAAGGTACAAGTTTAGACTGTATTGTTTCAAAAGAGGGGTAAGTGGCAATTTGTCCAAAAATTATTCAAAATGCCCACGAGGAATGTGTCTAATCCTGATCACATAATGCCACCAGATGAGGGTAAGACTGGCACCCGATTCAAGAGATTGGGGGGGGGAGGGGAAGGAGGGGGAAAAAGTATCATGCATCTGTAATTCACATCTCTCAATTCCCACCATCTCACAAATTCTATTTTTCTCCTGAATTCCCAACCTCTTATCACCCCCCTCCACAACACTTGTTGCAACGTTTATTGTGGAAATTGGAGGTACTGATAAGCAGACAGGGATAAGCAGTACTGGGACTTTTGAAGATTTCTGTGGAAGTTATATTATCGCAGATGAAGCAACAATTTCCCAAGATATAAACCCCAAATGCCATTCAAATGCTGTCTTAATAACTTGACCAATGCATATATGACATGTTTCGGGTCTGAGAAACTACAGTGTCTGTGTTATATGATAATGGTTGGTACAATTGTATCTACAGCTGTATGAGATTGACCTTCGATCTCGTAGCCTTGAGACTCAATGCATAAAATTTGGCAGGTATAGCATTTTTTCTGGCTTTAATACTGAATGTGGATTGGGGAGAGATAGAGGAGTCGAAATGAGTGAAATGGCCTAATTATCAGATCAAGAACGGGTTTAAAGTTGCTATCTTCTTATTTTCATTTACAGGGCAGATCGATGCCTTTAAGCTTACTACCGCTTCAAACGAGCCTACCTTAACTGCTGATTTGGTTGCACTGTTAGTTTTCTCGTTCGAGCATGATTTGCTCACAAAGAAGCTTGAAATCGTCGCCTGAGATTGATGAGATTGATTCTTCGTGGATGAACCACTCGGAGAATGGACATTAGAGGAGGACGCTTTGGAGCATCGCAGTTTTCCAAGGTTCAGCTTTCTCATAATTCTGCACTTCACGAGAACACTTTCCCGCTTTTTCAAGAGTTCTTCTCAAAATACACACGCGAACGTGAGGGAATGGGGAGAGATATAAGCAATATCAACTGGTCAGCGGAATGAAGTATTGTTCAATCCAATATGGCGGCTAATAGGTTCATAGAATTTTCTTTTTGTTTTAGAATGTAAAGTTTCGTTATGGTTTTTCTAGATTCCTTTGCAATGTCCATTCCAAAAGCTCGCCAGGGTCCTTCTCCTCCCACAGTAGAGCAAATTCTAGAAGATTTGGCAGCAGCAAGTGATGAAGATGTGGTTTTTAAGTCGCCTGTACATGTCGTAGTAGAACGTGAAACTCAAACAAGGAACGCCTCAGGCCACTCCAGAGAGGGTAAGTTTGGATTTTGTTGCTTTGTTGATTTTATTGGCTACGTCGTAAAAGCACTGGGAATGAACTTGCCCAACAGGTTAAAGGGACAAATGATTTTCTTGTGGCTACGTCTATGCGTAGGTGCTATCAGGACGTCTTGTTCTAAACATAGGTACGCAGTGCATACAGAGCCAATGACGTTTTGTTCTGCAATATGGTAAAATTTATGAGGACAACATAGGGACTTCACACCGCTGCAGTGCGGACTGTGCGGTCCCCCTCCCCGATAACTTGCAGTTAATGTAACATGTCTTCGCCAGAGCAGAGAATAAACATATTCAGTTATCATAAAACAGGGTAACGAGCAGCGTGACTACATGACAGTTAATTATAGTGTGACATTAAAATTGCATGTGAAGTAAATAATTGCTCTTCGTTACCCTTTTCTTTAAAGTCAACATATCCTAACTCATCTGTTTCTTGCATTTTTGATGTATTCAAAACACTCTAGGTAGGTCTCTAATAGAGTGCTTTGTCACATATCAATTCTGTTGTTGTTAATCTTGCCGGTTCGGTTGGAGATGTTTTGAGCATTGCATTACATTTACATTACATTTCAAATTACAAGCAGCCGTCAACTATGTAAATTTTTTCAACTACGCTTTGAACTATGAATATTAACCCTGAAGTTAAGTTTGAAATTTGGAAGATCTTACTCTAATTCCTTGATCACCACTGTAACTTGGATTTTTAATATTAGTTTCATTCAAGTTTTTCAGTTTTAGGAATAGCTACAGTATAGGAACAAGCCCCCGCAAATTCTGATTTTACTTTGAAATGTTTTCTTGTTTACACACGCAAAAATGACACTGCAAATTTTAAATTTGCTGAGCTAAAGATAAACCCAAAGTATTTTATGCTGTTTTACTCCAGTCTTTTCACTACCGTTATAAACTTGGGCTTTAAATATGTACCGTATTCTTTTCACTGTTTTTGTTTTAATTAGAGAGTAACGTTCATTCCATTAAATATCTTGAAATATGTTCAATTGATGCTTGCAAAAGTGAGAAGGTTTTCATGTGGGTAATCGGCCGGAAGTTATGGTACTTCCTATGTTTCTTTTGTTACTTCACATTACAAGTTATTTACAAAGTGTTTCTGCTTCACAGCAGAACACACTATAGTCACATTTTTCATTGTTAATGATAAGATAGCATCCAACAACTTTTGCATTTGGGTGTCCTCGGTTTTCTCTGGCTTAAAACATCGCTTTTATCAGAACTCTCCTTTCATCTTGTATCGCTTTCGCGAAATCTTCAGTTATGTATGCGTCAGAATATTTATCAGAATGTTTGATCTTACCTTGGTTTTGCCAGATTAAATTTCTATCTTCACGGTTGATGAATCGAGCAATGGGCCTGCATCTACCTTCCACTCTCTTTCCTACTCTGTGGACGGCATGGAATTTTATGTTGGCAGTATCGACGCCCATTTCATTCTGAATAACTTCGTTAATTAGAGATTTGCAATCTTCACCTTCTTCCTCCACTATATTGTTAAAGTGCAGGTGCTCTCGTCTGGTATACTGCTTGAGTTTTATGTTGTCTTCAGCTGTAGCTTTCAGTTTTTCTTCCAGGTCCGTGATTGCCTTGTTGAGTTCTTCCAGACTACCTTTCATTTCTTTCAAATTTTCTTTTGATTTTTCCTTTAGAGTATCGACTTCACCTTGAGTGAAGCTTATGCTTTCCTTCAGAGATTTTATTTCGCCTTTTATCCCTTCGATTTCGTGTTTAAATTCCAGTCTCAGTTTGTCCAATTCGGAGCGTAGACTGGTGAAACCAGCCTCCATGGCATTTGTCAAGACGTCAGTGGAGCTTCTAATGTCGAATTCTTCATTCGCCATGTCAGAGTCGTTGTGAACTGAAGAACTTGATCCTCTCTTTTTCCTTTTGTTGTTTCCCATGTACAAATTGTTTACTTGTAGTTCTCAGAGCTTGAAAAGGGGAATTAGTGCTTGATTTTAACCATTACTTGTTGTGGAAATTGACATGAGGGCCCATTTTTGTGGAGCGCTTGTGATCTCGTCTGCCTGCCATGCTGCCGGGCCCAGTCTCCCCGAACACACTAAGTCGAGTTGGTTCGTTGCGGCCACGACTCTGAAACTGACGAATCTGTCTTATGTATACATGTGTTCTGATGTGTTTGCTGCTGTGGAAATTTGCGCCACAGCTAAGTAAATGCTGGACTACAAAGTCGAACAAAGTAAAATCCTACCAGACCTGAAGTACATAAAGCAGCACATTCGAAGTAACATTCCATAGTTCCTGTTGATTAAGACTCGCGAATGCAAAACACTTCAAAGCCCGGGGGTCGTACTCCCATATTATAAGCTGTATGGGCATGTTCCGCTGATAAGAAGGGTTTCAGTGTCCCAGTGGCACACCTCCACCCAACATCTCACGGAATACTCCCCGGCCTCACAGACGATGACAGACACCATCGGACGGTGCCATTCTTTTAGGCTTTGATGACATTAGCCACTGACGTCATTTGCTAAAACGCCTTTAAAAATGTCGAAAGGAAATGCAAAATATATTATTTCTCAATTGCAATAGATATTATTTCTCGTTCTTAATGCGTGTTAAAGTTTAACCAACTGGCCATAGGCGAAACAACCATAAAGCTCTAAAAACATCTGATTCAGACTGCAGAAATACCGCCAACAATGTATTCTGCAATTTCCTCCAAAATTTTCACAGAGTAGATGCACAGCTTTTTTTCCAGTCAACTTTGATAGCTATGAATAAATTTCCATGGCGTAGACATGTCTACAGATGTGTACATGTAGGCACTTTTTGAGTGAACTTCAAGAGTATGAATAAAATTAATATTCGAGGGGTAGACGTGTAGGTGGGTAGCCACTTTTTCAGTGAACGTGGAGATTATCACTAATTAATTTTTGTGGCATACTGTCAACGATTAGATGCGTAACGACTTTTTCAGTGCACTTTGAGAGTTAAAAAGTTCCATGAGATTGATGTGATGTGGTTCAATTTTATTCTTAGTTCAATTTTTATTAGTGGATTCACTACACACATAACCTTGTCTCCAGTGAGCTACGACTATGTAGATGTGTAGCTGGATACACGGTGTAGTTAGAGTTGTGGGGCTTTCTGCAGTTACTCCAAAATCCATGCACTCGTCATCTTTTGTACATGTGTGAAAAAACATTTAATTCAACATTCTTCTTTTTTAATATTCACCAAGACCCTTTAATTTGCAATAAAATGGTAATACGATTAAATCCTGATAAAATGCTCATTGGATGAATTAGATGCTCCAGCAGGCAAAACATCAGGGCTCGAAATTTATGGTCGCAAATGTGCAATTTCCGACTGGTTCCAGCACATTTGCTCCTAAAAAATTAACTTAGGAGCAAATTTGCTCCTTCAACTTTTGGCCCATTTTCATAATAAAAACATTTTCTGCTCCTTGTTAGACCAAATTATTTTATTCCTAAAATTTTGGACCTATCCTGGGAAAAGAATTTAATTTTGAGGCCTCAAAAACATTGTGGCTTTCAGTCATGGCATTAGGACTCAGCATAGCAAGTTGCACTACAATATTGAAAGCAAAATATTTTCCTTCCTAGCGTGACCTACAGTCAGCTAATAAATAAGTGATCTTCAGAGTTGTGAAAAGTAGCTGGCTGTAGGAGAAAATTACCACCTACTTCATGATCTCAGCCGGCTACTCTGCTGGACTGTTGTACATGTAATTAATCTTTAGATTTTTAGCAAAATCAGCCACCTACTCCAAAAAATAAAGCCACCTACTTCAAAACCTTGACAACCCTGGATCTTTATAAGATCAATGGAGTGACTACTGTGTGAATGTGTTCTCAAGTTGATTTACTCAGAAAAAATTCTGATTCCTCCCAATGGGAGTCAAACCCACTGGTTGCTGGTTGAGGGGATTGAGATTTCAAATTATTAAGTAGGCCAGCAGTTAGTTATCTTGTGAATTTATAGGACATGTCTTTGCCATCTCGCTTGCTCAGTTCTTTTCTTCAAGACGTGTTTTGAAAGTTCCTCGATGGAACTCAAAGACATAAAGCCTTCTCTTGTTGTGCACCTGGGCTTTGGAACAAGTTATCAGAACATTTTAAGACTTGCAAATGGTTCAACAACATTTGAAAGATACCTGAAGTCTTACTTGTTTAGTCAAGCATATGCAAGTTATTATTTATGGTTTATTTTTATAGTACTGGTATAATTTTAGGTTTTACAGGTATTATTAAAGCCCTTTGAAACTTTTGTTTAACTGTGCTATAAAATTATTATTATTATTATTATTATTATTATTATCGTATCTATAACAAAATGCTTGATTGTGATTGGTTCTCCGCATGCCTATTATTTTGATACGTAATTGGTGGGTGATCACGTGGGTGTCCAATTACAGCTGTCCAATTTGAACTTTTTGTAATTGGATAGCTGTAATCGGACAACTACGCTGCGCGCACGTCAATCAGGTGCACTGAAATGGGTTCTTTTTATAGCTGTTTCTCCACTGCTTGCAAAACTGATAATTAAAAATATAATCCGAAGGGCAGGTAGATTTTCTAATCTCGCATTTTGATATCGGTAAATTGTCATGCAAAGTGGCTACCAAAATTCTTATAGACAAAAAGTTTGAAACTCCGACTGCAGAAAGAAGAATGAGGCAATTGAGCCTGGACGATAGCACAATACGCGCTATCTACGATATTCCTTTTAAAGTAACAAAAGACATTCGACTTTCTATCTTCCAATTCAAAATTATCCACCATATTTTACCAACCAATTCCACCCTTTACAGGGATAAAATCAAGGATCATGATAAATGTCACCTATGCACGCAAACGCAAACTCTGAGACATCTTTTTGTCTCTTGTCCGAATGTTCAGGCTTTCTGGAATACGTTTGCTACGTGGTGGAACGTCAAAAATGACGATTCCATTGAGTTACACGAGAAAAACATTATCTATGGTTTTACAATTAACTCTCCTTTGCGACTTGGCTTAAACCTCTGTGTACTTATTGCTAAATACTATATCTACACTGCCTCGAAAGATGAACAACACTACTACTTCGAAACCTTCCTAGCCCTCCTAAAAGATAAAATATCTACCGAAAAAAGTAGCTCAAAGTCTCAAATTCAACTCTAAATCTTTTTTCGGTGAAATTTCGTAGGGCACTTTATTTTATTTATTTATTTTATTATTGTTTTTTTTTTCTGCTTCTTTTTTTCCCGTAATTAGTCTTTGTAGTCGTCATAGTTGTCTATTTACCTCAGTTTTTCTGTTTTGTATACTTATCGTCTTAAATGTAAAGCTTTTGTATCTGTAAACAACATTTGAAAGATACCTGAAGTCTTACTTGTTTAGTCAAGCATATGCAAGTTATTATTTATGGTTTATTTTTATAGTACTGGTATAATTTTAGGTTTTACAGGTATTATTAAAGCCCTTTGAAACTTTTGTTTAACTGTGCTATAAAATTATTATTATTATTATTATTATTATTATCGTATCTATAACAAAATGCTTGATTGTGATTGGTTCTCCGCATGCCTATTATTTTGATACGTAATTGGTGGGTGATCACGTGGGTGTCCAATTACAGCTGTCCAATTTGAACTTTTTGTAATTGGATAACTGTAATCGGACAACTACGCTGCGCGCACGTCAATCAGGTGCACTGAAATGGGTTCTTTTTATAGCTGTTTCTCCACTGCTTGCAAAACTGATAATTAAAAATATAATCCGAAGGGCAGGTAGATTTTCTAATCTCGCATTTTGTTAGGGATACGATTAATTGGTAACTGGACTTCATGTCGTACAATTCAGTAGTAATCGTGCTCGTAATTTCAAATCGTCCTTGCGCTACGTGCTCGGCCGATTTAAAATTGCTTGCCCAATTACTCCCTGAATTGTACTCCACTCAGTCCAAGTAGGGAAGGTACATTTTTTCTTGGGGGGGGGAGGGCTGGGGCCTCAGAGGGGAGGGTCATCAGTGAAAGTGAGCACCAAAAGGGGAGGGCCATACCTCATGTGAGCTATTCAAGGGAGGGTCACACATCTTTTCCGGAATTTTCTAATGAGAATTTTTGTGATGTTGCTTTCCATTTTTCTTCAGTACAGATTAAGTTTTTCTTTCATCTACTTTGATTTAATTTGGTGTTTTATTATAGGTACTAGGTTGCATTTGTACATGTATATTATGCCATGGCACATAGTTTTTCTCGGAGGACTCATGTCCTTTTGCATCCGTATCGAGAAGTACTTGACTCAGGTATCGTTTCTTCAGCTTCTTGCTGTTGGCTATCCGCTGCCTGATCTCCTGAGTCGTTTAGTTGTGAAGAGTTACTAGTAGATCCAACAATGCGCTCTACCCTGTCGGAAATGTAGGAAATATTTGTTTTTGAGAGGCAGATTTCGCATGCTAAACAAATAAACCTTTCTGTTAAAATAACCGACAGCAATGCCGGCTAGTCGGAGAAAGAAGCGCGTGTATTTTCCCTTAGATATTTTATGTTCAAAACTTTTATAATACTCAAATACTTCCTTATTCAAACTTCAGCTATAAAACGTAAATATCCCACACTGATTGTTCGCATTTTCTTTGTTTCAGCGTGCACACATTCAATATCGAGATATATTCATATTCAAACACTTTGCGTTCACAAGCGAAATGTTCTGAGGTTTCTACAGCATGGAACATACCATGTAGTAGTGAGGGGAGGGTCGCACTTTTGTCATTCACCTAAAGGTGGGGGTCAGGAGTGTTTTCATTAAAACGCAAGGGAGGGCCAACACTTTTTTGGGAAAAAAATCCCAAAATTCCCCAGCCCTCCCCCCCAAGAAAAAACGTACCTTCCCTTACCATTACTTATCATTATTATTATTATTATCATCATCATCATCATCGTCGTCGTTATCACATCCATATATTTTCTTTTTGTTTAGAGAAAGTCCTTCAGCAAACTGTTGGTGAAAAAGAAGTGACTGGTGATAAATTGAACACTGGGGAAACCACAATGAAAGGTCACTCAAATGAACAACTCTACGACAAAGTTGCTACATTTCTGGAACAATTTAAATCCCTTGCAACTGCACAAGAAGAGTTAAACACTTTGGAAGGAGATTTAAACTCCAAGAAAGAAGGACTAGAAGAAGCCATAAGTAGAGTTAAAGAAGCATGGAATGTTGACAAGAATGATGGTTAATGACTGATGCAGGAAATTTTATGAAAGTGAAACCAGCAGAGGCTTTCGGATGTTTGAAGAGTTATGCTGTGGGGTTCATTTGAGACAGTACAACACTTTAGTTTGTACACTTTATCTCATGAAATCAATGAGTCTCAACCCTTTTATTCCCAAAAGTGCCATAGTTAAAATAAGAAAGGAGATGTCAAACTTCACTCTACAACTTGCCGGGAGATCAGACTAACAGCTATACTTGAAAATGCTGTTCAATAGTTTTCACTTCAATGGTCAAACACGTAACTTGTACTCTGGGTTCTCACTAGCTGACTCAATAGGTAGACTCTTATTCTATTTTTTCCTGGAAAACAAAGAAGTTGAGCTCAATGGGTCATTTGTTTGCTGTGAGTAGTGGGTTGAGATTGACTTTGTTGACTTCCAATTTTCACAGTCTGCTGGTTGTTCACCTAATTTTTGTCAATTCCAACAGGATTGTAGAGCAACAGAGTGTTACTGTTTAACAAAGTGCAAAACCGTATGCAAATCAACTTCAAAGCCAGTTAGAAACTTAAACAAAAGTTTGCAATAATAATAAACAAAAAAGTAAATTGTGCTGGAATGACCTTACAACCTGCACATGTTGGTTAGGGCAATTTGTGTATGAAATCAATGCTCTTTCTTTGATTGACACCCAGCAAAATATATCAGACGAGGCAAACTAGAAAATCCCTTCACTCAAATAATACTACATCTGCCAGCTATCAGACATTGCATAACTGCCATGAAACACTTACACCTTACACCTTAGTAACAAGCCTAACAAATAAATCTTTTTTATTGAGATTTTTATGGTTTTTAACTCAAGCTTAACAAAGCAATGTATATCTTAACTGAGAAATGTAATAATTAACTCAGAATGCATTTGAGGGGACTGTGATGATTATTTATTTGACAATATTTAAATTAAGAGCTTCTGCTGTCACACTATTGTCATGCATTAAAACATGGTGACAATAAATAAGTTATGAAATGGTTTGTGTGATGTGGTTTATTTATCTTCTCTGGCAGAAAAGCCCAAAAATTAGCTGTTGTCTTTCTAATGTCACAACATGTAACTAAGCTGTGTGTCCAGGCATCTTATGGGCAGCAACAAAGCACAAGTAGAGCAAGACCATGGCTAATGTTCTAAAGGTTGTACCTCCTTGTGGACGAGCTTAATCCTTTGCGTTAATAAGGCCTGGCCACAAAATGTAAAGGAAACCAGCTATACCGTCTACGTTTGCAGCCTATAATGTTTTAAGCGGAATTTTTCTGACTATGGATGATCAACATGTATTTTCTCCTTTTATTATCAAGAGTGTATTCAGCGCTCTGTTGAATGCAGTAAAGAAAACCACCTGCTTTTATAGATTAGTTTGATAGATCTACAACCAAAATGGTCAAAATAGTACATAATAAAAGGATGACAGGTAGTTATGAGAATTTTTAAATCTTTTCAAAGTGTTTAATTACAGTTTTCAAAAAAAGATAAACAATGAACAGATTATGGCAGTTAAAGTATTAAAGTGCCACTGAGACGAAAATTCGTAGGTTTATTTCGGCCAAAATCTGTCGCAGAATATCGCGTTGTGTCTACATTTACCCAGAAAACTGAACAAGAAATCGTCCATCCTAATATTTTTTAGCTCCAAAGTTGCGTAAAATGAGTCCGCCATTACTGAAAACGTGTTCCTGGGTGATTGCGCAATTTAATAGCTTGTGACGTCAGAGGCTCACCTCAGTCGCGTTTCCTTGTGTTTTGACTCAAGATGCCTACCGTCGACTGCGAAACCTCTGAAGAGTATTTCTACGATTCGGAACAGTCTTTAGCTTCCGAAACATCAGAGGATTCATTTAATTCGGCAAATGAAGAATTTTTCTTACCGTACGTTGTAAGAACTGATGTCAGGAGATTTCAGCTTGTAAGCTTGTAAACAAAATGTTCAAAGTTGTTTTTCTCGCCTTATTGGTGGGAGTTCAAAATATCGCGAAATAATGCTTATACAGTGATTACAGTTCAGGCACAAGTTGCTCAAAGAGCGGATTACTCTTATCCAACGGATAAATGGCTGTCCTGCTATTCGAAAAATTGATGTTTTAAGCGTTGGAAATTTAGACAAAACACCTATAAAAACTCTAGAATTTGATGCTCGCGAATTCTCTAGCATCGGTCGATCGATTTTGTTGTTCGCTTCGTTGAAGAAATAAAAGAAGCTACACTTTGTTTGCCGTTGTTTATATTCATTATGTATTGTAAAGCATTGAGATTTTTGGCCATTCTTAGCATAGTATGGGGAACTTTCTTGAAGAGCCGTAATGCTGTAGTCATCTGGCAGTCAGCTGATGAAGCTTATCGTGTCCATCATAGTACAGTTGTCGCTTCATGCATTGAAACACAAGTGCTTGGCGTTTCTAAATAATTTGAACAGTTTTTGTAGAATTCTTAACTTGAGCTGAAAAAGTGAAATAAACCAAGCCCTTTGTTTAAGAACTGGAGGCCTTGTATTGGAATCTAAATATTTTTAGTGCAAATCAAAGCCACAAGGAAAATTTTCTGCTATTCAACAACAACATGCGGACCGCCAAGGAAACGAAGCTTTCACTTGATTTATTCATTGCGTAAAAAATAATAACTTGATATCTAATCATTTTTCTTGGTAGTTGATTTACTAAGATTGCTATGACAGTTAAAAGAAATAACATTGTAAAACCCTTAGACAAATAGTGGCGTGTGATATTTTTTCCCAACTTAAATTTCCACGCAAGACGAGCCGACCTATCGAAGCCTTCTATATTTCGAACAGTAATGTCAATCGACTCTTCAGCGACCGGGAATAAGGAGAAAAGTTTCTCGACATTCAGGACGGTATGCTATAAAAAACTGTCCATGCTTCTAAGCGATTACTGCTTTGAAATTAACACGCGGAATTAAAAAGAAAAAAAGCTAAGCCATACAAACTATTGGCTTTATCGCGGCGGTCCTGCAGTCGCCCAGGATGCATTTTATGAGGACTACGTCGAAGATCTTCGCGCTAGCAGACGGTAGAACTGAAAGGGTTTTCCACAAGCAAAATAAATATTAAAATACGTTAAAAGAAAATAAGTTTTGCACAATGGTGGATGCGTCGAAAAAGAAACAAACTATCACTTCAATTGAGTTAAGATTAGGTACCTTTCGTCTCGTTTTTTCCGGAACTTTCTTTCCATATAGTTGGAATGGACAATGGATTAATCGACCTCTGGGATCCTTCGACATGAGCAGCCCTCTGGAAACACTCGTCCGTGAAGTGATCAGAACAGCCGACAAAAATACCTCTCGGGTTGAAATTTGCACTGTGTGTGAGTACGAACATTATCCATTTTTCCATTGCGGGTCCGCTCGCAAGGCTTTGATGAAGCGAAATACCAGCTCGGTGGTTGGATTTATTGTTGTAGCAGTGTACAACACAAGTAATACCCTTCGTAACTGCTGCAGCAACGAACATTTCAAGGCCGTACAGCAAACAGTTGGCACGAAATCTTCCCTCGACAACAGTTAAACTTCCCGCGGAATGAAGCCTGACTAGGTTTGAGGTGAGCCTCTAACGTCACTTCCGATAATTCGCAAGCAAACTTCCGGAACAAGGGCCTGTAATGGCGGCCGTAAAATCTCGACAAAAACCGTCCGAAAAAAGAGACTTCCAGTCGTCGTAATGAGTTGAAATTTGGCATGGTGACTAACGACCACAGACTATTTTCGAAAATGCAAAAATATGGAATACCAAAATTCTGGTCCCAGTGGCACTTTAATGTCATGTCGGTTTCTCAATCGTTTGCTTTCAAAAATTATTTTTTTAAAATTAAGACTTGCTTTTATGGTAACATATTTTTCTAATAACCCACTCTTTACTGGTGGTTTTCGAGTTTTACGAAGTTACATGTGGCATGGAAATCAAATGTGATTTGTTTTGCATGATGTCAAATATTGGTCTCACGCAAGGCGTTTGCAAATTTTACCGGTAAAACGATGCCAAAATTTTTATTCTGTCCTATTGAACTGGACATAAATAAACTACACACACTGTATTGACAACATACTAGCGATATCATTTCACTGATGGAAGCTCCAAAAGTGATTTCCAAACACGTGCGTGTCTGCACGAAGAGACCAGACGTCGAGTCGTTTGTGGTACCAGTTAAGTTAGTGGCTCGTTCCCGGTAACCAATCAATTGTGTTGTTTTTTACGACAAATCACATGGCATGGCGGATGTTTTCACGTGCAACAGAAAGTAGAAGAATAAAATTAATATTAAGTTAGACACTGCAAAGTAGCAACAATTCACTTACTATTTCAACGCCATCTTCGAGAAAGATTTTCGTTTTTTTGTGCTGGCAAAAAAAAAGCATGCAGCTGGGGAAAGAAATGGAAGCGTCTTGGCATTCGCGGGAAATGTTTGAAACTTTGAACAAAATGCGGGAAAGCCAATCATATACCGATGTTATTCTGCACGTGAAAGAAGAGTCTTTCCACGCTCACAAAGTCGTTCTGGCCGCTTCCAGCCGTTACTTTGATGCCATGTTCTCAGTCGGAATGAAAGAAAGCTCGCAATCTGAGGTGGAGCTGAAAGAAGACAACTTGACTGTAGAAGCGTTTGAACTACTGCTAAATTTCATCTATTCCTCGTTTCTTCCGCTCACGGAATCCAATGTCCTAGACATTTTGGAAGCAGCCGACCACCTACAAATATTAGGCGTGGTTAAAAAATGTTCTTTATTCATAGTGAACAACCTGAACGAGGAAAAATTCGACATGGAAACAAGATTGAAAATTTGCAGAGTTGCCGATCGTCACAATATGGCAGAGCTTCGAGAAGAAAGCCTCCGATCGCTAGCTTTGAAGTTCGGAGACATCTGCGGGGAAGAAGCGTTTATGAGGAACATAACACCAGATGAATTGCTTCTTCTGCTTTCGCGAAATGATCTCAGCGTGCCTTCAGAAACTTTCCTCTTCCAAGCCGTGATTGCGTGGATCAAGTTCGACAAAGAAGAACGACTGTCGCATGCAGCCAGACTTCTGGACAAAGTCCGATTGGCTCTTGTTGACATCATGGTCGTCCTGGGTGAACTTGAAGCTGAAGAATTCACCAGTATTCCAGAGTGTTTCTCGTTTATGCACATGTGTTTGTTACAGCATGTCCGCCCGTTTCTGACCTCTTCTTTCGCTCAAGAGAAAGGAACGCCGCGTGTCGCTTCCAAGGCAAGCACTAAATTATAATTATGTATAACCCTGTCACGCCTATTAATTGTCACGAAATCAGTCTTTTGTTTGGTCACGCAATGTTGAATGATTGTGTGACAAGCCCCCCCCAAAAAAACACATTTGAGCCAAAGTTCCTGCCTCCCATGCCCTTCAGTCCCAGTTTCTGCTCCTTCCTTGATGGCCCTGGCATTCTCCACCCTTGCTATTGCAAACTATAGACACTTGATTGAAAAAACGTTGTCCTATGAAAAGTATAAACCATAAATTGTGAGAACCAAGGGCTTTCTGGGAAGTGATTGTACAATTAACTATATTTGCAAAATCAGCAAGTGATTGTTTTCATACAGTGCTGAAACAGTTAACACAGTATTTCCTTATTTCTGAATAGATTTCCAGCAAAAATTGTTCTAGATCATGAATGGAGGCAAACTTATACAAATTTCGCACTGTACTTTTCTGCATGGCGCCCAATTTGCTCCTAATTTGTAAATTTGGCCACTTTAGGGAAGGCTTGTACCACTTCCATTACAATGTGCAAGTCGCTGCAATCAACATCGGTTGCAACAGAAAAGTCTTAATATTTTGAATACCATATGCAAATGGTAAGATATACGTCTACCCATAAATTCTCAAGGGCTTATCGTTAAGGGTTTATACTTTTCATATGAAGTTTTTCAATCATGTATAGAGCAGTTTTTTCTTATTTCTTTCCACTTCCCTCACTGCTCTCTACCATAGCTCTCCCGGAGACTTTCTGCTTCCTTTTCTCTCCTGTCTTCACCTGTTCCCCCGCCACTTCCCCGGCAGGAGGGTAATTGTTTACTGGAAACCCAACTCTTTTATTATCACCTCAGGGAATAGTGTGGCACAACCTCATTTTCAGCATTTTATTTTTCCTGCTTAATTTCAGGGTTTCTGTTAGAAATCAGGTTTCAGTTAAATATTCAGTTAATTTCAGTTAAATATTGTTGGATTGTCACAAGTATTATAAGCACAACACCTTTTTTGCATAAATGGTATTTGTGTACCCCTTGTGACTCTGCTTCCTCCCCCTGATATGCTATATACCCCTCCCCCTGCTGGGACCAGCATTTTGTGAACAGATTGCACTGCACTAGGTTGTTAAGAAACACTTTCCTTTAGACAATGACAGAGCCATCCTTATAGTATGGTTTCAACAGTAAGTTACACATATTGTTAACCTAATTGATCTTTCTTGTATTCTGCAGGCCCTTGTTTCATTGTCACCAACATCTGGTGCCAAGTACTTTGACAGTGAGTCCAAATCCTGGAAACCATTCCATGGCCTCAAACTGCCAAGCGTTCAAGGAAAACCAGTGGTACTTTACACTGGAAATCATCTCTTCCATTTTGATGAGAAGGATGTCCACCAGTACCAGATTGATACAAGCACTTGGACGACACTTCCGCCCATGAAAAACACCCATCAAAATTTCCAGGCTTGTATGTTTAAAGAGTTCTTGTATGTCATCGGTGGCTCTGAAGTTAATCACACTGTTGTATCAGAGAGATTCAGCTTCTCCAAGAAAATGTGGCAGTATATTTCTTTCCATGAAGAGCAAGGCTTATATGGCTGTGCTGTGACGGTGCATGATGACTGCATTTATTCCATCGGTGGAGCTTGGGCAGATGGAGGTGCTGGCCGAGAGGTGGTCAGATTTGATCCAGCCAAGAACGTGTGGACAAAGTTGGAAGGGACCAGACACAGCCACACCCATGCGTGTGCATTTGTAGTTGGCAGTAAGTTGTATGTTGCAGGTGGAAAGACAGAACCACCCAGCAAACGTCAACGAGGGCTTATACCATCCAGGTTTGTTGAAGTTTATGATGAGGAGAATGACCGATGGTGTGATGTTCCACAGCCTCACATTCCTCCCAGCAATTACGGAGCAGTGGAAGTAGAAAATAACATTTATTTCATACTTGGAAGTTTTGCCTACAACAGTGGAATCAAAATTGATGACAGTGAGGTCTATCAGGTTGATCTGGAGGACTGGGAACCAATTAGTCACCATGACGATGATGCTGTGTTTGTTCACATGCCTGTGAACAGGATTGAGATGACACAAGAACCCAATGAAGCCCAAGAACCTGATACCAATGGACTGTTGCTGGAAAGCAACCAGCTGTCAATAGACTGAAAAATACTTTCAGTTAATTGTGCTTAAACTTTTGTACTATGAAAAGTGAGTAATTTAATGTTACATTAAAGTGACATTTTTGGATTAAAGTTTTGAAAGAGTTAAACATGTAAGTGTTACTGTTATTGCAACAACTAGATTGTTTCTGGATCCCAAACCATAATGTTCCAAAAAAATTAAAATTCACTTGCAAAATTAGCATATATGGAGCAGTACAATGTATTCAGATTAAAGGAACTTAAATGGTTTTCTATTGATTAATCTACCAAAAACAGAATGATTTGTAGTTTTTTGTATTTAAATGGGGCCATTACATTCAAGTTAGACAAGGTTTGACAAGTTAATTTGTTACAAAACTATTAAAATAATAATTATGGCATTTGTTTATCTCATTTTGGCATGTGGGAACAAATATTAAAGTTAACTCTTAGAAAGTGTAAGGGCAAATCAAAACAAGCGGCATTTTAATACAAGGTCTGATTTTGACAATAATATTTGGACAAAAGTAACTACATGTTTGGATCAAAAAATCCATTTCAGCAATCTCTAATTCTGGAAAATCCAGACCATGTTTTTTCCTGAGTTGGGAAGCTCAGGGATACATCACCTTAGCACTCATCTGAATCTTAGGGTTCCCCCCACCAGGGTGGGAGTAACCCTCAGACTTTGGCATCCCGTTTCTCTAAAGCTAATCGAGCACGTATAATGATGTCATGGAGACATGAAACAAGTGAATGTGACAGGCGATAGTGCTTACGATAACGCATGATTACAAGGCCTCAACCCAGTCTCTCCTTGGCTCATTCATTCGCCGCATACAGTCTCGAGTTATAATCTTGGAATCTCACCTATCTATAAAATGGCTGCTAGCAGTCTAAGTAGCAAAATCTACGCACACACTTATCGTAGAATTGTCAGAAACTTACTACACGGTTGCAGTAAACACACTAACACAAGCGACTAATATCAGTTCTTTAATATCACACATTTGTTCATTTAAGTGCTGGGTAGAGAGAGCCAAATATTAAAATTAAAATTCTATTCACTGGTCACTATATAGTTCTAAATTTATTAAAGGTGCTGACAAGAAGAAGATATTGAAAGGGAAAACAATTTATCTTTGGCCGGATCATTCCCTTAATTTTCATGAACTCTTTGTTATGTTTGAACATATTTATTAATATCACTTGAAAAAAAATTAGAAGCTCATCAATGTTTGTATTAAAAGGACACACAACAAGGGCTGTTAGGATTCAAGCAGTGGATGTCAACCTAGCATTTTGCAATCAGTACAACTGCTATTTCAAGAACACTGCAAACTGCAGACTGCCTTCAAAACATAAACTGGGACTACATTAGATCATAGTTACTCGAGGGACTGGTTATGAAACTTTGCAAGTTTCAAAGGCCTTAACAAAGGTGCTGCAATTTATGTTGAAAGTACTACGACAGTGCACAATCTTTTGTTTTACGTTCGCACACTATGGCTGAATAACTTAACAGTGACATTCTTATTGGTTAGTTGCTCATGCAAAACTCAAAACCTATTGTTTGTGCACCGTCAAGGCTAAAAACGGTAACAAAAACATAAAACAAAGGACTTAATTGAGCTTCATAACCAGATTGGGGGGATTAGATTAATGTTTACGAGAGACGCTCAAAAACTAGACACTGATCAATATTGATTTCGTGACTCTGGTCACGTGTCTGTAGTCAAGATCATGACTCGCGATCACGCGAACGAACATAGCAGCGAACAGGCGTTGTCTTAGTTGTAGGCTTTGGTAAACTTTGACAACTTTGCAATCCATCCGAGATGACCGCGCTTCTTTTGTCCAAGTTTGCGCAGTTCAGAGAACGAGAAGAATTCATTGATGTACGACTGAAAGTGGGAAAAGACGTTTTTCCAGCTCATCGAAATGTGCTCGCTGCGAATAGCGATTATTTCTACGCCATGTTTACTGACGGGATGAGGGAAACAAACCAGGAAGTCATCGAACTCAAAAATGAAGACATTTCAGCAGACGCTTTGCGAATCGTGTTAGATTCCATTTACAGTGGAGACATATTAATCAAAAAGGAAAACGTGTTTGAAGTTCTCGCCACTGCCAGTCACCTTCAAGTCACAAGTGTAGTTCAACAGTGTTGTGATTGCTTAGACAAAGAACTTATTCAACGTCAACTCGACGTGGAAACGTATCGACAACTCACTGCGCTTGCTGATTTACTTGGTCTAAAAAACTTACAAGAAGCTACACAGCGCAAGATGGCCTCGATGTACAAGGAAGTCTGTGAAAGTGAAGAATTCTTGTCCCACATTAATGAAGATCAGTTGTCCAGCCTTCTCAGTCGAGATGACCTCAGCGCTCCTTCAGAGGGCTTCGTCTTCAATTCAGTGATGCAGTGGATCAAGTACAAGAAAGAAGAGAGGATGGCAGTGGCGGCCAATGTGATCGGAGCTGTTCGTCTGGGGCTGGTGGATATCAAGGAAGTGATTGAAGAATTGAACACAGAGGAGATGCAGCGAGTGCCAGAGATTCAAAAACTTGTGTCTGACTCGCTTCTGTATAGCCACATGCCCTCGCCCAGCTCCGAGTTTGCTGTGGAGAAAGCGAAGCCACGTTCAATGAGCCCGGTAAGAATGATATATAAAATACATTTTCCTCCCCAAGTTTCGAACTCTTCTAATTTCGGATGTGTTATTTAAACTAGCGACTAAATTTAATCAGGGAACCCAACATCGCGCGCTAAAATTGCCCTTATCGGACGGATAATTTTCGTCCTTATCATGACCATAACAAAATTCTCGAATCTGGCTGGCTATTAGCAGCTAGCCCAGGTGATGAATTGGTCATGCAATTGAGCATTAAGTGGCAGTGTACGCGGGTACGCGTCATGCATAAGTTAGTGAATAAACGGTACGTATGTGAGGTGCCATTATGCCGCACTGTTATCGGACAGTTGAATGACTGAGTATCATTACTTTAAAGTACATGTGAATCGTGCAGTGATCACAGTGACAGCCTTAACTACAGAAGGTTGTCTTACAGAGGGTGTAAATATTGCCGAAGTATACTGTCTCCAAAGCAGTTAGGTAAATACTCAATTCTGATGGTGGCTCACTCAGAGCAGGTGCGAGAAATGCTTAGTTAATTTGAATATTCGTGTGTCTTAATCCTTATTCCACTCCTCGCCCAGTGTTCTTGTTGTTACACGTGGTACACATGTTAAGTCTGTGCTTTGTTTTACTACAGGTGCTCGTGGCTGTTTTCCCAGGAACACGGCCAGATGAAAGGCGGCGGAGCAATGCAGAAAGATGTGTTGCCACTCAGATGAAGTATCTTGATTTTGAAACAAAGAGATGGAAACCCTTTCCGTCCATGGCAACATTAGATGAAGCCACTGAATGCTTTTGTGCCGAGTTTGTCGGTAATTACTTGTATATAGCTGCAAATCCCGGTGTTATTTACCGTTACCACATAGTCAATAATGAATGGGAGACACTCCCACATTTTAAGAGCTCATACGGTAAGATTAAGTGTTTGTGTTCTGTCGATGACTATTTATTTGCAATAACCGAATGTAATTTGCTTCGGAGGTACAGTTTGGCTCAGAACAAGGGGCAAAGTGGATCTAAATTGCCATTCGTAAACGAGAGTGATGATGAGGATGATAAGTTTACTAGTGCAGCAGCAGTAGTTATGAAATCTAAAATTTATGTACTTCATGGGTATTACAAAGCCGTTCTGGTTCATTGTTTTGACCCACAAAAAAATAAATGGATAAAGAAGGCTTCACCTTCCCACCCTCACTTTGGATCCACCCTGCTTGTGGATAACAACACACTTTATGTGGTTGGTGGGAATATTTCTGTCAACTGGCTTCGCAATTTCGTACGTCATTTCCAGGAAGTTTTAAGTATTCCAGAAGATAACCTTGCACCCGTAGAAGTTTACGATGAGGCACGCAACTCGTGGTCCGTTGTCAAACAAAAGCATATTCCCCCAAACAACCTTGGTGCCGTAGAGATTAATGGGAAGGTTTATTTTATTATCAACAAATTTCCAGTTGACAGTGGCATTAGAATCCCGCCGGGAGAGGTGTACCACATTTCATTACAGGAGTGGGATAATTATGTTAAAATTAGCGAGAATGCTGTCTTGTGTTATCTCCCAGTAAAGAAAGACAGCTTGAAGAAAAAGCAATCGAGTGAAGAAAAAAAACGATGTAAATAAAACTCCGGCGAAAAAGAAGTGAATTTCTTCAGCTATAGTTTTTGCGTGATCGTATGTGTTGCTGGTTCAATAGCATCCCGGCTGCATCATGAAGAGGGATACAAGAACTGAAAAGTATGAACTTATAAATTACGAAATAACTCTACTAGAACGGTCTTAGCATGTCTTCATTGTTAAATAACAAAACCGACATTTGCAAATAGTTCGCTAGATCAACTTATTATGAATTAGCTTGAATTATTGGAGCGTCCTTATAAAACAGGGTTTAATCTAGAGTGCGGGATAAATGTGGGAGTATCGCAGTAACAAGTATTTTTACACATGCATTTGCGCCTGCACGTCAGATGTGGTGCACAAAATCTCACCAAGGAAATCTAGGCTATAGGTACTAAGAAATTTGTCATTTGAATTTTGTTTCCGGTTTTTAAACATGCATTTTATTTTGCCTCTTAGGTGGTTTCGCAATCAATTGCATTGCCACAGGCTAGATATCTCAATTTTACATCACTAAATTTCCGCTAAATCTTATAGTTATGCGCATGAGAAGAACAAAAACCATGCCCCCACCCCCCCTTCGTGAAAACGGGCTTTCTAAAATCCAGCAAAGAGGTCCCACTAGCTGGGTCATCATAAGCCAATTTCTAATGTACACCCTTCTAACCAGTTCTAACCTTAACTTAGTATTCGAGTCCGCTTAAAACAAAGGAAAATGTTTGATGCTTTGTTTCATAGTCTGGCTCATAAAGCACCTTAAGCATCTCAATAGTAAGAACAGCTGGAGCGACTAGAGTCGTAAAATATCCATGTGTTTATTTCAAAAATGATAGAAGTGCAAGGCATGATTTGAAGGGTTTCTTGCCAAACGGGGACCGCCGGGTTGTTCGAAAGTTAATTAATACTGTAATCCTGAATGAAAATCAGCGGGACTGGGTAATCTGCGAGTTGTGGAGTTGCGAATTGCGAGTTGCAGATTCGGTTCCTCAACAGTATTATTTGACTGCGTTCTCAAAATTGTAAATTGGTGCTGGGAAAGTATCGTATGCTATTTTGTCTCATTTTCAAGCTGAATTTCAATCTTGTTTCTTCCTGCAGATTTTTTCAACCATTTGAAGTTCCTCCGGTTGTTCTCCCCCCTCTTTTTATTCTTACTGACTCCGTTCTTTATTACATTCGGGGGTGCACTTTCCAATGTAAAATATCTTGGCGCTACTCGTAGTAACGAATGGGTTAGAGAATTAAAAAACAAAGCCGATGGAAACAAGCCATATGGCTAGGTTGCGTTTGAATTAAACGTAAAAGCCACGGCACTTAAGGTTGATTTCCACTGTTGTGTAAATTTTATGTGCGTACGGGCGTAAATTTAACTGGCTTTACGTGCGTAACTAAAATTAGACAAGATATACGAACGGCTTACGTAAATGTAAAAAGTTAAACGTTTTGAACTTTTTACGTTTATGTAAGCCGTTCAGACTATTCATACATCTTCTCTAATTTTATTTACGCACGTAAAGCCTGTTAAATTCACGCCCGTACCTTTAAAATTTACGCAACCGTGGAAATCAACCTTTATGGACGAAAGTCTTCATTTCAGTGTGTTATATTAGTTACATTCACGTATTATAGTGGAAGTTTTGCTTCTCTCAGACAAAATTCGACGACATTAGCCAAATGTCGCCTTTGCCTGGGCGATATGTAACTAAAGCATTTACTACAACGGAAATCATGTGTAGTGCCCTGGGTGAACGTTAATTCTGACGAATTACATTTTGTTAGCGATCTTAGATTTTTGACAAATATCAACAAATATCACTTTCGCTTGCAGTTTTATATTTTCTCATAAACTACAACGGGGGTCCATAACCTCCTGACTACAGTCATGAAGGTCTTGTTTTTGTCTTTTTTTTTTTTTGCTGTTGTTGTTGTTTTTTTTTTGTGGGGAGCAGGGATGGCGCAGTGGTGAGAGCGCTTGCCTCCCACCAATGTGCCCCGGGTTCGATTCGTGCGAGGAATGTTTACATAGTGACAGTTGCGGGGATTCCAGTTTGTGCGAAGGCTTTCAAAGAAGCAGTATCGAATCTTGGGTTAACTAAGTTATACCCCGAACGGGTAAACGCTCTCTTTCACTTCCTGTCGAGGGAAAATGTTTTCGTGAATCTTCCGACGAGCTATGGGAAATCTATGATTTTCCAGATTGCACCACTTGTTGCAAGTGAACTCTCCAAATCGCGTACACAATTTGAAGCACACTGTATCGTTATTGTTATTTCTCCCTTGGTTGCTCTCATGAATGACCAAGTGGGATGTAGAAATCCTGTTCTGTGTAGAAAGCCACGTTTTTGCGAAGGCGGCGAAGAGTTTGAAAGCAAGTGAAGGTAAATTATCTTGAATTGCAGCCGATACGTTTCGCAGAATATTTTTAGCAATTTCTGGAATTGTGCAGTATTATTAAATTCGATGTTTTATCGAGGATTCTTCTATTTTGTTGTATTTATTTTATTGAATCATCAATCGATTCAGAAAGAAAACACACCATTTTAACGTTGGAACCTTAATGAACACTCGACCGTCGGTAAAGTGGGATTTGGAAAACTTATAGTGGAGAAATCCTGTTTCGTGTAGGAAGCCACGTTTCAGACGAAGGCGGCGAAGAGTTTGAAAGCAGGTGAAGAAAGCGCTTTGCACGATGAAGCGAGGATTGAAAGCGATTCGTTTTTTGAGGTAAAGCAATTCTTATTTGAGTAAACGCTTTTTTAAGCAAAGCAGCTCTCTTCTGAGTCAAATATTACCTAAAAATAATTGTTGTACTTCGTTCTCCGTTCTTTCATTCATGACGAAGATTTAGGGGAAAAACCTACTCGTCAGCTCTGTGTCACGCACGGGCACTTGTCCGACACGCGTTTCACCAATCGGGGGTGGAAGTGGAATCATGAATCATGAATCATAGCGGGAAAATTAGAAGGAATCATGAATTTTCGAGTTTAAAACTTAGGAATCATGAATTACGAGAGATAGTTAAAAGAATCATGAATAACGAAATGAGTTTTCATACGATATTCGAGACTGGTGACTACAGAATGCTCAGAGTACACCCACATTTTATTAAACTTGCGCGTATTTGACTTTCTGGGCCTAATCTCGTTCCCAAATCTTTTCGACTAACGTGGATCCTTTAATAGGATCAAATTATATGCTGTTAGTATTTCATGACAGCGCTAAAATAGGAGAGCGTGTCACGACACGTTATACGATACTGCATTGCGCGATACTGCATTTCACATTATATGATACTAAATTGCACGGCGACCTCACACGATCGAAGGCCTGTTCTGCATTCAAATATTGACCTTTTCGAGACCTGTGATCATGGGGAAACACATGAAGGAGAAGAAAGAGAAGAAAGAGAAGAAAGAAAAACACAAGCACAAAAGCAGGCACGAATTATAATACTCATGCTTCGATGGATACGTGCAGTCATCTGGCTACAGATTTTGTGTCTGATGTTTTGTTGTCTTTAAACTTATTAGTATTCGTTCGTGACGATACGTCGTACGTTCGATCTGACCCTAATTTGCGCCTTTTTCATTCTATCTGGGTCCTGTTCAGTCACAAGAGGAGGCGAACAGATAGTTCTTCCGACGAGGATGTTTTTATTCAAAACAGCAAAAGGTACGATGACTGTATAATATCGTCCTAGACGGTTACAATATATAATGTGTCAACCAGTCATATTTCATCTTTTTTATTAGCTTCATTTTATTTCTTGGGGGGTTCATACTGGCTTAGTAGGTAGACCTTAAGTCCCAAAAGTTTACTTTCAGGAAATTGAATGTCAATCAAATGCGTTTTTCGACGCAAAAAAAAGCTGTGACAATTAAGGCACTGAAAAACAAGGACAGAATGTCTGTCGAAGCAGCAGTAGAGGTTTTGTCACCTGAGGTTTAGCGGGCCATACCAACGGAAGATGTCGTTACCACAATTGTACCTGAAATCTATACTTTCTGGCGGCAAAATAGACCAGGGGTTCTGACATACCCTGTAGACGTTGCTGTTCATCAACCAACCGGGACTATTTTCTTCAGCGACCAATTTACTCATCAAATCATAATGTCTGACTTACACTGCCCAGCCAACCTTTCATCCATTGCTGGTGAAAGCAATTCAGGTTTACGTGATGGTAGAAAGAGTTTGTTTCAGAATCCCTCATTACTCTGTATCTACGCCAACCTCATTTTCGTCTGTGATAGCGGTAATGCATCAATCAGGGTCATTGACATTTCTAGATTGGTGTCAAGGAAGAAAAATGACACTCTTTTCGTTGAAGCAAATGAGTCTGAAGACCAAGACGACACTATTCCCATCGCCAGAAAGTATACCATCACTTGCACACTTTCTTTAATTTCAACTACTAGATTGCCGCTGCTGAGACCGTTTACAATTTGTATCGGACGCAAACTCCTGCAAGATTATCCCGGCTTCTATGTTGGTGACACCACCAACATTTTTAAGCTTAAAGATGTAACGATCAACAGTTCATGCAAAGGAAGACTACAAAAACTGTACCCAGGACCAAACAGCGATGACAGGATTCTACCAGTAGCTCTTACTTGTTATCAAGAAAAACTTGTCGTCGCTAATAGGCACGCCGAGCAGCCATGTATTCTTGTTTTGCACAATAACAGAGGCGTTCTGTTACGCCGTATTGCTTCCCCTCTCCTCCCGTCTCCCTCTGGATTGTGTCCTGTTGACACGCGTCTCTTTGTTTCAAGTAGCAGCCACTGCATCTTTAAACTACCCATCATGAATGACAATGAGGATGTGGAGCTATATTGTGGAAAACCCAACGAGCCGGGAAGTCAGGATGGTATCGTTACGTCTGCAAGGTTTCACACCCGCCATGGCATTGCGAACATGGGGTCAACTTTGATTGTTTGCGACACTGGAAATAAGTCTATCCGACTTATTAGTACGCTGGCCCTCTAAGAAAGCTGTCATGCACAGTTGTTTCACCTCGATCACTACAGAGGGGAACCAAGAAAACATTTGATCAAGCATTGACAGTAGTTGAAAAGCTCGTCGAGCCTGTTTTTCATGACGTGGGGAGAGCAAACTGGACAAAGGACTGGTCGTGTTTCTACACAAGGTCCCGATCAAATTATTCCATACTGCACTCGTAGGTCATTTATGTTGATGCATGAGAGCCTGGTTTGCCAGGAAAACATGCTGACGGGGTTAGGTGCTACCGATCTTCTTTCACAGATCCGTCTGAAAGCAATGGTCACGCTGGTGGTTGAAAACTTCTTTTCTCTTATGAGGAAGGATGACCCGATGCCAACGCAGCTGGAATACGAGATTCGACGGACGTGGATATTGTATCAGAGAGCTTCAAAAGAAAATGTATCGTGGTCAATTTCCCTACTATACAGGCCCTAAAAGCTACTACTCTAACAAAGTGATAGATGCTAGCCCCCCACCAATTTCCCACGTGCTGCAGCTTGAGACAGCAATGGAGAAATTGTCCTTGGAAGACAAGCAACAGCTCCGCGAGTTTGCTACCACCTTTGGAAAACGTGTGAGACAGCACACCGTACGGGACAAAAGCAAGGAGGATACTGGCCATTTACCGTACCAAATATCGTTTTGCATACAGCCACGAGAGCCAGGCTCCACAGTTACAACCGCCTCCTTGCTTGGTGAACCCAATCCTGAGGAAACAACGGGCTGCGTAATCAACAAACTCACCTTCAGTACGAAGTATTGTTCTACGCGCAGGAGGTGCTTGCTGTAAAACATGCTCGACGCAGAGAACAATTTAGCTTTTTCCTGGCAGTACTGTTAAAAGACCTACTCGTTAAGAGTTGAACGGGAATGGAATTGGACTTTGCAGAAGACACGGTTGACCTTCTTTGGCTAGACAATAGCAACCCTGAGGACTCCCTCGTGTTTACAGAGGCTTACAGGGACAACAAAAATTCGCCTCATGCCATTGTTGACCGAGTGAACACTAACATCACCACGGATTCGTCTGGTGCAAAACTTTACAATCTTCCTCAAACGGAGGTAGACAGAATTGAGCGAATGTTGCAAGGAGGATGTGACACTGACGTAGAAAGCGACAACGAGAGCTCCTCTGATGATGAGGACAGCGACGGTCTTCCCCAACGCACGCCTTACAGCACAAGGACGGGACGATCTGCTACACGAATCAGGCTGTATTAGTGACATTGATGGAACCTTGAAACGCGGATGCGTATTTATCAAAGAGATAAGTAGCTGCCATGTGGTATGTTTATGAATCCATGCTTTAACCTCCAAACATTTAGGTAACTGTGAACGTTTATACTATGACCCTCATTTTTTATCATTTTGCAAGCTTTCGCGAGCGTCAATGACGTGTTTGAATTTTGTTTAAATTCCAATGCCAACTAATTCAATCCACAGACACAATAGAGCATAAAGTGAAAATACAAAGTGTATAAGACTCCTTCCGTACACAGCCCTTTTCAATCTTTTTTTTTCTAAACGAATATTATTTATTCGGTTCGGTTTCCAGTCCATAGGTATGGCGGACGTATAAGATCGAAAGTGATTGAAAACACACGGACATTTTCAAAAGCGCTGTCCTAGTTCAAGTTGTGTGTTGCTTCTAGAACAATGTGGACGGCACGAATGATCAAACACGGACCATTTTTACGGTTCAAGTTGGCCTTTCGTCCACACCTAAGTGATCGGAAACGGACGTTTTTGGGAATCGTTTTCCTTTTGAACAAGTCCCCACAAAGTGGCGTTTTCGATCGTTTTTAATCGTACACCCGTGCAAAACGAAAACGATCACTTCAAGAATACTTATACTAGGGGGCTGACAACGTTTTGCTCTAAACACATATACAAATTTTTTTGTTGTCACCATGACAACAGATACGTGTGGACTGGAGTAAAGTCAAGAGAGAGTACTTCTTCGGTATCTCTTCTCTTGGGATTTTAATTTCGGTGATTCGTTAAGTTGAGGATATTTTATAAAACGAGAAAATGAGTTTTTGACACATTTAAACGAAGTGTATCATGTACAAATGAATCATGAATATCGAAATAAAATTGTAAATGAATCATGAATCATTGGGGAAAAAAAGGCAGGAATCATGAATCTCGAAGGTCAAATGATTCCGCTTCCACCCCCGACACCAACGACCAAGATATTTGTGTTTAATTCACTTTTGGCCGTTAAACCACTGCATGTGCTTTACCCGCAGCACTTCTCTCTCGGGAGTGAGCGACCAGAGGAGACGGCTGAAATTCAGGCTAGTTACGTCACTGAAAGTAGCTTGTTTATTTGAAGACTCGGATCACGTGTTGAGGTTTCCGTTCACGCGTGACGTGGATCAACTGTAAATATAATTGTTTGTCAGGAACTGTAAGTTGCGTTTTTGGAAATAACTTACGTTGTACATGAAACAGGCTCTGTGTTGGTGTAACACCAACCTTTTTTTTTCATACATGGCTGGACTGGTTATGTCCCATTATGAAAGAGAACATTGTGATTGTTTTCCTCAGCTCGAGCGGTTGGGGTTTCGTTTAACGTGGACCTCTTATGAATTGATTTTACCAAATTGTGTCGTGTACCAAACGTTCAAATTTCTGTAGAACTTTTATTTACCAAAGTTGCAAGGAACTATTTTGTTTGTACTCGACTATCGTCTTTTTAGCGGAGTGCGTCTCCGACTGATCAACTGTGTTACGCTGTCAGTAATTTAACAGTAAAATATGTCTTGAGGTCAAGTCGACGATACATTAATTAAGCGGCCGTGTGTATGGATAGGATATGATACTTTCCCAAGAGCATCATCTACAATTTTGAGAATACTGATGAGGAATCTACACTATTTTCTATCGCAACTGGCAACTCGCCGCTGACATCTCGCTAGACTTGCCCACAAGTCCAGCTCAGAGTGTTTTTTTTTTTGGAATCGCGATTTCGGAAGCGTGAAACCCCAAAAAGCCGAGCGCGACGGAGCGGGAGCTCGTTCGGGCCTACCACCGGAACCGGAAATGAGAAGCGAAGTACGTTTGAGAAAGTCTAACATCTCGCAACTCGCAACTCGCGACTGCAACTTGCAACTTGCGCAACTCCACAACTAGTCGCATTCTTCCCACACCCTAAATAAACCATGGTTTTAATTTCTCTTATGTCTTCGGTTTGTTTATTTTAGATTGCAGTTTGTAGAGTACAAAACGACGCTTTCAATCCAAGTGTTCAAACACTTTACAGACATTAATTAGTTTTTTAAATTGCAATTAAAATTTGCACTAAATCGTGGATTACCTTAATTCTGCTTTGAACGACCGGACTCTCTCAAAAGACTACGTTTTATATTCGTTGGCTGTTACGTTGATTTTAAGGGAATATTTTGTTAGATATCTATCCTAGCCTTCTAGCTAGCGCATCTATAAATATAGCGCTATGTGTTTAATGATTTAATTCCGTTTAATGTAAATATTTGTGTACAACTAACTTCTGCTGAGTTCAACATGTTTTGTAAAAAGTTTCAAATAAACTGAACTAAACTACAGTCTTGTTTGATTTTTTTGCCTTTATTAACCCCAAGCGCCAGTTCCAACAGATCAACAAGTATGGTTTATGTGACCGTCAATTAAGTCGAATTTAATATTTCAAGAATATCTGTTTTCAGCTATATCCTTCAGGCTCGGTAAGTCACAACCTTGAGGATAGAACATCTTGATTATTTTCTTTCCTGTGCTAAACCTCACTTCGATTTGCTTTTGACTGAAATACAGAAGAATGTTGAACTTTGTTTAACGAGTTCTTGGAATGAATCACTCGCGCATTGAACTCTGAAATCATATGGACTATAGCAATAGCTATATCCCTGGAAACACGGTGGTTTTAGCGCTTTTTATCGAGCTGAATCACCGAGAGGACCATATTACTTACTCCTGCACGGTTTGGTCCCGGGAGTCATAACTGCGGGACAACGGTCAAGAGTCAAGACTTAACAGTTTAGTGCGGTACAGACCCCCTGATCAAAATACGTATGAAAACGGAGACTTTTGAAAACACACAAGTCATGTGGACGGGGCCTCAAGCCAATTATACAGCGATCGATCATGCTTTTTCCTAAGAACGTTCATCGTTAAATCCTCTATAAAAGGGGTCTACAAACGTATTAAGGTGACTTGTTCGAAATAAATGACGCGCTCTATGCCTCTCTAAAAACTCTAATAACATCATCATTTCTCACTCGATTGCCTTGAAACGTTCGCATTTTACACGCAATCTATCGAGGAATCATACGTATGTCAATATGTAGATGTACAGTTCGTTAATTTTGCGTGATTTTGCTTTTATTTAACACTACGATAAAACTGCTATTCTAACAAAACTGAGCGCTATGATTTGGCTCAATCTTCTAGAATCAGCTTACAATAACGGTTGTTCCGAAAACGCGGGGTCGGGGTGCGGGGTGCGGACTGCGGGATGCGGGGTGCGGGGTCATAAAAAAAACTGAAAAATGAAAATTAAAAAATAACTACATAATAAACCAATAAATAAATAAATAAATAGGCAGTGTCTAGATAGGTGGTAGCCGAGTACGGATCATGACTATTAGTCATGATCCGTACTCGGCTGCCCGGCAGTCCGAAATTTTCAAAGGATTTCGACGGAAAGGCTTTTTCTAACGTTTTGAAAGTGTTCTATATTTGTTTAGAATTGCCAAGTGATTCAGAAAAGTATTTTTGTTTTGTAGTTGACGAGTTTTCCGCGCTTGTGCATACTGCAAAATGTGATGTTTGCGACACTTAAAATTATTTGTGGCTACACCCGCCAGTCAGAACGCACAGAATTTGGACGGAATTTCTCATTCAAACGTCCTGGGAGCATTCGAAGTTTGTTTAGCATTTTCAAGCGATTCAAAAGACCAATTTAGTTTTGTAGCCGACGAAATTTGTGAGCTTGTGCTACTACTGAAATCGCTATGTTCGCGACACTTTTTGTGACTCAGGGGATCCGCCAGACCCGCCAGTCAGAAACACGCAGAATCTAGACTTAATTTTTCATTCAAACTTCGTGGGAGTATTCGAAGTTTGTTTAGAATTACCAAGCGATTTAAAAGACCAATTTGGTTTTGTAGCGTGACAATTGTCACGGACTCTATCTAAACCCGAATTTTTAGAGACAGAATCCTTATCAAATCAAGCAAATTTTTCAAATAATTCAGATGTTCATGTTGACAAAATATATAACCATTTCCAACAACTACATTCCGTTCCAGATCCGGACAGCCTATCTTACACCCAAGAAAACATAGTTGAAGATTTGAAAGATTAAGTAACACAGTCATATTCATTTTATTGGATTATATTGCGTGTTCATATTTATATTTATATATATTTAATTATTTATTTACTTATTTATTCAATTTTTGATTTTAAACTCCTAGTATAGTTTCTCTGTTTTAGGAGTATACTCATTAAAGAATCAACCTTTTACTGAAGACGAACTCAGAGCATCTGTCAAATCACTTTAAAATAAAAAATCACCCGGTCTTGATCGAATTCGAAGTGAAATGTTAAAGTGTAGTATTCATCATCTGAGTACGTCTTAAACAAAATTATTCAAAATTATTCCGACATTCCCAGTTGTAACTTCTGTGAATAACCACCTAGGCGTTTAGGTTTCTGTGACTCTTCTTAGCTCGCGTGACTTCATTACCTGCGTTAGGATTTTCAGTCACGCGATCACGTAAAGCTCGATTCGTCCTAGTTCCCAGTCATTCAGAGCGAATCACTCTTTCGTTTCTTATGACGGAATCAAACATGGTTGCACATTCTGAGATTCTTTTGTCCAAATGTGCTCATTTTCGAGAGCAAGGTGAATTTATTGACGTTCGTTTAAAAGTGGATGAAGACATCTTTCCAGCTCATCGCATTGTGCTCGCGGCAAATAGCGATTATTTCCACGCCATGTTTGCTCATGGAATGAAGGAATCGAACCAGGAAGTGATCGAACTCAAAGATGAAAACATTTCAGCAGAAGCTTTGAAGATCGTGATGGATTCCATCTACAGTGGAGATATTCATGTCAACGACGAAAACGTGTTTGAAGTTCTCCTTGCAGCTGATCACCTTCAAGTGACAAGTGTTGTGAAACAATGTTGTGATTACCTACAAACCGAGATTGTTCAGCTTCGATTTGATGTGGCAACGTACTGTCGCATCTGCACAATTGCCGATCAACATGGCCTTGCAGACCTGCAAGAAGCTACACAACGCAAGATGGGCTCGATGTTCAAGGAAGTGTGTGAAAGTGAAGAATTCTTGTCTCAAATTAACGCAGATCAGTTGTCGAGCCTTCTCAGTCGAGATGACCTCAGTGCTCCTTCAGAGAGCTTCGTCTTCAAATCAGTACTGCAGTGGATCAAGTACAACAAAGAAGAGAGAATGGCAGTCGCGGCTAAAGTGATCGGAGCTGTTCGTCTGGGGCTGGTGGATATCAAGGAAGTAGTTGAAGAATTGAACACAGAGGAGATGCAGCGAGTGCCTGAGATTCACATGCTGCTACATGAGTCACTACTTCATTTCAGCAAGCCTTTAAGCAGTTCCAAGTTTGCTGTAGAGAAAGCTAAACTACGTTCAACAGGGCCAGTAAGTAGATGTTTTGTTGTCTATTTTCCCTTATAAAAACAACAAACAAAAGAAAACATCGATTTTGTGCAGCGCTTGCAGCAGCATCCCTGGCCTTATTAATCAAGGAAAATCGATTATCGGAAACCCAATCGATCAGTCCACGAAATACTACATACTGCTGTTTACACTGCGATCTTTTTTGCTCCCGATGCAAACAAGCGCCGATGAGCTCGCGCGCGATCCTAGACCCTTAGCACGCCGCTCTCCCCAATCCTCATTCGTTCTTCTTACGCTCGTGCTACCTCGGGCTAGACCAACAAAAAGACTTCAATGCTATATTAAGTTAATGACCAGCATTTTGATAATTGCGTGTGATCTCTTTACTGCCGTTTTCAGGTTCTTGTTGCTGTTCTTCCTCAGAGTCAAATGCAGTATTTTGATGTTGAAGCTAAAATTTGGAAACCATTGACATCCTTAGCACCAGCAACTAACCTTACAAACTGCTACTGTGCAGAGTCTGTTGGCAGTAAGCTATTTGTTGCTGGGACCGTCACGTCTGCTGGTTACTGTGTTAATTGTTATGACATGACAACCAATGCATGGCAAACGCATGAAGATCCACGCTCATGTGAAGTTATCAACAACCTATGCACTTTAGGTGACTACATGTATGTCATATGTTCTGGTGTCAATCAGGTCCCTCAAAGATACAGCTTTGCTAAGTGTCAGTGGCAGTGCTTTGCACAGGTAGCTATTATAAATAATAGTAATAATCGTGTTTCTTATAGTGGTGCAACAGCACTTCAGTCAAAAGTTTATGTGCTTTATGGTACCAAGTACCTGGCAACATCCTTTTGGCGTACACGTGCAGTGCTTCATTGTTTTGATCCAGTGAGGAATCAGTGGGAAGAAAAAGCATCAACCTGTCAGCCTCACTTTGGGTCCAGCCTCGTTGTAGTGAACAATAAAATTTATGTTGCGGGTGGTAAAGTTGATTTCAATAATAACAGCAATTACCCATATGGTAACCCTGCACCTGTTGAAGTTTACGATGCAGAAAACAACAAGTGGTCTATTGTTGAACAAAAACATATTCCCCCAAACAGCCTTGGTGCAGTGGAAATAGAGGGAAGGGTATATTTTATCATTAACAAATTTCCAGTTGACAGCGGCATTAGAATCCCACCAGAGGAGGTGTATCCTGTTCATCTGGGTGACTGGAAAAATTTAGGTAACATTTCCCAAAGTGCAGTCCTGTGTTATTTGCCAGTAACAAGGGAGAGCTTGAAAACAGAGTAAAGTTAATTACAAGTTGCAATACTGTACTCCCCTTGACTCCCCTAGCTGTCTGACTGGTAATAACTTCTTATGTTGTACTTTACAGTGTAATTTTAAATTAACGTAACGAACGTGTTTCGTCATGTAAAGTGATACTGATTCAGTTTTCAGTGTAACTGGCTCATGAGGGGCCAGTGGGCCCCCATCGAGGTATCTGGAACACCTGCCTTCACGAGAGAGGTCCATGATATTTGAACTTCTCACACAAAACTTAGATTCAACGTTAAATCGGTGATGTAAAATAAATAATTTGAGATTGAGGTAGAAGATATACTTAATGTTTGTAGTAAATAAACTGCAATGATTATGTTCGAAACAGCTATTGAAATTTCAAAAC
This sequence comes from Siderastrea siderea, assembly GCA_964030785.1. Lineage (NCBI taxonomy): Eukaryota > Metazoa > Cnidaria > Anthozoa > Scleractinia > Rhizangiidae > Siderastrea > Siderastrea siderea. Next base: position 77,766,014 of record OZ034966.1, on the reverse strand, counting down.
TGTTTGTAACCGGTTCTGACAAATAGAACATTGAGCAGTTCACTTTTTATGCGCCAATAAAGAATAAACCCTGGTGTTGTTGTTTGTCTGTTTGTTTGTTTTTTTGCCGTAAAAAGCAGGGTTGTTTAGCTGATGGTATTGCTCACGCGATATTGCAAGCTACATAAGATAGATTTCTAGTAGATAGTTTCTCTATAGCTATTGTCCTAAGACTGAAGATACCCTATATGTTCTACTGAGGTACCAAGGCGTTGATATACAGTGCAATAGTTTTTGCTCAAACAATTAGAATTTTGTGAGACAAATCGAAAAGAAACGTAGTTCCATAAAGATAAAATGTAGAAATTCACCAAAAGTAGAAATATTTCTAGCCAACATACTTGGTTCTAGAAATCGTGGGTGTGACAAATTTATTGTTATAAGAGACCGTAAGCAAGAACAACGTTGACGTGCCGGACAGCCACCTAAAGAGTTTTCAGGTCGAGTCACAGACGTCAGAACAAGTGTTTCACTATATCCCTGATCAGGCACCAAAATTGTGCCAATTGAAAGACCCAAAGCCTACTAGTTGCGGACTGTAATGTCAGGGACCTCATGCTTGAGGTCAAGTTGTAGAAATATTGGCCGAGTTCTTTTTATTGTTTAATTGTGGATCGAGATACAGTAGCGAACGTGCCCAACAAACTAGGAACAAACTAGGTCAATAGATTTTTTTCTAACCAAAAAAACGTCACTATGAAAATGTTGACGCGGGCGAGAGGTCCGGATGAGAAATGACCGGTCCAGATGAACCGTCAGTGCTTGTAGTGACAAACTGAACTTGTGCTTCGGGACTTAAGGTCTATACACGGTTTATTTTGCGCGGTAGTGAAATGGCAGATTCTGCAGAGCTAGATTTACTAACAGGATGCTATTAGAAACGTTCATTTCAAACCACTAAGTCAGCTCAGAAGAGAAGAAGTCAAGTACACCAAAAGGTTCGTTTCGATGGACTACGAACTGTTCGGAAGACATTGATTCAATATTTCTATTTAGAATTTTTTAAATTTAGTCGTACTAAGTACAGACTGTGTTTTGAAGCTGACGTTTCAAGGGTTAGCCCTTCGTCAGAGCGAATCGCTCGAAGGGCTAACGCTCGAAACGTCAGCTTTCAATCTCTTTGCGGTGGCCAATTTACCTTATCAACTCAGTTGATAAATCCAAAATTTTGTATTTCACGTCCCCACCGACGCAGCACCGCAGTTTCTTTAGAAACTAACCCCCTCCCTTGTGTTTTGACTGAGCGTCCTTGGACATCAGTAACTTTACATTAGCACCATGTGAAGTCACTCCGTAACTATAGTAACTGTACAGTAGACTATTATAATCTTGTAATAAAAATGGAACGCTGTAATTAAGAGTAATAAAACAGTTTTACTTTAAATCAGGAATAAAACACAACTGTTTATAGCTGTGAACTGAAGTCTAATACGTTACATGAGTTCACAAGCCATCACATTTCCAAGATGGCACAGAGAAACTCAGTGAAAATATAGAAAACTGGAATAGGACGTGTCAGTGAACGAATCTTCGGACTTTTGTGTGTTTGTGCGTATTTTTTTACTTGTTAAGAGGTATTCCAAAGCTATCGCTCCATAAACCAGGAATCTAATACGTCAGTTGACTCGAGCTATTCGTACTTCGTTGGAGCTCAATAATCCAAGTCAACCCGAGGGTAAAACCATTAACATTCACACTACATTTACTTCGTTGTGACGACAGGTAGTAAAGTTAGTGAAACATTGCGTCCAATCTTTTGTCTTGTGTAGATCCAGTTTCTGTAACTTGAAACCACTAGGAGAATCATTAACACTTCCCTGGTTGGGATGCAAGTTCATCAGGGGTGGGGTTACGCCCCAGTGTTCGTTAGTATTCCCTAACGGTTCGCTAGTACTCATTTCTACCGGGAGAGAGTGCGACAATCTTCGGCCTTACAGCGGAAACCACTAACTACACCACCTCCACGCTAACCACTAACTACACCACCTCCAAGCCTCGTTGTGAAAAGCTTCATTTTTACTCAGGTTGAAACAAAGCTGACATAAAACCAAGGCGTTTTAGTGTGAACAACTTCAGTGCTTCCCGGAGAACAACGGTTCTACCGAGTCGAAATGTTGACCTTCTAATTTGCTCTGTGTATTTTAATTTTCCATTGGACTAACGTTACATTACAAATTAGCGATCTGCACTTTGAGTGACGTCTATATTGTGCATCCCCTATTTTGTTCAAAACAATCAAGCCAACTTTGTCTCAAAATCTGAGGTTAAGTCTTGTGCCCAGTCCCCTGGATTGAACCATGTTATCCAAGTGGCTCATCCAAAGCTTAACCACCGTGCCTCCGTGCCCCATTTATTCAGTGCGATAACATTGTGTTTCGATCACAAACAAAGCTGTTCATTGGTCAAATGAAACAAATACCTGAGGCTAAGAACAAAGATGCTGTTTTAGCTCTGATAAGGACCCAGCCTTTTTGATTGATTTTTTACCACTCGGAGTGGAGTGGTTTTCCCAAGAGCTTAAACAAACAGGAAATATTTTGCCTTTGGAAATATTCTTCTTTCCAGTCAATTTTGAAAAATGTTCCAAACCACCCCGAAATCCCCTGTTACAATGTCTGTGAGTAACCAGCCTAAGGTTTAGGTTTCCGTGACTCTTCTTAGCTCGCGTGACTTTATTGCCTGCGTCAGTCACTCGATCACCCAAAGCTCCTGGATGCGCAAAGACAATATTCGTCTGCCATAACGAAATCAAACATGGTTGCACATCCTGCATGTAGATTCTTCACAGGTAACCAAAGCGTAACATGAGAGTTTGTATGGAGCTGAAATTCGATCGAAAATAATCCGCGGTTTTCCGCCGAAAACACATTAAAATCGTAATAAAGTTTAAAAAACCTTACCTGTTGTGTGTTTGATGTGTTTTTATCGCTTTTCCGAGGTTCTGGAAACCGTTTAGGCGATTTTCTGCTTAAACGGTCGATGCGACGGCATGTCACGTACTAAAGAGAGCTAAAGGTAGGAAAACGGGAATTCAAATTTGCCAACCGACATTCGAGGTCCCGATCAAAATGCCCGCTAAAAATCGATTCAATCCATAGTCAGCGCTTTCAAACCACAACACATTACAAAAAGGATAAATTTCCTACCTTTCCATGTGATTCAATCGTCAATTAGTTTATCTCTCGAAGTACAGCCCTGCATTAAAAACGAACTAACTTTTCGAAATCGCCGCCATCACAGGCTTGTAAGGAAAAGAGAGTCAAAACTAACGGTCAAGCCTGGGACAAAGCGCCAAATTTCGCTCCACCGGGGACGACATGAGTGACTTCTGTGTCGCCAAATGCTAAATTCACCCCCTCTCCGGTAAGTCAAGTGTTGTACCGCTCAAATTTCGGCGGGAAATCGCGCGCGGGTCACATTCAGGTATAAAACTTGACTTACCGGAGAGAGGGTGAGTTTGGCATTTGGCGACACAGAAGTCATTTATGTCGTCCCCCGGTGGAGCGAAATTTGGCGCTTTGTCCCAGGCTTGACCGTTAGTTTTGACCCTCTTTTCCTTACAAGCCTGTGATGGCGGCGATTTCGAAAAGTTAGTTCGTTTTTAATGCAGGGCTGTACTTCGAGAGATAAACTAATTGACGATTGAATCACATGGAAAGGTAGGAAATTTATCCTTTTTGTAATGTGTTGTGGTTTGAAAGCGCTGACTGTGGAGTGAATCGATTTTTAGCAGGCATTTTGATCGGGACCTCGAATGTCGGTTGGCAAATTTGAATTCCCGTTTTCCTACCTTTAGCTCTCTTTAGTACGTGACATGCCGTTGCATCGACTGTTAAGCAGAAAATCGCCCAAAACGGCCTCCAGAAGCTCTGAAAAGCGATAAAAACACAACAAACACACGACAGGTAAGGTTTTTTAAACTTTATTTCGATTTTAATGTATTTTCAGCGGAAAACTGCCGATTATTTTCGATCGAATTTCAGCTCCCTACAATCCCTCATATTACGCTTTGGTTACCTGTGGATTCTTCTCTTCAAGTGTGCTCAGTTTCGAGAACAAGGTAAATTCATTGACGTTCGTTTAAAAGTGGGTGAAGACCTATTTCCAGCTCATCGCATTGTACTCGCTGCAAATAGCGATTATTTCCACGCCATGTTTGCTCATGGGATGAAGGAATCAAACGAGGAAGTGATCGAACTCAAAGATGAAAACATTTCAGCGGAAGCTTTTAAGATCGTGATGGATTCCATCTACAGGGGGGAGATCTTCATGTCAACGATGAAAACGTGTTTGAAGTTCTCCTTGCAGCTGATCACCTTTAAGTCGCAAGTGTTGTGAAACTATGTTGTGATTACTTACAAACCGAGATTGTTCAGCTTCGATTTGATGTGTAGACGTACTGTCGCATCTCCACAGTTGCTGATCAACATGGCCTTGCAGACCTACAAGAAGCTACACAACGCAAGATGGCCTCGATGTTCAAGGAAGTGTGTGAAAGTGAAGAATTCTTGTCCCATATCGACGCAGATCAGTTGTCGAGCCTTCTCAGTCGAAATGACCTCAGTGCTCCTTCAGAGAACTTTGTCTTCAAATCAGTAAGGGAGCGGTCATTAATTATTGGGGGGGGGGGGGGAGGGCCGGTAAAATTTCACAAAGGAGGGCCCAAAAATATTAACCCTCTCTCAAATAAAGGTCAAAAAATCTTGGCCCTCCACACAACATCAGCCCAAACAATTGTGACCCTCCCCCAAAATGGGATTGGTCGCTATTCGATTTGTTCTAACATGGAAGTCAATTTGAACACTTGAACAATTTGAAAAATTCATGGTGAGATACCAATAAGCTAATCATCAGGGACACAGCGTGCAATTTTTAAGCTGTACGCACGAAGAGAGTATTTCGAGAGCCGGAGGCGCCCCCCTCTAGGGGTGTCTGGGGGCATGCTCCCCCAGAAAATTTTGAAATTTGGGGTCTAGGAAATGCCATTTTCTGCGTTTTTCCGGGGGACATTTTCAAGAAATAAATACGTAGTAAAACGCAATAGTAGTTGTTTATTTTATTTATGTGTCAGCCAATTGGATAAGTGTTTTCGGTAAGGCTACAGTATGACAAAAAAAAAAGGAAAAATGGTGACGCCATTGTTGACAGTTCACAAGCAAAGTCTACCATTCAGACAGGTAACCTCTGTTACGACACCGTCAATGTCAACGTCCTTGATCTTATGAATGTGTAGAATTACGGGAGCTCAATCTCTTGTCACTCATGGTACTTCAAAGAGGAGTTTTCAGCCTCATCATCAGCACAAAAGCTACGTTCAGCAGTGCATGTTGAGACAGGATACGTTAACAGTGTTACAAGCACAACATATACTACGGGATAAAACTGGGGGTTTGCGTGGTCACGAGTCTCAACCAAAGTCTTTGGCCTTACATGCTGATCATTTCCGTTCCATTTTTGTGCCTCCATCTTGTGACTTCGGCTTTGAACTCGTCCCCAGTGATCTCCGTATCACTTCGTAATAGCTGTAGACGTGACCCGTTTATTGACATTCACTATTATTCACAGTGTTTCTTTCCATTTGTAATGGAATAATGAAAAATTTTACATAGAGTTGCATCACTATGATACGAAATAATATAACAATTTAATGATAAAAATGCCTTCAGGCAATAGAAATATATTTTTCTCGCATTTCAGCTGTACGCCCGTGCGTACGTGCATATATGGACACTACGCCCCTGAATTCAGAGAAGTATTAAAGATAATGGCAAATTACCTGTGGCAAAGTGTGCCTGGACACAAGTGCGCAGCCACGTAAACTTGGTTCCGAATTAGTATAAACTTTTAAAAAAACATGAAGTCAGGTGTGCATTTAAAAACGCTGCCAAGAAAACATTCAAATTGTTGAAATTTTGACATTCAAAGTATTCCAGAGTTATTTTTGCAGTGACTAGTGATTAAATAGAAACTTTGAAATTTCCCGCTCCGTCATGAAAATTCCAAAGCGCTTGCTCTCGCCTTCCATGTCCTGCAAATTCGACCAGATCTTGTTGTATGTAAAAGTGTGGTAATGCTCTCCTCCTCCCTCGTCTCCTCCTCCTCCTCCTCCTCCTCCTCCTCCTCCTCCTCCACAACTGCTTCGCCTTCGTCTTCAATTTTATCATACACTTCGTCAAAATCCCCTCTATCGTCAATATCACTTCCAATTTCCTGCACCACAACATCGTCATCATCACCATCATCATCGTCGCTGGGAACTTGAAGGCTATTGGGAACCAGCGACCTACCAATGTCTGCTGTTATGACATCCACTTTTTCTTGTTTTAACGTCTCCCTTTAACTGCTTCAGCTTCCGCTTAGCAATGTACATGTCCAGTAGAGCAACTTTCCGGTTTTTAATTTTCGTTCCCTGTATATGGCTTCGTAATCTTCGTAATCTTCGAAGCGTTTCGGCTTCTCTTCTCGGCAGGTTTGCACGCTTCCTACTCTCCGCTCTCCGAGCAAATAAAATCTGTAATTTGAGATCCTTTCGCAGGATGGATTTCTCCTTCGGGAAAATCATGTACCCAACCACATGACTCGGGAACTATCAGGCAGAACTTGCTGTGTATAGAAACTATTGAAACATCCCTTAAAAAGCTTGAAAAAGATCTCAAGGAACACCTCAAAACAACCATACACTCTTCTGGCCAGATTTTGACTGGGCGCAAAACTGCTCATGACTTTGACGAATTGTTTGAATTGCAATGCTATGAAAAGGGAATTAGACAGTGTACGCTCTGGACTAGTCGAGATGCAGCAAACTTGCGAATCAGCATTTAAACGCACATTTTCTGCGACGAAAAGGAAGTCGCGATCAAGTAAACAGAATAGCAACAAGAGGAAGAAACTGACAAAGGTGAGGCGTTTAGCTAGAACGGTTGAGATTTAAGAAGATTGCGGCAGAGCTGCCAGAAGGAAAGACATGCACAAAGGTTTTACGCACAGAGATTGTCATCCAACTAGGAAAGAGACAAAAGAAATGGGCCGCCGCGTTGATATCTTCAGGATGTAGTCTTTTAGATGACACTGCAAAATCCGAACTTCGTAGGTTTTTAAGTTTTGCTGGAACTGAAAGTGGTGACGACGCAAATTATGACGATGAAAGTGATGGCGAGGCAAGTGATGCTGCTGTAGATGATGGCAATGAAAGTGACGGCGACGAAGCTGATGATGGGGCAGGTGATGGTCTTGAAAGTGATGTTTCATTATATTAATGACCAATCAAAGCGATGTGATTCTTATTGAGTCCAAGCTTCAGCAAACTAGACGTCGATAATGGACTATTTCAGCTATATTATGAACCATGCAAACACTCCTGTGAAGTGTCCTCAACTGCCAGCATTCAAAGCGTGCTGAGTGCTGGTAGTGGTCGGACATTTCTTAGGCGGAGCACGCTTCATAACATAGCTAGAATGGTCGGTTGAAGTCGACCTATGTTATATTAAGAAATGTATATATTTATATAAAAAAATATATTGTTAAAACAGGCGCTCAAACATTTGTCACCCTCCCTTAGCGTAAGCTCAAAAACATGACCCTCCCCAAATGGGAGCCCAAAAAACCCTGGCCCTCCCCCTAAATTTACCGGCCCTCCGCCCCCCCCCCCCCCCCCCCCAATAATTAATGACCGCTCCCTAATGCCCGTGGATCAAGTACAAGAAGGAGGAGAGGATGGCAGTCGCGGCTAAAGTGATCAAAGCTGTTCGTCTGGGGCTGGTGGATAGCAGGGATGTGATCAGGGAACTGAACATAGAGGAGATGCAAGGAGTACCAGAGGTTCACACACTGGTGTATGAATCACTGTTGTATAGTTACATTCCGTCAAGCTCGAAGTTAGGCGAAGATCAAACTAAACTTCGTTCAACAGGCCCAGTAAGATCTGTTTGCATTATTGTGGTTTTATTGACCGTCTCAGTGGTTGCATCTGATCTATAATATTTCCTTTTTAGGTTCTTGTTAATAAATAAAAATAAATAAATGTCCTTTATTTACCCTCGGCTGTTCTTCCGCAGACTCAAATGCAGTATTTTGATGTTGAGGCGAAAATGTGGAAACCATTGTCATCCTTGGCACCAGCAGCTGAGACACAAGAGTGCTATTGTGCAGAGTCTGTTGGCCGTAAGCTGTATGTTGCTGGGGTTGTGTCGGATGAACACTCCATTTATCGTTATGATATAGAAAGAGATGTGTGGGAAAAACATCCACACTCGGGTGGAATCGTTAATAACTTAGATAGGTGGGAAAATTTAAGAAACGTTTCTTACAAAGCAGCCCTATGTTATGTGCCTTTAAAGAGGGAGGGTTTGAAATCAGAGTGAGGTTAATATCTACTCTGCTATACCGTCTGTAAGTTGTAAAACAAGTTTACTATCTCTTTTCACAGTCAGTGCATGTCCCGCTTGCTTTTTGTATAGCTGACGGTATTGCTCGAGTAATTTTGCAACTAGCTGCCCTATATAAGAAAGATGTTATATTCAGTATGTCACAAGCGTGGGGAAAAAGAAAACATCTGAGTCCCCGACAGGAATCGAACCCATGACCTTCTGTACACCGGTCGGACGCTCTAACTGATGAGCTACTGGGAAACTCGTGACGAGCGAGGTCACATTATGACGCGCATCCTGCATACTCTTAGGATGGGCAATGTCTAAAGCGCTCTGTGTGAAGATAAAGGAAGATGATAGATTTCAAGCTCAGAGAACAAATAAGAACAATGAAATATTCAGTATGTCATAATTAACCTAGTTGATATGGCACAGCCCCGTCGCGACTCCCCTATGGCAGGTAGTTCGGTAGTTGGAGCGTCCGACTGGTGTACGGAAAGGTCGGCCGTCGTTTCATAACCTGTTTAACACAGACTGCATTTAAGTTCAGGATAACGGCTAATTGGCGCAGCAGTCAGATAGCAGACTCTACAGAGCTACATGTACGAAAAGGAAGTCATTGCAAACGTTTCTTTCAAACCACTGCCGAGACGAACTTAGCTGAGTCAGCTCAGAAATAAATCAAGGACACCCAAAGGTTCCTTTCGGTGGAATATCTGTTCGGAAGACCTCCATTGCCTCAGATATTTGGATTTAATTGTGACAGAGACCATGAAAAACTAGACTTTCCTTGGTGAAGTATCACCTGGCTTGAGCTTTCATAGTATGTGGAGGGTAATTCCGTTTGTTTTCGGGTTGACAAAAATGTAGTGTAGAGTCCGAAAAATGGCCACCTGGCATTTTCTATTCAGTCCCCTAAAGGAATTAGGAGAAATAAAACTTGTAGAGAGGACAACGCAGAAATTTGCAAGCACGTGATGCGGACATTGGTACACATCAAGTTGAACTGTAGCTCAGACAAGCTTAGTAACGTGCGCGATAGGTTAGATCGACGTTTCTTCAATGGCGGGTGTTTTATGTTTTTGGTAGTCCACTAAAACATCAAAGGGAAACAATTAAAGCAACTGTCAAAAAATGTTAACCCTTTGGTTCTTCAAAAACACTATTTTACAAGGCTAAAAAAAAGGAAAAAACCAAACGTTTTCGACTAATTAAGCCATCTTCAGGGTAAAAAGACCGTCCGCTATGTGCATATTTTTATATGTTTTAATTGATTCCCGATGGGAACAGTTTCGCAACGTAAGAGTGAACTTGTTTGTTCGAACTGGGGCTCCATTGTTGGATCATTAGGCCTTCAATAATTCTGCGCTTGTGAAGAGAATGGGCTGTACAAAGTATTCGCCAACTTAAACAATAAGACGAATTCTCGTGTAGGGGACAGGCAGGTTCAGGGTTATTACAAGAGTTTGAGTGTTCATAAATTTGCACTTCCGCATTCCTCGTGGTCTCACCGATGACCTTGTAAATAGTGTTTTTAAATCATCAGCGAATATTATGGATATCCTTTGGTTCTTATTTTCTATCAGTAATAAATAAGGGAACAGCTCCTGGGTCCCTCTCCTGGTTTCAACACTGGGTTTGTTTATTATATTTGTTTAGATTACCAGCTTCCGTTTATCTTATTTGAGATTAATTGTCGCATTGAATCAGTTGAGTACATTTTGTGTTTTGAAACGACGTTTGGACGTCAGTGACTGTACATTTTAAAGTATAGCAACATATGAAGTTACTTAATCAAGGAAGTTGTAGTAGACCACTGTAATCTTGTAACAAAAATGGAACACTGTAAGAGTAATAAATGGTATAAATCAGGAATAAAACCTTTCTTTTGTTACCGTGAATTGAGGTAAATGAGTTCATGACAAGCCATCGCAGTCCCAAGAGGGCAAGAGAAAAATAAACTGACAGCGTTGTAATAAAAGTGTAGCGGCAATGTACGTAGGCTGTGAAAGTGAACGAATCTTCAGTTTTGTTGAGTGTATATTGTTTACTTGTTCAGAGGTACTCCAAAGGCTCAGGAACCAAATTACGTCAGTTGGTTCAAGCCTTTGATTCTTCGTTGGAGCTCCCATTGATCCAAGTCAAACTTTACACGTAGACACCGCCTTTAGTCCGTTGTAGGTGAAGTAGGTAAAGTCTTGTGTCCAAACCTGATCTGGCTTCTTCAGCATGAAACGACAGGAGCGTTACTACTGAATTCCCTGGATGAGATGCCTGTCCATCCTAGGCAGGGTTAACCCCAGTATTATTTGCTAAGATTCGCTAACGGTTCAGTGGTACCAATAAATTTAAACATCTAGGTAGAGAGGGACAATCTCCAACCCAACAAAGGAAAGTCTAACGCGCTAACCACTACATTACCTTCAAGCCTCGCTGTCACAAGTTTCATTTTTACTTAAGTTCAATCGAAGCTGGCATGAAACCAAAAGTTATATTGAGCACAACTCTGGTGCTTCAGACAAAGTTATAATATAGTTCTACTAGTCGAAACTTTCGCCTTTTAATCTGCTCTGTCTTTTTTTTTTCCATTGGACTAACCTTGCATTATAAATTAGCGACCTGCATTTTGAGTGTGACTTCTATTTCGTGCTTACTTTTTTTCCTTCAAAAGAGTGACGCCAACTGAGGTAAAGTCTTGTGCTCAGTCCCCTGGTTCGAACCAAGTCATCCGATCGAAAGTTCAACGCGTTAACCGCTGCCGGCATTGCGCCTCCATTGTTGCAATGCGATAATATTGTGTTTCGAACACACAGTTGCTCACTGCTCAAAAGAAACAGTTACTTGAGGCAAGGAACAAAAGTACTGTTTTAGTTCTGATAAGGACCCGTTTCTTTCATTGGTTTCTTACCACTCGGAGTGAGAGAGGTTTTCTCTAGAGCTTAAACAAACAGAAAATATTTTGCCTTTGGAAATATTCTTCCTGATTTCCAGTCAGTTTTGTAAAATGTTCCAAACCGTTCCGACATTCCCTGTTGTAACTTCTGTGAATAACCACTAGGGGTTTAGGTTTCTGTGACTTTTTTTAGCTCGCGTGACTTTGTTGCCAGCGTTAGGATATTCAGTCACGCGATCACGCAAAGGTCAATTCGTCCTAGTTCCCGGTCATTCAGAGCGAAGCACTCTTTCGTTTCCCATAACGGAATCAATCATGGTTGCACATTCTGAGATTCTTCTGTCCAAGTGTGGTCATTTTCGACAGCAAGGTGAATTTATTGACGTTCGTTTAAAAGTGGATGAAGACATCTTTCCAGCTCATCGCATTGTGCTCGCGGCAAATAGCGATTATTTCCACGCCATGTTTGCTCATGGAATGAAGGAATCGAACCAGGAAGTGATCGAACTCAAAGATGAAAACATTTCAGCGGAAGCTTTGAAGATCGTGATGGATTCCATCTACAGTGGAGATATTCATGTCAACGATGAAAACGTGTTTGAAGTTCTCCTTGCAGCTGATCACCTTCAAGTCACAAGCGTTGTGAAACAATGTTGTGATTACCTACAAACCGAGTTTGTTCAGCTTCGGTTTGATGTGCAGACGTACTGTCGCATATGCACGATTGCCGATCGACATGGCCTGAAAGATCTTCGGGACGCTACACAACGCAAGATGGCTTCGACGTACAAGGAAGTCTGTGAAAGTGAAGAATTCTTGTCCCATATCGACGCAGATCAGTTGTCAAGCCTTCTGAGTCGAGATGACCTTAGTGCTCCTTCAGAGACCTTCATCTTCAAATCAGTGATGCAGTGGATCAAGTACAAGAAAGAAGAGAGAATGGCAGTCGCGGCCAAAGTGATCGGAGCTGTTCGTCTGGGGCTGGTGGATATCAAGGAAGTGATTGAAGAGCTGAACACAGAAGAGATGCAACGAGTGCCTGAAATACACATGCTGGTGTACGATACATTTGTACACAACTACAGGCCTTCAAACAATTCCAAATATGCTTTAGAGAAAGCTAAACCAAGGTCAATGAGTCCGGTAAGAAAAGTCTCATTTCATCGCTTTACATCGGATGTACAAGCGTTTTTGCAGCCCATATTCACTGCTATGCACAGATCAACACTCGCTTTTTAAAATATGATTCGACGGCTATCATTCGAGGTATCATTCCCCCGTCATGGTTCGACCATGGCCGACGATGGTAAAGCGAATTTTCCCATTAAATGAGTCCAAGGAGTAAATATTTGCTTGGTGACTGCAGTGAACACACCCGCGATGTTATTCAAACACGACTCTCGGGCTATTATTCGCCCGTCATGATTCGCCGGTGGCGATTTGCCTGGAAATCATGAAAGAAATTCGGAGATGCTTTTCTGTATGAATGTTTATATTTCAAGAAGTTAGTATTTATGCTGTGAACTCCATTTACGTCGAATGTCCTTTTCCATCGCCTGATCATGGGCGAATGATAGCCTTCGGAATCATGTTTTAAAAAAACCGTGTCCGTACAGAACACTGAAATCTGTAACGGCTTGGAAGTACTTGTCATTGCTCGACGCTGCAATGGGAAAATTCTAAAAAAATTCTTTACCGTTTAGATTAATACGGATCAAAATCTGGACAAGTTATCCAGTATTATTTCCTTAACGCAGAATTTGGACTAATTGTGTGTTTTTCTGAATTTGGTTTCAGGTTCTCGTTGCCATTCTTCCTCAGGCTCAGATGCAGTATTTTGATGTCCAATCAAAAACATGGAAACCTTTGCCTTCAATGGCACAACTGACCGAGGCAACGGCATGTTTTTGTGCTGAATACGCTGGTAATTACTTGTATGTAGCAGCAAAAAGGGGGAATGACGTTGTTAACTATCGTTATCACGTAGTTAGTAACATGTGGGACACAATCCCACCACAATCCCAAATCGACTGCTTATGCTGTGTTGAAGACCATATTTATGCAATTCATCAATCACTGGCACCTCGCAGATATAGCATATCGACAAATCAGTGGCAATATGTAGCTAAATCGAGTGCTGTCGGCAACCTGGGTCCAAAAACATTTTGTAACAAAGCTGCAGTAGTTTTTAAATCTTGTTTATATGTGCTTTATGGACAAGGGGTAAAAAATTCGCAGCCGGGTTGCCCATTCCCTAGCTGGCAACCAAAAAATGCTGTGGTTTACTGTTTTGATCCACAGAAAAATCTTTGGGAACAGAAGGCATCAACGATTAACAACCACTTTGGGTCCAGCCTTTTTGTAGTAAACAATAGACTTAATGTGGCTGGAGGGAATTGTTCTATCCCTCCGTATAGTAGCGCTCCTTATCCTTGTGGTAATACAGCTTCAGTTGAGGTGTATGATGAGCAAAACAACTCTTGGTCTGTTGTGCAACAAACACACATTCCCCCAAATAATCTCGGAGCTGTAGAAGTTGAAGGGGGGGTTTATTTCATCATCAACAATTTTCCAGTTGACAGTGGCATTAGAATACCTCCAGGAGAGCTGTATCCTGTTTGTTTGGATGAGTGGGAAAATTTAGGGAAAGTTAACGCAAACGCAATTTTATGCTACGTTCCAGTAAAGATGGAAGAGAATTTGATAACAGAATAGACACAACCCAGTTATGAGTATCTTACATCTAGGCTGATTGCTGCTCTTTACATCATTGCGTTACAAATGAGGTGTCTTACAAAGAACTGTTTGCTGTTTGATATATTCAATATAGAAAACGCTTTTTCGTTAAGTTGTACTTAAAAGCCTATAGTAGCCCGCTATCTCAAAACTGGTTGTTTTGAAATTCTTGCTATTTTGAATAGAAACAGAATTTCCCTCGGATGCTGCTGTAGTAGTAATTTACAACTTGTAATTTTAAAGTCCCATTTTCTCAAATCGATTTTTTCTTTTGGTGAAGGAAATCTAATGTTACCGGGATAAATTTCACTGCTAGGTTTTTAAGTCCACAGATGGCAAGAAGGAATCTAAATGTAAAACAACATTATATGAATAGCCAAATAAAAATGTGTTTAAGAGTATATTAAAAGGTTTGAGAGTCGTCAATGCTTTATATACAGCTATAAAAAATTAATGATTTCAAAATTAGTTTTTGTTCTCACGACCTCATTCCAGTGGGTATTCTCTGCATTCCGGCAACTGTTGACATATCACCTTTGCAATGCAGGGAAGGCCTTGACCAGATGGTTGAATGCGTCACTCACGCGCTGACTCGTGTGGGGGCTTTTAGGTTGTTTCAAGTTAGACTTAGCCAAGACAGTACAAATATGCTGGCAATGCAGAATCACACATCATCAGTTTTGCACAGAGAAATAAGAATTGCTAACATTTCACAGTCTGATTAACCTGTAGGTGAGCGGGAACAAAACATCAATTGGTAAGCATTCTGTTACACAGAAACACACAAGACTAGAACAGGTACCATATTGCTTCCTACCCTTACGATCCCAGGTTCCTTGATGCAAAGGTGGCAATTATAAGGAATATATTGGCTGAATGAAGTCCAATATCTTTGTGTTGAGACCACTAGTTAAATGTAAATCAACATGAGATATAAACAATGTCACTTAATTTGTTTCAAACCCCTTGTCAAATAATTTGTTCAGTGTTCGTTAGAAAACATTCTTCCACCTCAGATGTTTGTGCATTTTTTGCTTTGTGTCCCCTAAAAATAAACAATTCTTATTTCCAGCTTAAGCAATATTTAACAGAATTATGATGACTATACAGACGGTAGTAGTGTACATTGTATACTAGGTAACACCTGGCATAAAATCATACACGTTCTATGTACAAGGTGCAGTGCACTTAACAATTCAACAGAGAATCGAATGGACCTCAGCACATTTCAATATTTTCAGATAAAACTTTCTCTTTCATCCATTCATGCCTTCACGTACACTTATGCCTTCACGTACACACAAAAATGTTTATGCAGATACGAATTTGAATGACTCCCAGTGTCACTTCACGCACTATTTTTTCACTTTCTGGAAGCGTTATATGGCCCTCTTGTCCCGCGTGGCGGCGGCCCCATTGTCCTCATGTGGGGTGGCTGTATAATGGCACCAGGGAACCTGGAAGCCGCTGGACGAAACTGAGACTGCAGTGCAACTGCATGTGCACCAAAGGGTACCGCTGGGTGGGCATGGACGGCCATGGGCTGGGCTGCGACAACCTGGTGACTGGCATAATGGGCAGGGATGGTGTGTCGAGCTGAAGGGATGGGTACAGGGATAGGGAGGGAGGGGGTGTGGGTAGTGTACACCTGCTGTATGGTGGTGTAGCCAACGTTTGACTGCGCACCCTTCCACTGACTAGGGGAGGGGTGAGGATCAGATTGAGCAGATCCAGATGGCTTGCCCCGTCTGTTGACGTTATTAGCTGTTCTAGCTGGACTGCGCCCGCTTGGACTGGGTTGGTCAGCGTCCCACAGCTTACAAAGCTCTTCACCAATTTTAGGTTCCAGTTCCTGAAACGTTACAGAATTTACCACCTTAAGTTAGAAAAGTCTAGTTCAATAAATAAAACAAAACGTACAAAAGCGAGTTTCAGGCCCTTAGTACACTAATTTCTTTTGTCGTGTGAATTCAGATTTCCATTGTCAACAACCTTAAAATGAAAATGGGAAAAGGTAACCTGCCAGCAAAATCCCCTTCGTTCTTCCTAGAAAAACTGGGAAGAAGTAAGAAGACTGGTCTCCTGTGAAGATCGAAGAGGACTGTGCTCAGGAGAATGGTCAACATTATAGCTTATTTTTAAGTTTACTAAGTAACCAAACAGATAATAAACTTCCGCTTGCTTTGGGTTGACAGTGGACAAAATTTGCCCACCTTGGAACTAAATCAAGAGACGAAACAACATCATAAACTCACACCTGCATGACTACCTCCGACACTTGAAAACAACAGCAACAAGAACAGTTTCATTTGCCTCGAATATTCAAAATTTGGTTACTTTCAAGCACTCTGGCCTACCCATACCTAGAAACCTTTCTCTCACACCTAAAACCACATCTCATACATCTCTGTATGAGATGTGGTGTGAGATGTGTGTAATCCTGCTGGTACCGTTCTCGCCGATACATGTAGTTGCACACTCATAAGTAATCATACCTCTGAGACCAACACTACCCCAACACCTGCATCCACATCATTAACCCAGCATATTTTACTTGGAATGTATAAACGACCATGAGCATTCAGCTGTAAAGACATTCAATGTAACAAGCACGTTTGTCTGACCTGTCCATCACGACTGATCTGAACCTTCTTGTGGTCATTCCATGGGTTTACCAAATGATGAGCTTGCTGGAATGGAATACTGGCTCTAAGGAACAAGGGAAAGAGGAATGCATGATAAGGAAGTATAAACCACGTGTTGTATTGCTATAAAAAGGGAATTCGACAACACTCCAAAAATGTAGAAAGCACGAGCCCGAAGCCATCATTTATGTATGTGCACCTTCTCTTGTTCTGCCATAAAGAGGGTGTCTAGTTGTCACTATAAAGTAAGGGTGGCCACGTTTGCTTTAGTCAGTTTTCTATTATCAACATCTTCGCACAGGGGGCGCCAGGGGGGACGCCGCAGGGAGCGCCAGGGTGACAATTGAACAGTAGCAGATAAATACTGAATACCGGTAATGAATACCCATCACTCTAATATTCAAGTTCAAGTGTCAAAACCAAGGACAGAAGCTTTACCCCCTGTTCAGTAATGGCTTAACTATCAGTTCTAACAAGCAAGGGTGAAAAGCACAGGGTAAAGTCATCAAAGGTAAAATCACGTGGCCATACTTTTTGATCCACTCGACACTGAAGACACCGCTCAGTGAACTTGAACCAAACTCGGGTGACTTGTCCTTGCCGATGGGTGATGTCATTTGTGCGTAGCCTGATCAAATGTAAAAGGGATATATTGTCAGCACAGGCAGAATGTTAAAGTGTTTGTTTCAGGTTTATCTGAGCAGAATTCGATTAAAATTAAACAAGCTCTTTGACAAAAACTGTCACCTTGAAAGTGTCCACTTCCTTGCACAGAGAAGACGAGAATAACATGCTTGGTTTCCTAAGGGAAAATATAGATGACAGTGCTCAGATACACAGAGGTTAGGATGCAGACATCGTGGAAACTTTGAATCACTGCAAGTCACTCAGAGTTTTAATGATTTATGGCAATTTCAGGCCTGATTTGCCAACACAGCTGTGTTGGATTTTGATTCACTTCTCGTTTGTTCAAAGACCAGCAACCAGCAAACACCGCGTTTAGTAAACGTATTGGACACTTTCACAATAATACAGCGTATCCAACTGCAAAACTCGCCACACAATCTAACCTTGAAAGCTCTGTTTAGCTTCTTTTCATTGGCCAGTGTTGTTGCCCAGATTCCCTTCAACAAAAAAATAACACGAACGTTACACCTAACATGCAATGAAAAGGCTTTTTTCACCGTGTCAATATGTTTTTATCCACTTTTTTTGTGGGTTGAAATTGATAAAATACAGGAATAAACTGACATGTAATAGCGGAGCACCATGGGTAAGCAAATCTGGTAACCTATCGGTCCGAAGAAATTTTGGTTCTGACGTATGCGTAGTCCCGTCCGTACAGACTCTGGGGGAAGGGGAGGGGGAGAGGAGACCCACGGCAACCCGACCGGGGAGGAGAATGCCATCTTTTCTTGGCTGGAAATCGTGCGGTGCTTTTGGGCATCCAGCGTTTTTTTTTTTTTGGCGGGTAATCGCATGACCATTGTTGCTTTTGAATAAGAGGTTTCTTTAAAAGCTTTTAAAGCTTCTTCACCAAAACGATTATTCGACAGCACTGAAGTTTTAAACTTAGACATCTTATGTCTATAAATGGAAAGAAAAAATTCAAAAATATGCTCAGTTGTCTTTTTGGTGGAAGGCGAAAAGTTCAAGTCACAAAATTTTTTTCTCGGACTTCATCTTTGTGAACTCGAACTCTGCGAACTCGGTTGGCACATCGCTTGAGTTTGCAGCATTTGGCAGCGGTCCCGACACTAAACATAGCAGAGTATAGTGCCTTCTGTTTTTTTGTACCCATAACCATGGTTTTTACGGCGGTCCGAATGCATTTTCTCAGGAAAAACACCCGCGTGTTTATCTCGATCGAGCTGCGAACGATAAACAGCCGGATAAGTAATAAAATTATCACCGATTTTTTGCCATGTAGTTAGTTTAGCCTATTGATGCTCATCGTGGGTAGCTATGGCGCGTGTGGTCCGGGGTTCGATTCTTAGAGGGAAAAATAAAATTCGCCTACTTTTAACGACTTCAATGAGAGTATTGTCAGAAATTCATAAGTACCAGCGAAAAAAATAAAAATATGGAGCTCCGCTTTAAGGCTTGGCTAAATCTATATATTTACATCGGTTACCTTAGCCATGGAAATGTCTAAATTTCTTTGATTGTTGCACTTCATGATAAAGTAACGAGCTGAAATAAGGACAACAGTAAAAAAAAAATTAGTTTTTCTAATAGTGTCAATGTTAAAATGCCAGTGATGATAGCGTATTATGCACATGTTAGCATTGCTTGTCAAACAAGAGAAACTGTAGGAAACGTCCGTGGAAGATTCATAAAACATCTGCGTGAGCCGGAGGCTAAAGACATGTTGCATTACATATTTTCTTCAAAGCAACGAAACATTATAAAGATAGAGGGACATTATAAAGATAGAGGGACAGATTGAGAGAGAGTATAAGCGAACTGAGAATCAGACACTGACCCGGAAAAAGTGGTTTTAAAACAAAGTACTCCACTCACCCTCACTTAATTTGTCCGACAGCTGAGGTCTTGACATCCACCCGTCACTGGATGGTTTGCCTCCATTCTACAACAGACATTAAGCAAACACAGTTAGTTTTTCCCCTTCCTAGAATAGATTGGTTGCTAAAATCGTCAGGGAAAGGGGGGGGGGGGGGGGAAACACAAAGAAAAACTGGAAACCTAAAACACTGGGTACATGGGTAGGGAAGGTACTCGGCTCGCCTTATTCTCCCCTTTCTTTAGGCCTTAAAAGTATATCAAAGAAGTTTCGGCAAAGGAGACTGCAAAGGTGAGAGCATCTATTGCCAGAGAAATTGCGTGTGACAGATCAATACTAAGCTGGCACCACAATATAGCTGCAAGGACACAGAATTTTAGCGTTCATGGTTTAATTGCTGCGTTTGTCTGAAAAGTTCATCAAAATCATTCTTCACTGCTACAGCAAACAGTTGAGGACAACTCACTTGCGAAGCCAATGTTCTTTCTCCTTTGCCTTGCGGACTTGACCCTAACAAATTCACATTTCGTCAGTCAATTTTAGCATGTTTGTTATGACGAAAACAATTGCATTCGCAAATCAGCAAGAAAAATGCAGTTTACAGTCTAATACACCACTCATAACAATGTTTAGACTTGTTGGAAAAACTGAAAGAGCTGTTATGCTTAAAATGCTTTAAAAGTAATGGCGAAGGTTACGTCGCTGACGAGCCAAGAGACCCACACGAGCCGGAGCTTAACCCGGTTTCTGTAGCATGAAGCAACTGAGAGTATTGCTACTTTCCCCCTGGATGGAATGGTAGTCCATCGCAGGGTTACCCCCAGCAGTATCCATTTATACACCTGGATGGATAGAGACAATGTGGGGCAAAGTATCTTGTGTTAGACAACAACACGATGGCAGGGACTGGGCGTCGAACCACCGACCTTCAGATCTGAAGACCAAGGCGCTAACCACTACACCACAGCACCCCAACTGAACCACAGAAACGTATTTCATGTTTTCAACACTTCAACCATAATTTCTATCCATAAGCTCATTTTATGGTAACGCTAATTAGACATGGTCAAACTAAATAAGTTTAGTGAGTGACTAACTCTGTTCAGTTTAAGCATCCATTAGAAACGACAGCGGTTTTAATTCTTTGGAAATGATATATAATCATTGGTATCCATCGCCACAAAAGTTTCTCGTTGTTATAGCGACCGCTTTTAATTACACAGCAAACCAGTCTCATTTTGCTCTCGTTTTCATCGAAGCGAATATTGATGCAGGACACGCAAATTCCATTCACTCTCATGCCGCCGCGATTTTCTTTAAATTACTTTAAGGTAATTTGCACACTTTGCGGAGAACAACTGCAAAATCAGAATTCCAGGACATAGCTCTTAGAAAACCAACTAATTTTCATTCATGGCCTCGAGTACGTGGGGAGCATTCTTGAATTCTGATTTGAAAGTCAATCTCACAAAAGTGTGTAAATTAATTAGAAGAGGTCAAACTTTTGTAAGTGATCAAGGATGGCTTACCAACAGAGTCACGAAGGCGATCCCTTGAGGATGAATACTGATCTGTTGGGCGGGGCCTGTAAAGACAAGAGTTAACATTTTCAGCGACATACAGCGAGAAGAGGAAACTGTGTCTAAGAACAAACTAGTACATTTGATAGCTGAAAGAACAACACGGGACATTCCCTGCTTATGTTGAACATTTTGTGCTATCCTAAGATTTTTCTGTATATTTTCTATTTAGGTGCATTAAAACCTTCATAGATACAATATACCTTTCAATCCTCGTTCTTGAGTCAGGTCCAATTTCAATCCCTGTTAGTAATTGAATTTAACGTCAGCAAGTTTAACTTTTGCAGTCAAGCAACCCTTCTCATCTTCATGTGTATATATTGGCCCTGTTGGCCCTGTGTGTTAGCTGGTCACCGGGATGAACGGGGTTTCAATCAAGAAATTACTGCATTCGACCTTTAACCCTTTAAACCCTAAGAGTAACGAAAATGAAATTTCTCTTTACATCATCACTAATTATTCAAACATTTGCGTGATGAGAATAAAGGAAGTGATCACCAAGGATAAGATGTCTTGATATTTAAACAAACTCTCCTTACTAGTTCCGCAGGAAATGTATGAAGAACAGTAAGGAGAATATGCATTTTCATATGAGGGCTTTAAGGCTTAAATAAGGGTCATAACAGCGAGGCAGTTGTATGGAGTGGTCGTGGGGTGGGTCTCTTGTAACTTGCAATCAAAATGAAGACAATAGAATAACAGAGCTTTCAGGCAATTTATCCCACCTTAACGTGCGGTCATGCCCTGTTTTTGCTTCGCTCGGTGAAACATTCAGGCGGGAAAGGCAAACGAAAAATAGTGAGCGACACACGAAAGAGAATATGAGAGAAATGCTCAAATTCGGCCTGATCGTAGGTTACACTACCTGGTCGCGTTTTTCTTTGGCGTGGGTACAATGAAGGGTTCATAATCTGCTCCTCAGTTGTCAACACTGATGCTACTGCACGCACAACCATCTATGACAGAATGAAGTAACTGAGTGGCTAAGAGAGTTGGCATGCAAAATTCGTGACTTTCTGCTGACTTTGTCATAACATAATAACATGTTTACTAACCGACTTGACCAGTTAAGCCCAAGTCTGGGTTGACTAAACTTGCGGTTCAAGTTACGAAAAAATAACTACTGATTTTAGTACAAAGTAGTTTGAAAATTAAGAGTTAGGTACAATTTCAATCCTTTAGCCCCTGGACATTCTGCCGAAAAATGCCATTTGAAGCGAGTCAAGCCGTTTTTAGGTCACTGTCTGGCCAACAATATTGTTTGTAAGTCGAGCAGTAGGCTGGCTTTTGTTCCTGAGGCCAAGTTACAACTTTCGAAGTTGGGCATGCGCAGAAAGCAAAATTTCGAGGAAGTTTCGCTGCCCCCTCGTCTTTTACCTTTCGCTTTCTCTCCTTCCCGCTTCTTTTACTTTTCTTTCCGCGTATTTTTTTCTTTTGTTGGGCATTTACTAGGCGTCCTCAAATCGAACTTGCTTCAATCGACCCGCGTAAACTCGAACTTGGATTTCTCGATATCATACACTAGTTTAATTTTCACACTTATCCTCATTTAATCCTGGCCTCCGTTTCAATGATGTTGGTCTCTAAATCCACATCAGGCTGACCTACAGACTCTGAGTGTATGCTAACCAAGAACGCCGGAACAAGTCACTTTGTGCCAGCATTAAATTCACAGAGGTTTACTGCAACCGGCATTGTCGTCAAAACTTGTTTATTACCTCATCCACTTGAGACCACGGTCTGGAAGGAGAGCGGATTCTTCTAATAAACAGGGCCTGTAACTTGTGACGCAGGTACGACACAAGGTTTACGACCTGCAATGACAAACAAAACCTTCGTTAGGCACACTACAACAAATCTGCTAGGCAAATTACAAAAAAAAGAAGCAAGATTTGGGTTAACCAAACATTAAGGACAAGCTCGGGAGTACAGTTGAAGTTGCAACAGGCTTGCAACCTCACCTTCATGTATCGGCGTGTATCATGTGTCGGTGAGTGAAAATTAAGAGAAAAATGTGCAGAAGGGGGCAACAACGAGAACTATTAAAATGTCTATGTAAGCTTAAAATTAGGTTAAATAAGGGCAGAGCATCATACGCCCTTTACCCAATAGTGTCTTTAGGTTGCAGCTTGCCTAGAGAGCTCCGCTGCCGTGTGTTGGTGGGGAGGGAGGACTTAAAGGAGGTAAATGGCTAGATGTCATAATAACCTCTTGATTTCCTGACAGTGCAATCCAGTCATCAACCTTAAATACTACATCTTTGTTTCCAGTCTTCTCTTTTGCTCCCTCCTCTGTTTCACTGTCACTGCTCTCGCTCTCTCGTCCTAAGCCTTCACTGTCACGAGATGTTGAGGGATCCTGGGTAACATGTTCAGAGGAGAGACTGGGCCCAGTAAAGAGTGCCACTGTTATGGGTGACACTAGCGTGCAGCATTTTACTGTCACTGTTGTGTAGAGTCTGTTGAGATAGAGAGGAGAATGATTTAACAAATATTCCATGGGTTACCAAACATATAGCCCCCTGTACTGTCTCCCTACAGTCACGGGTACATATGGACATTTCTGGAGACTATATGTTAGGTAACCTTAACAAAAAAGAACATACGCGAACAAGGCGCGCAGTGCCAAGTTGGGTATAATCTCATCATATCCACCACTGAGGTGCAAGCGGAAATGTCAAAATTAAAATTTCACAAGACGTCCTGCGGGAAAATTTTGGGGGAGAAAAATAACGTAACTGCACAGACGGTTTGACGTGGAAAAATCGTCAGCAAAAGTTGGCCACGTTGGCCTGTCTTAAAAGAAAATTTCTTTTATTAACGTCTGTTTGCTCTAGAATCCTGTAAAGGAGTAAATGGACAAACCTGCACAAGACAACGAAGAAGCAGCAGCAACAAGCATAGCTAAACAAACATGACCGGTAAGAAATGGTAATCATCTGTAACAAGAGTCTTGAATTGTGTAACTACTGTAGAAAATCGAATATCGCGTTGTCACGTGTAAATTGAGATTCTGAGTGTCACGGCATGTGTAGACAATGCCACGTGTAGATGATGTTACGTTGTAACTTGATTACGAACTAAGATGTGAAACCACGAGGCAGATCCTGAAGTTTTTGGCGGATAGTGAGCAGAAGAAACGGAGTTTGAAGAGAATTTTGGTCGAGCCTTTGAACGCTATTTTACAAGTTCTATTTTAACAGGAGAGGCAAACCTTGTCATCTCTTCATAAATCAGCCAATCAGATGGAAGTTTGGTAATGGCTTTGGCCTGGGCATTGGATACAGTTTCTCCATGGACTGGAGGCTGGTACAATATCGAAGAATTGTGAAAACGAGCTTTTTTCTCTTTCCTGCAAAACAAAAATAATCATAAATAACGCAACATTCAGCCTGCAAGGAAACTCTCTCTCAGAAGCCGAGATATATAATATAATCAATGTATAGAATAACAATAATAATTTTAAGACGTGTACAGATTTGTCTTTTAGTGAAACCTATTAATCAATCAGACTAGTTTCATGCATTCAAAAACAAACAAACAAAGAAGGAACAAGGTCAAAAACCAATGTTGATGACATTCCACAGTGCCTTTGAGAAGTTCATTTCAAACATTGGAAACCAACCATGGGCAAAAGTGACTTCATTAGATTGAGATACAATTTCCTATCAATTTCATACACATCCTTTCCAAGAGATGCACAGGTTTTTTACACAGTTTACTTCTCAACACACTGAATTTGGCATACCTTCTAGTAGCAAGTAATGTATTGTTTTCAAAGCTAATGAAAAGTTTCAAATAAACCTACAAATGGATTGCCTTACTGTGTTGTCAGTTTGCTTGTAGTTCTATCCACACGAGCTACTTGAGGAAATGTTCCAGCACAGAGGGCAGCCTGCATGAAATAAAAGTTCAAATCATATTTATTATTAGCCAAACTAAAAAAACAGTTGTTCTAATAAAGTTGCCATGCACTTAAGTTTTAGGTTATACTACAAAAACAAAACAAACAAATACACAACAAGAAAAAAAACCGTATTTCAGTAGTCTCCTTGGACCAAGGACAAGGACGGTCTTTGATGACTTCTCGCTAGTTTCACTGAAACACCGCATTTTTGCCAGAAGGTTGGGCACTTTGAGATTTAAAACGATTGTTAAATTACAGACAAACCTTGACTACTGCCCAGTTATTGGAATTTGAGTTCAAGTCTCGTATGTCTCCTACACCTCGAGGCCGAATAAATCCCGCAATTTTCAACTGACCAAGAATCTGTGTCCTACGAAACAATAAACATAAAACGTAAAGAGAGGTCTTGGGAAACAGAATTTTATCAACATCAACCTCAACTCAACTAAACACTCGGAGACACTCCTGTTACCAAATAAAAGCTTCTTTCGACTCAGGCAAAAGTAAACACGTTTTGAACTTGATACACGTTTTTCTTTTGGGTTGGTTTGTTGCTGGGGTGTCTAGCTAAGAAGACGAAAACGTGGCGCCTTTCAACATTCTACATTTTAGTTCAAAATATCCCTGGGAACAAACCACAGGAAATAACTAAATTCCTAAAGACAAAAATACCATTCGACCATTCCACATAGTTTTTTTTCTTTAGATACAGGTATTTTACATGACAAAAAACGTTTTTGACCTCATGCCAGCCATCATTTCTAACGTAGCTTGAGATAAATAATTCCTGCGGCAGTAGTTCTTGTCATATCCTTCTGATCTTGCGCGCTGCCAGCCCTGAAAACAAGAGAAAAACATCTGAAAAGTTAAACATCTGAAAATGCTAAACCAAATCAAACACACAACCACTAAATCAGGGTAAGGAATATCATTTTGAATCAACTTATTAATGTCCAAGTGTATCAAGGAAAAAAGAAGGTCCTGTGTCCAGGCGCGCTTTTCTCGAAAGTCCCGAAAAGTTTTCGGCCCCCAAAAGTCATCTGCAAAAATATGGACGACTCACTCTACAAAGCTGTTATTTTAGCATGCCTTAAAGATAAGAAATAGTAAATTTATAGCAGTCACATGCTTAGAAACCTCTTTGTTTACAAGATACAGTGCGAATAATTGTGCCCGAAATCGACCTGAAAAGTATCGGGCTTTCGTGAAACGCACCCCAGTCCTCTAGATTGAACAAGCCAGGCGGCTTGCTATGGCCGGTGCTTAAATCCGGTTTCTTTGGCACGAGGAAACTGGGAGGATCACTACACTCCCTGGATGGGATGGTAGTACTGGGGTTACCCCAGGCGTTCTGTTGGGATTCTCAAAACGGCTCGCTGGTAGCTATTATACACCTGGCTGGAGATGGACAACGTGCAGTAAACTTTCTTGTCTACGAAAACAGCACAGCACGATGCGGAGGTCACGTCAAGCCACCAAGCTTTTGAACGAAAGTCCAATCCGCTGACCACTACACCATCTGAGCCGCCTTCTTATTGATAAACTCACCCTAAAAACTTGGACAAAGACCAAGTGATCGCTAAATGGATCCAGGATGAATCTTTTCCTGGCTGCTGCCGCTGCTCGCTTCTCTCCCGGGTACATGGGTAGGATAACTATACAAGGATAAAAGAAATATAAACTTGAACATTTTTAAGCCACTACACTACTACAATGCCAAGCGTTCTATACTATATTGGTAGCAAATAGTCAACGAGATCTAGTCCACTTGACTGTTGTTCACAGAAAACATAGATGCCCTTATTTCTAAAAGACACACGGAATGTTTACGAACTATCAATAAACTGGCCCCTGACAAGTTGACGAGAAAAGGTATCATTGAGAAACCTCATTCTCAAGGGAACCCAATGACGAGCTGACAAGAAAACTTTTGTCTCGCGTAGACTACTTTAAAAATAATCAGGAATGAATTAACAAATCAGATTTGCGTATTTGTAATTAAATGTATACTAGTATGCATTAACAATTTTGGAGGTATTTTTCATGTTTTCTCATGTTCGAACTAGTATGCATGTGGCACAAAAGCCAGCCTGAGATGCGAGAGGGAATGGGGAGGAGATGAAGAGAATAGTTTACTTCTATCTCACGGAATGTACAAACCTGCCACCCTGCCAGACTCACAGTTTGTCCCTCACATTATAGCATTTTACATTGGAGTGTGAAAAGTAAATAGCCTTTGCTATGGTTCTGCATTACTTTGCTGTGTGCTTGGTTAAAACAACTTGCACCAGACTCTCGACCAATGAGAAACCAAAACCAATCGCGACTATCTCGCAAGCATTTTCACGCGGTTGACGCTGTTTATATGCATTTGCTCCGAGTTCCGATTGGTTCATCATGCTGCTTAGTCTGCTACTTTGGTTTTACGAAACACATTGTGCGTTCTTTTGGGACTATTCCGGAATAGGAATACTCGGAATATACGGTATTTGCGTTCTTATGGGAGCGATTCCATTTTCGGAATGAACGGAATATCATTCCGTTCATTCTGCTCCCTATAGCAGAATGAACAGAATGAAAGGAATATGGCTTACTCGGAATAGACAGAATACGCGTTCTTTTGGGAAATTTTTGGAGGGAAATCCTACGCGGCCACCCGCGCGAGTGCAAACATAGTAGTTCTCAGGTCACCACCGCCATGAGTATTCCATTTTCAGAAGGAGCGTTCTGTTTCGAAATTGAGTGTATTCCGTTACTCCTAAACCGTAATAAGAATAGCCAGAATAGTCCCAAAAGAATGCCCCCTGATCAGTTGAACACCGTCAATAAAAACAAACAGTGTAACCTTACAGGGATCCCTGTAGGCGAGTGCACAGGCTATGGTCACCACTGGGTCCAGGCACTTGAGCACCACAGAATACAGAATCATCTTCCCTAGCTGTGGACTGAGAGGTAAGTCTGCAAGGTGAAGACCTATACAGAACATTGAAAATAGATAAGTAATGTCAGATCCAAACTAGTGGCCCATCAGCTGTACTCTACTTTTGCTCGTGAAGCAGCTATATTGTTCTCTAGGTCCCCTTGGACGGAATGGTACTCTTTCCCCAAGCATTTCCTTAATCTTCGCAAATAAGTTTGTTTGTTTCCACTTTTATTACATAGCTGAACAAGTCCTTAATGTAAAGAAGCCTGAGCTTTTTTTGATATAAGTTGTTGTTGTTGTAAATTTTATTTATTCATTTGTTTTTCTTTGTTTAAGTTGAAACAGTTATTGTAACAGAATGATACAGAATCTGAAAGGACTAACTGTTATCACAGTTATGTAATGAGTTATGGCAACATATTTACCAACGTCGGTCAGATCCTCCCACTGATCCAGAGCATCAATGGTCTTAAAGAGTGAAAAAATAAATATGTTAACCTTTAATTTCGTTAATATGCAATTTTCTCGTATTAAGATCTTCAGTTGAAAGCTACTGGATATACTTTATAAGTTGGCCCTAAAAGCTAAATCTGTGAATAAAAATCCTAAAGTGTGATCACTTGCAGCAGTGCTGTTTACCAAAAATGGGGGTAAATTTTGAGCGTGTGGATAAAATCTAAAAGTGTTATTGTTTGAACAAATGTAATCATGCAGTGCTTTCCCGAGTGTTACATAATAATTATGCAACACGTTACGCATCGGACGAACTGGAAAAACGTTTTTAACGATTTCTCTAACGCTTCAAACGGCAATGCAAAATGGTTCTAACGGTTATTCAAACGCTTCTAACGATTTCCCAAACCGTTTTAACGGTTATCTAACGGTTTACAAACGTTTTAAGCCGTTAAACGGATAAGCGTTAGTGTACGTTTTCCCGTGGAAGGTCACAGTGATGATAAACTTTATTAATGTGTCAAGGCCACATAGCCTGGGAAAATCCCATACTAATTTGGGGACACAATTAATAGATATTAAAAATATGTAGAAAGAAAATTTATAATACTTAGAGCTATATAAAATATTTATGATAGTCAGATATTAAAAATATTTATAAAGAGAATTTAAAATACTTAAAGCTATATAAAATAATGATGATGAGCAGATATTAAAAATATGTAAAAAGAGAATTAAAAATACTTAAAACTGTATAAAATAATATGATGTCTGGCACACATGATGTCTGGCACACGTGGAAAGTACACTTACAGTGAAAATTTGTTAACAACAGATTAATTAATATAACATAAAGCAATGGCAAACGATAAGCACAAACAAACCTTTAGCAAGGTAACAGCATTTCTAAGCACCAGAAAGGGTGGAGGTTCAGCGGCTTTAGACAGAAAATCAGCAATGGACGTGTTTGGTGATGCTAACAGTTTTGTATGAAGACACAGTTCCTACGAAACACAAACAGAATAGATAAAGTAGACTGCTGATAACTCAGTTGAACCCTACGGGAAAAATTATTGAGGATCAATAGTGCAATAAGTTAAGTTAAGCAAGACAAACTGCTTTTGAGTTCAGCTTGCTGGTATCTGAGTTAACCAGAGTTCAAGAACATTATAAAGAAACGTTTTCTTATTCAAAACTCAACCGACAGTTGCATTTTTTCACTGCTATCAATCATTGTAGTTGAAGTCTCAAAAAACAAAGTTTTGTTTAAAAGGTTTGTTCTCTTGTTTAAACTTTGATTAATAATAATAATAACAAGGTGCTTAAAAACGCATTTTACAACGTATGGAAGTCTCAATGCTTTTTACAATACGTTATTTACCTAATCTAACTATAGACACTGTTAAAAAGAAAAGTTTTTAATCTCAATTTAAAAGAGTCAACTGTGGAACACTGTTTGATTGCAATGGGCAAGTCATTCCAGAGCTTTGGTGCAATGACTGAGAAGGATCTGTCACCATAGGTAACCGTTTTAGTCTTTGGAATAGACAGTAGGTTTAAGCTACTTGATCGTAGTAAACAATGAGGCGTGTAGTTAAGTAGCAGCTCATTTAAATAGGCTGGAGCAAAGCCATGGAGGATTTTGTACGTGACCAGGAGAATTTTAAAAATAATTCTTTCTTTCATCGGAAGCCAGTGTAAACTCTTCAAAACTGGATTGATGTGAGCCGACTTTTTCCTCTAACAGTTAGCCTTGCGGCTGTATTTTGCAACCGTTGTAGTTTCTGTAACTCGTAGGAGGGGAGACCGAGAAGAATGCTGTTGCAGTAATCAAGTTTTGAAGAACCAATTACCATTGGATATTAACTGGTCAAAATATGCTCTTTTTTGAAAATACAACATCAATATCCGGTTCTGGTTCCAGACCCACAACCAGAAAATACGATATCAAGCTACCCAAATTTTCCCCATACCTGTGAGTCAATACCCTAGGAACCAGGGGTTCTCTCGCGGCACGCTTTTGCAGGAAGTCTGGTCTACCGAGGGCCGACAACGAGTGGCGAGGCCGGTCTTCTCGTGTTGAAAATATAATAAAGATAAGAGACGTGTAATATCAGAGGGATGAGACCACGAGAAGGCCTCTGGCACCCAGGGTAGTAAGTCAAGACTTTTGTCTAACATTCTTACCTGTAAAGGTGTTCTTAACAATTCAGGGATTTGATATTCCAACAAGTTTTCATATCGAACGTGACTGAACAAATGGAAACATATACCGGGAGAGCATCTACCAGCCCTGAAATGAAAATTATTACAACAGAACAATTACTAATTAGTCTATGGTCTATGCCAGTATAGAAGGGTTGGCCATTTCATCAGCTCAAGTTAGGGATTCAAGTTAAAAAAAGTGCTTATTTGATGTTGATTTGTTTTGGATTTAGGGTTAAGGCCTAATCAAAATGAGTTATAAGAAATAATTTGACGTGACAGATCATCAGAATATGCGAACTTAACTTAATAAACCAAACTGAAAATTGAAACTCTATCAAACTCCAGTACAGTACCATAACATTTTAGCAAAGCATTCAATCAATGAAAATAAATTTCACCTTCCTTTCCGTTGAATGGCACTTGCTTTGGACACCCACACAGTGTGTAATGTGGACACTGAACTGAGCGCATCAAATGATTTCTTAGAAAATAAAATCCAGAGACATAATTTTCATTTAGTAAAATAAATACATGTAAGTACCCAGTCAATAAATGATACACAAGATAATATCTAATAAGCTGAAAACGAAGAATGAAAGTGCCAAGAATAAGTATGTTTCAAGCTTGGTCCTTTGTTAGTGGGTGCTAAGTTTCTAGTTAAGAAAACAAGTTTAATAATCATTTACATTGTTGTTGATTTTTTTACGAGCTGAACTAACATCAAGTCAAGCTGCATGTTAACAGTCTCAATTTCCTAAGACAGAGAATTTCTTACATTAGATCATAGACATACATCTAATCACATTGCCGCATTTCTCAACTCTTCCTTATCTATATGTTTACTTTAAACTAAGTGTGAAACAACTTTTCAGAAGACTAAATTTCCAACCTTTCATAGTAAATGTCTGTTTCTCCCTGATTATCCTGTGCTAGCTAGTACATGAAATGTATGTAACACTGCAGACATACCTCTTTCACCTTTCCACTGTCAATCACAAACACAACATCATCAATAGTTACACTCGTCTCAGCTATGTTGGTAGAGAGAATCTGCAAACAAACAAAAGAAGCTGTATTTGCCCTGACCAATCCAACACAATCCATTCCAGTGAGGTGCAGTCCAATCCAATCCAATCTAATCTAGTCCAAATCCAATCCAATCCAATCCAGTTCAATCCAGCTCCCAGTCCAATCCAATCCAATCCAATCCAATCCAACCCAATCCAATCCAATCTAGTCTGTTTCAGTCTAGTTTATTTTATTGTGAAGTGTAGTTTCTAGACTAGTGAAGTTACTACTGTAATTCATGCCTCTACACTTGAATGGTAAGGCTCACATGTTCAGTCCGGGTCAAATATGTGTATACCAGCTTGTCTTTAATTGTATTAACCCCGTCGTCAGGACGGGGCCTAGTAATACCCGCTTTTTTTCTGTGCTCTTTTTTTGTGGTCACTTGCCCCAGACCTCCGATTTTTGCTCGGCCAAACAAATACTTGTTGCATCTTTCGCTACACAGGCTGGAGATTGAGTGACCATTAATCTATTTTACACCCTGAGAGGAAGAAGATCAATGGGAGGTCTAATGCCCCTGAGGCTTTTCTTGTTTCTGCAGCACAGGGCTAGCTGTTACTAAGGTCTTCAAAAGTTCGAGGAGCATTGCATTATGACCTAAATAATTAATTTTTCAAACCATTTTAAAATGGGTACTCTGCTTTTATCAGATGACTTCTGATAACAGCAGAAAATAAAAATAAAAATGTGGCATCAAGTGAATCCTGCAACATAGGCATGCATGCAAAAATCACTTACAATCTTTCTCATAGTGTGATGAAGTTTCCTGAAAACCTTGAAAAGATCAAAATGATACCAGTTAATTTTTTTAACAAAACTAAATAAAATGATGGCGGTTGAAAATGGAGTAGGAAATCCTGCTCGCTATTCAAAGTTACCTTTCTTTGCTCTGAAGGTTGCATGGAGGAATGTAGGGTATAGATCTGATACCTACAGTGGCAAAAGAATTTAATTAATCAGTATATACAAAGTTAATGGACTTGTACTAGGACTGATCCCACACTTGAATATACAGGTTCTCACAAGGTACTGTCACATGAGGTAATTTTTTCTTGTAATGCAGTGCTATTGTGAGACAAGTTGCAAAGAAAATTGTACAGTAACACCCCCTCTCTGCAACATGTCTCAAAACAAAAATCTGAGTCCCCGACAGGATGCAAAAATAATGCCTTGCAAGGTGCAGAAAATGGACTAGTCCTGAGATACAAGGAAGGGTCCCAAAGAAGCTTAGGGCTCCAGGGCTCCAAGCCTCCAAGACAGAAAAATTGGGCCTCCATGGATGTACTTTAGAGCTCCGTTCAGCTGGAATCATAATTTTTGCCAGGCTCCAAGTCAAGAGAGGCTTTGGGCCCTGGCTCCACGGCAAAAATTTGGGGGCTCCAGGGCTCCTAGGACCCCCCCTTTGAGATGCTGACAAGATATATTGTAACATGTCATTTGCAGTCTGTCTCTTCTCTCTGATGAAGGGCTCACATGCAGCAGGCCAGCTTTCAATCTCTTTATGGTGGCCAATTTACCTTAACTCAGTTGATAAACCCAAAGTTTTGTGTTCAACTTCCCCATTAACGCAGCACCACAGTTCCTTTAGAAACTAACCCCCTTGTTTGTTTTTGTTCCACTGTTCCATTAAAGGGTTACAGGGGAAATTGCACCTTAACTTGACATGCCAACCATGAAGCTTTGTAGTCCAGTCAATCTATGCTTTAACATCAAACTAATTGCAACAGAATTTATTTCAACCTCATTCAAAAGAGGGAAGCGACCTAAGTAATATACTAAAAGTTCCCCAAAATTCCTGCAGTGGAACATCTCGAAATTTTTAATTAGATATTTTGAACATTTACCACAGGTCACCCAAGTCTGCAAAATTGTCAAAAAGTGTTATAGAAATAAATTAAACACGATACTTTAATGTCATTAAGACAAACATGGTGACATAAGTGTTAAAACTGCATAATTGTGAATAAGGACTGCGAAAATGTGAAGCTAGAGCGTTCTTTACCATTTTATTTCTACCACAGGATACCCACGTTGAAGAAATGATGTTAAAGGCTTACTATGTTTTTCTTCCTTCGCTTTTCAGCTAAAATCCACAGAATGTGAGAGGAATATATTTGAAAACTCATTTTTGACCTATTTATCACCACAGTTATTACTATTTCTGCTTTTGAAGGAAAAACGAGATGGTGTAATGCCTTATAATTGGACGAAGAAACACGCGATCTGTCACTATTTATTTCTTTACTGAGCTCAAGATGGTGATAACCACCTGACACATCTTATAGGTGGCTCATGTGTCCTTGATATGTTGATTGCTTTCCCATTTATGAAACGGGTATCTAGCGTGACTGTATCTTCGCCATCCCCATCTGCGAGGTCTAGAACAGGTGCGTTAGTACGGCTCACTCCTTTGCATGCTCCGCAAGCAGCAGAACAGTCCAAGCCATTTTTCTGGCAGGAGCATCTTTGGGTGCTAAAATCCGTCTTACAGCCGCAGCGGATTACCTCAAGCGTGATCAATGTGCTGGGGGCAAATTGGTGCGCACCAGAAAAAGCTCTCCACTCCTCAGCTCCCATCTCCGAGGCTGACGATCGATGCCTTTCTATTGCTGCACCTGATGATACACCCTCAGACTGTGGAAACTGGCAGCAGCTGCTGCTGGAGTATGGCATTCTGGTTGCACATGTACACAAGCATTACATGTAGCTGGTTTCTGGCAAAACTTGTGTAATGCAAGGAATCTAGACATTTCCCAGAACTGCCATTGTACAGACACACCAGAGCTCTCTCACCCGCTGCTACGACTTCATTGTCAGCAGCAGCTGTGCTGCTAAAAACTGTTCCTTGGTCGCGAAAATGTGCATTAGACTAAGAGCTACGGATTTTCCATTTCCATGGATCTGATATGGCATATCGCAGCCAAATTAAATTTAAATTTTAAATAGTTTTTATAATTTTTATAATTGGTGTTGTTTTTATTTTAAACTAGCTTTTGCTTTTTAATCAATAACATAATTAGTTTTTAATCTTTTGTAGTTAATTTTTTTTTTAAATTTAATTTCTCTAAGTATGTGCAGGGCCCCACTGAAGAGCACCTATTGGTGAAGTGGGCTCCCTGCTAAAATACTACTATAATAATAATAATAATAATAATTATTATTATTATTATTATTATTATTATTAAGAAGTGCATGTACGAATAAGATGTTTGAACAAACATCGAGTCCTATAGTGCAGAATTAGTCTTCTTGATGTTCCATACTCTTTGATCATTGCTTTGGCTCTGGTATAAAGAACAGATCACTCGAGTCCATCTTGCCATGGTATAGCATCAACTCAAGAAGGTCGGTAACATTACCAACAAGAATAGTGTTGTGGGACCGGTCGGCCTGTACTGCCTTCTGGAGAATCAGGAGATCACCATCACCAGTAGCTTGAAGAACGGAGTATCCTGCAAGTCTCAGCTTGTCTGTAAGAAGATTGATGAACCTCTGTGTGTTTCCTTGAAAGAGGGATGTGCATGTCAGAGTCAAACAACACCGGTGGTGCACAGGCAGTGGTTGTTCTCTGGTGAATGCATTCCTTGGTAGATGGACCATAGTTATAGCCGTCAAACAGTAGCTTTCCCATACCTTCCCTCTACAGACTGAATGTACATAGCGCAAGCACAAATAGCGTCATACGTCAGGCCATGTGGCCAGATTAAGCGATGAATCAAAGCACACCCCTCAAGGACATATTGTGCGTCTCTAGGACGTGCTCTCTAACTGCTTTCCGTCTCAGTCCAAATTGCATCTGCTAATGCGGGCTTGTTAGCTTGCCTGGACAGCAATGAAACATCAAAGAAAGCCGCAGGATAGCTGGACATTTCATATTTAAACAGTGCCTCGGGATAACCATATCGCCCACTGGTAGCAATAATGCTGAACTTTTGGGACAATAGCTGAGGGTCTTATTGGACTTTGCCATTGCTAAATTGGAGCACTTTTCTAGATGCAAGGGTTTAGCACTTGCTGCTTCTTTTGAAATGGATATCCATGAACATTCTTTCCAACCATCGAACTAACTATCTTATCCCTCACTTCTTTTGCCTTATCGCAGTTCACACCCTCTTCAGCCACTACGCCGGTCACGATGTTGCACAGGGATGGGTCAGTACCAAATGGGCTTCTCTGGGACAGGTAATCCACTAACTTTGTGGTGTTGCTATGATCCCGCTCCTTTCTTGCCTTGGTTGCATCCTTGTGCTGCTCGCTTGTACTGGTATGCTGCTCGCTCTTCTTGAAGCTAGTGTCAGTGAGACTCTGCATAGCGTTATTTATATCTGCACAATGCTGCTTCTCAGACATTCCTCATCCTCAGGTCAGCCCACCTGTCATCCTTGAGCTTCGCATTGATACCTAGCAAGCGTAAGAAATAACTCAAACCTCCTTGATTTTAAAAGAATACTAATCTATACTGTGCAAAACCAGAAGAGAAAAATGTTTAGTTGTGACCGTGTGAATGACATGACCTTAACAATAAGAAATGGTTAATCCAGGCGATGTAAAATATGCTCACCATATTAGAGACATAAGCGCGCAGATATTTCTCATTAAGTTTGCTCTTTGTACACAAATTACTCAACTTGCAAATACAGTCAACGCTCGCCTAATTGACACTCCACTGTTACGGACAACTGCTATTACGGAACATATCGGCCCTTCCTACTGCGGACACTTCACATTACGGACACAGATCTGCAGTCCATAGGGCGTGCGCTCTATAAACGCGAGTTGACTGTATGTTGCCTTAGGTTTGCGCAATTAAATTACCTGCTCAATAATCAGGTCAGTAGATAACTCAGCCTAGACGTGATAACTGCATTCTCAAAGGTATTCTACACAGATGGTTGTCTTCAGTAGGTTTTGCATCAGCTGGAGATAAACTTACCAATTTCGCATAGAGGTTATGAGCTGCAGCAGGCGGAAAGTAGGGTAGCATATTGCACACGGCCTGAAGGTGGAGACTCCAGTTTCCCGTCCGTCTCCTTTGATGAACTTTTTTAGAATGTCCACCATCTTCATGTATTCCAGCCACAAAACAGTCGTGCATTGACCCATCATGGACACGTTCTTGTCTTCTATTTTCTTAGATACAGAATCAAGTACTACAGAGGAGTTCACTTGGCCTGCCATTTGCGTGTCTGTCATAACCTTTTAGCTACCTAAATGTTCAACTGCTTCTTGCTGTTTATTGTTTAATTACTTTGATATAGTATCTGTAAAAGACTAAAAATAATGAAAGAAGAATACAACTTTGTCAACAGGTAAGGACGAAATATCTACACAGTATTTCAATTGGGATCCCTGTGGTTTACGGCAACACTCTGTATTTTCTTGAAAAATAGTTAAATCAGTTTTTCCTGATGTTTAATTATTATAAAAATACAAAAACAAAAGGAAAACACTGCAAAAAACCAAACTGATCTTAATTCTAATGAATTCCCAGGTTTACTTGGCTTGGGAACCCTGTGGCAAAAGTGAGCCATTTTCAAGGCTAATTTTAACCATGTTCCAATATGCAAATTTTGGGGAACTTTTAGTATGTTATTTAACTAGCCACTTTCAACCTCAGAATAGTGAAAAAAATTCTGTTGAAATTAGTTTGATCTTCCCCTACAAAATTTCATAGATTGACTGAACTATTGGCTTGAGATACATTTTGATTGAATATCTGGCATTTGATTATATTGCCCACTGTGCAACAGAAGTAAATTTGACACAAATGATTCTATTCTGGGGATTAACACTCAGTAAATGGAGCAGATGGCCCACATCACAACAAGTTGGTTTTTGGTGGGGTTCTCAAGCTTATAGTTACTGCTCCATATAAATGTACCCTTCGATCAATTTTTACCAGTGACAGGCCAAACACATTGTTTGCGGTCTCTAACTGTACACATTGAGAAAAGTGGGAAGTGATCAGTGTTAAAATAAACATTTTAAATGATATATTAATGTTACCTTCTTGAATTTCCAAATTCTCTATGAGCAGTCAAAGTGTCGCGAAGTGTAATAATTTCATCATAGCCAGGAAGAAACACCAAAATAGCTCCTGTTTAAAGTAAGGTTATGTTAAGTGTTAATCATAAAATGCCTCAGACACGATATTACATATTTCTAATTCCAAGCAGAGAGCAAACAAATTACAAGAAAAGCCCCAGGGGCATTAGACCCTGCCTGTGTTCTCCCTCCCCTCGGGGTGTAAAAATATATTATGGTCACTCAAGATACAAGCCCTTGCCTGTGTAGCTAAAGACACGACGAGTATTTGTTTGGCTGAGCAAAAAGCAGGGGTCTGGGGCAAGTGACCACAAAAAAAATAAAGGGCCAGAACATCATGGTAGCCCACATATAGGGCAAGAACATCATGCTAGCCCACATATAAGGCACTAATGTGAAGGTAAGTGAGTACAAGTGAAGGGAAGTGAGTACAAATGAAGGAAGTGAGTACAAATGAAGGAAGTGAGTGCAAATGAAGGAAAGTGAGTACAAGTGAAGGCAAGTGTGTGTTAGTGGAGGTAGGTGCATTAATCAGTTGGTGTATATATTCATATAGGATTGTAATGTTGTTAGTGCCTTATATGTGGGCTAGCATGACGTTCTTGCCAAATAAAGAGCACGGGAAAAAAACGGGTATTACTAGACCCCGTCCTGACGGCGGGGTAACAAATATTCTTTTGGTCCTTATTTTTACAGACTTCTCAAATTCCCTGGTTTTACTGGGACACTGCCAGTTTTTAACAAGATCTCCCAGCCTCCCAGTCAGTCATGCAGTTCACCCAACAAAACATTTGAAGAGAAGCAGTTGAGATAGATCTTCCTCATTTGATTTTTCTGGCTTTTTCTGGGGCTAGAAGATTTTGTTTTCACTATGGCAAAACACCTGCCTGTATTTGTTGAATATTGATCTCCAAAGTTCACATGTTATTGTTAGTGATGTAAAAATAAACTGACCTTCTTGGTGAGTGCCACAAATGTATGTCAGCAAACTGATAATAAGCTCATGGTCAACCTAGGAATAAATCAAGATTCATTAATCCCCAAGTCCTATGGCAGCCTACATTTTCTCCATCAAAAGAAATTTAAAAAAAGTAAAGCTTCCTTTCTAAGTGTTAACATTCCTATATTTCGTTGTTTTCTTACCCGTTCATCATCAAATGTCTTGTGATAAATGGACAACAGTCCCTTGCTTTCTTCACTCAGTTCATTTGATTCCTTTTCCAAAGCTACTTCATCAACATATGGTACTTTAGGCGATGACCTTAAAATGAAGTAGAGTTAGCAGACATATCATCTGTCGTTCGATGGTCTGACATCGTGTTTCAAGTAACACGTATTGATCCACGCACCCATGAAAAACTTGTTTTAAGTGTTTTGCGAGTACATTATTTTTTCAATAACTTATCAACAGTGCAAATCACCTGAGAGCCCCTTGGGGGGACAGGTGATCTGGGTTTCCCTCAACAAGGGCATTAAGGTTCCAACAACTGTATCCAGCTGTCAGAAGGTGCTATGGGTTACAACCCTTCATAAAAGACCTTTTCCAATATCAACGATCAGTTGATAATATTGAATGTTTACTTACAAAGATGTTTCAAGAAGTTCTACAACCTCTGTGTGCTCCCATTTCTTAGCCCAGTCAATCGCAGTCCTGTGAAAAGATGACAAATACACCAATATGTGTAGATGAGGATTTAAGGTAACTAAAAAAATATACATTTCATGTAATAGTACTAATCCAAAAGTGGGCTGGGAAAAACAGCCAACAGCATGTAAAGAAATCTGACATGGGCTTCATTTCTGCATATATTTTTGACACAAGGTAGTGATTACAAGGGGAATGTAGTTACAAGCTGAGAGGGGGGTTGCTTTAGAAAAGAGACAAGCAGGCAGGTTCAAAGAGAACACATCCTTACAAAATTTTAATTTTAAAAAAAACTGTTCACTGCATCAAATGTTTATTTTAGTTTACTAGTTGCCTTCTAGAAGCAGGTGTACAATTTCAAGGAAAAATTCTAGGACCTTTCAGGAATTTCAGGTGGGGAAGGCGCCCTGCTCCAGGCAAACTAAAGGTGCATTCTTTTGGTACTATTATTCTGGCTATTCTTATTCCGGTTTAAGAATAACAGAATGCACGGAATTTCAATTTCAAAAAGAACACTCCTTCTGAAAACGGAATACCCACAGGGGAGGTGACCTGAGAACTACTATGTCTGCACACGCGTGGGTGGCTGGGTAGGATTTCCCACCAAAAATTTCCCCAAAGAACGCGTATTCTGGCCATTCCGAGTAAACCGTATTACTTTCATTCTGTTCATTCTG
Source organism: Siderastrea siderea (assembly GCA_964030785.1). NCBI lineage: Eukaryota > Metazoa > Cnidaria > Anthozoa > Scleractinia > Rhizangiidae > Siderastrea > Siderastrea siderea. Next base: position 77,726,303 of record OZ034966.1, on the reverse strand, counting down.
CTAACAGGAGCAGAATAAACGGAATGATATTGTGTTCATTACAAGAATGGAATAGCTCCCAAAAGAACACAAATACTGTCTATTCCAAGTATTCCTATTCCGGAATAGTCCCAAAAGAATGCACCCTATATGTTTTGAATGGTTGTGAACATTTGAAGCACACAGAAAAAAGAATGTTTCCTTACCAGCCATTCTTAGGTTCCGTGATATGCGGATTAGCTCCTAAACTAAGCAGCTGTTCCACAACACCAGCGCAGCCTCGACCTGATGCTACCATAAGAGCAGTGGCCTGGGTCTCAGAGTGCTGATAATCAACTGAGGAAACAAAAATTGCAAGTTATTGTCTTCATGTCTTAATTTGATCATTTTTCATTTCAAAATAATCACTTTCTTTCAGGAGAATGCGATTGCTAACAAACTAACTAAATAAATGTAGCTTGTAATGTAAGAGATAAACAGAAAATTCCTGCCTACATACCACTGATGTTTTCATGCATAATCAAATATAGAATCTGAACAAATGAATCCTCATCACCCTAACAACAGAATGAAAGCAAAATAATAATGTAGGAATGGCTTTGATACAACTGGCAGCGCAGCTTAACTGACAAGCGACCAGTAAGTTTCTGACAAAATTCACCAATTAGATCAGCAACCAAAGACTAAATACCATTAAATGCCAATAAAGGCCATCAACTGATGCTCCACAATTCACTTAACCCTTTAAGCCCCAACAGTGACAAGCATGTAATTTCTCCTTACAATATCACTACTTGATCACATATACAGGTCACGAGAATAAAGGAAATGATCACCAAACATAAAATGTCTTGATGTTTGTGCAAATTCTCCCAACTGGTACCATAAGAAGTATATGGACAACAGTGAGGGGAATATGCATGTTGATACTGGGGCTTAAAGGGTTAACCCTGAGAAGACTATTGTACAAGTTGTTAAAATGTCAACCACTGTCGGCAAGAACAACTCCTTTGAAGACAAAACTCACCTGGATGATCAAACTCAGCATACTAATGGCATGTGTGCACATTGCTTAATTCATATTTCTGGCAGATATATAAACTTAGAGACATGCTAGTTACACGTATTGAACTTACATTCAGCCATGCTTCAGAAATGCTGCTATCCATTTCCTCTCTCAAGTATTGTTCTTCACTATCACTTTCCTAACATTGAAATCATCACATTGTTTACTAGACACATGTTTGCTTAAATCTTTTCAGTGATAAAGCAGCTTAGAAATCTATTCAATGCTCTATAATCAACACAAAACTAAGAGGACTGCATGCCCTACACGTGATACACTATATATGTATCTATCACCATATTGAATGTTCTATAATCAACACAAAACTGGCAGGCAGAAGTACTGTAAATCATAATACTATTAATAATACACAGGCTAACAGTACAATGTGCATCAATCACTATTTAAACAATAGTCAAAGAGTTCTTCTGTCGAAGGCACTATTGTGTGATAGGCTGCCTGAGGAAATTTGATGTTCACAACAAACATTAGCCTGAGAACGTAGTTTGAGGGCTTACATGAAGTTTGAACATCAAATTTCCGAGGGAACCTATCACATGTAGGGTCTGAGACAAAAGGACTCTAATTGTTTTTTATTGTATAATGCTAAATTTGGAGCGAAAATTGCCAAGTGCAGGCACTATGTGCTAATAGGCGCCCCCTGAGAAGAGACACTATTGCATGACGTGATAGATTTCGACCAAAGGGAGCACGCCAAAATTTAGCGTTGTACTATAATTTCATTCAGTGTTCTACAATCAACACAGAACTGGCAGAAATACATGCAATGTACTTAAGTATGTACCTATTGCTATTTGAAATGCTCAAGATTCAAAGAATACAAACACCAAAAGTGCACCCTCACTGCACACTTGATGCTGTTCAATGCTCTAACATCAATACAGAAAGACCCACACACGTTCAGTAACATGTGATACACCAAGCACCTATAGCTAATTTAAAATGCTCTACAAACAATCTCAAGAACAAGAGTGCATAAATTACATGCAATACACGTAATGCTGTTCAATGCTCTAAAATCAATATAGAAAGAACTAGGACTGTATAACATGCACCCATTCAATGCTTGAAAATCAACACGGAATTGATCAGAAATACTTCACGCAAAGCACGCAATATGCCATGCACCTTTTTGAAGCTCAGTACTAAATCAACACAGAACAAACAAAATGGCACAAACTACATGCCATATGCCAGGGGTTGGCTGTACCTCATCTTTTTTATCATTGTTGTCAGTTGGTTCAGCTTGTACACTGTCGTCCTCAACTTCTTCTTCCAATTTTATAATTTCCACTCCTTCCTCAAGCTCTTTCACTTCCCTGTCATCTGTTTTCTCCTCATCTCCTTCTACAACATCTTCTTCATCAACATCCTCATCATCTCCCTCGTCGTTAGCATCATTGTCACCTTCCTCCTCCCCTTCCAGTAAAATGTCCTGGTCAATGTCTTCTCCATCAGCCAGCTCTTCATTGAGTTGGAAGTCAGGATCAAGGTAGTCCTTTTCTTGGCCATCGTCAACTATTTTTTGCTCTGGGTCGTCTTCAAGTTCAATATCTATAACAAGATGAAAAGGCTACTCTTCTAATAATGATAACAATAATCAGTAGACTGCAAACCACAGTCCACCATGAGGCAATGCCAGTGTCCCCAGTCTTGGGCAGCCCTCCTGATCTCCATGGAGGTTGGAGGAAAAGGCTATAACAGGGTGAAAAGGCTGACCGAGGAACTAGCAGACTCTGGGTGCAAGTTTGAAAAGCGATGGAAATGTGTGGCAACTGAAAAACCAGTAGGAAATGGCATCCTATAGTTCTCAACAGGGACTGTGTGCAATAACATTAGGTTGTTCATTTTATACCTTCTGTTGGTTGCATTTCTTCGTCAAACATCTCATCTGGTCCTATATCCACACTAGGAGAGCCAAGCTCCTCTGTGTTTACATTGTCTCCATTTCCAGCCTCATCATCATTTTCAGAACTCTTGACTTCTCCAATTTTCTCTTTCTCTGGAGTGGGTAACTCCTTTTTTACAGAAAGAGAAGTGTGTCTGTCTGTGTCTTCGGTTCCAGTTTTGTTTTCCACTGCAAAAGCAAAACAACCATAAAAATACACAGTGGCATTGGTCAAATTGATATATTTGGTGTGTGATGTGATATAAATATAAAAGCTAGGAGTTGTATGCCTGCTAGATGCCTTCAAATGTGACCTTTTAGTTCATTATAAAAACCTGGGTAAGAAAATTCACAACAAACTAGAGAATATACTTAATTAGAAGCTACTTAAGTTTATAACAGAAAATTAATATTACCTGAGCAGGAATTAATACTACCAGGATTACAAAATTGGATATTGAACAGTTCTAGACATTTGAAGTAACATAATACCTTAAAAGCATTTTTTTTTCCAACTACGTCTAAAGTCAAGGCAAATGTTCTTTCAGGAAAAAATATTATCAACAATTACTTGCCCAGCAAATTGAAAAATTCTCGTGGAAATAGTAAGTAAAAATGACCTACTGATAACATCAATTTAGGTGGCATTACCCTTCGTTGTTTCTTTCATATGTTTGGCCATTTCTTTGCTACAATACGATGTCCTGCAACATACAAAGAATCAGCATAACGGCTTGTACCCACACATGTACAGTACAAAATTCCAAGCTAACATTACTGAAAAGTGATGGAAGTAATAATAAAGTTGCATAATAAAAACTGCAAAATCTCAAAACATTTTGATTTAATAAAAGGTATTCCAAAGTCCTTACATTCTAAGCACATCTTCAAGAAAGTATGCTTTCACCTCATAGCAACGACCAGGAACTGTAATAAAGGTTACAATGAGAAAGTTAACTGACTACATGTACAAACTTAAAAATGAAGTTTCTGTGTAAAGTAAATTCAATAATCCCTACAACTGTATATGCCTGCCAAAAGATAGATGTTGGGCATTTGAGTGATGCTTCTTCATAGATGACCCTTACAGTAAAACCAAGAAAACCATGTACACTAGAATTATTTCTGAAATGTTATTGTGTTGGGAAAGAAAACCAATCACATGCTAGATGAATGAACTGCAAGCTACAATGCCACAATGGTAAGAGTTGTAATTTCTGTTGTGGATTTTTCTTGTGGTTTGGTCTCGCGTCTGATTGGTCCTGACACAATGAACACAATTCTTCCTGTTCACAGCCTTATTAACTAGTCACATGGTATTAGTTAGGAGAAAAAATACCACAATACTAACAAAATTAAATAACTACAAGTACAGTAGCGACAGAAACTGACACTATTGCAAACTACATTAACTTCTTTTTTCGTGTTTAAACATTATGCATTCTAACAAAATGTGATGCTAAAATTTGATGATCTATGTCTCTACTGTAGCAGTATGAACTAAGGCTTACCGGGTGCCTCGAAAACACAGACCTTGAAAACCAAGACCCCAGACCCCAGACCTCGAAAACACAGACCTCGAAAACACAGACCTCGAAAACCCAGACCTCGAAAACACAGACCTCGAAAATGCAGACCTTGAAAACGCAGACCTCGAAAACACAGACCTCGAAAACACAGAAACCACTAACGTGTCAAAAATACTGTAAACAATGTTTATAAATCCCCTGTTTGTCGTTTCTATTTCTTTTGTTTAGAAACTGTTTGTTGCCAATTACCTCGATATCCAAAAGTCGATATGAAAATGAAATGTATTAATCGGGCCTAAACAGAAGTGGATCAGTCAAAGTACAAAATACAAAGGCACCCGAAAGCGATTGAAACTCACTGACCTATCATAACAGATAATAATTATAAAATCGATGACCAGATGTCACGCAACGGTAATCAGGTAACGGAAATCGGCATTCGATAAAAACAAATTGAAATAAATGAATTTGAAAAAAAATCAATGTGGGTTCGCAAAGGAAAGGTTTCTTTATTTGAAAATTCCTAAATAACAGAACTCAGACCATATTTAACGATAACAAGATAAAATGGGTAAATGTTGCCAACATTACTTGACAAGAATATTTCTCGCTTGACAGTTCAAACAAACAACAATAACAATTTCAATTTCAATTGCACAATGTTTGGGTGTTGCAAATCGTTGAGGAGTCTAACTTCTTTATAGAATAGCTTCTTTTCTTCCTGATCGAGCACTTGCAGCATTTTCTTGACGACAACGGTGTGACACTTCGTATCTCCTGAAGCTCTGTATTCTGCCGTGTAAACATCTCCAAAGGAACCTTGTCTCTGTTTTAACGGCAATTCACTACATTTGAAGCGCGGAATGTCTTCGCCAATTTCGCTTGCAGGTGGCCCTTTTCGTAATAGCTGAGGAAGCTTAAACTTTCGAAAAACCGACATAGCTGAAAATTTTACCCCTCAATCTAAACATGTGTCTTAAGTTTCGCGCCAAAATGTTTACTTCTGCCTCACGTGCGATAGCCGACCTTTGACCTCAATGGCTGAAAGCAAGCTATTGTTCGGTCACACCCCCAAGAACAAAGTCGAAGATCATGTTCTTTTATTGTACACTTCCGTCACGCAACAAAGAGAATACACGCCCGAATTCAGCTTGCAAAAGCCAATCGAGGCCCTAAACTATTCCTACCGCTCTTTCGACGGGGAAATTTGTTGCGAACTAGCACTCATCGCACATGTTTGCGTAGAAAAACAAAGCCAAGAGCCGAAAGGAGTGATGACTAAAGAAAGACCAAGAAAACACCACGCACGAAGTGTCTCACATATCATGACAGCTATAAATGACAGTTACTGGTGCTCATTGTACGTCTACAATAGTTATTTCAATGGTTTTTCTGATTTTAATATATCTTAGTTTTCGTAACACCCATGACAAACTAGGGGACTTATAATTTTTTATTTCAGCCATAATTCGCTCGCTAGCAAAGGCTGTCATTGTTTACAGTATTTTTGACACGTTAGTGGTTTTTAGTAGGTCTGTGTTTTCGAAGTCTGCGTTTTCGACTCTAAGGTGCGGGATTGCAGAAAAACGCCTCACACTCATTTGCATCTCATTGGATAACAAAAGAATAACAAAACAGCACATTTGTTATATGCCTCGTTCTTTTAAACTCTGAATTAATTTTCCGCAATCCCGCACCTCACTCGTTTTCGAGGTCTGTGTTTTCGAGGTCTGCGTTTTCGAGGTCTGGGTTTTCGAGGTCTGTGTTTTCGAGGTCTGGGGTCTGGGGTCTTGGTTTTCGAGGTCTGTGTTTTCGAGACACCCAAGGCTTACCATGAACAACAGGACACTTTCCAAAGTAGTCAATAAACAGATTAATATCCAAAGCAGCACTCATCAAAATCAGTTTTAGTCTTCTGTTTACTTTAAGGAGATCCCTCAGGGCAATCAAAAGAAAATCTGAAAACCTATCGCGCTCGTGGATTTCATCCTGAGAACAAAATAGGCAAATTATAACCAAAGAGTTAAATGCAAAGAGCTGGTGAATATTACCTTTTTTTTACATTTCTTTGCAGCATCATACTGAGTTTTTGCAATGAGAATTTGCTTTAAAATAAGCATTCAAGTGCAACAACAACAAAATCGAATTTATTGTGCCTAAACAACTCTGCATGTTAAAAATCGGTTTGAGTTGGCAAAAAAAAAATCCACAAATACCTACAAACCTACCTTAAAATTTAAACCCCTCACATGTTTTGTTTTAACTGCCAGAGTGTCTACTAACAATTGTTGACCCATTTAGTTGGAATGCTCATCTCAAGGTTACAGTGCACAAGCTAGCACAGCTCTTCCTTCCCCTCAATGTTGAGGGAAACTATTTTGGTCATTGCAGGTCATTGTTATCAACTCTAGGAGTAGGGCAGGGAGAAGCGATCCCATGCACAAATGTGACAATATGTTAATTCATTAATAAAATTAATACAGAACTGTGGTTCTTATATGAAAACCACTTTGAAGGCAAGAATAGCAGCAATTAGGGGCAATTCCATTTTGATCACCAAATATCATTAAGTCCATGGTTTTTACAGAAAATGCTTCAGCTTTAATTTCCTAATTGATTTTAAGGACTGATGACAGAAATTGGTTATTACAACCCCTAGGATTTCAAATCCCATGGAAAACAATTTTTCGGTTCCGTGCCCATATATCATGGGAACCCATCTGTAACTATTTTTTGGTCCGTGAATATTCATGGGAACCCATTCTTAATCTTGTTGATTTTAATAAACATGTTGTTAAACTGAATACATGTATAAGTACTTGAAAAATAGAATTTCAGTGTATACTTTTATTGGCTTCTATTTAGCTATTATTTTACAAGCTGTCTAATAAGGTAAGGTGGATCAGAAAGGCAATGTTGGAAGTAAAAAAGAAAATTTCCATTGAAAACAGAAAAGGAAATGGACAAAATGCTTGAAAAGGTCGTAATTGAATCAAACTAAGAAGCAAATGTTCAGTACAAATTTTGCATTTCAACAAAGAGAATCGGCCTTTGGCATCTATTTCCATGGCGAAATCGTCACTAAAGGACCACCTCCTAAATGTTTTCAAGCTTATGGAGTCGTATTGTTTCTTTCTGGCCACACTGGAACAGGAAGCCATAATGATCCGCGGTTGATTGTCAAAAATCTTTCATGCGTAGATGGCAGAAGGAACACATGACTGTGTCACCAGTATCACGCAATGCACTTTGAGAACAATACAAGATGGCAGACGAGAGCTCGCTAAACTGTTTAGCTAAAAACAATGTTTCAGTTTGCATATAAGCAGAGTCAGAACCAAAGAATTGTGGAAAAAACTCATACATGTATACTGTGAATTTTGAACAGTGAGGCTGAATACATGTCGATGGGAAACCATTTTTCGGTTCCGTTATTCTAAGAACACGGTAGCGACATGGTACCGGAAACGATCGTTACCGTGAAATCCTATGGCTTGTTATTATTATTGTTATTAGGCTTTATTTGATAGCCAACAGTAGATTTCTACTACTGACAGCTATAATTTAATTGGAATGGATTATTAACAACTTACCACAATGACGTGTGTGACAAATGACAAAGAGTTATCGCCTGACATCAAAGTCCGTAACAACACTCCAGTTGTGCAGTAAGTCAACAACGTTTTTGGAGATATTCTGAAAAGAGAAAGTAAACAACTGGTTAGATACCACGTAAGGTCAAGTTGAAAAATGAAAAGCATTATTTTCTAAGTTCTTAACTCATCAAAATACAGCACAACTCGTAAAAATATATGCCAATACTTCACATCAAAACATCTAATAAGATATTATATATAAGAAAAGATGAAATATTCAACATGTCACGAGCGTGGGACAAAGAAAAAATCTGAGTCCCCGACGGGAATCGGACTCAGATTCCATCTTTTCTTATTTCTTCTCCAAGCTTAAAATTCACCATCTTTCTTTATTCATCACCTACAAGGCACTTCAACATTGCTGATCCTAGCAGTATGCAGGACGCGTGTCACCACAAACTCAGTAAATATGACCTATGCTCGTCACAAGTCTCCCAGTAGTTCAGTAGTTAGAGCGTCCGACCGGTGTACGCAAGGTCATGGCTTCGATTCCCGTTGGGGACTCAGATTTTTTTTGTCCCACGTTCGCGACATGTTGAATATTCCATCTTTTCTTATTTCTTCTCCGAGCTTAAAATTCACCATCTTTCTTTATTTATCACCTACAAGGCACTTCGACATTGCTAATCCTAGCAGTATGCAGGACGTGTGTCACCACAAACTCAGTAAATATGACCTATGCTCGCCACGAGTCTTCCAGTAGCTCAGTGGTTAGAGCGTCCAACCGGTGTACGGAAGGTCATGGGTTTGATTTCCGTTGGGGACTCAGATTTTTTCTTTGTCCCACGCTCACGACATGTTGAATATTCCATCTTTTCTTATTTCTTCTCTGAGCTTAAAATTCACCATCTTTCTTTAAGATATATATACTTTACAGAAACCATACAGCAACAAAACAAAACATGAATGTATGATGATCACATGTTACGTTTTACTAGAAACTGCAAAAAGCAACTCAAGAAACTTCTAGCGGTTTCCTGATTTTGTTTGATCTTTGTTTGGATCTAAAAGATACCAGCGAATTCTCTGTTTTAGTTGCCTGTTTGACAAACAGTCCACTTTTATTACCAAACTGATAAAAAAACTGCTGACAGAAACTGGTTATTGCCATACCTGTTATCAAGTCTTATTTGATAGCCAACAGTTTGCCCAAGTCTCTCCCCTCTTTCTGTTGCAACTCTCTCGCTGACTGATAAAGCAGAAATTCTGCGAGGTTGCGTGCAAACTAATCGGCATGGTGTTGACTGGGCACTAGCATCTTCTAGTATAAACTGTGGTACCTGTATAGGGAAAACAAATAACAGACAGTGGTGAAGCTAATACTTGATAAATTCAATAGAATGTTGGTTTGGAGTTAAATGGCAGAAGCCTCCTTTAAAAAGAAGCAGGGCTGTCGTTAGGGCTGTAACCCATAACATCTATACCTGCCAACTTTTTGTGATTCATAGGAGTGACATTTTTATCCTGAGAGTATCAGGATTTTTCTTAAGGAACTGACGATATCCAAAGATGTCCAAAGGTTTCCGAAGACGCCCGAAGATTTCCAAGAAGATTTCCGAAGATTTCGGAAGTAGACTTTCCCATTCCCAAGCTCCTAAACACAACCTCATCTCCAGCGACTTTCCCTTCTAAAATCGGAGATTTCACGAAAGTACAATCATTATTTTTTGCATTGGCTAGAGTTTATTTAAATACTGTATACCGTATTTCCTTGAATAAGCGCCCACACTCTAATAAGCATCCTCCCCCAAATAAGCGCCCACCCCCTTAGCCATAATATCAAAAAAGCGCCCCCCTCGAAGAAGCGCCCCCCCTCCCCTCCCCTCCTCTCTCACTTTCTTAAATAGTAGGGATACAAGGAAACCTGTTTGTATTGCCACTCTATTTATGACTTTTTAAGCTTCAACTACAGCCACATCAGTACAGGAGAATAGTTTCTTTTCCGTTAAGTCACTTCCAGTTATTTTTTTTCTCCATGTGCTTGTAGAGTTCTTTTGTGTGCGTTACCTGTTCTTTTAATTTTTTGTCCTGTTGCCGCACTCTTGGTAAATGCCATAAACTTCCCAGGAACAACTAAGCCAATCTCTAGTCTTCGAGAACCAGTAATTTCTACGGTAATAAGGTTATTGGGATATGTTTGAAAAAAGCTGTTGATAATGAATGATAGCTCAATTGGAACGTGACGACCAATGAAGCTTTAAACTGTCAGCGCCATGCACATGCTTCACTTTGTAAGTTCCAATTGCAATGTCGGGGTTGATTTAGCCAAAATAAAGTTACAACTTGTTGAAAGGAAAACTTAATAAGCGCCCACCTCGATTAAGCGCCCTCCTTCCAATAAGCGCCCCTCTTTTTAGCTGAAATTTTAAATAAGCGCCTGGGCGCTTATTCGAGGAAATATGGTATATATTTTTTTCAAAATGAGTCGGTTAGGGCTGTTATGGCTCAAACTTTTCTACCAGGTGTGAGAAATGAGAACGCAGGCATGAGTAGGCATGAGATCACAGTTTTCGATCTGCAGGCGTGACAATCACGCCTTAGGCATGACACTTGGCAGGTATAAACATCTGTTATGGCTGAGTATGCTTGATGGCACCTGGACATCACAGGTGAACTTGGCTCTTGTGCATATAATTTATTCACAAAGCAACAAGTTTGTCACAGGTGTGAAGATCAAGGCAACAGGTGACAAAAAACTTAATGACAGCCCTGAAGAAGTCCCCAGTTTTATTATAATCAAACTTAAATTGCCAAATGTTGCACATATTATGTAATAAGCTTTTCGCTGACATAAAGTCTTACTGAACAGTTTCTGTGAAACCTGCACACACACACAAATGTTTTCCAAGGGACACTTGCCACAGTATGTCATACCCTTAATCCTGCTCAAGAAAACAACAAATAAAACTGCTTTAGCTAATCTTGACTGCGTTACTAAAGACGATACGATAGTTACCACAATATTAAAAGTATCTCAAAACTTCGGCTTAAACTGCTAGTCAGAGTAAGAACATTTCCCGAGTGAAGTCCGAGCCCGAGTGAAATCCAAGCCCGAGTGAAATCTGAGCCCGAGTCAAAATGCCAAGTCACTAGTCAGCGGTATATCTTCTTTGGAGAATTTTCCAGAAGGCTCTGCGAGTTTCTTTCTCTCCTTTGTTCTCTGTGATCTAAAGTATGGCTCCGTGTGGGGGATTAGAAGGTGAGCAAAATGTTTTATTCATCTGCCTGCATCTTGATGTAAAGCACCCTGATGTAAAGCACCCTGTCTTACTACTCTTTGTTTGCTAGTTTGTTTTGAAATTGATCTATTTTGTCACCTCAAAAAAAAAAAAACTTGAGAACCGAAGCGGTTCTTCACAGCTTGTGTTTTTTCACATTCTCGTGAAAAAACCTTTTTCACTACCCGAGAGAACATTCATTCTTATTTTGTTTGCTCTCTCTTTATATTTTCCAGAGTCCATGATGTGTTGACTGTAAAGCTGTGAGACGAGCAAGACGAAAACTCGTGTGTGATTTCCGAGAAGAAAGCTGGCAGCTATTTTTTCCAGGAAAAGAAGCACATTCAAACAACAGCGAAAAAAAACAATGATAAAAAACAAACCTACATGGAATGAATTGCACCTCGATACCAAAAAAAAATTACAATTTTTTGGGCATCTTCTAAGCTCACCACCTTTTTTCGGTGCTCAACACTCGTCTACGCATCAAGAGAAGCTCTATGAAACAAGACTATGGTCCCACAAAACCCTTTTCTCACAGTTGACTGGCCTTGAGAAAAAATATCTTGGGAAAAGGAAAAAGAAAAAAAATTTTTGGCCCTCGGTTGGATTTGAACCCGCAATCTCCGTATCTGATAGCCAACTAAGCTAGTCACCTCGAGAGGTCCTCCCGCGCACGTTGCACACGCCCATGATCCACTTCTGGTGTTACTGCAGTACAGTGGTTCACCTTTTTCACTCACATTCCATTCTGATGACATCATCACTCTTCGAGGCCTAAATTCGATAGGATTTCCTATAGGCCACTTCATATTTTCGGAATTTTACAGTATTTCTCCACTTTTGATAGGTGACTCAGCCTTTTGACTCGCACTCGGATTTGACTCTAAACTGTATAAACTCTACTCTATAACTATAAACTCTAAACTGCTCAGGTATGGCATGACTTTACATTCACGTTCAAGTGATAATGTAAACTACTTGAAAACAATAATTGTTTGTCAATGAACACAATTAAGCAAAGATTCTGTTAAGGCAACTAAACAAAGAATGTCTGAAAATCTTGCACACATTTCCCCCCCTCCACACAGCTGGTGGGTGTGGAGGGTGTTAATTAAATCACCTAGTGTAAATTGCTGGATTACAGTGTATTACTAGCCAAACCAACATGAAAAATAGCTGGACATAAAAAAAAAACATTTCCAAGGTCAGTCATGTGTTAGATTTCTGTTCAGTATATTCACCTGAGTTGTTTTTCCAGACCCTGTCTCACCAGATATTAGAACAATCTGCACAGATGAAATGGAACAAAATACAAAGAAAATGCATGCATATTGTATATCAGCTGTGTAATCTCGGTATTCTACAAATGTAACTAAGGGTTACAACATATGATAAAACTGCCAACAATCTGTTTCACGTGATTTTAACATGGGTTTCATTTTCATGTTAAAAAACTGCCTAGAAAAGCACATTCTTTTAATACTCAAACATGACCGTTTTGTTCAAAACAAAATCTACAAACCCCTTCGGTTCTCTCCTGTAAATATACAATTTTGCATCCATTAATACTACAATGTGCTAGTGCTCAATGACATGTACTAGTCCAAAGACTCTACTTTCTCATCAACATTACATAATCTTTCATACAAAAAACTGAAGGTGCATTACTTGCCTGATAATAACCCATCCTTGAATTAATAGACCAGTGTCAGAGATCTAAGAGAGGGGACAAGAGAGCTCAACCTCTACCTCCCCTCCCCCCACCCCATTTTTGAAAACAAAAACATCAGGGCCAGTAGGACCAAAGTGTTTTACAATCCTGATGTACCTTCTCACTACAGACCTTTCCTTTTTATCTCTCCCTCCCACCTCCTTAGAGGATGTCCTGGATTGCCATTGAAGACATTACATGAGAAACAAACAGACAGTACTTGGTTCATGAAACTGGTACAATCCTACTACGTTTTGTTTTGACAGAGTTGAATGTTTTAAGAACAGCAGTTGAAACTTTTGTAATACCTGATTCTCAGATATAAGCTTTAAAATCTGCTCACGCAGCTCGTAAATTGGTAGAGACTTGCGGAATGAGAGCAACTCATTTTCTTTTACTGCAGGTGGAACTGCTGGAGTGTTATTATTGAGTTTCCCGGCAACTTTATTTTCCCTTGAACTGCGACCTAACAGAGGGAAAAAAAATAATAAAGAGCATAATTGTATAGGTAACAGAAAATTGAATGCACTTCCAGTCCAGTTATCGGCAAATGAGTAGCCATAGGCATCCCAACTTGCACTGTAGCAATGCACTATACAGGAATGCAAACAACTTGTACTGCACAGGTGAGCCAAACAAAACAGACATGAAATGCAAAGCAGTCACTGACAAATGTGTCACAAATTTACTAACATGTACCACACAGAACCACCAACAAACATGTGAAATATTAATTACCCACCAACATCTTACACGATGTAGTACTGCACAGAGTAAGCAAATGTGTTTTGTGACAGATCACAAACAAAATAAAGTCACAATATTACCAACAAACATCTACTATATGGATAAACAGACTACATTTATTGTACCAGACGACCAGTAAACATGTCAGACTCACTAACCTGTATCAAAGGATACTGTGGACCTTTCAGTTTTTGGTTGCAATTCTTGTCTCTCTTTGATGTTTAAAGGAAACTTCTTTGAGAGATGTTCAATGTGTTGAGAAGAATTGCTGGAGAGCATTAAAATGCTGTTACAAGTCCTGGCAGTGACGTCTTTTTTGGTAACTGTGAGATACCTGTTGCTTCCTTTCCTAAAAGGAAATTGTTATGATCGGATCAGCTTAGATGTACTTCATAACTTCGTAACTGCAGGCAAGTGCTATAATAATTAGCAACTTAAGAATTGGGTAAAGTGTTGGGAAAGAGTTGTCAAAAACAACTGCGTGTTCTGTCATCCATTATACCACCTCAAAAATAGTAATCCTGCCAAGTTAGCAAGTGTTTGATTGGAAAGAGAGTGAATAAATGGTTTCTACAATTTGAACATTTCAAGGAGTGTATGATTTGGGGGACAGGCAAAAAATAGAGGCATTTGTATGGGAATAAAAAATAGCCCCAATAGGAGCAAAACAGCTTTCAGCATCTGCTTTCTTGTTTTGAGCACTAGTCATGTCAGGTCTGGTAACCATACAGCTGTGGTGTTGTGTTGGAAGAGAATGCAGTGCCTAAGGACAATTCTTCAGTTACAATTTTATGGGATTTTCTCCATTTTTAAAAACATGTCCTCTGGTGGCTTTTCATCCAATACTTAGTCAAATGTGTTTAGGCTGCCAACTGATTATGAAAATAATAATCTCCCATCTGACAGACAATTTCATTGTAAATGAAATGACGTTTTCAAATTCATTTCCAGGCTTCCACTTATTTTAATAATGCCAAATAACACAGCTTACCCCTTGCTTTTAGAGTTTAGTCCCAGGTTCTGGCACATTCTGTGTACATAAGCCCTCTCCACAGATGTGAAGGATGAAGGAAACTCTAACACTGAGGAGGAAAAGAATTAACTTATGTACAATTATGTTCCAATTTTCAGGGGCATGTCAGTAACTCACTTTTTTCATTAAGAGAAAATTTTAGTAATAGACAATAACAGTAGTGTTACGTAGTTCACGCTGCATATTTAAGCCACTGACTCCTATGCAATTGGTATAACCAGCTCCAAGTGAAACCTTCAAATATTTCATACATGTGCACATGTAAGATAAGTTGAATGATTAGATCACTCCATAGTCACGCTAACGCAATTCTATTGAAAACGCAATATTTGGCGATCTGACATGTATAGGACCCGACTGGTTGATGTGCGCTGGTCTGGAAAAAGCCATCCAGCCGTACACACATCATTTGTTCATAGAGCACGCACATGCACTTAAAGTTTCATTAAGCAGTTATAATCATTAAGAAAAAAACCTTTTAAAAAATTTCCAATAAAATTAGGTGTAATAAAGGCAGCATGATAAAATACTTATTGACTGAGTTGCATCTTACTGGACAGGAAAAAATTTGGCTCTTGGTCTGTATGTCATGACCTCGAGCCAAATATTTTCCCATCCTGCCTTTCCACTCAGTTAATTATTTCATAATCTGACACAGGCTGCAAGAAAACCACAAAGCTTGACCTAGCCCTTACATAAAATAACCACTAGTAGTAAATTGCTACTCTTCCTTGGCAGCAGGTCTTTTTACAGGTCACAATCCACAGGTCACAAGTAAAGGTCAATTTGCTACCAAATATACAAACAAGCAAAACAGTGGCTCCCAGCCCTAAATCAGAGCAAAAGAGACTTGTTACTCTCTTGGCTGGTTGGGATACTAGTTCATGGGTTCGTTACGAATGCTGCAGACATTTTTCAGCAAGTAACCGACCAATCAGGACAACGACCAAAGACTTATAACATCTACTGATGATTCACAGTTCACTTGACTCTGATGATGACTTCTGCTTAGGTTGTCAAAATGTCAGTCAATGTCATCACAAACAGTCCTTCTCAGGACTACACTCACCCGGACAATCATAATTTACCAGCCTAAGTAACCATTTATACACTAATTATGAAGGTTTAAGTTTCTTATCAAGGGAAATAATTACTAGATCTTTCTAGATCAAATGTCTCATATTGCACCACTAAATGCACTTCAGCACCACCATATTCGTGAACGTGATAAGGAAATGATGTAAGGACAAAAAAATGTGTTTAGAAATAACCATCTTGTGTAAGACGCATATTTTTTTTTTCTCTGATATAAACACGCTAGCCGCCTAGGCTACTGATATGTCACCTCATATTTTTCCCCACAACTTTTACATAAGCTTATCTTTTATTCTGCAATCAAAACGGTTAAATTTTCTCATGAAAATTAATGTTGCGCGAGGCGTTCGCAAAACAAAGATATGTATGTGTAAATAGCCCGGCTCTTGCTATATGCGGTCATTTTTAGTCATTTTCTGTTTCCGTTTCAAATCGTTTAAAAACAGCTGAAAAGCGCTTGGTGTTTTGTTCTTTTCGATGAGCGAGCAAAATGCACTATTAAACATTTGGCATGACATTAAGAGCCATGGGTTTACCTTTCTGCTTCTCTTCAAAGCGAAATCGATCAAGGGCGATTTTAACAGCAATTTTAAACTCCTCTTTAACACAGATTTCAGGCTGTTTTCTCGCCTTCTTTGATGGCCCGGTGGACGCCATCTTGGATTTCAGTTGCAACACTTCGTGTCATCGTACATGACCAGTATTTCGATGATTGACCGCTGACACGAAGCAACTCCTCTCCATGCCTCCCGTCCCTAAGAAAATGTTTTGCTCCACGTGAGAACATGGCGGCGGATAGGTGACTGATTTTCGAAAGAAACATACTATAGTGTTTTTATTGCGATGACAAGGAATTAATAAGATGAAACGGAGAAGCGAAGCTACAGATAACGCTGCTGAAGTGGATAATACTTCTGGAAAGGTGAAATACTGTCTAGGAAAGTTCTTTTAATAACAACAACAATGAAATTGATCAAATTACTGAGCCTCAATGATGATGATGATGATGATAATGTCATTTACCATACAAATCTAGAATATTTATGGATCGACATCTTGACTTTTTACTTTATTGTTTTTAGAAAGCAGCACTTGAGAATGGGGAAAGCCAACAGGAAAAAACAACGAGCTACAAGGACAGCCTCTACCGACCCCCCACAAGTGAGGAGATAAATGCTCTCAAAGAAACTGAAAACCTCTTTAAGTCCAGTCTTTTTCGAATGCAGGTTTGTATATCATATTGTCATGGTACTGAACTTGCCAGTGGAGCTTGGCCTATGGCTTCTGGAGCTTGGCCTGAAGATCTGAGGTGATAACAATATTACTAATACACCAGATCAACAGGAGAGGTAGATTGCTGAATATTATGGGCAAAGGTTTTTACTCACTGCCAAGTACATGTATACTCAGTGCATGTTAAGCCCTGGCTAAAGGATCAACATTTTTTATGTGTTTGTCACACATAGTGCTCGGTGGCTGAACAGGCAAACAATAATATTGTTTCTGGCCAAACACTGGACAATGGAAAACCATTTAATTGCAAAGTTGAAAGAGGCAGCTGAACAGTAAAACATGTTCCTCCAACACAATGTTGGAAGAAAATGTGTGATCATTTAGCCGGGGCTTTGTACAGTGAAACCCTACCTTACAGCCCGCCTCTTTTCTTTTGGCCCACATATAAGTCCATACATCACTTTCTTATGTTAAAAGACCCTTTTTATCCAGTTACCTTAATTTTATAGTCAGATTTTCTTGGCCCTGTCGTGGCCATGAAGATGGTGTATAATTATAGCATTTTTATACTTTTTCAGTTGCCGCTTTAAAAGAAGCCATTGAAGAGCAGCAAAATGTGTTCCCCATAGAACCATAAAATCTAAGGTTATTTTGCAAAAATTTTGCCATAATCTGGCTTTTTTACAATAAATTATATCATACCATGCACTTTAAGGCAATAAAAGTCTCTCATACAGGGCTTGTACAGTGTGGAAATCTGCAGTCCAATTTTCCAGACCTGGAAAAAGTATGGAAAATGAAGTTTTATTCTAGAAAAATTATAGAACGTTGTCCAAGCTGCTTGGTCACTGAAATCTATATCAATTTTCAGCAATCTATCAGGGATTGCAATCTTCTAGGTACAGATTGCAGGTCCCTTTGGTTGACTCTTTCTTGACAGTTTGAGTTTGGAAAAAATGAGGAGTGGTTTGAAAAAAAGTATGGAAAAAGTGTTGAATTTTGCATTAAAAATTTTGTATAAACCCTGCAGTCATACCTTTCCTTTTGTGTTTCCTTTTGTGTATGTGACACGTTTTTGAAGTTAGAATTCTTATTTTGTAGATAACTGAACTTCTCTCTGAAGTGCGACCTAAGAAGGACAGGAATAAAGCACTTGATGAAGTTTTGCATGAGCTGAATACATTGTTACTCTCTCTACCTGATGGCAAGAAGGAACATGAGGTACATATTTGAACTCCCATGAATCTTTTCCTGTTTCACTGTCTCTTAAAAAACTGTACATGATATAGGACATAACCAAAGTGCATATGGACTGGAAATTAGCCTGCCACCTTTCTTCTCCATCCTAATCTTTTGCATTTTATTTTCATCTTCACTGTCTTAACTGGGATATATCGAGTCTCTGAAAGCCTAGAATGGGGTACATGGGTCTTAGTGATAAATTCATAAGGTACAAATTCTGGGAATCTTTACGTGAGCCTGCATTTTCACAGGTTGTTAACCACTATTTCACTGATTTACCAGAAAGCATTTTAAATTGCCATTTAAAGTTTATTTATTCTGTTTTGCCATTTGTTGTGAAGAATCAGCCAGCAATACATAGTATCCTTCTTTTATTTGTTTGTTGAAGAAAGTCAAGTTCAATGTGGGCAATTATTTATAAAGATCAGAATTCTTGAGCAAGATCTATGTTTTGCAACAAAAAAAAGACTTCAAACCTGTTCTTTTAACAAGACTAATTGATTGCACACATCATTCTATTCAAGTTCAAATGTAATTCAAGTATATTAGTGCTTCAGGAAATATGCTTTTCCTGTAGGTATCAGATCACTCATGGCTGCCTAGGGGAACTAAATTTCCTCTCCCGTCTCCCCCTGCCCCTGTGAAAGGAAAGTTCTGTTTTCATAAACCAGCAAGTGTAAAGGTTGTGGGAAGTTATCTTCTTGGTACTATAACAAAACCAGAGCTGAACGTGGATATTGCTGTTCAAATGCCTAAGGTGAGTCCCACTAATACCTGTATTTAATAACTGTAAAGATCCATGTATAAGAACTGAATGGATTAACTATTTAAGAAACTGTACTAGCCTAAAAGTGACATCTACATCTACATTTTATTACCTCAGTAAAATCCATATGGATATCACACCAACTGAACAAAAGGTTGAAGCAATTCTGGTTCTTTCTAATTTTCTGGAAACATGAAGGACCTCACCCATATTGAATACACCATTTCCAAGTTGTCTGCCTCTTTTTTTCATATGTAAATGAGTTTTATTTGCATATGAATGAAGACTCATTTTTATATGAAAGACTGTGCACCAAATAAGACTCGCTTTGAAAAAGAGGCTCAAGACAACTCGGAAATGGCCTATTAGTGGTCTGAGCAGCAGCAAGCTCTTTACCCCTTAAAAAATTAAGAACATACATGTATTTAAGAATGTGCTTCATTTTTCTATTCTAGGAGTGTTTTCAACCAAAGGATTATTTAAACCTTCGATACCATCACAAGCGAGCATTGTACCTGTCAATCATAGCATCACACTTGACAAAGAGCTCTTTGTTTGAGAGTGTCAAGTTCAGTCACATGAATGGAGAGGTGCTGAGACCAATCCTACTTCTTAAACCTAAAGGTTAGCAAATACATTATCTAATGATCAATGGAAAATCACATCAATTCTACAACCACAGGTACAACTGCAACAAAATAAATTTTTCTTTCATAAAAAGTCGTTATCTAATTTTCAGTGGGCCCTACTTTATCCACAGTTTTAATTGACCAGACTTTGGTCTCTTGTCAGATGTTGTTTCCTTTATAGATAAGAAACTTTACTCCCCATTGTCTCCCTCTTTACTGAGGTGTGTAAATGGGTATTGTGGGGGCGTGAGGGTGTGGTGGTTAGCGCACTGGTCTTCAGACCTGAGGGTCGGTGGTTCAAGGTCCCATCCCTGCCATCATGTTGTTTCCTCAGACAAGAAACTTTACCCCACATTGTCTCTTTCCACCCTGTAACCCTGTCATGTACTAGTATCCCATCCAGGGTGGAGTAGCAATATTCTCTCAGTTGCTTCATCATGCTACAGAAACCAGGTCAACCACTGACTGTGTTGAGGTCCATTTGCAACCTTACCTACCTGCATTACCTTGACCTTCACAAAGTGATACCATGTTTTGATATTGGTGTAACATTGCAAATTTTACTTTGAAGAGGTTGTTGATGCTTATCTGGTACAATAGACAACACTTAACTTTAAGTCTTGATTTCTTTTATAGGCAAAGCAGGAAAGCAGTTTATCATTAAATTGCATCCCTGCTTATCAGAGGGCACATTCAAACCTCAGAGGTTTGCCCCAAACAAGAATAACATCAGGCAGCATTGGTTCAAGGGTGCAGAGGGTGTGGCCGATGACCAAGGTGGTAAGGCTTCCTATAGCAATATTTTTATGTTGTGGTGATACGCATAGAGCACTGTTTGTGACACTAGTTACAAGTTGCAGGCTCCTGAAAAGAAAAAATTATTAATAATTCAATTTGCAAGTGCATATATCAAGGGAGCAAGGCTTACAGAGTAGGGTACCCAAGGCATACAACTCCCTCTCCTCCCCCCCCCCCCCAATGTACCCCTACAGCTGACCTGGGATGTCAGTTTGTGATTGCTTCATTTCCTGTTTGAGGATTTCTAGCTTCTTTAGATTTTCTTTTCCACAAAAAAACTACGTTGTGCAAGCAAAGGGAACTTTGGAAGCTGTACTTGAAAACTCATGGTTTGTTTAATATTCTAGACACAGGCACACCAACTCCTCATTATAATGCATCAGCTCTGTCAGACATGTTCCTGGAGTATCACCTACACTATTTGTATAAATGCCTGGTAGACTTCTCAGGAATGAAAGATGCTGTGGCTCTGATCAAAGTTTGGTTACATCAGCGAGAACTTGATAAGGTTTGTTCTGAAAACCACTTACCCATGTTCTGTGGTCTTTATAATTTGTATTTAAACCACAGAAAAATCAAACAACGGGAAATTCACACCTTTCATTGATCAGTAGACTGTTTACTGACAGACCCTATTTTCTGTGAGTTATGAATCTGGTGAGAGTACCAAACTACTAACACCTACCCCTGAGGTAGTTTGGTACCCTCCTCAAATTTCGATGCTTGTACTAAAACAAGATGGAAGCTGCTTGAGTTAAAGTGCTTGATCTTGGTGATCGCTCAATTGCTCAAAAAATAGACCCAGGAGCTGTCAGATTTCACATGCAACTGTAGAATGATTGTCCTTGGTATTTAAAAAAAATTGTCCAGACATTACTTGTATGTCAGACCACTGACACTGGCCAATTTTTGGTCAGCCATTGTCAAGTGTCCAGCTGTGATTTGTAGTTCTGCCAGGCTAGTATTGAGATTCAGTGCATGTACCTACTGATTTCTTAAACCTTTCATGTTCACATAGGGTGCGGGATGTTGTGGAGGATTTTTGGTGTCCATGTTCGTTGCTTATTTGTTGTCAGTAAGGAAGATCAATAAGCACATGAGCTCATACCAGATCCTCAGAGTTTTCCTGCAGTTCCTTGGTAAGTAATCAATAACTGGTTCCTCCTTTCATTAAAATACAGTGTCAAACAGATAGGTGGGGAGAATAAAGAAAACCATCAGCTAGCTGACACACCACAAGATTTCCAAACTAACATTGAGAGAAAGGACAATATTAGTAAAACATGTTAATGTATCTTTGGATAGAATCCAAGCTACATAGTGTTTTATCTACAAACACGGTAGGAGCCAGGGTAGAAACAAACTGTTAAGTATTGAGTTTTATGTGCTTACAACATCTTTATGATCCAAATAGGAGCAATTAACTGCAAGTGCTTCTAAGGATCCTGGGCATTCACCAGGTCAAAAGAAGTCTGTATGCAAAAATTCGGCAATTTTTGAGCAATTTTTGTTTTTGGACCAAAATTGTCACTTACGCCCTTTTTCCACTGTCCCCTTCAATTGTACACTTGTAGTAATGGTTCCATGTTTTTCCATGCTTGCTTTCTTGTGCTAGGTTCAACTGATTGGACAAAAGATGGAATCATAATGACCAATGTGGAGAGAGAAGACACTTATGTGGTAATTAAAAATGATTGCATTTGCTGTTTTGGAAATGTATTCCCTTCCCCTTTAATTTGCCCTCCCAGCACACCATGTTTTAAGGCATTAGGTTGTATTACAGTAAGCTACTTGAACTTGCCTCTTTCCAACTCAGCTGTCAACAGCCACAATTCAGACATACTCTATTGACTGGAGGGGACTGCTTCCCATACCCTTTAATCCCAGTTTCCGTCCTATGTTTTTTGGCTCCCACCTGTTTGCTCTTATTTAATCAAACTTATTGATTTCACTTATTTAAAGTTATGGAATATTGCACAAATCTGCATAATTTTCCCCTATTTCTCCTGCCTCCTCCCCCCCCCCCCCCCCCCTGTCCCCCTCTGCATGACAAGCAAATGAATAGAAGTCCACTTGGTTAAAGTGTGCTCACTCTGCCAGTGACCTCATCTTTTGTTGTTACATATATGTGTATCATCATATCAAAGCATAGAGTGGAAAGTGTTAATTTTAAATACATTCAAGCAGAATTAAGCATCACTTCAGTCCTAATAATAAGACAATCATTGTCTTATTCTTGCAGCCATCCAAGGCAGATTTTCATTCTGCTTTTGATGTGGTGTTTGTTGATCCATCCGGCCATCTTAACTTGTGTGCTGGAATGACGGCAGCACAATACAGAAGAGTAAGTAAACACTGAGTGCAACCACTGTCTTTGTTTAATAATATTACGTACAGTTAATTTGTAATAGTATCATTTTTAGCTACCTTTTTTCACCCTTGTTTTGGATTATGGTATGTTGATGTGTGATAGTGAGTACAAAATAAAAATTTAAAAAATTTTCATGCCAGTGACGCCAGGGTCCCAGCTTAAAAACAGGTCATGAAAGAGATCAAGGGTGCAGGGTTTAAAATCAAGGTTGTCAAGCAATCAGGCGTAATGCTAAAGAGCATGTTGCAGAGGTCAGACCCTTTTTAAAAGAAAAGCAATGCACAAACATTGATTGCCTGGTCTGCCGAAATAACGGAAAGGGATCTTGCCTCAGTACTGGTGTTAATCATAACCTGGTGTGTCAGGCTTGTCACAATAAGTATTTCAGAGAAATGTCATGAGGCGCTTACACTCACGGGAGGGAACACCTGAATGCTCTGGAATGACAGGATGAAAGTTCTTAGTAAGAGTGGGTGGAATTACGTCCACATCCCAAGGACTGTTGTCATGCTATTACGTACTGAACACCACAAACAGAAAGCTGTGTCGCCACATGAAGCATGACTGTGTCTATTCAAATAATAATTATTTATGGTGATCAACTGACGAGGTGTTAGATGAAACTAGTTTTGTAACTCACATGTGCAAGTTAGTGTGTCGAAAGTAAATGCAAAATAGGTTTTTCCTGATTAAGATGATTAAAAAAAAACATCAACAACAAATTTCAACCCCGACATTTATGTTTTAACTTTCATGTTTTGTCTTTTACCCATAGTTACAGCATGAAGCCAAACTGTCAATGGAGTTTTTGGACAGTAGATTCTTGGATGGTTTTGAAGTTCTCTTCATGAAACCTGTCCCATTCACTCAAACATTTGACCAATTTTTACAGTGAGTACAAATTTTATTTTTATGTTTAATTAATCGTTTCTCCTTTGGTAAGGTGTAACATACATGTAACAAGTCAGACCACTCTTGACATTTTTCAAGCATGTTGCTGCTGAAAAGTCTTGTTTCTTCCTTGTTTCTCCTTGTACAAGGTTGTAGTTCACAGAACCCTGTTTCAATCTAGGATGACACCGTAGTTTAATCAAGATTATTTGTGATCTTTCTTGCAGAATTCCAAACATCACAGCATTGGAAGCCATTTGCAAGAGGAATGACCTTGCCAGTCACCTGATTGATTATCCTGGAGACTGGACTCCAGTCGTTGCTGATTGGCTGCTTCACCTTGTTACCAGGGGCCTGGGAAAGAGATTACATATGCTGTGTTATAAACCACAAGCTGCTTGCCAGGTGACTTCACATTCAGCTTTAAGCTCAACATAGCATTTCTTCCTACCAGCTGAAATCCATCCCTCTCAAAATCTTTCAGTAGTAGGCAGAAAAACAAGATTAGTTGGTGGCATGGGTAGGTCTGTTTGCCTGCTGAGGGAGGGCAAAAGATCAATGTGAATTAAGCTGCAAACAATCAATTGTAAGTGAGGCTATGTCTACACTTTACCAGATAGTTGATTGTGCCGACATGAAAAATTGTCCAGCTTGGTGTGAACAGGAATGGCCCAGGTCCGGCTGAGTTTGGCTGCGGATTGATTCCCTGGTCACAATCCCCCGAGTGTTGTCATACAAACCTATTAATAGGATATATGACTCACTTTCAAATCAGAGTGGTAAGCATCACTCCGACACAAAATTCGCAGACTAAAATATAGCATTGTTTACCAATGCATTACTGTCAGTATTTCACAGTGATATCAATGAACAGCTCACTGCCTCCACCCTCCCCTCCCACTTCTGTTTTTAGTACAAAACTTGGAGTAGACGTGAAAATTGATGACACTTTGTGGAGCAGAAGGGCTAAGGGAAGGCTTCTCTACAGTGTAAGTTAGTGTCTTGACTGCAGTACTTAACTGAAGACAGGTCAATCATGCTTTAAATCAAAGTCAGAACTGAATCAAAGTAAGACATATTTTAGTGTGCTGTCCATAACCAAAATATTCTTTTGACACATTGTAGTGGCCTGTTAACAAAACCCCGCCTTCTAGAAGCCAATCCAGCTTGACTCTGGGTTTGATGTTGAACTCTGATCATGCAGAAGCCATCCTTGACGCAGGTCCCCCAGCTGACAGTGTGGAGGTGAGTGGGTACCCTTTTCCCTCATATGGCACCCTTATACATGTACATTAATACCACAGTGTGTGTAAGGATGAGCTGGCTGAAAGGGAGCAGTTGTTAAGTGGGTTTGATTATTGTGGTCAGTGAGTGTTGCTTGCTCTCCCATGTTTTGAAAAAATGCGAAAAGGAATACATTGAAGGGTTAGATCTGAAGCAGAGTGTTATGTTAACAACGTCTGCAAGAAGTTGGTAACATAACACTGTCTGGAATAGGCTTAGAGTTTGGCAGTAAATCGCACATAGTCCCCCACTCAAAGTACAGAGGATAACTCCTTCCTCTGAGTAATCTGTTGTGAGGAAGTTGTAAAGAAGTATTAAGGAGGTAGAGAAGATATGTCCCTATAGATGTATATTGATTGAAAAACCATGGAAGTGCCCAGGTAGTCAGTTACACCCAATAACAAAGGCCTATTTCAAAATTCAAGGGAAGATAAAAGTTTCAACTTATACACCACAAAGGTCCTTTTGAGTTGAAGGTCTCTCTTTTGAGTTGACAGAGGTCTTTTTGAGTTGAAGTTAAATAAGATTTTACTGTTAGATCAGTAAAGTATTGTTAATGGAACGTGACACTCATTCTCAGTGGGCCTTTCATGGCGCGTTCGCTATCAATAGAACTACTATGCAGTTGGGATCCCAAGGTCACTAAAATCAATAGCTCTGTTGTAGCTAGACCTACAACATTATGGCTTTGTTTCTAGTTAGCTTTTTTGTACGTTTTATTGCATTGGTCGATAGCATTAAGGACCTATTCGTAACTAAGATAGTACACGTGTAAGGCCAAGCTGTTGTATAGTACAGCCTTAACTACTGGCTACGTTAGCAGACACTGTCTAGATATAAAAGCTTAAGCAACCTGTTCAAGGTTCAATTTGTAATTCTCTTGTGCAGTGCAGCCAGTGTTTTGTCAATTTAGCAAAAATTTTTCCCTCCCTCCCTCCCTTTGGAGATGGGTTGGCTATGTTATTTGTGCTTCAATAAACTAGGGTCAGTCCTGCGTGGTGCGGTTAAGTCTGCGCAGCGACTTCCCCCAAGCTTGTCGGCTTCGTTGCCTTTATGCATCGCCTGCTAACCAAAACTCTTGTCCGATCCAGCACGTGCTGTCTAGCATTCAGCTCGTAGTGCTGGGGAGATAAGTGAGGTGTCCCCAATTAGCTTACTTTAGTGTAAGCTAGATATTTTAAGACACGTTAATAAAGTTTATTATTTATTATTAGGTGTTTTTGTCACGCAAATCGGAAGTCGCATAGACTAACCAACTGCAAGGCAGTGTTCCCCTCAATATCGCCATCCTGAGAGTGTTTTACTTTGTTTCGCGTGTCACGCGCTTATTTATAGCCTGTTGCAGTTGCGCTACGTTCCTCAGGAACAGTGACATTAATAGTTTTAAAATGTTCTGAGTAGTTCAGGTCCTCGATTTCCGTAACCTTCCCTTATTTGCTTTTAATTTGTTACGAAATATGCCTTTTTTAGAGAAGTTACAATTTTAAGTCACTGCTGGGAATAAAGGTTTGTGTCAGCATCTTTGCCGTATTTGTTCCTCACAGGCAACTTCTTTCCGTGCGTTTTGGGGAGAAAAGTCCGAGTTGCGGCGATTTCAGGATGGCTCCATTCTTGAGGCGGTTGTATGGCCTGGTAACAGCATTGCAGAGAGAAGAATGCTCTGTGAACGAATAATTAAACACCTTGTTCAAAGGTGGGGACCTCTTCTTATGACATAAATAAGTTAGGGTCATTGTCTTTTCCAGCTTTATGTGCCGATTAACAGCATTAGCCCAAAAGTAATCTAGTACAATTCACATTGGATTTTTTTCTGGTAAGCAAAATTGCATGTTTCCTGTGGTTCAGCGATGACTTAACTAACGTAGGCTGAGAGTGATATAAAAGATAACTTAAAAATTTGATCAAAAACTACGACGGTATGTTTCACTGTTACAAGTCTTAACTTCAACTTTGAAGACCCCATTTCGGTCATCATGAGAGGAGTTTGGGCACATTTTAATGTGCAATGTTTTCTTGCATGCATTTTCGTCTACTTTAAAACTGGTACTGACATAGAGAGCATTACCTTTCGTGTGAAGTCTCACGCCATTTATCGTGTCCATCACGAGAAGTTCACTGATGATGTTACCAGCCTTGAAGCAGGATTTTTGCTTGGGAACTTGAAGGTTTTGATGTCAAGTATTTTACCAAGTCGTTTAGTTTTAACTTAGAGGTTTTAGCGACTTCTAATGACTTTTTCTTCTGCGACTTCAAGGGGCATTAATCAAGCACTTTTGAGTGCCAAAGGAACTGAAACCTCTGAATTCATTATTGACATTTTTCTTACCCAGACATGGTGGAGTGGACCCAGGATCACTCACCTTTGTAGCCAATCAGCTGGACTGTGTGCTGCTGACCGCTGGCTCGTCTGACAGTGGCGCAGGTGATGAACAGACTCAGAGAGTGATCCAGGTCTACAATACTTTGTGTAAACAGATCCGTGCGTTGAAATTGCCGCTCAGTGTCAACTCACTGCAAGGGATTAGTCCCGTGTTCAGGGGTGCAGAGGTATGTAAAAGCCAAGGTCGAACTGCAAGAAAGGAATTTAATTGTTGTTCTTCTGTGATCCACTCTGGGACTAGCATCTCACCCAGGAGGAGTAGCTAGTAATGCACCTTGTTTAGTGTTGCCTTATGTTGTAGAAACACGACCATTGCTATCAACTAACACAACAGTTATCCCATTAAATGTCAATAAATGAATGTGACTGGATGTTGTGATTAGAACCAAGCAACACCGACAAATATCTCACATAAAAGCGATGAATATTGTCACAAACTAGACAATTTGTGGAACATAAGCGACAGGACGGAGAGGAGAAAAAAGAGTCTGTCTGTTTGCTTTTCAGGTTTTTCCTCCAAGCCCTTGCTTCAGAAATAGCAAAGTAAAACCTTCATCGGACCATGAAAACTTAGCAGACAATGTGCTTGTTCCTTCGGAAACGAAAAACACATGTTGGTGTCCATCGATGGAAGGTAACTTTTATTTTGCTTAAGTCCTCTTTTTCTTTTTTTTTGTTGTAGTGGCCTGGGGTAAGGTGATTCACTGAAATACAAGTTCAAGGTTCTGTTTGGGGCCAACAAGCGAATAAGGCGTTTAATTTCACTTTGAGAATTTAGACTGTAATCGGGGCTGGCCCAGGTAGCTCCGGCCTAAAAAATCTTGAAAAAAGCGTTTCGTTTGATCAAACTTCCGTATATCTTGAGAGGTAAACCTGTCGGACTTGAGGGTGGATCCAGGAAATTCAGAAGCAGGAGGCCGACAACGTAGTAGGGCTGGGAGCTTGCCTACCCCTCCCCCGGAAAATAAAAAATCTGGGTTCTCTGAGATGTTATTTTTTGCAACGTGGGAGCATTTGTGATAAAAAATCTAAGGCTTTGGACGACAAATTATGGTATTGTTGCAAAATATTCTATTCGTAGGATATTGCTTATAAAAAAAACCCGAAGACAAAGGGCCTTCCACCCTAAATCTGCCAGTGGGCCTTCTCATAGGGTTGGAATATCGGTTCTCAAATCTGGCGTGAAGCTGCAAACAAACATCGAGCATGGTGTTTTTCACGGAATATCTCGTACTTTGAACCCTAACGAAAAACTTGTCAGTTGTTTTGAATGAACTGAAACTGACGTAAAATAATGGTTGAAAATACATGATGACAGTATTAAGAAATGCTTAGAAGCTGTAAGAGAATGCAGGTGGACAAAGTTGAAGGTTTTCAAATGTGGTCTATAACGCGTAGCGAGCTTTCATAGTTGGGATTTCAGCATAAACATGCTGCGATTGGTATGCTCCATTTGTTAAACAAAAAAAAAAGATTCTTAAACAAGAATCAACGTAATTTTATATTTGGAACAATTGTTTCTGTCGCGATACTAATGAGTAAAGGAATCGGGCCAGCAAATCGTAGTATGTTATCTGGCCATTAAAATCTCAAAATTGAGGCACAAATTTATGGATATAGTAACTGCTCTCCATATGAATCATCTAAACGCTTCGATCCGACATTATGTTAGTGGCTTGTGTAAGAGTAGAAGTGGTAGGGCTTTTCTAATCGGTGGGACTCACTTGTGTACTTGTTATTTCCTAACAGTGGTGTTGCAGTTCGAGACAAGTGGCAAGTGGCCAGACGATCTGACAGCCATCCAGCACGTTAAGGCAGCATTTCACATTAGACTGGCTGAGTTATTGAGGACTGAGTGCTCACTGGTAACTGCTGCGTCAGCAAAGCATGTGGATGTTCAAAAAGTTAGAAACGTTAAAATTTTGTTATTTGTCACACATTAAAGTCAAAATCTGGGCCTCAATGTAAATAGTGATGCAACAGAAAGGTTCTTGCTAGACAAAAGAAGTTATCATGTTCTTACTTTTTGTAAATTTTACAAAATAACAATAATAATAACTAAATAACAAATGGGAGTTATCAGTGGTACATCCGCGAGGTGGCTCTTCGTCGACTGTATCAGATCGAATTGAAATTTGGAAATGTTGGTGTTTGAGGAGAGGGGAAAACCGGAGTCCCAGAGAAAAACACCCCGGAGCAAGGACGAGAACCAACAACAAACTCAACCCGCATATGACGCCGGGTCGGGGAATCGAACACGGACCACATTGGTGGGAGGCGTGTGCTCTCACCACTGCGCCATCCCTGCTCACTAAATTTTGCATTTTGTGGTCACTTCATTTGTTTTTGTTACCTCAAAAAATCTAAAATCACACAATGTCGTGGACCGCTTTCATTCTAAATAACAAATGCGTTTAGACTTCTGCAAGTCAGTGGAGAAGCTGAAAAGAAAAATAAAGACCAAACAACAACAAAACAGAAATGTGAAATGCCATCATCAAGAGTTAGAGTAGAGGACACTACGACCCTTTTGGACGAGCAGACTTGGCTTTCGTACCATCACATTTTTTTCAATGGTTGTCTGAAGGGCAAGTGAACCACTTAATTTTTCTCTTACCCTGACGAGCCAAATGGCTATCAAGAGCAGTCCGTAGATCCGGTTTCTGTAGGAGCAATACTCCCCCCTCCCCCCTCCCCACCTCTACCGGATGGGATGCCAGTACATCGTTAACCCGGATTTCCTAATGGTTTCGCTGGTTTCCATTTATACACCTGCGTAGAGAAACGATGTGAAGTAACTTTTCGTCTGTTGTCTTTACGGTGACAGGAACAAGTACCGGGTTCAATTTGGCAAATTGACTGAGAAGAACCCAAACAGTCTTTCATTTGAACAATCACTAAAGTAATTATAGCTTGAGGAGTTTTCGTTTTCGCTCTGACGAACACGTCAGGCTCGTTGTAGTTGAATTAAATCTACGATGTCGCTGGCTGATTTCAAATTTTCTTTTCTTTTTCAGGATGGCTTTGTATTTAGAATCAAGATTATGCATTATCGAGAAATGGTACTGCTTCAAAAGAATAACACCACTAAAGACTTTAAAGAAGATGACGAAAAGCGAACTAAAGAATTGGAGAGGGAAA
The DNA here is from genome assembly GCA_964030785.1 of Siderastrea siderea. NCBI lineage: Eukaryota > Metazoa > Cnidaria > Anthozoa > Scleractinia > Rhizangiidae > Siderastrea > Siderastrea siderea. The sequence goes on along the minus strand of OZ034966.1, from coordinate 77,695,622 downwards.
TAGTGCATCTACCACTCTTAACAAGTACACTCCATGGGTAAGCAAGGAAATACATGTAACCGGCGTTCTACGTTTACAAATTAGTTTGTCTTTACATAGGAAAAAGCCAAGTAACATGTCCATGTTGAAGTAGTCAATTAAAGTAATGCCAGGGCTAATCGCTAATCCTGGCTGTGGAAAGTAATAGGCATCGTGTTTGAACCTTGGCCAACATATTAATGAGTCGGCTGTTCGCGTTTGCCCGCGTTGGACACCAGTTGTTCGTTTTCCCGCTCCTGGAATCGGATGCATTGTTTCCCGCCCTTGACTTCGGGTGCATTTATTCCCGAAATTGACACCAGTGGCTTATTTTCCCGCGCTTGGCACGGGTGTCATGTTTCTTCTTGAAGTTGTGATTGGTTGATTGTGTCAGTTGTGTTTGCTATCAGCTTGGAACGTGACTAGGTGTGTCAGCAAAATGACAGTAAGTTGTTGATTTGCACCTGACTGGCTGTAAAACAAACAAAAGAACAAAAAAAGCAAACATGTCATCTCTGCTTTGACTGGCAAAAGTGTATCGCTAGACTTTCTCAAAAGTCCTTCGCTTCTCATTTCCGGTTCCGGTGGTGGGTTTTCGCGCTTCCGAAAAAAAATTCTGAGCTCGACTTGTGGGCAAGTCTAGCGTATCGCATATGATCCTCTTCATCCAGTTGCAGAGAGCAAGCAGGAAACAAGCACAAACGTAAACACAATTACTTTCTTTCGACGAAAAAAGTGCTCCTATGTTGTCATCTTTCAGGGGTAGCATTGGAAGTGGGGGTCGTGATCTCATTTCACGCGCACTTTTTCACAAAATTCACGCATCAGGTACACTTTTAATGCACCACAAGACGATGTCATGAGTCACATTCACTCCTAAGTTCACGAATCATATTCCTCTTTTACTAACTTTCATGGGTCACACACTGATTTTGCGCTAATAACATGTCACGCATAAACCTTTGCTGTTCTCTTTCAGAACAATTAAGGGAAGCTCAAATTTCTGAAGACACAGTAAAGTGGAGTTATCACACCGACTTTGATTTTCAAGAACTATATGAGATTCAAAAAATAACTTTTATATGAATCTGGAAAAAAAAACAATGGAACAGTTCGGTGTGGCCGAAATTCTGTTGGGCTAAATAGAACGAAGATAAAATTCTGCAAAAGGAAATAATAAGTTATGCAGTGCCTATTACACTTAGAGATTTTTGTCTTTTTCTTCCAGTATACAACAGCAATTCAGTGCATTTAGCGGAACTGTCCGTCTGTCAAAGCGATGGGTGTCTGCTCAACTGTTATGTGATCACGTGACTGAAGAGTGTATCGAGTTACTGGTGGCTTCCCTTTTTCTCTCCCCAGCCCCCTTCACTCCTCCTAGGTAACGTATAGCATTCACTTGTATATGCGTATTCTATGATAACGAACGTATGAATAAACCAGGTATATAAACTGCGAACTTATAACGAAATAAAGAAGTGATCCACGCTGTGATATCTCATGAAGTCTCACACATCTACACCCCCTCGTTTTGTGCATTCTGTCTATGAATTGTTAAGTAATATTTGAAAAAAACGTGAAATATTAAAATATTTCAATGAAATGTCTTTGAAGCCATTTTTAGTTTTGAAACACTTTTTGCAGGTCTTCCCTTGTTGGTTTTCTCCGATTTCTTCATCTTCTTTCCTCCACTGACTGGCAGACAACTCCTATTATTCTAAATTTTAACAACGATATTTCGGGTGAGTAACGCTTTGTCTTTCCTTCTTATACAGACCTTTTATACAGTAGACTGTGATCGCGTGCCAAGGTTCTCACCAATGTTGACATTCAGATTTATTTACTTGTCTTTTCTTAGCCGAGGACTACCAAGAAATAACTTCTAAGTTCTCAAATAACAGAGCGCAACTCCCAGCAGTATTTATAGCTACTCCTAAGGACAAGTTTCATTCCTTGTGGACCAAGGATAGACCTTCTAAACAGGTGTGTTTGTTTTTTTGTTCTGTGGACGGAGTTTATGAGTTCGCTTTAGTACGCCACCTTTTCATTTGCTTTCAATAATGTGAGAGGCCCAACACAAGTTTACCTTTATTTTCCTTTTAAACCATTTAGCCAGAGAAATTATTGATGTGAATGACAATAGCAATAGTAGTAATAGTAATTACAGAGAAAAGGAAGCTAAGGTTCTGCGGTTGCAAAAAGTGCGGTGGGAATATTCGGCGGTATCCAATACAACAACAAATTTTGGCTTGATCTCTATTATCATGAACAATTTAAATGTTTTTCTTTCCAGATGATTATTTGCTACCTTGGAAGTGTACAGTGACCACTATGAATACAATAGGATGATTGCTTAAACAGTTGTTATATCTCTTTCCTCAGATTGTTAGCAGACTTTCCTTGCTGGCGAGGGAGTCCCATTCAATCTTGGAACGTCAAATAGAAACAGGCGCTCTTCAGCAAACCGACTTCAAGGTAGGGGAACAAGCAGAGGCTTTCAGCCTATGTGGGAGACAAACATAGCGCTAATAGTGACTAATGTCTGTATGGAATTCCATGAGAAACATCCAAATTATTTTCCGACAATTTTATTTCTTGAACATCCACATTTACGACGTCTGCTACGCTGATCATTCCAGAGGCTTGTACCTCTTATGGAGGTGCACATGCAGTTCAGTGACGTTTTTGATTTTCCTTCCGTTGATTTGTCATGAATTGAACCACGGCTTCGGTTGTTAAAGGATTTTGTTTAAACGTCAAGACATCTTGTCTTTGATGGTCATGTCCATCATGCTCACTGGTACTCCAACCCAACCTCGTTCCCAGGGTCTCTCTTCTTCCCGTTCACGAGACAACCTTGTTCCCAGGGTCTCTCTTTCTCGCTCCAGGGGAAGGGAAGAAGAGAGACCCTGGGAACGAGATTGTATCCAACTATCCTGTCCTGTGGCACGATTATGCAAAATTCATAATTAAAACTTATTAGGATGTAGTAATTTCCTGTGATTTCAATTCTCTCAGCTCACATTACTGTTTTCACATCCACAGCAAATCTTCCGTCCGCCTTTGGATCATTATGACGTCATCATTCACCTCCACAGTCGTCTCTTACCTCGTGGAGCCCAGGCCCTTGATCCCTTGAAACACGTGACAGAACCAGCCTCGTTGTCGCGTCACTTAGTTTTACTTCCGGTGGTGAATTTCGACCCTGTTCAGCTATACATCAAAGAGCTTAAGGTGCGTTAAGAATGTGGAATGATAACTTAAGACGGTTCTAAATAGGTGAAAAAATTGTTTAACCTGAGTGTGTGGTGTGCATTGGTCGACGAAGATTACGAGCAGTCCTTCCTTTCGCTGGGTAGGCGAGCAGAATAAGCGATTTTTGAGGTGAGCATTCTGCCGGCAGAATAAGGCATTTCGAGCAGAATTTGAGCAGAATAATGGAAATTCAGTGACACTAATGATATGCATAACAGTTGTAAGAAAACATTGACAACTAACTACAAAACAAATGGAAAATACCTTGTGGTTAACGTCATTATTAGCTAAAACGCACTCACATGATTGACTGTTTCGTCTAATATTAGTGATATAAAGCAAGACGAATTACAATTTTGCTACACATAATGAATATCTAATTAGTATTTGGGGGTTAGGCCCAGGCTCCCTTCCATATTTGCGAAAATACATAAGGCCTGAAAGGCCGAACATTTTTCGGGTACCGAGCAGAATTCGAGCAGAATAAGGGTGTCCGAGCAGAATTTTGAGCAGAATAAGCGATTTTTACGAGCACTGCCGGCAGGCAGAATAAGCCATTTTACGAGCAGAATTTATCCAAGCCTATCGCTGGGATAGTCGAGCGAGAAGGACATTCGAACGCGCGCTAAAGTCGGCTGCCGCGTAGAAACGTGACGCGCATGTTCCAGCTCACCACACGCGCGTCACGTTTCTAAGCAGCAGTTGTCTTATTCGTATGCGTTCACATGTTCTCCTCTCTCGACTATCCCTGAGAAGAAGGACTGCTCGTAGACTGAGGTCCACGTGAAACACGTCATTTTATAGCGGCAATGATAACTTGTCAATCAAATCACCTTTTGTGAAATGATCTTTGAACATCGTGCTCGAAGATTTCATGCTGTTGATAAAACTACCAAGAATGAGAGAAAATAATGTGCATCTCACTACCCTTTGTAGGAACGGGGCTTATATAAGACGCGAAGCGCTCTTGTTACGAACATTTCGTATTCTAGTTATGACGTCTCCTTAGCTAACAGTTGATTTATTTTCTCATGTGTAACGGCCCTGCTGTGTGTATGTTGTGCTTCAAATTTGGTTTTAGTTCAATTTTTATTTTCCTTTGTATTACAGTTACTATCACAAATTATCATTTATTTGAAGCAAAGGAAAGACAATGGAGAATAAAAATTGAAACTCAAAATACACCTGATATTTTTCTGAGAATAGAGGTTGGCGAAGCATCCATGTGGTAGCTGATAAATACATTCGAGGAAATCAATCAGAGGCACTTGACAGTCTGTGTTAATCTTTTCTCATCATGGTGCTTGTTGTTTTTCAGGAGGCCTTTTCTGATATCGCGCTGTTCTTCTACGACGTTTATGGAGGAAATTTTGTTGGCGTTGTCTGGAAGCCTCACAGCTTTGTACCAACGCACTTTAAGGTACAAGAAGCATTTTATGGTGATAGAGAAAAAGAGCGGAGTAGAGTGAAGCTCTCTCATGTATTAAGAAACTGTTTTTGGTTTGGGTTAATGCGTTCTCTTAACCCCTAAAGCTTACTCTGCAGGGTTAATTCTTTGATTTCTGAGTTGTATTCAGTTTGCGGCGAGTTTGAAACTGCAAAATCCCCGTTGGGAGTCCACCCCATAATCTTGCACACAGCGGACGGATACTCTCGCCATTAAGTTACCACTACCTTGGCGATTATTTCTGGAACACTTGCACTAAAACTTGCCTTGCAGTCACGGTTTCCTCCTCCCCCTGCATTGTTGTTTTCAAGCTTTTTTTACAACCTGAAGTATTTCCTTCGCTCTCGGGGGGGGGGGGGGGGGGGGACCTGGGTTCAAAGAGTCCGGCTTAGTGAAGCAAAAAAATACCATTATGTATTTTTGGGCGCCATGCTCTATGGCAATGTTACACAAGGCAACTTGTCTAGCTACAAATTTGCAACTTAAGTTACAAGTTAAGGAAACAAGCTGAAAAAAAAATTGCCCGTAGCCACGAAAGTTGCGAGTTCTGGACTCGGTTCTACTTTTCGTAGCGATTGCGGCAACGGTAAAACAACGGCAAGTGCTCGTTAGATAGTATGTTACACTGGGCTTTTTAATGCAACTTGTGTCGCAATTTTGTTGCGAGACGAATTGCAGGAAAAGTTTTCTAGGGTGACACCGCTTTAATTTCTGCTTTTTTGTTTTAACTCTACCAGGTGCTACACGCGCAGTACAAGATGCCTTTAACCAATCCTCAACCAAGCGAAAAGGTTAGTAACTAGATGTTCGCTGTGAGTCAATTGTGGAGTACTCTAAAATACCTCAGGAAAAGTGGTTGCCTGAAAATCTATTGGATATCGGTAGTTGTCTCTTTACAGTTTGTGTACCATTTGAAAATAAGTCCTTCACACAATGTCATTTATGGCACAATATTCTGCGTTTCCCTCGACATTAAAACAACTCAAAGAACAACAGAAAAATCTGAATCAGCTCGCAAATTATGCGGACGCCCGAGGAAACAAGTTTTCGCTGATCTGGTTCTGTTCTTTTTTATGAAAACAATTAGATATATTTGAGTACCATCTGGATCAGTGATTCAGTGATTTATTCTCAATACCTTCAGTTTTCTATAGATTTCCTGTTCAGGTTGCACAATATTTTAGAAAGAGTTTGACCGTCTACTTGATCCCCAACTGAAGATCAAGAAATCCGTTTCGCAAATAAATTGAATTGGTCCTGTCATTTGATTTTCAAAGGTTAATTAATTTTAAAACAGTCAAACTGAGGACCATTCTAGTAAAGAGAAACCCTTGTAAACCCTGAACATCAGTAACCAGAGAAAGTTGGCGTTTTTGATAGACTGTGGTTTTTTATAATTATTCAGTAAGAGTACAATCAGTCATCAGCACAAATTTGGCCGGTAAGTCGGTGCGTCAGCTGTTTGGCTTCGCCGCGAGCAAATGTTGTAGTCTTTGTCGTGTTTCACTAGATAGTTTAGCAAAGTAAGGAATTCCTGTGGCCTATTACTAACTTCGAACCAAGCACATGACTTCACAGTAAACGTTTCCTCGCATTAGAGTATTCTTCTCCACATTTTAAAGATGTTTAAAGCCACTGATCATTTTAATGAAATTGAAACACAATTTTGTTTTTCTAAAATTGGAAAGAGTTTATACATATAAAAGTTATGTTTTTGTCTCCAAGCGACACATCTTGGGGTTTGTGAGATACAGCTACAGAAAGGTGATCTTGATCACGATTTCAGTTGATCGACCAAAGCGTCCGTGAAATCTTTTGAGTCTTATCGCCAATTTGTTATTTTGTTTTGAGGACCAAATTGCATTAAGAATACTTTTTATGTTATAGCATGCAGCATACCTTTCGTTCTTTCATTGTTTTGATCTGTTCTTTTTGAGAAACGGGACTGTAAACATTTGCAAGGAAGCCATTTGTTAACTTTCCTTTGAATTTCCCGGGCAGACTTATATGTGACGTCACGATGGCCAGACACCTCGGATTTTCGTTCGCCAATACCGGCACTAGTGCACAGGCCTAAGTTCATCACTCCCTCTCACTCCGTCCTAATGGCTGATACCAGAGCCTGACGATCCCACCGCTGACCGAGTAGATCGTAGGCTCTGGGAACGAGAATGAAAAAAGTGAAGAAAATCTGTGTTGCGGAAGTTTCATTTTTTCCTAATTTTCTGCCCACGCATCATCGAATTCCGCTACTATCTTAGCTGCACGGTGTTGGCAAAAGCCCATCTTATAGGTTGCGTTTAACTTGAAAGATGACATCGGTTAAAATTGTTTACTTGACAGACTCTCTTTAATGAAATTTGACTGAGAAAGTGGGTCTACAGCGAATTATTTTTAACATATTTCAACAAACAACCACAAAAGACCACGTAGAGTTACGAGGACTGATTTGTTAAAATTAGGGTACTTTTCCACGCGCTTTATTTTGAAAATGATGTCGGTAACCCGCCAAATTTTTTGCATTTCTGACATAGATAACTCATTATCTGACTGTAGCAAAAGTATGAAAAAAATCTGTGTTGTAGCAGATTTTCGCACGAAAGTCCTTAAGAGATTCGGTGAGTGAAATGTACTAATTATGAAAATAAGAATAAAACGTCTTACTACTGCACTGCAAAATGTTATTTCCTTTGCATGATAAGTTAAGGAAGAAAATACGAGACTCGCGTTTGTTTTTCCTTTGTCTTCTGTCCAAACAGGTTCCCAGCTGGGTCATCCCAAATACATCAGCGGTCTTGGCAGACTTTGAAACAATCGGACAGGGACTAGTGAAGAAGATTGAAGTGTTGAATGCGTGAAAGGAGACGAAGTTAGCCCAATAAAGTAAATAAAACAATTGCAAGAATAAAGCACCTTTCACCTGCAAACAGCCGTTCAGTGTTTGTTTGTTTGTTTGTTTTTTTTGTGTGTGTGTGTTTTTTTTTTTTTGCAATACCTTATTTGAAAATTTGATGTTTTTTTTCTCCTCGTCTGCCGTTAGCGGCACGTGAGGCTCTCCCGCTGCCAAACAGATCCAAGATATTAGCACAGTATTTATAAGAGAGAGCGCAAGGAAATAAACCAACTTTTGGGAAAGCAAGAGGTAGCCTGTGAAAAGTCTCTCTATTAGGAAATAGGGCAAAAAGCCAATTTTTCCCCGTTTTTTTTTTTTAATCCAGGCATGCAAACGATGAAAATCGATCATCAGGAACCAGTCGACAGCAAACGATATAATTTGTTGATTAATACTGGTTGATATTGGAAATCGGTGAAAGAGAGTGAAAACGAGAACATCCTTGTTTGCATCGGTAATTATCGATTACTATCAACTGCTTCAGGGCATCGCAAACATGCAGTCGAGCGGTTTCTTGATTATTCCAAAGATAACTGGAAATTGTGCCGCGGGTTAGCTGAACTGAAACCGGGAGCGATAGGTTATAACATTCTAAAAAGTCCAAACAACCTGGCATCAACCCTGGAAGACCGGGAAAGCCCGAAACTGCTCGAAACATTGCGGAACTTCGCGTGAAAACGGAGCGGTAACCGCGCAAGGAGTAGATTCGCCAAATAAGGTGAAATAGGGTGCCGCTCCACCCCCCCCCTCCCTCCCTCTCCCTCCCTGTTTAAGACAGAGAGGCCAAAACCCATGCCCTGTCCCCCCCCCCCCCCCCCGAGTTTAATTGCTCTTAGCAATTCTGACAGAAGTTTTTGTTTGACCTAAATGTGTCTGTAGTTCGTAAGGGATTTTCTTAACTTCCATTTCTTAAATGTACACCTCCAGCAGTTAAAATGCTGGCTCGCTTCTCGTGAATGCATTTTGTTATTTCTCAAGCAAGACTCGCAGTGAACCTTGGCAGTTGTTACTATCATGGAATGGTTTAGATCATTCTGTTGAAACACGTGTTGATCGTCGCTTTTGTACATTAATAGTCTAGCGGTTATCGACCAAAATTGTTCAATTTGATGATAAATGCATGAACCTTTGCCACGTCACTAATGACCCTCGGACTAACATATTCTGATATAGGGCCATTCCAAATTAACATCTGGAGACGAGAACTACGCAAGTCAGAAATTAGCCAACGTGAAAACGAGGCTGAGAATAAAAATCCTACTTAAATGTTATTGTTTGGACCAATGAGTGACAAAAGCTTGCTAGCGTGAACCACTGAGTCATTTCTTCATGTCTATATTTATTCAATGCTGTCACGTGACTATCTTCCTCGATATTTAAGGACTGAACAATTCAGTGTTTTTTTCTTCTCGGCACTTCGTGCCTCGTTTCGAAGCTTTCCGTCTTTCGTCTTGAGGATAGAATTTCAACAGATGGGTAACTAGAAAGCATGACGCTTTGTTTCGATTTGTGCGTTGAATTTAGCCAGCATTACCGTCAAATCTGACTCCTTTGCGCCCTGTGTAACAGCTGGACTATAACATGCATTCAGGCGATTTTCGCTCGATCTCGAATTGCAATTCTCGTTTGTGGAGAGAGCAGGAAAAAGAGGAGACTGCTCTTAGTCTAGATACTCAAAGGACCCCTGTCCATTCATATCTCCTTTTGTTTTGGCTAGATTTTCTAGAATGGGGTAGCCTCCCACGCAGATGTTCTTGGGGCTTCGCCACGCGAGGACCAGAGTCCAGTCTAAAGTCCACTCATCATCATTATTTATATTATCTGTTATTACTGTTGTTGTTGTTGCTACCCTCCACCCTCGACAAAAACCCATACTCTCCATGGTATTGACTATTATTGATTATTATTGATTTTTAACGATTGTTGAAATTATCGATGACATCGATAAGCTCCGCCGGGGTACCCAGAGACTTCAGGCTTTTTGGTCAGCGTGGTAATTGCCGCGTCCGCGTACCCTTGAAAGTACTGGGTCGAGTTTAAGGGCGCCATCTTGGAAGATCGTGCGTTCCAAGTTCGTTTGCAGTAAACTTTAAAATGAGCAAAAAGCAAACACCAAGTGACTTTCTGAAGCAAATCATAGGCCGTCCTGTTGTGGTTAAGCTTAATAATGGCGTCGATTATCGGGGTAAAGTAACTTTCTGTATATAAACATGTACGCTTGAAAAAATGCCCCGAAATGTCAGAAATCGGTAAACTAAACTTCTTCTGTATGTGAACATGTTAGCTTGAGATTGTAAACAGTAAGCTTAACTTACTTTCCATGTTCTCTGTGGTTATTTTTCAATATCTGTTGTTTCTATCTGTTGTAATCACACTTCCAGTCCTTAGTGGTCCACATGGCCGTGGCTTGAGCTTTACCCAGTTTTTGTAGCATTAACCAATTAGAACATTGCAAGGTCTGCCCTATTGTTGGTTTGTCCATGCCCTTTTATACCCCAGGTTAGAGAGATACAATGTAGTGGAAAGTTTCTTTTCTAAGGAATTCATAAAATGTCGCAGCGAACAGCCTAGCCTTGAACTGTCAATCCTCAAATCTTCAGACCAAGGTGTCGTAGTGTTAGTGTCTAACCTGTTGGTCTTAAAGGGGCATAGTCACGCCATTTTAGTTCACTTTAAAAATCAAAAATATGTCCTCACATCAATGATTGCCCACAAATAATGGTCTAGTTTTGTTACTAAAGACCATATTACTTCACTGAAACTATTTTCTGTCGTCTGTTGCTACGGATGGCATGGATGGAAATGGATTGCAATTTGAAAAAATTAGGCTAAACTCTTCAAATTCATTCAGCGTGTTGACATTAAATCGATATTAAATGGTCATGGTTTGTTTTCTCTTAATGAAATTAAGTTAATATTTTCCTTCAAATGTTCAAACACAATGTTGGGCATGGATAAAGTTAGCTACCGATAATTTTATCACAGTTTTGACCAGAAATCTGCGAAATCCTCCTGACTATGCCCCTTTAACTATACAAAATATGTTCTATGGTCGTTTCTTTCCCCTTCCCTTTATCAGGGGTACTTGCTTGCCTTGATGGGTACATGAATATCGCTCTTGAGCAAACAGAAGAATATGCCAATGGTCAGGTGAGTGGATTGACTGTGACTAAAAGAATGTAGAATAATTACTGAGTGTTATGCAGAGGAACCCCTCCTTAAGATTACCTTGTGATCTGAAGGACAGTAGCTTTATAGGACATTTAACTGCATGAATCCATGAAGTGCAATTCATTAGGTCACATGATATTACGTTTTGGTCAATCAGTCGAACATGTGGAAGGTTTTGTGTAATTTCGTTTTTAATCTTGGTTTTTTGGTCAAACATTTTGCCTTTTTGCCTCATAACTGTGAACGGAAATCATTAAATTGTTTAACCCTTTAAGCCCTAATAGTGGCGAAAATGAAATTTCTCTTTACATTGTCATTCCTTGTTCAAACATTCCAGTGATGAGAATAAAGGAGGTGATCACCAAGGATAAGATGTCTTGATATTTAGACAAATTCTCCTTGCTAGTTCCATAAGAAGTGTATGGAGAACAGTAAGGAAAATATGCATTTTTACATCAGGGCTTAAAAGGGTTTACTGGAAAGCACCTTGTTAACATGGTCTTCTGGTTATTGTTGCCACCTTTTTCACCAAAGCAAGTCTAATTAAGTCATTTCCTTAAACTGAAACCTATGTTAATCTGACCAACCAGGGAGGCATCGTGGCCAAGTGATTAGGGGGATGGACCTGTATTCCGGGGGTCCTGGCTTCATGATTTCCTCACTGACCACTTGGATTTGTGTCACGGTAGTCCTGTGTTCAAATCCTCAGCCACACTTGTAAATAGCCAGCTGGTAAGCCTCCCACCAGTTGGGGTTTTTTCCATTTATCATGTTACTTTCTCTTATTTACAGTGTCCCCAATTAGCACTGCAGTGCTAAATACTTATTATTATTATTATTATTATTATTATTATTATTATTATTATTATTATTATTACTCATCAATACAACCACATTTTGTGGACGGTTGATGATCACATAAAATGCCACTGTACTAAAACAGGAGGGCACTCTTGTAAGTTGCATAAGTTGTCTTTCCTGTTTTACATTTTAGGTCCTTGTGGGAGATAATAGGCAGTTACCAGCCCCTGATGATAGTTATAATATATTATCTTTTCTTTTCCTTTATTCTTCAGCTGAAAAATAAGTATGGAGATGCCTTCTTAAGAGGAAACAATGGTAAGTCTCTTACTCCTTGGAATCCTTTAAACCTGCAGTTAAAACAGGGAGTGATCTTGTTTGTATTATTAGTCAATATTTAGTTATTTAGTTATTTGTGGAATCTGCAGATTAGCCAGTTCCATTTTTAAGGACAATAGTTGGGTATCACTACCTTAAGTGCAAGTGCCTATGGCATATCACTACCATGTTGCTATAGTTTATTATTTTATAAATTTCTTTTTTTACTGTTTTTATTTATCATTTCATGTATCTTTCTTCTGCAGTGTTATATATCAGCACACAGAAAACAAGCAGGAGATAGAAGCTAAAAAGAGGATGATAAAATATGCCAGTGTATCATATTATGAATCCAGAAGCTATGAGTACAACAAAGAACTTCAGCTCTTTGAATAACTCAGTGTACATATCAATCATCTCTTTTGTATTTTCATCACAGCTGAGGTCAATAAACTGTTATTGATAATTACTGTTTGTTGTCTTTTTGTCATTTTAAAAACCTCAGTGCAAAGCAAATAATGGATTTTTGTACACTGCTATGTACAGTAAAATCTTATTAATATGATCACCAGTAGACCATAGAAATGTACATGTAGATTTATCATTGGCCTGGTTGGCCCTAAAGCTTTCTTGAGATCTTAAAAAAAATAACCTTACCCTGCTAAGGAGGAGGTCATTATCATGGGGTAAATCCATGCAAGTCACTTTGGATAGTCATGGCAAGTCCCCAGTACATTCTTCACCCAGCTTACAGTTTCAAATATAAATTTATCTATTTTTCATTTTACTTTACTAGCTTTGCCAAAGAAAACAAACATACAACGTAACTAAACTAAAGAAGGGGGTTGGCAGGGACACCGCAACAGCTGAGGCCAATTACAGTGGGCCTTGGTAAAGTAAGAGTAAGAAATATTAAGAATGACAATAATACAAAAAAAAGAATACATACAACGAGAGATTGTGTGAAGATCAAGCAAATTGCTCTTAGAATAAGTAAGTAAGTCGTAAGTAAAGGCGGTAAGGAAGAAATATACCCTCATTATACATTCCCAAAAGCCAAAGGGCTTTTCAACATATAATTACTTTTTAAAAAATGTAATTATATGTATGCACTATGGTGTAAAAACTTGTACATGTAGCTACTGGCTCATCAGGCTTCAATTACCGTCTGTGGCATATTATTTTTTCCTTTCTCTTTCTTGTTCTTTTTTTCTTGCACAGAGCACTGTTATAATTATCTTCAAATGTATGTGAGTCCTGAGAAATTATCCTACTTGCCTAGTCAAACTTGGCTATCTCAGAAGTTTTCTTGTACTCTGGAAAACCATCACCCATTTCATGGATACTGTAGTATGTATCAAACAATTACTACAGGTCTCCTCAACCTTTCACTACTTCCAACAATTTTCTGTTTCCCTTGACCATTCAAAACAGCAGGATTCTCGTGAAAAGCTGCTTGCCAAAAGTCTTCTCCCCAAGTTAAAACTGCTTATAAAGTCCTCATCAAACAAGGAAACATTTTGGCCAAAATATTGTTTTGCAAAATCTTTTAGAATGTATGCAACATTTTGTTGTGGAAGCAACAACTGAAACAATTCAGTGCCGCATTTTTTCGTTTGTTTTGGGTGCACATTTTGCTACGACAACAGCTGGAAATGTGTATGTGCACACACGGGGAAGCAGTGATTCTGCAACAATGTTTCCTTGCTCATGAGGCCTTCCAAGGGGTAAAAGCGACAAGCGACACGGCCCTAAAAACTGGCGACGTGGGACTTTCTAAACACCAACAAGCGACTCAACTGAACCGGCAAAGTATGACAGCGACACAATAAGCATTATAGATAGACAGCGACGTCAGGAAATTACCAATGAAAGATAATAACCAGAGTCTATTTGATTGGTACTTGAGTACAGCCACTTAAAATTAGCTCTGGTAACCTGGTAAACAACTTATGCGCCGATCAATTCGAAACTTCAACATCCTCCCCCCCCCCCCACCCGGGCATACCCCGGGCATTTGACTGTGCATCGTGCTCGGGGAGTGGGGAATTTGAACGTTGTGTTTGAAGGGTGGGGAATTTTAACCGGATTTATCTCTTGTTCTAACGTATTACGCCAGTGAGTTTTTTTCGGTTTTTGCAGGGTTTGACGGATTTACAAGACAGACTTTCGCCTTTTTTAGTGAATAACTCTTTTAAAGGGTTTTCAAAAAACGTTTGAAGGTGTCATTACGGCCGTTTCTCTCTCTGAAAGGTTGTAAAGTGTTTGATTAAAGATGAAATTTGTCTTTGAGGAGAGGTAGTTCAGTGCTAATTGGTGGGGCATTTGAACGGCTATTTTGCCCCGAGGAAAGGGAATTTGAACAAGCCAATCTTGAAAAGTTCAAATGCCCGGGGGGTTGCCCAGGGGGGGATGTTGAACTTTCGAATTGATCGGCGCATTAACCGCTTGCACGACTTCGAGGGTTAATCGGTGACCTTTGATGCGTTGCATCCAGACTGCGAGCAGACGATCAGATTTGAATGTGAAGCTTCATTTACGGTCTGTCAATTATGTAAGTCGCTCATAGCAACAAATTGACTGATTTTCAGAATCTCCGCCAGTATCTACGTTATCAGCATAGTTGTTCTTTTTGACGCAAAAAATTGACTTAAATTGACAGCAATTAAACCACTTTGTCTTGCCCCTCAGAATGCTGAAAATCGCATCCCCGAAGTACAATCTCTTGGTGAACTCTTCCTTTCAAACTCATTGTCTCTATACTCTACAAGGTCTCGTGTTTTAGAGTTTCTAAGTGTTAGAAGAATATTCGTCGTCCCAAAAGATCGGATTTGTGAATTGATTTTCTTTTGAGAGTCACAAAAAGACGAAGATCTTAAGTGTTTCTTACTCCAAAGGGATAACATATGAAGGCGTGTTTGTTTTTATTATAAAATAATAATAATCTTATTTTGGGGTGCCAACGTCGCCGTAAAGTGATTTACAGAATGATTTCACTTCAAGTTCAGGATTTTTTCTCGCCAAGCACTCTTTCAAATCGCATCGCCTGTTGAAGAAGACACAGTTTAGGAACATTCGTGATCTACAAGCCAAGTGACTGACTTCAGGCCTCCCGGTGTTTTACCGACCTTTACTTAACTAGTACCTTAACTACTATCTTGATTTGTGTCATTCGGGGGGTAAACAGAAGGAACTGATGGCCAATAATTTAACAGTTCCTCTTCACGATCACGTGATATTGAAGACACTAAATACTCAATGCTCTTCTTGACGATCTGCCGAGATGTGCCAAAAACTTCAAAACAAAACTCATTTAAATGGCAAAGGAGGACAGCGACAATGACATAACCAGCAATTCCGTTTTTTCAGAGAATTTATAAAGCGACGGTGTCATTTGCACGTCCTACAAAAACGACAGCGACATTTGCAACCGTTGGTTCAGCGACATCATTCCTGAGAAAGACGCGAAAAAGCGACAGGGCCACACCCCCCCCCCCCCCCCCCCCCCTTGGAAGGCCTCGCTTACAGGGAGATGTCATAAAAAGTGTATCATGTTGGTAATTATAAATGGCCTTGGCAGCTTGCGATCGTGTAACAATGTCTGGAAGGGGAGGTGCTCTGTAAATTCTTGGGTGGAAGCGTAGCGGGCAAAGGGTGTCCCCTACCGGATCCTGTTCACAGGGTACTGGAAGTGTGTCTTTAGGACTCTGAGACACTTACCCAATTTCAGACCTTGCTCAGCTGCATCGTCCAACCCTATTCTAGACCAGACACCAAAAATCACTACCCTATCGCAGACTCGCTGAGTGTCAATCTGTAGTTTGATGTTATGATTCCCTATTTTCACATCCTATCCCAAACAACTGGTTGAAAACTGTACCCTTCATAGCCACACATGCCCACATGGCTTACAAAAAGACAGTACGCCATCCTGGGATCATGTCAATCACTTAATGATCCCATTTGGTGTGAGGTTGACTGCTCCCTCCCCCTGAGAAAAGTGGTTTCATTTGTTTATAAACCTTTGCAAGGGGGGAACCAGGAATTTTTGATGACAACCTCAAAAGCCATTTTTCTCCTTTTTTTTCTTCTTTTTTTATATTTAAATGAAATCAAGCTTTAACAAGATTGATTTTCTGGTCTGAGCGTGGTCAAGTCGTCTATAGCCTTTCCTTCCTTTTCATTCTTTTTAGTCTGAATCACTGAACTCTTATCTGATTGTATTTGATTATTGCGAGGTAAAAAAGACAAGTGGAGGGTTTATTTCGTTTTCTCCTCCTGCTTTGCTCTTTCTTTCAAAATTTTCTTTCCTGTCCGGGAGGGAACTGGGTTGGAGGTGAAACCGAAAAGCACGTGTTGCAACCTCAACTCGATGTTTTCCGATAACGAAGTTAACACTTCCGGAGATCCATATTAGGTAAAACTCGTAGTGTTTAGGTCTATTTATTAGACAGGCGCAACGAAATTTTCTTAGCGGATGTTGCTCACGAAGGGGGAAGGAGTTTAGTTAGGTTTCGGGGGAAGAAAATGCGATGGCCATTGTTTTAGAACCAAAAAGTTCTTACAACCTTATCTCTCAGACAGATTCAAGCAATAACAGGCTTCTTGTACATGTAAAATTGACGGATTCGTGTTTACGAGCGCTTGAAGAGTATCAGTCACTGGAGGTATGGTTCGAAGGGTTTGATATTCTCGCCAGCATGGCATTTATTCTGTTATTTGGAGCGTAAGGTATTAATTTTGTGATATTTCGTTTACGATTTTTCTACTGATTGCCTTTCTTGTTCCCTGTTTATTGTGCTTTAACAGGTCTTGTCAAGGCGGAGGCCCATCATTAGATTTTCAGGATTTCAAGGGGTAGGTTTGGTTTGAGATGCCGTTGAGATTTCCGTCACTCTTCTTTCGTAGGATATTCTATGTAATTTTGTCTGGTACCGTCGGTTAATAAAAAGTGAGCCGGGTTGAAAATGAATAAATCATG
The DNA here is from genome assembly GCA_964030785.1 of Siderastrea siderea. Lineage (NCBI taxonomy): Eukaryota > Metazoa > Cnidaria > Anthozoa > Scleractinia > Rhizangiidae > Siderastrea > Siderastrea siderea. The sequence goes on along the minus strand of OZ034966.1, from coordinate 77,678,738 downwards.
GAACCAGATGTTAATTCAGGCATGATAAGAAACAGCCGGACTTTACTATACGGCTAACTTGTTTACTCAGCCCTGTGCGATATTATTTTTCTTCCTTTTGCGTACCTTGATTCTTTGTAGAACTTTCGAATCGAAAACTTGGTTTTTATATTTATAAGCTTGATGTAATTTGTGATCATTTGTTGCTCCCTTTTCTAAAGGTCTAATACTAAGTATAATTCCTCTTAAAACAATACAAATTTTGATTTAGCTTATTGTGTGTTGAATGTCTTTGTGTATAGATCTCCAATTTCCTTCTAAATTTTGTCGTAAGTTTGAGATCTGCTGATTATACACTCACTGTACAGATGAATGCATTCTCACAATGGAGAGGGACATTTTGTTTTTTAGCTGTGTCTTTGTAATTGACTCCGACTCAACTGGTTATTTCTTGAATAAAATTGTGAATGCAAATGAATCAGCGAAGTTCAATCTCCTATTTTTTCATTTTTAAAGAGAATCTTACTCGACTAAAGTGAGTACTAATAAATGATCTGTGTTAATGAACTGAACACGCAGTTTATTGCTTTCTACGTTTCAGATGATCAACTAGTACTCATGATTCTTAACTTTCAGAAGCATTCTCCATGAAGGAACTCAACTGAATACTATTTAAACACTAACAAGTTACAAAAGCAATGGCTTGTCCTATCTTGGTCCAAAATACATTTCCCCTCAAATTTTGACCGCTCATAATTCATTGATTGCTCTAAGACTATCTATTTTATGATAATGTAGAAAGCATCTGTGTTAGGCATTGGCTATCTCTTTATTTCTAACATCAGACAGAACAAAACAAAAAAAAATAAATGTTGCATGCTTTCAGCAGGACTGGCAAACTCAAGGTACCGGTATTTGGTCCATTCAATTTCCGGCTGTGGATAAAAAAATCACATTTTTCCAAGCGAACCTCTTGATCCTAAGAGGGTGACAGATTGAGAGAGGGCTTCCACTGTCTTGATCCTCTCACTGTATATATGTCACTGGATATCTTGAGTTTCCATTTTAGAACAAAAATTCCCCTAAGCTTTGAAGGTGGGTGGTATCTAAAAGGTATTCATTCTGTGCTTTTTGTTTTGTTTTCTTTTCCTCAGTCAATATCAATACCACTGGGTAAAACCAATTCAGAAGATGAAAACACTGCAAAATTTCAACTGGATTGCTCCATGTTACAATCAGGCGGACAGCAGGGTGGTATGGACTGCATCCAGCAGTCTGTTGGTAATAACGACATCAGAACTGTTGGAGTGGTCACACACAAGATCAATGTTAAGGCTACCGATGATAGTTATCAGATGACACAGCAAAGAATGAAAGAGGTTGAGGAAGAAAGAAAAGGAGTTAGGTATGGATTACCATGAGGAGAGATTTGTGCCAGTTAGGTGATAATTCCTTTTAAACATAAATTGGTTTTTTAGTTTTGCAAGGGAAGTCGTAAAGGAATACTCAAGTCATAACTTAAGAGCTCTGCTAGAGGCACACGTGGACATCCAAATAAAAGGTCCGAAGTTCACTCTGAATCCTGTTTCTGTCATCAAGTTGTTTTCATAGACTAGAAACTTTGCCCTTTATTGCCTCTTCACTCAGGTGTATATTAAAGTGAGTACAAGTGAACTGTTGAAAACATAAAACATCACAGGGTGAAGTTTAATGAGTGTTAACCTTGTAGTAGACTGGTATTCCTAACAGAAGTGGGGGAAATAAAAATTCCTCGTCACTTCATTGGGTGTTAAAACTCCATTCCCCCTTGACATGGCTCCCTGAGTTATTTTACACTTCCCACCCTACCCCACCCCCATAACCTGCCATATTATGTGCAAACAGGAACATTTAATATCTGTGCACATGTCATTTTATCGGAAAAAATTTATCTGTTCTCTCTTGCAGCACGAAGGTGATTAATATGCCAAAGAAAGGTACTGGCAGTTTTCATGTGCTCAATTTTGACACTGGTTAACTATGGGTTATTGTGTGATCATTAGGACTGAGATTGGTACTTCTGACTGGATTTTTTAGGTAGTAAAAAGATTTCCAAGGTTGGATCAGTGTACAAGCAGCAAAACAGTGTACTTTCAGCTGTAAAGAGACAAATTAAATCTGGTGTAGTAGGAGCCAAAGTGTCAAGTAGTCCTAGTAAATCATTCAGGTGACTTAAGCTTAACTTTTTTCTTTTGTATGTAACCTCCAAAGTTTTAAAACAGTTAAAAATCCAACATATACTTTTATTGTTGACAAAGAGCGTGTTTCAACACTGTGAATTTCCTGATCCTGTGGGACCCATCACACGGGCACAAAGGATGCAGTTGTTTCAACTCCTCACCTCCCGTCTACATGTTAAAGGGATGCAGGGGCATAGTGCATGAGTGTACAGTTTGTGTTTTGCATGGACGATCACCATGTGTGACAGTCCTGCTGTAGGGCCTGGCTAATACTGCACATACAGTATACAGATAGGGTTGTTGAACCCTTGAGGCCCCAAGAGTGACAAGCATCTCGGTCCCTAATTTCTCCTTACAATATCACTAGTCTATCAAATATACAGTACAAATCATTAGAAGAACGGAAATGACCACTAGACATGAAATGTGTTGATCTTAATCAAATTCTCCCAACTAGTAACATAATAAATATATGGAGAACAATGAGGAGAATATGGATGTGGATATTGAGGCTTAAAAGATTGAGGTGATTATTTTTAGTGACCTGCATTGTGTTTCATTTCAACAGGGAAAGGGTTATTCATTTATTAGCAGTTAGACCTTACAAGAAACCAGAATTAATATCTAAACTCACTAAAGGTAAGGATTTGTTAAAAAAATCATAATATCATGTTTTTGTTTCCCTTAGTTTGACCAATTGAGTACTGGAAGACTTAATTTTGTTCACACTGTTTGAAGAAATATGTACAATGGATTTCTCCTATCTTGAACAACAGAAAGATTTTTCTTTTCAGAAAATTAGGATTTAGAGATGGCCAAATAGAAATTACTGTGCAATGGTTTGAGACAGCCAAGGTCCACTTATATGAATTGTAATAGATTGTGTTCACACCTATCCAAGTACATATTTTCACTTTGAAAATTTCCACAAGACTAGGGCCCACCCACAATGCCAACATTCTCCAGGACTTTTAGGGGCCGATTACGTGAGCCGGGCTGGTTCGTTTAGCAGGGCTGGCTCGGTGTAGCAAGATGACTGCTCAGCCTGGTATTACATGAGGCGAGCCAGCCCGCCTGCGGCTAAATTTAGATGCTGTCGTGTGAAAAGATGGCTACATCAAAGAGCATGAATCGAGTGTTTTTACTTTCGCTAATCCATTATTTTGGTGCATTATTTTCAGTTTTACGTAGCTTTATGGTCTGATAAACCTTTATGTGTTATATAGAAAGAGAAATATCGATCTTCTGGTGAGCCATTTTGCTCTGAAGCGAAATTTAGTGACGAGAACGTGTTGGCCCGGCAATCACGATTACATGGTAAATTTTCAGCCCGGCTAGCCGGGCTGAGGTGTAATCGCAAAGTTGATTTTTATTATGTTTCACAGATGTGCCGAGATCCCGGCAAACCGAGCCAGCCCAGCTAACCGGGCCAGCCCGCCTCATGTAACCGGCCCCTTAGTGAATAAAACCTTACTACCTCTAATCCCAGAAGGGTCTCTTAACCTACACGCATTTTTAAATTGATTCATATTTTATGCCTCTTTTCGACAAGTGTTGGGGTTGCAAGCCATATGTATATCCTGATTTTTACTCACCCATTTCCCTTTCAGTGACATGTGCCTATTTTCCTATATATGTCTATTGTATTGCCAATGCATTGCTGAGGCTAGTTTGTACCAACCTTTGCGTGGTTGTATTTAGACTGGAAATCATTAACTATATACATTCAAATTCATGTACAAATCATTGATCCTTAAACTCAAAACTGCTATTCCTTATCTTCCAGATGGAGTGAATTTAAAAGACAGGAATTCATTGACAGGGATTTTACAACAGGTAAATTAAAACAATTATGATAATTACCAGTTTGTTATATGTTCAGCAGTCATACGACTTTTTCAATTGACTGTTTGATCTTAAGGTACATGCATCACAATTCTGCATAAGCAAGAAAACTATTGGAAAAATTATCTGTGTCAGTGTTTTTAGCCAGTAGGCCAATTTCAACATGTGCAATAATTCAGTTTGATACCAAGGTTTAGGGGACAAAAACAAAGGAATTCAAAGTGAGTCAATATGTTTATTGTAAAGCAGATGACAGGCTTTATATTGTGATGTGAACCTTCCAAAATTACCATTTTGTAGATAGAAATAAATACAATACAACACTTCCTGGTTGTGCAACTTCTCTACATAGTCTACTTAGAAATATTCTAGGGGTGACATTCATGGTATATCTAGCCTCTGTGCAGATATCTTGTAGATGTCTCTTTCAAAAGAGGAGCTCAATTTTTCCTGGGAAAGGAAGAAAACAGGACCTGTTGGCATTCAGGCTTAATATGAAATGGTATTTTGTGTAAAGGCAACATACAAATTCCACATAAAATGTATTTTCTATCATTCTCAATGACCTTTGCAACTGCCACATTATGTTTTTTGAACATACCTGTCCATCTAAATACTCTAGTATTAGACAGGTGATTGGCTGTATCCATTGCCTCATGAGATAAATAATCATGTCAACTATTTATCTTGTAGGTCGCTGTTCTGACTGATAATCAGTACCGATTACATAAGCATTTGTATTCAGAAGTTCAGGTAAAAAAGCCCCTTCTTTTAAAGAGACCATTCCTTCTTGTCTGCTTGTTGATGGCAATCAGCCATCATTTATTTAATTACTTTGTCGCTTGAGGTTACCCTGCCTCTGATAAAACTAATTTGTGGTTAAGCAATCTGTGAAGTGTTCATATAGACTGAAACCAATATTTTATTCATTAACCTTATCCTAGACAAATGTTTTTTTTAATGCAAAATTCTCTCATTGTTGGTTCATTATGCAATACATTATTGTAATCTAATTGCATTACATAATTCCTAGATTGTTGATTTATGTTGTTGTAATAAGTATTTTATTGTTTCTCAGGTAGAAACATGGCCAAACTATAGTGAAGCTGAAAAACAGATGTTGCGTAGGTAAGACAGGGGCTTTCTGACTTTTGTTGTCCAGAGTAGCATGATAATGAAGAATGACTGTACCATTTGACTTAGAAACTACTAGAATGGTTTTCAAACGAGTGTCGTAAAACCAAACCCAAAGTAACTACTTTAACCAACAGGAACAAAACACAAAATGAACCAACCATAAGTCAAAGCAATTACAAGTGGTTAGTGTTACATGAGGGAAAATACATGTGGGCAAGTCACAATTGGTTTTGGTTTTTCGTCCGATTAATTGAGGAAGTGGTGCAAGTCTTTTTAATCAATTGGAGAGTGTAGTAAAGCAAAACCAAAGGAAATACAACATTACTTTCAACACTTATTGAAAACTGTGCTAACTGGTTATATATCTATTTTGTTACCAATTAAAATTTTGAGTAAATGAATTTCTTCTCACTAAACTTGTTGTTTACTCTCTGTTTCTGCAGAAAAACAAAATTAGAAATGAATGATAGCCCTTTAGTAACATCTTCATCTTCTCCAACAAAAAATTCTGAGGTATGCATCTTGTTGTAATTAAATGTCCACGGGATTGAATGTTAGTCAAAGTAATCTGCTGAAAAGGTGAATATTCCTGCTCTGGAAACAACTGATACAAATTCTACAGACTCCATATATATACGACCAGTATGTAGCATGCTAGAATGGTCCTGTGATTGTACAGTAAATCACAGGACCAAATAATGAAGACATTGTGATAATGTTGAATTATTTCGTAGTTAAATTTTATTTATTTATTGCTTTGAGTCCATAGATTGTGTATTAGTCAGAGCAATTTTAAGATTGGGTGTTATTGGTGATTTTTCTTTTTTCTATTTTTAATGTTTTGGTTGTTTTTTTTTTTTCAGACAAACAGACAACCAAACAAAAGGATCTGTCCCAGTGAATCTGAAAGATCTTCAAAGAGACAACGCATTGCTCACATAAACAAAAACAACAACATAATAGTGAAAGATTCTGTAAATAAAAGTTCCAAAGTTGATAAACCATCCAAGACCAACCCCAGTGATAGCAAGGAAGTTTCACCTCTAGCAGAGAAAGAAGAAGTAGAATCAAGTACAACAGGAAATATTGGTGAGTTTACTAGTGCAGTAATTTTAAGCAGGCAACAATAAAAAAGTCAGGGAAGTGATCAACATGAGTTTACTTATTGGGTATCCATTATTCTTGTAAAGAGATGTTTTATCCCTTTTAGTTGTACTAGTCATCATTTGTTTGCACACCAACCATAAACTCACAGCTGCCATGGCAAAGGATCTGTTGCAGCTCCCTAAATTTACACCATGCACATGTCTACTCATCCCATTACCACTTAAGATTCCAATATTTTAGGTGTCTCACCTACAAAGTGGAGTCACGGTGGTGTAGAGCATCACATGTTCGATTGAAAGATCAGAGAGTCATTGGTTCAAGGGGTACTGTTGTATTGAAAAGAATGACAAGAAAAGACAAAATTTACTCCTGGTTGTCTCTATCTACCAAGATGTACATGTATGAATGAGTACTGGCAAGGAATGCTGGGGGTATCCTGTGATGGACTAGCATCCCATCCAGGGGAGAGTAGTGACACTCCTTGTCACATAATGCTGGTTATCCTGTGATGAACTACAGTCTGTAGCATCCCATCCAGGGAGAAGTACATGTAGTAATACTCCTAGTCACATTGTGCAAGGTGTCCTGTAATGAACTAGCTTCCCATCCAGGGGGAAGTAGCAATACTCCTAGTCACATGGTGCTAGGTGTCCTGTGGTGAACTAGCATCCCATCCAGGGGAGATTAGTAATACTCCTAGTCACATTATGCTACATGTAGGTGTCCTGTGGTGAACTAGCATCCCATCCAGGGGAGATTAGTAATACTCCTAGTCACATTATGCTACATGTAGGTGTCCTGTGGTGAACTAGCATCCCATCCAGGGGAGAGTAGCACTTTGGTAAGACTGGATCCTGCGTGAATTTAAGGTGCCAAACCTAGTTCTCACCCTCAGTTACAAGGAAAATAACAGAAAAATAAACAAAAGATGTGAATTTAATAACTTAAATATTATGTTAACCAAATGAACAGTGAGCAAAGCATTGATAACATATGTTTTATTCATTTATTTGGTAGAAAACTCAATTAATGGAGTAAACAGCTTGGATTCTCCAGAATATATGAGGTGAGTGTCTCAACAATGCTTCAACACAGCTAATTATTATTGTGTGTACAGTATTGCTGTCAAAGTGATTGCCATGAAAACCTTGTAAACCTTATATACTGTACTCTTTATTGTTGTTCTACCATCTGTTTTCTTTTATCAAGCCAATTAATTTGACCTTTGCTTTTCAGGAAATACAAACCTATCACAACGCGTGAACAGCGTTGCTTGTATAAGACAGACTTTCAAGCAGAGTATGAGATTTACAAAGTACTGAAAGAAAAGGTGGACTCTGTTTCTACAAAGTTCACAGAGCTTGAAAATAAACGACAGCAGTTTCCAGAAGAAAGCGTAGAAAGAAAGGTTCGTCTTCCTTCATGTCTTAAAGCCTTCTCTTTCTTCAACCTGCAAGACTCTCAAATGTGCCGTTATGTTGGTGTCATTTCTGCTAGCAGTGCCCACTGCCCACTTAGATACTGTTGACTGTGTGCCAAATATTTCACTCTTTTCAAGATGGATTGAATTTTGAAATCTTGAAAGCAATTTATGGTAACATGTTAAAGTGGTACTATGATAAAAAAATCACTTCTATTTTTTTTTTCGGATTTCGAAACTTTGTTTACTAAACACTCCCCAAGCAGAATTTTAAGCCTTAATTTTGAGAAGACTGTTTATTTAAACTGCAATTTTCCGATTTAATAGTCCACCACTATTACACCAGAAAGGATATAATGACATCATTCACTCAAGAACTTTAGAATGCAGCACGTGTGAAAGTGTCTTATTTAGTATGCAGCATGGGAGTTTTGAGCTTTCAGACTCTCAAACTCGTGTTTTGCATAATTTGTAAGCTGTGTTCACACACTGCATTCTACAGCTCTTGAGTGAATGATGTCATTGTGTCCTTTCTGATGTAACAATGGGGGACCATTAAAATGGAAAATTGCAGTTTTAATAAACGGTCTTCTTCTCAAAATTAAGGCTTAAAATTTCACTTGGGGAGTGTTTAGTAAACATAGTTTCGAAATCCGAAGAAAAAATAAAAGTGATTTTTTGATCGTAGTACCACTTTAAGTGATTACTAGATCTATGCCACAAATTTGTCATGGAGATGAAAAATAATGTGATTGTCAAACACCCACTTGACTGTTCCAACGATTGATCAATAAACCAACAATTTATTAGTCAGTGAGTCAGTCAGACAATCCCAATACATCAATCAATCACTTAATAAGTGTTTTGTGGCAGTATTTTACCTATGCTATCCTAATGTCTTTTTCTGTTCATGTTCTAGCCTATTTTGTTACCGTTAAATGTATGTAGTCAGGCATGTGGTCCCTTTGCTTTTTCTTTGTAATTTGCCTCCAAAGGAATTGCATCTCTTTGACTTAACCATTGGAGGAAGGTTCCCATTCCTCCCCACACCATACAGAAACAATTTCTTTTACTTTTAAATAACTGGAATAACAGGCACTTCCCTTTGAAACAGAGAGGGAACTGGGGGTACAGAGGCTAAAGCTTATTTATTATTCATTTTATATCTTTTTATGCTTTGTTCAGGCCACAGATGCGGAAATTCTAGAACTCTATGGGAAGATACAGAAGGTGGTTAAGATGTCCTACTCTGAAATATTAATTACCATAGTTATGTTTATGCAGCACTTGTTTTTTAAAGTAGCATCATCTGGTATCAAGAAACAGATTGCTTAAAGTTTTCCTTACTTTAACCAATATAGAGCAGTTTTCAAATGAGTATAGTAAAACCAAAACCAAAGTAATTGCTCTAACCAATCACTACAGGAACAAAACACAAAATCAACCAATCATAAGTCGAAGCAAATACAGCTAATTAGCATCAAGCGCAGGAGAACGCATGCGAGCAAGTCACAATTGATTTTGGTTTTATTTCTGATTGGCTGAGAAAGTGGCGCAAGCTTTTTTAACCAATCAGAGAGTAAAGTAAAGCAAAACCAAAGCAAACACAACATCTCTTTCGACACTCAATTGAAAACTGCTCTAAACCCCAAATTCCCTAAGAAATTCATATCGTGACTGATCTTTTACAGAAGACTATTGTAAGACATTCATCGCATCTTCATAGCGTCATGTCTTTTCCTGAGTAATGTTCTACATTGCCTGGTCATGCCACTCCGCACTCAGATTATTAATTGTTAGAAGCAAAGGGAAAGTGACTTCTGCAGAAAAAAATTTGGGTAAAAGGAGACAGGACTCATTTGCTGCAGCACTTGAGATGTTTTACATTTGTAGGTATGATCTACCAACACAGGCAGGCAGCCAGCTCTAATAAGGCTTTTTAATTGATACCTCTCTTGTCTTGAGCACTGTTTTCTACAAAGTGAAATGTTTGGATCTGGGTATTTTTAAATTTGACTGTTCCTGAAAGATTTTCGTATTGTTATCGTGGCATTAAAACTAACAATGGCTTTTACTTTCAGGACTCTTTGTGGCAACAGACGAAGAAACAGTGTAAAGAGCTGCACACTAAACTGTCGTACATCAAAGGACTTATAACTGCGTATGACAAGCGTGTGACAAACACGTGACACTCGGTTGATTGGTACGTAAACACAGAACGAGCATTCCGTGCTGCTTTCCTCCTTGGTGCCCAGACAACAACAACAACCGCAAATGTGCGTGGAGCAACGACGTCACCCAAGATGTCTGGAACTGAGAGACCCCTTTGCCCATGAGCAGTAACAAGCAGTGAAGACCTGACTGCTGGTCAGAAAGAATGCATGCTCTGGTTAGGTACCCAAAATCAAAGATGTCGTATTTGATACGTCTGTGCACGTGCACTGGAGGAAAAGCAACCAATCACTGGACATGAATTCAAGGAGATTTCCTTTAAATGGAAATTCAGTAGTAATGATCCCTGGCTGTGGGGAATAAACAACAAATGTAGTATAAATTAAATTTAATTATCTTGTAAATTGCTGCAATTGCAGGCTAGGTAAATTTTATCGAATTTCTTTACTTCTACTAAAGATTCAGTAACACTTGTGAGATGTGTGAGGCCTGAGCATGTTGTGGAATCAAATTCTGAAATAGAAGGCCTGCCTTTCTAGGATCTTCTTTCACTTGCTGTTTTTTCTGATAGAGACTTTTAGAAGGTCATATTAAATAAAAGCTTAGAATTCCTGTGACAGTGCAATCTGTTGCAGAGTTATGTGCCAAATGCAACCCCGATCAGGATTGCGAGTAGTCTCTGTATTTTTTCTTTCATGGATCATAGCCTGCATGCATCCCTCCCCCCCCCCCATTATTTCCTTCTACCGCGGGCTAGTGGATCATAACACATGTAAATACGAGAAGCTCAACATTTTCTCCTGTTGTGTGGGAGGATGATAATCTACTTTTTTCCCCACATTTCTGCGCTATGTAGCCTGCGTGCAGACGTCTTCTTGAAATAGGAAGTATCCGCACGCAGGCTCCTGCTCAAATTTTCCTAGAATCGTCGAGCCAAGGCTGTGTCCTTCTTTGCTGACATGAAGAGAAACCAGTGTGGAACCGATCATTGTACACACTGCTTGTAGAAAAAGGCGTGGTCGTACTCGGGCCACTAGGGGACCGTTCATTTTTGATGAGGTAGGGGGGCTGGTGGGATTTGAGGGGGGGCCATGCAAACAAATATGGCTTCAAGGGGGGCAGCCAGAAAAATATGGTGTGTGAAGGGGGGGGGGTCACCAAAAAAAAATGTCCTTTAAGTTTAGTATTGGCAGCATCTGTAATAATGTGTCAGAAGGCCAAAAATAGCTATTCTAAGGTTCTGAAAAAATTTTGCCGGGGGAGAATGCCCCCAGACCCACCGGCTTTATTATACACCCAACGGTAACTCTACCTCACCAACTGTTTCATTACAAAATACAGCCAGGGGAATGTCAACTCTTTTTTGGCCTATGCTGGTCTGTTTCTTAAACAAATGATAACATTGTCCAAAATACATCATTCTGTGCTTTAAACTGGCCTTAATTGTCTGTTTATGTACTTCAGAATGCACCAAATTGCATTAGAGCATCTCCAGATTTTCAAACATTTCCAGGGGAAGATACTACTTTGAGTGCCTGTCAATAAAGACACTGTTCAATTTAAGCTGGATAAGTTTTAGATTTACTTTATCACTTTTTCCTCTTTTTGTAAGGATAGCAAACAACTTTACATTTATATCAACACCATGTGTTTCATGAACTTTATTCAGTTAGTTCGCTGTTATGTATTGCTCAAAATGTTCGGTTAGAAATCCCATACAAAGTCTCATATTTTGAAACGCAATTTTTAATAATATTCAAATATTTTGCTTGGGGGTGCGTTTACCTTTCGGCTATTCCATTCCCACTAAATTTTAGATTATTGAATTAAAGAAAATAAAAAACTCAAATCAGGTTTTTAGCTTTTGACTGTTTTGGTTAATGCAAAAATCCAAAATGATTTGCCCATTCTGGATTATGTAATTTTCCAACTAATGAAAATCAAAACTCCCCAATACTTACGCGACATTTATCGATAATGGAAAACAGGAGCCATAATCGGGGACGGAGACCGTAAGCGCGAGGTCCACGCGGCCCCATCGAAAAAGACAAATGTGCTATTTTTAGACAAAATTGCGCCACCCTCAACGTCATAAACGCGCGTGGCTACACGCAAATTTGCGTTCAACGAGGGCGTGCTGGATAACAACAACAACAACAAAACCTCTATTTATACACGATGTGGTAAAAAAAAAAGCTACATAGCTTGTGGGGTCGTGTGTAAATGAAACAGTAGTACTAGTTATTAAAAACATTAAACTATATTGAGCTAAAAAACGCTAAACTAATCGACCAAGATGGTTATAATTATTTGATATCCGGTATGCCGGAGTACACAATTGTTTTTATTATTAAAAACGCAATCACTAATTGCTATAAAATCAAGAAAGAGAAAAAAAGAGAGAGAAACTCCGAGATAAAAGGGAACAAGAATCGATCGCGATCACATGACTGACCGAAAAAGGCGCCAAAACCTTGCGAAGTGTTGCAGCGTTTCTTTGCGGAGGTGAATGAATCAATGAAACTGCTCCGAAGTGAACGTACAAGCACAAGGTCTGGGAAAAATCTCCCAATTATGGGCTCTGAAATGTGGTACGTGTTTGATTTTTCCTGAAAATTGTTGTAATCGTTGTTCAAAGCGGATCTCACCGTTATGGCTGCGGGAGTTCAAATGAACGAGTTTGAAATCGCTCCGTTCGCACAACGCTGACAACGGAGCCATCATGCGTTTGTTTGATCGAACTGAAGACAGGATTAATAATTAAACTTGAACAATAATTACTATGCAGCTCACGGAAACAAGACTACGGAGGTGAGGAACATTAGAATTGACCATCTTACTTTTTAAACGCAAACCACAAAACGCAGTTTTTCTTAATTTAGAGCCCGCCGACGGAATGGTAAAAATAACACTCAAACAACTGTGAAAGCGATTCAACGTATTCTACATGGCATCCGACTTGTGTCTAAATGTCTGGAGCTGCTCAAGGGAACACAGATAGAGCCACAACGAGTACAGGTAAACCAGTGTCAATTTTGTGTGGTATAGCCAAAAAATGTCGCCTTTTCTGGTACTGGATTTGTTCAATGTTTGTCGTCCAGACTGTTGCATGATTTTTGTACTGACTCGCCATAAAAAGTGTGACAATTTTTATTAAATGCTTCTTTCCAATTTTACTGTGCTTTATTTTGTCTTGTCTCGATATTTCGGAGTCAAAGCCTTCCGTATGAAACCTGCTGTTTGTGAAATTTTAAGAACAAGTGATTGCCTGGACGATGAAAGAAATTGTAAACAAAGCGCTAAATGCTTAAGTGTCACTGCCTGAGAAAGTGTTCCAGAGGTTGGAAATGGGGGTCAACCGATTTCGATGAAACTTGCTGCAGAGGTTAGCCTTGATGAGATATTCCAAAAGCCAATTTGGTTTTGTTTTCTAACTTTTGGTTGAAAAGTTTCAGGGGAGGTCCCATTTGGGGCCTTCAATTCACTGAAAATCTTGTTTTTTAAGGAGTAGGTTTAGAGTTCACTAAAAACAAAACTAAAAATCCTTTGGACTCATTAACAGTATGGTGTGTTTCTACTATAAATACTCTTTCAGTTCATATGTAGGGATTTGGCATAGAGGGATCTGGCAGTCTGGGGTCTGGCACTAGTTTTGGCCAGATTTTGAAGTGAAAACCTCTACCCAAATTTGCCAAAGTTCACACCTTTATATTTTTTAACTGCCAAACTAGCTAAAATTGATTCTTCTATCAGGAGTTACCCCAATGTAAGTAGAATCCAAATCAATTGAGAAAAATTTGGCCCATTTATTTTTTAGGGGCCTTTAAGACCCATTTGCAGTCACACCATCACATAACTCACATATTGTCAAAAGTAATAATTTAACAGCCATCATAGCTTTATTTGTGTTTAAACACTTCAACTTGATTTGGTCAGGCCTACTTTATTTATAAAATCTGCGAGAAACAGTAACTTTGCTTTTAAACTCTACTTGAGACTGTTAAACTGCCACAGAACTACAAAATCAGTACAAGAAACCAATCTTGCTTAATATTTGAAAGGTAAATATACAATACTATAAAGCTAGTTTGCACTCAAACAACTGAGTAGATGGACTGTTACACTTAGTTATACTGACAATTCTTCCAAACATAGCCTGGCTTTACTTACCTAGCTTTTTTAAAGGTCCTTGGCTTGTCCTAGAGGAAAGTCATTTCTCCAAGGTATTCCAAAAAATCCCATAGATTTCTCGAAATCGTGCGAATAAAACCATCCTGTCGTCAAATCACATTGCCTGATGATAAAACCTCATTGTCTGATGATTCTGCGTTGGTTTACAGACAAGTCCATCATCCAACCATCATCCTACATGATCCTATGTAATAGGAAAATGTTCTGGAACCGCTCTTTGGCAGTTCAGTCTTCTATCGAGTCTTTCAGCAGGAATACTCATCGCTGGATGTAAATAATCGGACACATTCGGTGTAGAAAGTTTATATGATACACAGGTTTCCTCACAAGTACAACGCACGTCCTTAGAGTGGATTTCATGACAAAGAAGACAACTCCGAGCTTTGATTCATTTGTAGTGTTTATCCGCCATTTTGGAAGTGGACGCGGGAGAACTGGGTCGAGATTAGCCCCAGTATCAAAAGCTATGCACACTTATGCACACAATTTATACAAGTTTCAAATCCATTGATTCAGAAACAAAAAGAATCCACTGAAATAATCATACATGCTTTTGATCTGCGGCTAGCAAATAAGGTTTTTGGTTGCCTAAAAAAATTGGACCGGGCAACTGCGTGACAAAACGTTTTCATTCCCACATACCCAAATCAAATCAAATCAAATCACCGAATTGCGTATAATTTACGGTGGGCATGTAACGTAATTCAAAATAATAATGGTAATAGTAAAGATAATTATTATGATTATGATTATGATTATTTGTAATGAATCAGTAAGGAGCAGTGGCGCCGTCGTTAGGCAGTTGGACTTCTGATTGGACTTCCGATCGGTAAGGTTACCCCCCCCCCCACCCCTGAAAGAAAGATGTTTTTTTTTTTCCGACTGCACAAAGACAGGGTTCAGAAAACCATATGGTTATTTTATTATTATTATTTTGGTCTGATTGTGTTGTTTTGTTTGTAGACCTTCATTTCAAGACTCTTCTGTCATATATAAGCCAAATCTAAAAGAAGTAGGGGATTCTATGAAATAGACATTTTTGCGTATTCTGAAATGAATTATTTTATCCCTCCATGTCCAATTCAAGCCCTGGGTTTCACAACCTTAACAATCACTTGAAGATCGCTTATTAGGACTGGCAGGATTTTACTAGCTCAAAATAGAGTCATTGAATGATACTTTACAAGTAGCTGGCTCATCATGTCCACGTTTGCTTTTGAGTGTCCATCCTTGGTACCTTCATTATTTTAAACACCTACGTGAGGCATTCCTTGACGGAAGGTGAGATTCTGCCAGTAGCTTTCTGCTTCCTAAGAGCCCATCCCTGGCAAGCCTCCTGTTGTACTGTAGATTCAGGATGGTATTGACTGTCACTAATCTTCTGATTCTTTCCCTTGACAGAAGTTGCTGTAGCGGCCCACTGTCTTCGTATAGTGTCGTACACACATTCATTCTCGAGTAGCATGACGTGGCATTCCAGTATCCATATGCTCATCAGCGTCGTCAAGTGTGCTAAATGTCAAAATAGATGATGGGGCCAAACTGGCATATGTGTTTACGAGATCACTGTTACAAGCTTTCGATTCTCTTTTGTTCCTTTTTTGCTGTTTCCTAGTAACTTCTTGGCTCCACTCGCGTGCTCTTTCTAGACCAGACACTTCCTGTTTGCTATCAGTGTTTAATCTTCATACCCTTGCCAACACCGTATGCCTGCTATACTTGCGACTCACTTGCATGCCATCTTCATCAAAAGAGAAGTTATTGTATCTAGTAATACCTGGAATCTCATTATTTCCAACGGCTGCTGGCATTTTGGAAGTACCGATTTTACAAACTGCCACCCGGGTGCCTGTAATACTGGTGGAGATTCCAGTCCACTTTTCATGTTGTCTGCCCTCTCCATGTCATTGTTTTCTGATACGTAATTTCTCAGACGTTACTTGCATGGCGCAATTTTGTGGTCAGTAAGATCCTTCAATTCCCTGCTTGAGGATCTGAAAAATCATAACGTATAACTTCTATACCCGTTCGCTTACTTGTCGAGTAAATAGATGACAATAGTGAGGAGCTATGGTAGCAGCCCGCCTTATCACTCCGTAACGCAGCTCTTAAAACAGATGGGTGAGTTTCCTTTACGTTAACCCTGCACTTGTGCAGTCAGTAGCCCTACCATCACGTACAATGAACTGAAGTCCAATCAGAAGTCTCACTAACCACGGCACCACTGCGCTTTTACTGTTTCACTGCAAAAAATAAATAATAATAATAATAATAATAATAATAATAATAAATAATAATAATTATTATTATTATTATTACTATTATTCCGAATAATGTTACATGCCCACTGTATTATGCAATACCCCCCCGGGGGGGGTAAGGAACTCCCTTATTTGGTCTTGACGGATACGTGCTGCTCAACAGGGCATGGTTTTCAGGGTCTTGCGTCTTAAACAGAGTATACAATAGGACTTTTTAGCGTCTTGAACAAAGTGTCTTTTTTGGACTGGACTCTTGAACCCTACATGTGGGTACCAGCAAATTTTTAAATCTCATACTATAATGCCATTCATAAAAAAATATTCTTTTTATGTAGGAAATGGAAATAAAAAACAAGGCAGACGCCTCTTTCCTCAAACAGGGTAGCGAAATGAACGGATTTTATCTTAAACGGGGTCAGGGTTTGAAGGCCACGGCGGCACACCCCCAAACAAACTTTCTTTAACTCCCCCCCCCCCCCCCCCCCTCACGTCCCCCGGTATGCAATTCGGTGATTTGATTTGATTAGATTTGGGTGCGTGGGAATGAAAACGTTTTGTCACGCAGTTGCCAGGTCTAATTTTTTTAGGCAAACAAAACCCTTATTTGCTAGCCACAGATCAAAAGCATGTATGATTATTTCAGTGGATTCTTTTTTGTTTCATAATCAATGGTTTGAAACTTGTATAAATTGTGTGCATAAGTGTGCATAGCTTTTGATACTGGGGCTAATCTCGACCCAGTTCGCCCGCGTCCACTTCCAAAATGGCGGATAAACACTACAAATGAATCAAAGCTCGGAGTTGTCTTCTCTGTCATGAAATCCACTCTAAGGACGTGCGTTGTACTTCTGAGGAAACCTGCGTATCATATAAACTTTCTACACCGAATGTGTCCGATTAATTGCATCCAGCGATGAGTATTCCTGCTGAAAGACTCGATAGAAGACTGAACTACCAAAGAGCGGTTCCAGAACATAGGATCAAGTAGGATGATGGTTGGATGATGGACTCGTCTGTAAACCAATGCAGAATCATCAGACAATGAGGTTTTATCATCAGGCAATGTGATTTGACGGCAGGATAGTTTTATTCGCAAGATTTCGAGAAATATATGGGTTTTTCGGCAATACCTTAGACAAATTACTTTCCTCTAGGACAAGTCAAGGACCTTTAAAAAAGCTAGGTAAGTAAAGCCAGGCTATGTTTGGAAGAATTGTCAGTATAACTAAGTGTAACAGACCATCTACTCAGTTGTTTGAGTACAAATCATATATTTACCTTTCAAATACAGCAAGATTGTTCTCTTGTACTGATTTTGTAGTTCTGCGGCAGTTTAACAGTCTCAAGTAGAGTTTGAAAGCAAAGTTACTGTTTCTCACAGATTTTGTAAATAAAATAGGCTTGACACAATCAAGTTGAAGTGTTTAAACACAAAGAAAGCTATGATGGCTGTTAAATTATTACTTTTGACAATATGTGAGTTATGTGATGGTGTGACTGCAAGTGGGCCTTAAAGGCCCCTAAAAAATAAATGGGCCAAATTTTTCTCAATTGATTTGGATTCTACTTACATTGGGGTAACTCCTGATAGAAGAATCAATTTTAGCTAGTTCGGCAGTTAAAAAATATAAAGGTGTGAACTTTGGCAAATTTGGGTAGAGGTTTTCACTTCAAAATCTGGCCAAAACTAGTGCCAGACCCCAGACTACCAGATCCCTCTATGCCAAATCCCTACATATGAACTGAAAGAGTATTTATAGTAGAAACACACCATACCATTAATGAGTCCAAAGGATTTTTAGTTTTGTTTTTATTGAACTCTAAACCTACTCCTTAAAAAACAAGATTTTCAGTGAATTGAAGGCCCCAAATGGGACCTCCCCTGAAACTTTTCAACCAAAAGTTAGAAAACAAAACCAAATTGGCTTTTGGAATATCTCATCAAGGCTAACTTCTGCAGCAAGTTTCATCGAAATCGGTTGACCCCCATTTCCAACCTCTGGAACACTTTCTCAGACAATGACACTTAAAATTCTATTTCTACAGTTTCTTTTCGTCCTAAGAAATCAAGCACTCTGAAACAACTTAGATTTGTGTCTCAGTGACGTTCAGTCGTAATTTCTTCTTAATTTTGCTTCGATACAAAGTGATTTTTCTCACTGGGTTGCTGGCAGAGAAAACTCTGTCGTTGAAACCCTTGCCACATCCACTGCGCTATGTATCCCTTCTAGGTTCGTAAATTGCCCAGAAAGTAATATTAAGTACTAGGGCAGCGTGGAGTTTCACTTCATCTTTCTCCTTCTCATCAACGGAAGTAGTTTTTTTTCTCTTGGTGTTTTTCCTGTTCTCTATTTTGTCGACGATTGATAACGCACCACGAGAGCATTTGATTGAAAACAAGGCGCGCTTTTCACTATTCTTGGTCTTCATTATAAACATTTCGGCCATTTTGGTAAAGGCAGGCATTATTTCAGAAAACATACGCTGAGAAATCTCGACAGACATTTTCTTTGCTGACTCGGTATTTGAATATATGTTACTATTTTTCTTGCAGTGAAAAAAGTGACAACGATTTATCAGAGCGTTACTTTTCTTCAGTACGTGCTTGGAAAATCATTTTACAGTCTTTGCGGCTGCCCTTCAATCTCTGTACGTCCCCAGAGGAAATATATATTCGAGATGTATTTTCCCTTTTTCTGCCTGATTCGCCTTCAACTGATTTTTTCGTAGTTCGACGCCTTTTTTGCCCGTTTCTTCCGTGTAACGGGGAAATCCTCGTCCGACATGTCCGACACATCTTCGCCACAGGATTTTTCTAAAATATTCTCACTGCCATCATCAGAATCACTTGTGTAATCCTCATATCAAGAGTCACTATCCAGAAAGTTCTCCCCAAGGGCTTGCCTCAAAGTAGGAAGTGACACTGTTAACAGAAATTGAATTTATTCATCTCCAACAAAGGTAATTTCCGACGCCATTTTGTTTGTTTTTCTCTGCGCGGAGTCCTCGCAACACACACGCGCGTGTGTCACGCGCGATGGCGCAATTTTTTCTAAAAATAGCACATTTGTCTTTTTCGATGGGGCCAACGCCAATACTGAAAATGGCAGTTAGTTACGGTCTCCATCCCCGATTATGGCTTCTGTGGAAAACCAAATCGCCGTTTTATTTTTCCCTTTAAAACTAACTAGGGAACAAAATTGAAAATCAAAAATTGAAAATCAAACAATTAAAAATCGAAAATTGAAAATCGAAAATTGAAATCAAACATTTGAAAATCGAAACTTGAAAATCAAAAATTGAAAATTAAAAAGTGACAATCGAAAATTGAGTCAAAAGTTACTCGACAAGACAAAATACCAAAGTGGGGAGGGGAGGGTAAGGGCTGCCACTAACAACCTGGGGGGGGGTCACCTCAAATATTTAGGACTACAAAGGGGGGGCCATGTGAAAAATTTCTAATGTAGAAAGGGGGTCATTATATTTTACAGGTACTACCCATCAAATCCCACCAGCCACCCCCCCCCGCCACCCCATAAAAAATGAACGGTCCCTAGGTTGCAAACGTGAACGGCAGAAATACCACGTGATCACAATTTTCCCGCCATTTTTCAAGTCTGCCGTTCTCCGTTCTCAACATCAGAAAACCTGTCCGCGTTCGTCAACTTAACAACGTATTTATATTTCAGTGAAGATTTTGAAACGTTCTGCTACAATTAGCAGCCTACGTTTGATCACAGTGATGTGTTATTTCTTACTCTATGTAAAATGACCGGTTAACTGTCAGCGGTTACATAATTAGGAAGAGAAAGTGAGAAAAAGCGAGTTGTTTGGCTGTCACCTTCACAGAGGCTATCAGTTCTTTCCCGAAGAAGTAGCTCAAATTATATAAATCTTATATCTGACTGATTTTACAAAAACATACCTATACAAAATTCAAGACAGTTTCCAACTTTGTTCATCTAAGGCCTCTGCTAATCAATAGGCAGCCCCAAATTAGGGCTTATTATGACAATTCTAAATCGAGTAAATGTTTGGAAAGAAACACGTTTAATTTTTAATGCAACTGAAACTGACATACATTTTTGACAGACTAGGAAATTAATCATGACCTCTGATCTCTTGAGAAGGTGGGCTGCAAATTGCAAATCTCACTCAAAATCCGACCCGTTCGAGTTAAAATTTATCTTTCTAAGGACAACTAGCCTTAAGCAAAGTGAAACAGCGTTTTCAATCTGGACTTGATCGAATTCCTACATTATTCACTGTTCCAAATAATGCACCTATCAATTTAAAGCCGGCGGGGGGGGAGGCAGGGCATGGGGTGGGGATTTGATTGTTATTGTTGGCCCTGGGGTGGGTCTTTTGACTGATCTTGCCTTCCCAGGGGAGGGGATATTTGAATCTGTCTTCACCCAATGTGGGGGTATTGAGCATCGACTTGAATGAAGAGACTGAGACCGAAATTTTCACTGGCGAAAAATGTAGTACGCATGCGCTGCGCAAAAAATCACGTGTCAGGTTTCCAGCGATGTAATTGGTTCAGAAGCGAAAATGCCCGCCAGAAAAGAATTAGAAGAAGGAGTGATGGCTGCTGTGTTATGGCGATAGCCAGATGGCTTTTTTTCACGTCTGCGAGAAATCGAAACTAGAGTTGTCCTCGTTATTAAGTGGATCATATTCTGTAAGCAATTTAGCATCCTGGGACAGTTAAACAAATGCTGCCAGTCGGTTTATTTTTCTGCAGTCGACGTCGGAAGATGCTGCCTCGCGAGGAAAAATGGCACAGAAAAGGTCAGTGATTTGAACGTTTTTGCTTGGTGTAAGTTTCATGCCACCCGGTCCAAAAAGAAATTATAAAAAGGCGAAAAGTCGATTTCTGGGCTTTCTGTAGATATATGACTTGGCTTGGACCGGGTGGCAGAGAAGTGATAATTTCCTGATACGTGTAGACTGTTTTGGTTGAATAATTCGTACCATATCGAATATCATGGATGTGGTTCAGATGGTATCTTATTCCTGTATTTTAATACAAGTTATTACTACGAGATGTAAGATTACTTTCATTACTCGTTTATGTAGATTAAGCCTATGCATGACTTTCTGTAAGCATGGTTTGCAGAGTTACAATATTTTATTTGCCTTTTGTAATTTCCACAATCCCTTTCTGTATCATTTCATGCTGATAAAAAATGTGTAGGTTGACAATA
The DNA here is from genome assembly GCA_964030785.1 of Siderastrea siderea. Taxonomy (NCBI): domain Eukaryota; kingdom Metazoa; phylum Cnidaria; class Anthozoa; order Scleractinia; family Rhizangiidae; genus Siderastrea; species Siderastrea siderea. Next base: position 77,657,197 of record OZ034966.1, on the reverse strand, counting down.
AATTTTCAACGTGTGGATTATTTTAGTGTGTCTTAAGGTTTTTCACTCTCTGTTATAAAGATGTTTGTTTTTCATATGACGAGCAAGAACCAGATGGAAACATTTAAACATTTAAGTGTAAATTTTTGAAAATTACACATTTTTAGCAAGTAGATTTTTCACTCTTTGTTGTAAACATTGCTTGATGAGCAAGAACCTTTTGGGGTATTTCTAGTTTTATATTTAATTTATTTTTCGGTTTTGTTTTTAGTTGTCGGTCAATTCTTTATCTGTTGCTGTAGTGTACCCCGAGGGAATATATTTATTTTCATTCTGAAACATTTTTGTACCCCCAAGCTCGTCCGGATATGCAATTGCTAACTCTGATCTGTTTTTAGTACATAAAAATATACTGTCCTTACAGTTACTATAGTCATGGACAAAAATTACAATATCATTGGCCCAAAATTGGCAGTCACGAGAGTCACTAATACTAGGAAAATGACGCTTGTCATAGACACAGGCACATTGGGAATCAAACTTGATTTAAATTTTTGTAAAAATAATTTTCATAACCCCTGCTTTACCTTTAGGTGTTGTCTTTGCCCCAGAAATGCTGGGTGCAGGTAGTTTCTGTTAAATGTGCACTTTTTAGCCCAGGATCATCAACTTTTTTTTTAGTGTTAACATAATCCTTGTCCAAAATGATAGTGGTACTAAATGCTTTCAAAATGTAACATGTTTCAGATCTTACCACCTTACACCCCATCCTTTGATAATCAGAATAAAAAAAATGCTTACTTGCCTTTGTTTTCAAGTGTTGTCAGTTGTACAAAGGTTGGATCCAAGAGGTGCATGTTGATTAATTTCAAAACTGATTTAATGTCGACATTTGTATCATATGCTTGTTTTTTTTTTCAGACCAAGATGAAAATGTTTTCATGGAAGAGTGAGCATAAAAAAATGGAAACACATTGGCAACTGCTAGATTTTTGCTTGGCACGTTAATAAAGTCATTATTAACAGGACATTATTTATGTTGCATGGGGATGAATGTACACACGTGAAAGGACATTATTTTGTTGAGAGAATGCAAATAAACATGATCTTTGCAGCAGTACTTCATATCTTGTATCTTCTCAACTTGTTGTTGTTGTTGTTGTTGTTGTTGTTGTTGTTATCATTATTGTTATGGGCAGGGGGGGGGGTGACTCCTTTACTGCATGATTGTCAAGACCACTGTAATTCAGATAGAAGTTAATTATAATGGAGTCTTGATGCTGATAAGCTGTTATTGGGGTGTTCAGCTGCATACAACAAGTTTGCAAACTTTAGTTCTAAAGAGAAGACACTTATAATGGAATCAAATCATGATTAAACTGGTTTACTTCTTTAAGGATTTTGCTCAATTAAATGTTTTTCAATGCACCCAGGATTGTGTATTGAAATATACAGTATGTAATGTCAGCTGTAATGATATTTTACATTGTGATTGTTCAGTTTTAAACTCACTCGGTGGAATAATAGACCAACTTACTGTCCCGCTGAATTATTGGTATCTGTTATTATATGGCTACTAATACAGTTCAGAATTTATACCACACTCAGCAAGCGAGACGTTTTTTTAACAGTCTCAGCCTACAGGGTCAACACTGCATGAGCCTTTAGGTGAGTGCAATTACTGTAGGTCAGCAACAAAACAGTTGGACATTTTTGACATCTCTGGATACATGGTTTTATACCTTCAAAAATGTAAATAATTGAATAATTCAAATCTTTTTTTTATTATGCTCAAAGCTCTTTGGGACTTTGTGCTGTCTACTTCTGAAGACTACTGCAAATTGATGTTCACAATTCTTGTTAAGGGCATGGTGGCCTGCAGTTTTTAGTTATCTACAACTAATTTTCAATCAAGTGGTTGCAGTTAAGTGCAAAATAATGATTAATTTGCCTTCTAACAGCCAATAAGAATCGAAGTAGCATAGTATGGTTTCTTTATGCATATAAGTTTTTTGGCCATCCTGAATTAAAAGGGTTGGCTTGAGTAAAACAAGATTACAATGACAACAAACAACTTTTATTGGAGTGTGAGAATCTGAAACATTTAATTCTTTGTGAAATTTTGTTTATGCATTTATAATATTTTGCTAGCGGTACACAATGCGGGTACCAACTCCACACCAAACTAATGCACTTCTGTTAGCTTCTTTTGCTAAGAAGGATACTCTATAATTGAAAACTGGTACAATGCTAACAAAAATTACCTGTAACGGTCGTCGACGTCAGGAACGATATTATTCTGCAATGCAAAACACTTTCTCGCAACATGCTATTTTTTTTTAACTTGCGTTCACCGACTACAAATGCATTTCCCCGACTGCTGCAGACTTCCTGAGAAATCTCTTATTATGGACAGTAAAGTGTTCCAGTTTCTTGTAATTATAACCATGTCACATGTGCTAAAATCTGTCAAACGAGCGATTTCAGAAGAAATAATAAATGTTAGAGCTCGTGTAATATCACTAAACATCTTCGGTCTAAATTAAAGTAAAAGAAACGATGTTTTAGGATCGTGCTGAAACGATTCTCAAAACAAACAAGTTATAGGTGATGAACAAAAAACAAATGGTCCTATCCATTCACAACCGATCTTGTCTAAAACCTATAACCCTTACGTTGTTCTCGTTCCTTTCACTTCTATGTTTCTTCTCGAGTTAACAGTCAACACTCGCCGCGAGAAAGAAGAGACCTCCAATAATTTTGGTGGCCATCTTGAGTTTAAGAGCGTGATCACGTGGTTACGCGTCGACCAATCAGACATTTTTCGCCAGTGAAGACCGAAATTACTTTTCCCACGTCACGCATGCGCTATATGTCCTTGAAATCATAATGGATGTCCACGAGATCGAGAATCAGAGAAAGATGAGTGAATTTGACTGTTTTATCTCCATGTTTTCTATTAATTTAGAGTTTTTTTTGTTGACTTGCACGTTTTTAGATATTGCGGTATTGAAGTAAACGGGGATAAAGAGAAACGAAGTCGATTTTTTTGCCAATGCGAACGATCAGTGTACGGGCAATGTGCCGCCCGGGGCGGGGAAATTTTTGTGCATTTGACTGGAATAGTTTGCCCCTGGGCAGGGAATTTGACGGCAAATTTTTGAAAAATGTCAAATCCCCACCCCATGCCCTGCCTCCCCCCCCCGCCGGCTTTACATTGATAGGTGCATAATCAAACAAATGCAGCCCGCTAAAATTTACTGACACGTCTGGTAAATGTTACGTCAACTCTTCAGCGGAAATGACACAGATCGACACTTTGAAAGCATCAAGGCCACGAAATAACTTCCCTCTAGCGACAAAAACGAAAACAAAACGAAAAACTATTCAAACTCACGCTTTTTCGAGGCAAATCTCTTCACAAACTCTTTCTCTGCTCGCCATTCTAGTTGAAGTCCCGGATGTTGAGAAAAATTCTCAAGAGGACACCTTTATACCACCGCCTTTGACAAGAATTTTTCTAAGTCTTTGGCCAGGCCAAGATTCAAGTCCAATTTTGCTCTGTCCGCTTAGAAAAGATCCCTAAGACCTACTTTTCGAGGCCAAAGACTTGTTACCACCTCGAGCAAAGCCCACAATATCAATCCCCGCAAATGGACCCGAGTCAAAGACCCGTTAAGTTCAAAAAGCAAAACAAACTGCAGGTAAGATATTAGACGACGCATTACCAGCAAATCGTAAGACTTTTTTCCATCACTAGGCTTCATGATGCCTTCAGGAAAACTTTGCTCAAGGCAGCCAACTGAAAATCTAGATCTATTCATTTCAATCTGAGCGAAGACCGCTCCAATTCAAAAATGTCGTTAACTTGCGTAGGAGAGAGAGACAGAAAGAGAATGGACCAGAGTGAAGAGAAACCCTACCCGGGGAGGGAGGAGGAGGGGGGGGTAGAGTGTGTCCGGGAGAAAAAAAAGCCCGAATAGCCTAACACTCTGTTCTGTTCATTTTTACCGATAAATGCTTTGCGATTGCCGAAAAAAAAATCAAAAAAAAAATAAACAAACAGGAACAGTATGAACAACTCAAGATCAACTAAAATTTCTGTAGGTATGTTTCATCAAATCCAGTCAGATATGCATTTACATCTAAATATCCCGAGGAAATCACATAAGCTGGCAACTGAAACTTGTTGATAGTTAGAAGGCTGTTTCCTTGTTCATTATAACAGATTTAAGCTTTTATTGAGTTAACGCGAAGGTTGAGAAGAAATGTTCCATACAAAAGGGAGACGGCAGGTTGACCTTTGCCAATTCGTGATTCTGAATTCTGGAGCAACAAGGAGTATTGGTTCTCTGCCCGTGGGGAATGTTAGTCCGTCGCAAAATCATCCTCAGTACTTTGTATGTTTCTCTAACGGCAACAGGACGGAAGAGATTGGGGGTTTTGAGAAGAAAGTCGCCCAAAACGGCCTCCAGAAGCTCGGAGAAGCACTTAAAAAAATATATAGAACAGGTAAGATTTTTCAGTCTTATTTAGATTATTAACTCAACTTATGCAGTTGCGAAAAGAAAGCCTGAAAAAATCAGGCTTGCCGGGATTCGAACCCTGACCTCTGCGATACCGGTGCAGCGCTCTAACCAATTGAGCTATCAAGCCAACAGGGAGCTGGTCATTAAATTGGTTCGTAATATACCCGGGAAAGATGAAGATGAAATTATGAACATATGAAATTCATATATTTGAACTGCGGAATGAAGAAATAAATGTAAAGAAGATTATTATTTAGATTATTAGGGTTTTTCGAAGGAAAGCTGGCGACCATTTTCGATCAAATTTTGGGTCCATTCAAACTCTCATATTATACGCTTCAGAGCTTACTTGTGGTCAGCTTACTGTTATCAAAGCAAACGATCAGGATCCTTCTCCTACATTGCCTTCAGCTTGGGTGTTTTGTGAAACGGTTTTCGAGTAAGCTCAAGCATTTTCGTTTTACTATTTCGTGTTATTGAACAGTGCATCAGGTGTGCATTGTTGCGTTCCCAATAATACGCCCGACCCATAGACTGTCCCAGAAAATCAAATCTACCTAGTCTAAACAAAATTCCGGACGCTGTTATCCGTCCCCTATTCGGTGGCCGCAGTTAAGATGTTTGACTGCAGCTATACACTGCACAAGTTAATTTATACAAGGCAGTTTTTCATTATTTCGCAATCGTGCGTGTGGATAAAGAAAACAAACGATTGTTTGATGTTAGTCTGATTCCAAATGACGTATGTCTCGTAAGCAAACTGACGAGCCAATATTAACCTGTACAAACTAGACTTGTGCTTCAACTGTTCAAACTATGTTATACGGACAGATTTAAGTAGCCCAGGGTGACTAACAAACTCAACAGTTGTCTCGAAGGGAAGAAAAAGGAGTCGGTTGCAAAAAATAATGCCCCGCGATCGCGACTCCAATGTGGCGGTTCTAGGCATGCACAAAACTCGAGGGAGTTCTATCACTTCTCGGGAGGAAAAAGGCTCCGTGTCTTGTTTGCCGTCAGCAGTTAAAAATGGCCCAGCATCCTCGACATCTAAACTGTACGGTACGTGGAAGGTTCGGTAGTTTCTTTTACCTTTTGCATCGGTGGCCTAAATAAATAATTAAGGCTTCATATGCTGGCTTGAATGGTTTTAATTCGGATCTCATCTTAATACGATACCCATGATAGCAATCTTCATTTTTTAGAGGAGAGAAATCAGCTGGGATTTTGTGTATCAAAAATTCAAGTGCAAAAGGAATACCCTATCAACGATAACTCGAGCCGTCTGGACATAGCTACCACTGAGTCACTGCAAATCATATCAACAGACTCGACACTCTGAATCTACCGTACCGTGATGTTATGAACCAGTGCGCTCCTACTGTCGTACACTGAACTCTACGGCCGGATACTCTACTGTTGGGGTAATTTTCCAGATCATTTTGGATTTACATACAGCACGCTTTTTGCACTTTAATTTCTTATAAGTCAACGTTGAGGACGAAACTAAAAGATCATGCTAAAGAACATACCCAGGCTGCGATATGATTAGAACGTCTTGATTTTCTCTAAGTTTTTCACAGGCCTTAAATGCAGATGGAATAACTATAATTAAAGGCAGCAGTTTGGTCTGGGAAATTATACTCTGCCTAACAGTCTACCTCTAATACTAGAATCACTGACAGGTAGTAATAAATAAAAAAAAGGTGCATCTGGGACACGGGAGAAGAGACCGCTTTTGGAGGAGAGGACAGGAAAGGAAAGCATCGTGGCATAGTTTAGATTATAGTTTTTCTTTTCGTCATTGTAAACTTACTTCTTTTGAGTATGATGGTATTGACGAATGGTACATAACTGAGACCTGAGCTCGGCTTGAATCCGAAAAAAAAAAAAACAAAGTTTAGAGAACAAATTCAAATTGAGTTCGTTCGGCTGGTGTTTTGTTTTTCACGCTTGCAATTTTTTTCGTCCGGTCTTCAGTTTCACTGCGTTTTTCTCCCCGGCTCCCCTCCTCGTTGCTGCGCCGTTTGAATTCCCATACCAACCGGCTTACAATCTATTACTATTTTGTAACTCTCTCCACCGTAGAGCCCTGTCTACTTTTCCTCTTTCGTTTCTCCCCGTTTCCAATTTTTTCTGATTTTTCTCAACTAAAAGGAGCCTCTTGTAACCAGGATTATCACAATAGTAGCTTGGGAGATCTGTGGTATAAGTAAAACGACGCAGTGAATTCTTGGGAACACAGTTTTAGCAGGAGATCTGTCATACGTCTTCTATTTCAGTCGATCCTGTGACAACTAGTAAGAGGTTTTAAAAGCTACACCGCATTGAAATCCTTTGTTCTTACTTTTAACCCGGTTTCGGTGAAATGCAAAAACTCCCACTTGAAAATAAATACGGCTCAAGTCTGGTTAATTTTCAAATCGCTTTTATGTTCGTTATACTGTGATTGGTCAATTTACCCTTAGATTGACAGTTACTGTCATAGAAAGACAAAGTACTATAAACTTTATTGAGACAATAAACACTCACATCGTAAGCAATCTGAAACTTCTCAGAGTCAATTTGCGCTCGCCGAGAGATCGAGTTTTAGCACAATAAATTTTCGATTTCTTGTTGGAGATCCACGACGGAGGATGACTGCGCTTCGAGATCGCACGGAGAGCAACATTAAGTATGAGCCGGCAAGTAAGTGAACGGTGTTTGATTGCCTTGTGATCGGGTTCGTTTGGTTGACTATACGGATCATCTCCCATTATGCGGAGGGTGGGTTCAAACAAACATTCGTACGCGTTTGATTTCTTGGACAAGTTTTAATATGCCATAAATGTATGGGGCAGCAATTTCTGGTCACACTTTGCGGTTTGTGGTTGGGTATGTGCATATGTCTTGTTGACAAATATACAGTTGCAGTTTTGGGCGTCCAACTTTAAGCCGCTTGTGCTCTACAATAGAAACAAGGGAACCCTCGAACCGACAGCAATTGTTTTCAGAAAAAATGTTTAAAAAATTAACTTGGCATTGCTAAAGCGGGGACTCGAAAGACTAAAAACAAGTGTGTTGCATTAGTGGAAATATTTGATCTGCCGATATTTTCTTGCCGTTGTGATGCAAAAAATTGACAAATAATTATACTCAGAGTGTTATCTAGTTTTGTTTTGATCTTGATCAAAATGTGCAACATGTGTACAATAACTGACAGCGTCGAGGATAGCATATCATACAAAACACTGTTTTAGCTGGCTACTAGCTAGCAGGAGCTTGGTAGCTAAACTTTTCACACCGAATTTGTTGTAGTACCCCGCCAAGAGCTGACAGGTTGCTTTCTTGCAAAATAAACCCTTTACAATTTAGTTTGGTTAGTTTGTTTGGATAAAATACAGCTGATTTTGCAGACGAATTCAGCGTTGGCTAAAGATAGCAAACTTTGACGACAAACCGTTTTGGATGTAAATCGGAAACCACATTTCCGAATTTGTCTATGTCTGTGTATTTTTAAAGTTACAATGAATTAACAGATTCTTTCTGGTTTGAGTTTTGTTTGCAAGGTGACCTTGAAATGTTCATATTCCGGCAATTTGTTTATTTTTCTCTTTTGTCTCGCTTTTAAAAGTCTTTATCGCGTTATTTTCTTTGGTTTTTGTTTGCTTCTTGACTTAATGCATAAATTTCGGTCTTACGAACATGCCGCCATTTCCGTTCCGGGATATCCCGGTACAAGCTTGTACAGCGATCGCTGCAACCTCTGCTACATGACCTCTATAATCCGAAGAATCCAACAACTAGTTTTGTATACTGATTATGCATCCCTTAATTGTTGGCAGTTAACAGTTCGAAATCGTCTACGCGTCCTCTTTCCTCATCTTTCGTCATCTTTCCTCTTCTTTCCGCTCCCTCTTTCCAAAGCCGACGGTTCTCCCTCTGTTTATCATCGAAAATAAAATTGGTAGACATTTTGTTGTCTGGCAAGTGCGGGTCATATAACGTTATAAAATAGGACGAGTCTTTCTAGACTTTTCCAAGGTTGCAATCGTTTCAAGTTCTCTTTCATTTCAATGAAACAGGTGAAACAGGAGAAGGTCTGTTGACTCCGGCATCGCATACGTAAATCTAGAGCAGGGAACATATGTCAACCTCGGTCTGCACAGCAGGGCAAATGAGCACGTGATAGTTTACTGCTCATTGCTCAAAAAGCCTCTGCACTCTCGACTTGCGACAAATCATCGGACTTAGCTTTGTTCCGCAGACTGAGTCGGTGTCAGCCCAAAGGTCATCGATAGATGACAATCGGATATCCATCTATACTCAAGTTGACACTTTGACCCTTCAAGGGCTCAGTTTTCACAACATGATTTTCCCGCCACAGAGTATTTTAAAAGAATAGCGTCAACCCCCGGAGGGGGGTACTCCCTTCATATAAGCTATATAGGTATGTGCCGCCCGACAGGGTAGGGTTTTTGAGGTGCTCAGTCCTTAAATAGGGTATCCTTTTTGGTATTTAATGGTGTTGTGATCCTTAGATGTTCCTTAGATAGCGTCACTCAATTGCAGTATCCACCTCAACGCGCAAAACGAAAAACATATGGTCTGTTAAAACTGTACTACACGCCCGAACACACCTTATAAAGTTTAACAAAGCGATATTAAGGTAGAATGGTACCCTAGCATTCGAGATTTCGGTCGCAAAAGTCGTTTTTTTTTTTAAAAAGACAAAATTGTAGCAGTTTCAATTTAGTCACTTGTGAATACTACCGTGAAAGTATTTCACTTGATTTCCACCATTAAATGGGCAAAATTGACAAAATCTGAACAACAGTACATATTTTCCATAGCAACGGCCATAGCGACCAATGTTTACATTTATTAAATGCGAAAAAATGACTTTCTAAAAGGAAAATCACCTCCCCCCCTTCCCCGCTGCTTCCCCGCACAAACCGACGTCAGTGTTCTTCTAGCGAAACACCTGCCTGAGAAGAGGAGAGATTTTTGGTCTCTGCGTTTTAATTTGAAAAACAAGTCCTGGTTCTTACAGAAAAAATGTTTTTTTTAGGGCAATAAGCGACGAATTGCTGTCGAGAATTCATTCCTTTATCTTTAAGACCGTTTTTCTCGAATAACAGAATTTCCCGGAATAGAGGAACTCTTAACAATGATATCTCCCTTGCATTTTAACCTACTGTTGTGAAATTTTCATCAATATTAAAGTTCTGTTTTTTCGGTGCAATGAACCTAAAAAAGAGTATACAGGTTTGAAATACGTCTCGTTAATTGACTCTTTGTGAAATAATTATTTCCTGTTATCTTAAATTTTAAGAAAAAAATTTTAAAAAAATTGAATGAAGGAAAACTGGCTAATTTTTGAGGTTCTTGCACAGTCATGTCATTTATGTACACGTTAGAGTTGGTTTGATACTTTTCCAACGGTGCATTAGTGAGTTATCCCTGTTACCGTGAACATCACTTTTTCTAACTTAAGACCCTAGTTAATCATTAACTATTGTGGCATGTGACCTGAAAAGACTTATGTTGATGTTAGGCCGTGAAGCCCTATAAAGTGATGGCAGAAGTTTCCCACAAAGTTCTGTTCTAAAAAATTCATCTTTTAGGGTACCATTCCACCTTAAAACGACGTTTATAGCTTGTGTTGCTGTAAAATAGGGTGCCATTTCTTGGTTTTGGGCCTTTAAAAGGGTATCAATTTTCGATTTTCTACCCTTAAATAGGGTCAGGGTTTGAGAACCTTGGCGGCACACACCTATCCTAAATTGACGGGAGTACCCCCGGGCGTCAACTAGCTGCGTGCAGTCAGCTGCAGAACTCTCTTTTTGTCTCAATCACTCCTTTTTAGCCTGCGAGTAGGCTCACTTGTTTGCAGAATTAGCCCGACAATCTTGGCGGCGGAGACGCTATAAATTTGCGAACCGGCGAGAGAAGTGGGGCGCCATTCTCGCCCCATTTCTCTCCTGTGACTCCTGCTGACTCCTACTTTCACTTTTTTTCGTGTTTACTAATTTTTGCAACTGAAAAACAATAATGCAAAATTTGACACACGGGAAATAAGATGCCGCAATAAATGAAAATTCGACTGAACTGGTTGTTAAAATACACTTTTACACACACTGCACAGGAAACGATGATTATAATTTGGTAACAATTTTGCAAAAATAAATGCCCGTTAAGTCCATTTTCACTTGAAATCCCCAAAGTTTGTTCTCGCAAATAGTAAGTTTCTGTCATTTTCACGCGCGAAATATGGCGAGAACAACGTAATCGAGAAGAGATTAGGGAGAGAAAACCTGGGGCTGGTAGTCCTATGTATTGTTGGAAAACAATAACCTATTGTCAAGAAACAATACTTAGGATTCATCTGGGCTCAGGAGAGCTTTTTGAATCTTGCTCCTGAATGCTAAGAAGTCTAAGAAGGTAAGGCCCAGTTCAGACGCCGTACCTCTCATATGTCGTACGTACCAAATACATTTTCTCTAAGGTCGTATTAAGCGGTGAGCTTTGCTTTACCCTGAGATTCTACCTTGCCTAATTGAATTCTGTCGAGAAAAACTGATCTGGATACCGTTCCACTGCCAAATAACTACGTACTACTTGGTACGGCACATGAGAGGTATGGCGTCTGAACTGGGCGTAAGCGAAAGAGGTGACCTTTATAAGACGGGGTTGAGACAGTAATAAGACACTCCAGCGAGCTGATTGCCTGCCAAAATCTTATGACTGCCTTAATATTTTTTTTTTCAGCTGACGAAGATGAGGACCTAGCTGGAAACTGTTGCACTAAAACTAAGGTTCCCAGTTTACTTTGTATTTGTGATTCCTTTGGTAATTTTTAGATATGAAATAAACAATACTAACGTAGATATCTCTTGTTTTTTCTCAGGACTGGTTCACGAAATTTCCAAGAGCCACTTGGCCTATTCTGGTGACAGAATTCGGTGAACGTTTCTCGTACTATGGGATCAAAAGTAAGTACAGGAACAATGCCTGCAAGGCCCTGTTTTCAGCGTAGAAAGGCATGCAAGAGTAAACAGAAAAAAAAACGGGGTCGGTTCCAAAGTTAACTGTGAAAAACGTTTCTTTGAAATTTACTTGTACAAGGCTTACCGGGTATTTCCCGTCCACAATGATAACTCTGTCTATCCTCGCTATGTCCACTAACCGATTTGAGCTCGCGAATTCGCGCGCGTAACTAAAAGCAGTTCGTCGTGTTGTGAGTGGGTTTCAATAGGTTTAACCGTCAGCCGTAAGATGGCCAAAATTTAGTCGTTAGGCGTAAAAATTGAAAATTTTTAACAGTTATTCGTAAAGAAAGTGAACCTTAAAAATTTTCCTAGCTACGATTTGTCATAATTTTTTGAAACTGTCTAGACCTCTTGTTAAGAATGTTATGTCTTGTCTCGTGCCCAGTCTGGCTACGACGGCTACACACCCTGCCCTGGTACCAAAAAAAGAGTTGGTCCAGGCCTCTTTGGACTCGCAACCCGAGAGTCTTAGGTATTACTCCTTTTTCCTCCCGGAATGGTACTATGACCTTAAATGCGTTTATGACAAAGTAATTAATGTTTAACTTTTCAAAACAATGAAAAGTAATTTTTACGATTTCTGTTAACCGTAAAAGAAAAGAAAATAACCGTAAGCCGTGAAAAAACCAAAACTTTCACCTTAAACCGTAAAAGCCACCACCCCATTGAGACTCTCTTGTGACTGTGGCGCTGTGTGCAAACTACCAGGAGCTAAGCATCAATTGGCAGAGCCTGCCAAAACATCCATGTACATTAGCTTAGCCTGTAGTGTTGGACAAGAAGAAAATACAAAAAAAAATTTTTTTTTTATTTCTGCTTTCTCCACGCATGGCTCACACTTCTCTCTCGTATTGCAAGCTGTCCGAAAAGTTGTTTTAATAAAGTGATTCCATTGGCCCCCCCTGCGGGTCTTTTCTCATCGCTCACGTTATCACACCACAATGGACCAGTTTACTTCACGTGAACCTTTTTTTCGCAGCGGTGTTGGTGTTGTATCTCACAAAAGACCTGATGTTTAACAAGGCCAATGGAAAGAGCATATATCACGCGTTTAGTATGACGAGTTACTTTACTGGAGTAATCGGAGCCATGATTGCAGACAGCTGGCTTGGAAAGTACCGGTGAGTTTTATTTAACAAACATAGTAAAACAACTGATCACTTTCTTTGCTTTTTGTATATAATGTGTTGCCAAAAATTGCAAGACAGTCGGAAGTTTTTCGTGAGTTGGCCTGTTGTACGAACAGGTGCACCGGGCTTAGAGCACTGAAGAATATTTCTTTGCCTGTTCTGGAGCAAATGTGTACACGGCGAGTAAGATTGGTCAGTCCTTGGAGCGTGAAAGGCTAGCGTGTGATAATTCCACGCCCTGGATCTCCCCCAATGAGCATTGATACAAAAAAAAGATTGTTATATTGACAAGCATACTACTTCAAACTTGTTCTTAAATCAAGTGGAAAAGCAACGTTTCCACAAAATAATAGATCGCGAGAACTCAGACCAACGAATAGTTAAGCCAGAAATTACTTGTAAGCGCGTAGAAACTGTAAAAGCTAAACTCCCTTACACATTTTCGCTTTTCTTTTTCCTCAGAACTATTGCCTACACGTTGTTTCTTTATTCCCTGTCTGAAATCGTCCTAACCCTGACAAGTGTCGACTCCATTGGTCAGAGGAATCCGTAAGTACTTTTCAGGATTTTATCTGTAGTTCTTCAGTTAACCGTCACAAACAGACATTCACCCATCAATTTATACACATCTAATCAAACAATCAATCAATCAATCAATCAATCAATCAATCAATTTTAACAGATTAGAAACAGATTGGATTTTAACAGATTGGAAATAACGCGCCTCCGAAACAATTTCTAACTTAAGCAAATAGTCTACTTCCCAACACGAGGCAGAAGAACGTTCGATTCAATCCTCGCTAATATTTCAGAATACTATCAGGCTCCCATTGAACACCCCCCTTTTGGCTTATCTGACCACGCCACAATTGAACTCCAGCCGAAAGAAAGAGCACATATGAAGCAATCTACTATCACCAGGAAGCGCCAAGCAATGGGCACCTATTTGGAGGCTGTGGATGTGTGCACTATGCGACTAGCGCCTTAGAGACGCGCGCGGAAAAGATCTCGCTCCTAGAACAGATTATAACAACAGGACTTGATCGCATCCTTCCCATCCAATCCCGAAGGGTGCACTCTACCGAGCCCCCTTGGATTACATCCACTCTCAAAGAACTGATTGAAGCGCGTCAGCGTGCCCTTTCCTGCGGGGACGACTAGCGGTTTCGGGAGATGAGGAATCGTGTGAATCGCGAACGAAAAGCGTGTCGGGCTAAGTACTTTCATGCGAAGGTAGAGCACTTGAAGGAGTGTGAGCCGTCGGCATGGTGGAATGAAGTCAAAAAGCTTAGCGGCTGCTTCCACGGAGAGATCTTACGTCACAAAGTCCCTACAACACCTGTATGGGCCTTCAGATGACGCCACTCTAGCCAACATCATCAATAAGGCCTTTCTCTCGCCCATGCGTAGTTTCACACCGCTTCCTGCTGATTACGTCGTACATCCCACTAACAGCACAACCCAACAACCCCCGCTTGTTGTATCAAACGAGTCGGTTTATAAGAAATTGATGAAACTTAACAGAAGCAAAGCGCCTGGTCCTGATAGCATCCTGGGGTGAGTGTTGAAAGAAAATACAGATTTACTGGCAGAGCCGATAGCAGATATTCTCAATTCATCTTATCGCGAAGGTCGTCTCCCGTCCTCGTGGAAAGAGAGCTGATGTTGTGCCGGTGCCCAAGCAAATACCTGTGCAGGACATAAACAAACACCTTCGACCCATCTCCCTGACACCAATCCTGTCAAAGATAGCGAAAGAGTATGTTGTCGACACTTAAGTCAAGCCTGCTGTCCTCTCAAAGATCGACCCACAGCAGTTCGGAACGGTGCCCAAATCCAGCACCACGCATGCGCTAATCAGTATGATTCACTCTTGGGCGAAGTCAACGGATGAAAATGGATCGACTACGAGAGTTGTCAGTACTCTTTGACTTCTGGAAAGCATTCGATCTGATTGACCATCATGTTCTGGCGCGAAAGCTCTCCTCATATGACATCCCAAGGCCGATATTGTGCTGGATCATAGACTTTCTAATGGACCGTAAGCAAAGGGTAACGCTGAGCCGCTTTTGGTTTATTTTACTGAATATCAGCTACTGAACTATTCTATCGAACGTCATTCGTTCGTGTTAGCTAACCGTTCTTATATTCAGTGGTTATGACCGCCGTTGGAGAAACATCAATGTTGAGCAATATTCTCTTCAGTTTTGGTCTTACTAAAACATATGATACTCCTCTCTCAAGGAAGGCGAATTTTACCTGCAAATTCAGTGGTTTTTCCTCAACAAAGTCAATGCTGGACAAGAGCATGAAGACACATAGCACTTTTCCTAGACTCTCAAGCTACTTTAAGGACATAACGCCCCCTCCTTCGCTGCCCTTTTACAATGCCAACCCTTGCATTCCAAACACGTTTTTAAATGTATTGTTTTATACTGGTGTCGTAAATTTGAAGCAGTTCCTCACAATAGTGATAAAACTGTTTCCAAGTAGGCATTCCTTCCTAAGAAACATTACGCCTTGTATGTATTTACGTGTATGATTTTCACACCTTTGCATGTGATCCGTCCTTAGGGTAGGGCCTCTGATAGCCCTGTTTGCCATGGCTATTGCTTGTGGTAACATCAAGCCTTGCTTAGCAGCCTTTGGTGGCGACCAGTTCCGCAAGGATCAGGTTAGTCTAGTCTGTCTTATGTGATTACAGATGACAAAGCAGTTTAAAACTACTGGAAATGAGTAAATATATTTCTAGACTTCGTGGATAGTCGAGAGAGTAGCAAATTGTTTCTCCACAATTGCGCGCAGCGCGACTTTCGCACACGAACGCGTGTTACTGCAAGAGGGGAAAAAAGTGAGGCTCGACTATTCCCGTTTCACTTTTAGCATCCACCGATCGCTTTTATATAACTTATTTCCCTTGGTGCTATATTAATCCATGGACTATTTCTTTTTGTTAGGAACACATGCTAGAACTGTTCTTTGCCATGTTTTACGCATCTGTGAACGTTGGAGCAGTGTTGTGCATGTGGTTTGTTCCTATGATCAGAAGTGAGTACTTTCTTTAGTGGAGCCCAAGTGCAAAACAAAACCACTTAAAAGAAACCAGTTATCATTATTTTTTTAAGGGAGGGTGACATTGCCTTGTGTAATAGCACCATTTGCTTCTCGTGGCATAATCAAAATATCTTTGGGTTCAACTCAGTATATAATCAGAGTGAACAGTTCGAACCATTACGTTTATGCTTAACGATGCGGGTAGTCTATACTGACAAGTTAAACTATCTTTTGTTTGTTTGTTTGTTTGTTTGTTTGTTTGTTTGTTTGCAGCTGATGTCCAGTGTTTTGGCAGGGACTGTTACCCAGTGGTTTTCGCGGTTAACACGGTTCTCATCATTGTCGCAACTCGTAAGTCAAGACCTCGATACGCCGGGATAAATAGCCAAAGCTCAACCTACACTTGTAACGACTCAGAAAACGATAGGGGATACACCTTCTGCTACCCTATGAAAGCATTTAGTTTTCCAGTCAGGTCTTGTTTTAGCTGCCAGCGGGGGGTACAACAGCCGCAAAAGAGAAAGGATGTTTAAGTTTGTTGCATGGCTAGCAGGGAAGGAAAGAGATTGAGAGGAAGTTTTTGATTGTTTGTTTATTTTTGATACCTCGGCCTTTACATGTTTCAAGCACGTACATTTTGCTTGATTCTTAAATTAAAAACAAGAAGTCGGAAGACTTGTGTCAAAGAGCTGGAACAAGTCTTCAAAACTCAGAGCACTTAGTGTTCAAATCGGTCATAGGCAACTGCGGCAAAACTGATATTTAACTTCCCTTTGTGGTTGTTTTGCTTACAGTATCTCTCGTTGGGGGAAAGAGAATGTACACTCTAAAGGACCCAGCTGGTAACGTGATGATCCGTGTCTTCAAAATCATGGGGGTAAGATGTTAGCCGCCCTTTCACACTTCCACTTTCGTATCCATTCCTAAAATGGGACGTTCCATTTTTTCCCGCACCCCCTAAGGATGGTCAGTTTTTGCTCGGGGGGGGGGGGGGTTCGGATTTTTTCTTCAAAGGTGCCGCCTTAACATGAACCCTTCGAATTTTTTTTGCTCAAAGGGTGCCGACAAAAATTTGAGGGCTCGAATTCCTGTCATCCTTGAGGGGATGAGAGGATGGGGGGGGGGGGGGGGGGAGCGGAAAAAAATTGGAACGTCCCAATCCTAATTGTGTATATTGGAATGTTAGCAAGTGTGGGGTACTTTTCCTTGGTGTTGTTAATTGTGCTTCACCAGGTTGTTTAGATTTAGAAGTTATTCCTTACAATGAATTTTTTTTTCTTAGCACGCCCTGTCAAACAAAATCAGCGGTTCAGGACCTGCACAGTGTAACCATTGGCTGGACAACGCCTCTGACGAATATGAGGTAAAGACAGTTTCAGATCTGGCCAATCACAGCAAATAAAAGCAATGAACCAATCAGAACAAATGCTAAGAGCGAAACTGAGCATGCGTGCCAAAGCGAGTAAAGCCAGGAACTCAGTTTCGTCTGCCCTGTCTCCAATTGTAACTCATATTAACAAGCTTTCGTTTTATCACGCTTCCTCGTCTACCAGGTATTAAAGTCATGCTTTTGACTGCTAGGACCGAGTTGCCACTAGTGCCTCTATACGTCCGATAGCTGATGAAAAATGCGCTAAATAAACGAATCACATCATGCACCATTGCGTCAAGCTGATTGGTGGAGGAATGACTTTTTCTAGTCCGCCTCGGAGCTTAGCAATTAAACGCAAAAATAAAATAGACAAAGTTTCTTTCAATATTTATTTGAAAATTTACTTACAAACTCATTAAAGGACGATTCTTTAGACGTCTTCGGTTTATCTGTTTTGGCGAAGGAAAGAATCAGAAGACTTCTTTTTGCAGGCGGTAAACTTTCAGTTTGCATGAGTACTCATCCAACATCAACAACAACATACTGTACTCATTCATATCCTGTCAATAACTGTAACTGACTCGTGAATTTCCAAACTTCACAGCAAAAGGAAATCAACGACATCAAGCTGCTTCTCCGTGTACTGAAGATGTACATTCCCCTTCCTGTGTTCTGGGCTCTTTTCCATCAACAGGTAAATCTTTTTAATTTGTCACCATTGTTTTGAAAGTTTTTGCACCACTGAAGAGGGATACAATGTTTTGGATCACTGTTCAACAGGAGAGGCAAGTTTACCCAAAGCAGATAACATATGTTAAAGTCTACGACCGTCCAACTTTCTGCTCAGGGACAATCGAGCCAGAAGAAAACGCGTGCGCGCGAAAGACGCGTTTTTGTGCGTTAAGAGATTTACGAGCGCCTTGCATGTTCTCGCTCGCTTCCTGAGCGGGCTGCTCATAGTCTAGGAGTGTAAGTCGATCACATCTTTTCTGATTGGGTTTTAAGGCTTCGCAGTTGCAGGCAATTATCGTATAGGATAACGTAAAGATCCGGTGGGACCTACCAAGAGAAGTAAAACAGATAACAACACACAGGGTCTGGAAGGGTATTCTCGGGATCCGGGATTTGACCAAAATACGGTGCGGGATTCGGGAAAACGCAAAATATCTTGACGGGATTCGGGATTTGACTGCTATCAGGGAAGCGGGATTCACCAAAATTTGGGCACGGGATGTGGGATTTTGTTGCCTGTCTGTCGGGAATTCGGGAAATCGTCACGTCCTAAATAAACGTTATAGCGGCAAAAGCGAATCAACCAGGCCAGCGCAAAATATCAATCGAAAGGGCCAATCCACATCTTAAATTTATTAGCTTTTGCAGAAAGTAGTCTTTTTTAATATATTTTTGGGAAAGAAAAAACGGGATTCGGGATAGCGATGAAAAAAGTGCGGGATGCCGGATTCTCGTGAAAAAGAAGGGGGAATGCGGGATCAGGATCCCCCCTTCCAGACCCTGAACACACAAGGACTTTAAACTAGCCTTCAGAGTAGATTTCTTTTTGTTTTAAATTATTACATCCTATTATTACACCATAAATTGAAAATTAGTTCTATTCAAATTATTCATCGGCACTAGCGCTCTCGACAAAAATTTAGTCGAAAAATAATGGTTCAGTTTACTAAATTTTAGGGCTCAAGCTGGACTCTTCAAGCTGAACAAATGGACGGAGATTTGGTGAGCAACTCCCTTACAGCACTGTTATTTCATCTGTCACATAAGAACCTTCTCTTGGCGCATTTACTGGAGGGAAGCATCGTGTGTAAACCCAAAAAATATAAATGGTACAATAGAGATAATAGATTTAAACTGGCAAAATTTTTCTGTTTAGTTGCAATCATTGTAATCTCTTCACTTTTTCTTTGTTAGGGTGGCTTTACTTTGCGGTCGGATCAGATTCAAGTGAGTATATAATATGGACAATCTCTTTATTTTGATGAACCTTTAGTCTATTTACAAACTTGGTGTTAATAGAAAGGGAAAGTAATGGTTTGCGTTTCGTACAAGGATCACCATAGGTGATGATTGATAACCAACAGTAAAGAACACGCCCCCTATCTGTTAGCCTTTATCTAGTTGTTTTTAGTGGACTGGCTTTCAGATCGCGCAAACAGTTAGCTATTTTGGTAGCCAGTCATCGCTTCCCCCACCAACACCACCCTCAGCGGTTTAGTTTGTTCATCTCTAGCGCCAGTTTCTCGTTCTGCTAGTCACTAAACTGTGTTGCCTGAACATTGTAGTCTGTGTTTCATAAAATACATAAAGTAATTGGTTTCGAGTTTACTTTACTATCTTTACTATTTCCAGGATGAGTTTTGAGACTAATTTTAAGGAGTTCTTCTCTCTGTCAGGCGCTGAATCCAATTCTTGTCCTCATTCTTATTCCGCTGTATGATGGTGTCATCTATCCCATGTTTGAGCGCTGTCAAATGCCCCTCAGGTACTTCTTCATACATTCACATTCAATAAGCTTAAAGTTGAATTATGGACGAAAGGATCATTTAGCGTTCGTATTTTATTCATTAGCCTTTCTATGACTGTATTTCAGTGCCCTGAAGAAGATGACAGGAGGGTTAATACTGGCCGCACTATCATTTATTATCTGTGCTTTTGTTCAGATTCAGATTCAGGTACGTATTGTACTAATAGTTGGAAATTAACGTTCAATGAAACTAATAATAATAAGGAGGAAGCAGGGATGGAGCAGTGGTGAGAGCACTCTCCTTCCACCAATGTGGCTCGGGTTTGATTCCCGGTCCCGATGTCACATGTGGGTTGAGTTTGTTGTTAGTTCTCGTCCTTGCTCCGAGGGTTTTTCTCCGGGTACTCCGGTTTTCCTCCCTCCGTAAAACCAACATTTCCAAATTCCAATTCCACCTGCTTGTAAAGCGCATTTGAATATATCCGTATAAAAAATGCGCTATATATAAAGTTTTAGATAATTATAATAATAATAATAATAATAATAATAATAATAATCGTAGTGAAAATACAATGGACAGATAAGAATAAGATGCTAAGAAATTACAATCAAATTATTAGTTTAAAAAAAATTTTTAAGAAGTAAAATTCTTTTCTTAATTCTTAATTCTTCTTCTTATTGTTGATAATAATGATAATCTGCATTACAAATCAATCAATAGGTTAAAAATACTAATGATTTATGAAAAGGTAATAAAATATTCCAATAGTTAAAAGTATATATATCCTAGTGGCGCTCATTCGTGAAACTCGGAATAAATAATAAAATCAATCAAAAGTCCCTATCTAATGGCTCCCTCGGTTGCTTCAATTTCAATGTCAGAGTTCTTTAAGTCCCATGAGACCCTCTTAACTGTTCGTGATCCACGAAGGCAGATTAGCGCTGATCTCAAAAGAGCAAAGGAAGTTCTTGCACGAATCCAGGAGATTGTCTTGGCGTAATCTTCTCCTTTCTTGATAGCGATTAGCTCGGCTAGGCGGCTATGAAACATCCGGCATTCTTTCCCCATTCCACCCGTGGTTGTAAATACCAGCGGTGTGAAAGTTCCTTGCTCAATATCAACAACTCTGCTTGCGTACTGCCGCTTCTTCTCGTTTTAATAATAATAATAATAATAATAATAATAATAATAATAATAATAATAATAATAATAGCAATCCGTTTTCAGACCATCGGTGAGGGTCCACCATTGCCTGCGGCAGGAAAAACTACCATGGAGTTCATCAACGGCGCTCCGTGCCCAATGTCTATTGACCGAGAGTCTTTCTTCAGGGTGGACCTCAAATATGGAGAGGTGGGTCATAAGTCTGTTACATATCATTCTGTAGTAAAAGTGAAGTTTAAGTATCTAACAACAATTAATTATGACGTAACAGTGTGGATCCGATGCATTCGCCATTTAGGTGGAGTTCGACTTACGCACAGAGAAAACAAATTGCTAAGTTTAATTTCTCATCTCTTTGTTTGTTTGTTTATATATTTATTTATTTATTTATTTATTTATCTATTTATTTATTTATTTCCCTTTGAAGACAAGTGGAGTTTTGACTTACACACAGAGAAAATAAATTGCCAAGTTCAATTTCTCGTTTGTTTATTTATTTATTCATTTATCCATTTATTTATTTATTTTTTAATGCAGAGATCTTCGGTGTTTGTCGGCCAGTCCGGCTTGATGAACTTTACAATCTCGGTCAACGGCGATAAATGCAAGGCTCCGGAGAAACGAGTTAGCTTGCAGCTGAAGGACAAGAGTGTTTTCAGTGCTGTGGTGGAAATCGAGAACAACGAGGTCGCTTTTAACAAGGTAATACAGCTTACCCTTGTAAAAGATAAGAACGGTTTCCGTATGATCCCTTGCTGTCGTTCGCGGTCTTATGAAAAACAACTTTTAATAATGCATACATTGAAGGTTCGTATTTCAACGATCGCCAATTCGTTTTTCCCAGCGACTTACCGGCCTATTATCTGGGTCCTTTTGCAATCCCACACTCTCAATTTCGACGAGGACAACGAAAGCTTGACGTAGATGTCTCAGGTACAATCTTAAAAATTCCTTTCGTCTGATTGGCTTCTAATTGTGTCAAAAAAAAATAGAGTCGAGCATCCTTTAGCGGTTACTTCTAATAAGCGATTTCCCACCTCGAAAGAAGATTCAAATTTTCTTTCATGATGCATCGAAACAACTTCTAGGTGAACAACTCCAATGTTAACACATTGGCTTGAGGTTCATCGTCACTATCCAATCGGAGGAACCAATGTTTGCCGTCGTCCCTAAGAGTGTAATGTGACTGTAAAACATCGTCTGTTTATTCGGGCTAATTTGTTTAGAAATGTTTAAGTCAGTTCTTAATTATTGACATTATGTATGTTTTGTGCCTTTTCGCAGTTTCCAATGAAATTGCCTGATATAGACATCAATAAAGCCGAGACCCGAGTGAGGTGCGTATTACCGTTGCCTTTTGCTATATATATTTAATCTTTATTACCTGTTTTACTTTGGATGAAGTTTCCTTTTTTTTTTTTGCTTTACCAGGCGCGCCGCAATTTTTCGACTCGTGCCCTATTTTTGCTTCTTGCTAGCCTACCACTGAAATAACAAACAGGCTTGATTTGTCGTAGTCAAAACACGGCTGAGACAAACAATCTTCCTTTACTTTATCAGTGGTAATCCTATCTTCGTCGAAGCCTGCAATCTTTCCATTAAAAGGATTGTTTAAAGACATGACGCACTCCTTGCAAAGTGAAACTGATATGAAAGTAAACTTTTAGATTGTTCGCAAGTGATCCTGCGACATTCTGACTGGACTGGAAAAATAGTCGGAAAATCATCAGCTATACTTTCCACCAATGTCGAAAACGGCGCTGGTTCCGTCCCCCGAGTACAGAAATGCAGAAATACGATGAGTTGACTTCAACTTCCCCTTTTTTTATACAACTCTTCTTCCAATGACTTAACCTATTCTTGGCCCATTGCATGTTATGCAAAACGCTTCATTGTTTAATATACAACTTGACTTGCAACGCGTTCAAAACAAGTTGCAGTAACATTGCATGACAAGCTGCGCGCACATAAATAGCACCTTTAGGTTCATGTACTTTCATTTTCTTTTAGAGTGATTTACGCTGGCGGAGACACGCTGCCTGACCGAGTCGACGTGGAGTTTAAACCTGTATACGAAAACATTAAACCAACTGTTGTGAAGAACATTGGAGTAGAAAACTCATCTTACACTTTAATTGGGACTGGCGAGTAAGTACAACACGAGGTCTGTTACATCTGTGGGGGCGGGGGGTTGGGGGGGGGGTCGTTATATGAGCTTCCAGTTAAATTTCTCGTTTTTTCTTGAGCTGAAGATTTAAGTAAGCTCAGTTTTCATTGAAGGTGCAGAACGAAAATAGTAACGATGGTTTGTGTTTCCTTGGAGCTTACTTCTGACTTACAAAAGCTTATCAGCTCTTGGCCGAATTTTTTCCTTTTTCGTGAGTTAAATTTTCTAGGTACCCAACAGTCGAAATAGTGTGTGAATTAGAATAAGCTCTGTCGCATCTGTCCAAGTAATCAACCATGGCCATCTTGTTTTGCTTAACGCATAGCTGGGGACTAGAAATCTGTTTGAAATAGAGAAGAGCGATTCGTCATGAGCTTACGGCTATATTTCTCTGTTTTTTCTTGCGTTGAAATTTCACGTAAGCTCAGTTGTCATGAAGGTACAGAACGAAAATAATAACGATGGTTTGTGTTTCCTTAATAATAATAATAATAATAATAATAATAATAATAATAATAATAATAATAATAATAATAATAATAATGATAATAATAATAACAAGGTGCTTAAAAACGGATTTACAACGTATGGAAGTCTCAATGCTTTTTACAATAAGTTATTTACCTAATCTAACTATAGACACTGTTAAAAAGAAAAGTTTTTAATCTCAATTTAAAAGAGTCAACTGTGGAACACTGTTTGATTATAATGGGCAAGTCATTCCAGAGCTTTGGTGCCATGACTGAGAAGGATCTGTCACCGTAGGTAACCGTTTTAGTCTTTGGAATAGACAGTAGGTTTAAGCTACTTGATCGTAGTAAACGATGAGGTTTATATTTGACTTGAAGGTTGTCTTGGCTGTTCAACAAATGTACCCATGCCCAGGCACATGCGGCTCCCACAATAGATAAAATATCCATGGCAATATGTGACACTGAACCACACCAGTTTGCTTTAGCCAGAAAACGAATTTCTTTCTTTCCTCTACAGGTATTACATAAATACTATAATGGATGCACGCAACGGTACAAAGTACCAAGCCAAGGTGAGTATGGCCAAACATAATCGTTTCAGTAGTATATACCACACGAGTGAATGAATAGTTTTTGTTTGTTTGTTTGTTTGTTTGTTTTTTTGGCGCGCGTGCGCTGTTTGGCTGCTCAAACTAGAGACAGCATTTTGCTATTCTTCTCCGAGCAAAGCAGAGTTCTCATCGGGCACGTTTTTGGGCTCCCCTTAACTTGTGTGGTACATGCTGTATACCAACTCAGTGTGTTGGTGAACAGAGGTGGATATCGAGCCCGACGAGCCGCAACCACTCGATGAATAATAAACATTGTTTTATTGTTAACAATCCATTAAATAATCTTAACATTTGCCCTTGTAAATCAACACAACAAACAAAATGTAAGAAAATGATTTAAGCTCCTACAGCCCATGACATTCGCGAAGCTCAAATGCCTCACAAATACGAAAATCGTAGTCCTGTTCCTATGCTGCCCCGTGGTGAAGTCCTGAATATGCACGCGCTCGTTGCACAGGACTACATAAATCGTTGCAGAAGTAGTGTGAAGAGATCACTTTCTTGGGATCTTAAGACACTCGCTCCTTTATTTATCCATTCACAGTTCACATTATGATTTATTTCGGATGTGTGTTTTCAATGTCTTTGTCTAGACTAACAGCTTTGCTGAATTTCGACTTTAGGAGCAGAATAAGAAAATAAAGTTTGGCAACTTTGGTGGTTACACCGTGGTTATTCACCCGCCAAAAGACGACCCTGATTCCAACCAGGTAAAGTGTCCAAGTAGTTCAATTGCATGTTGTTTTAGGTTTTATAAAAGCGTAGACTTTCTCCAAGTCGCTCGTTCTGACTATGGAGGACGAGTGCGGGAATCAAAATGGCGCCTGGTTCTGCTCGTTTTCTAAACATCACATCACGCGCAACACACGCATCTATTCCGCGCGCGAGTTTTGCAATCATCTGAACATCGATCACCGCGCTACACATGCACAGATATACAGAGCGGGTTTTGCAATCCCCGGGAAAAAACGAGCGACTTGTAGCAGGTCTAATAAAGGCATTGTATAAGCAGGCATAAGCTTCAGATAAGACCTGTCCAGATAGTTGTTTTCTTCGCAGTACGTAAGAGCAGTTAGTAATACTTCCCGATATATTTAATATTTAACTTTGTAATGATAAGATACATTATTTTTTTTCTATTTTGTGAATTATTCATCCTACGTAAAAAGTATAGTTTTCTATAAGAACATTTTAGTATATATCTGATAATATAGTATTTCTTTTAGAGCATTTGTTTACATCAATCATTTATGTGTACTTATTTTAAAGTTGATGATGATGATGATGAGATTCTGTTTTATTAGTTTGAGACGTCAAAGTACGAGGATGCTCCTGGTACGACTGTGTCGCGTCTGTTGCAAGTTCCCCAGTACGTGGTGCTGACCGCTGCTGAGGTGATGTTCTCTGTCACTGGTTTGGGATTTGCTTACTCACAGGTGAGTGGATTACTGTTGCACACGTACCTTGAACAAAGTAACTGGACCAAGGCGGTAAGCACGATTTTCAGCCATGACGGAAGTAATAAGCCTGCGTTCTTTTTCTTCATGACAGATAGAAGGAGAGTTTCTTGTTTAGACGGCAGTGGTTTGGCCTTGTCCTAAGTCCCTACCGAATGTCATGGACGACAATGGAAAGTCAATGAGCGGGTTTTGAATTCAATCACGCCAAAATGTAAATGTCAAAACAAAAGCTTTCTTTATTGGGTTGAGTAGACGACGTTTGTAAGTGCGGCTCCGTACTGATTTGTGGGCGTGTGCTACGAAAAAAATTGTAAATGAAATTTACCTTCTCACAGGGGGATGAGGTGGTTGCGAACCCTCTACACCTCGCCCTCGATTCACCTTTGGTGATAAAGAAAAAGGGCCAGGAGGGTGCCAACATACAAAATATTCCACTAGGACCCCCCCCCCCCCCCCCCCCCTCCCGCAATCGACATTCCTTACCGTCTAAGGTTCAGTTATGGAACTCAATACATATGTGTGATTTCCTTTGTATTCCAGGCTCCCACATCAATGAAGTCTGTTCTCCAGTCTTTCTGGTTGTTGACAGTTGCTTTTGGTGATCTCATTGTAGTCATCTTAGCCGCCGCCCCACCAGTCAAAGGAGTGGTAAGTCTCTCATTGAATTCTTCGAGGGAACTCAAGTACAATACTTCTTAGTCATGTTACCAAGACTCACCTTACCCCGCTCTATCAAAGGGGATAAATCCTGGGTGTGGTTTGTTGAGTCAGGGATTATCCCCTGACTCAACAAACCACACCGCCCTTTAAAGTGGTACTATGATCAAAAAATCACTTCAATTTTTTCTTCGGATTTCGAAACTATGTTTGTTAAACACTCCCCAAGCGAAATTATAAGCCTTAATTTTGAGAAGAAGACCGTTAATTTAAACTGCACTTTTCCGTTTTAATGGTCCGCCATTATTACACCAGAAAGGATACAATGACGTCATACACTCAAGAGCTGTAGAATGTAGTGTGTGAACGCGGCTTACAAATTATGCAAAACACGAGTTTGAGAGTGTGAAAGCTCAAAACTCCCGTGCTGCATACTAAATAAGGCACTTTCACACACACTGCATTCTAAAACTTGTGTGTGAATGATGTCATTCTGTCCTTTCTGGTGTAATAATGGCGGACTATTAAATCGGAAAATTGCAGTTAAAATAAAGTCTTCTTGTCGAAATTAAGGCTTAAAATTTCGCTTGGGCAGTGTTTAGTAAACAAAGTTTCGAAATTCGAAGAAAAAATAAAAGTGATTTTTTGATCGTAGTACCACTTTAATAGGACGGGGCTAGATGAGTCCTAGCAATATGACGACTTTGCCTTTTTTACACTGTTACATAATTTACGACGGACCATTTCGAACTCCCATCTTTACAAACACTTTTTTTCGTTCCCTTGAGTATTCAAGGTAGTTTAGGTTGACATTTTGAGTCTAGAGCTGTGAGAAAAGGACAGCAAACAAGAACCTTGATCATTTTTGATTCGATTGGATTGAATTTTCCACTTTTGCAAAATTCCCGAACATAGAAAGTTCGGGTATTTTTCCCTTAAAATTTCCACCGGTTTCATTTCGATTCCGCTTCTGGAATTTCCGGAGTTTTACCGGCTCAGTGGAAAGCACCGATAACTATACACAAATTGTCGGTTGGGTTTTGCAGGAAAAAGAGATGTTTTTGTATGGAGGTCTGATGGGGGTCATTGCTATCATTTTCGCAATCATGTCGTACTTCTATCAGTACGTGACTCCTGAGGAAATTGGAGAAGTCCCAAAAGATGAAGAAAAGGAGAACCTTGAAGTGAACGGGATACCACTGGAGGACCGTTCAGAAGACGCCGATAACACCAAAGTCTAACGGGTCTTTACTTTGTAGAAGACCAAAAATAGTTGCGCTGTTCCTAGAAGTAGTAATCCTTTTTGCATTTATTTTAATTAAGCCTTGAAAAATTATGCAGCCTTAATTGGGAATAAGACGAAAGGAAAATCGACAAGGCAAACGGAGTGAATCTCCTAAGACTTATGTTTGCTAGTCCTAATCAATGCCACAAGTTCTTTGGTTAAGTTCCTGTACAGTTCACTACTACTCCCTGTTTTTATTTTCATAAAAAACTTCTTTTAAAACAACTTTTTTGTTCAGAAATCTAAATAAATGATAGAAAGCAGTGTAACCAGCCCAAGATGTTCACACTATCGATCTCCCAGCGTAAGGATGCGCCTTGCTCCTCAGGAACCTCTTTACTTGATCGAAAACAAGGGTTTAGTCTATGCTCCTCAGGGGAAGATCCCATCTTGACTAAAATCTTACACGAAACATTCTTGGTCCTTTGTGAGACACAGTCTATTAGTATAGTCCGGGAAAAGGGACTACATTATTTCATAGTTAGTGGTCCGAAAAGAAATTAAAGAGCATAATAAGAAATGATTAGTAATGAGAATTACTAGTAATCACTTGCTGAACATCACAACCCATGATAATCATAACCTTTTTTAAGAACCCGTTTGAGACTTGTCATCCAGCTTACGTTTTTACGAGTCTTCTCATAGAAAAAATATATGACGTTTGGTTTCTTTTTGTCAAAAACCAGACACGCAGTCGGTTTTTTTTTCCAGTTTTTTTGACTTCAGTATAGCAAGCTAACAGCTCTTTTTCGCATAAAAAATAAATCACATTGTGGCAATCATATGATTAGGTTTGTATAGAGCGGTTTTCATTTGAGTGTCGAAAGTAATTCGCGTTTTGCTTTGGTTTTGCTTTACTTCGCTCTTTGATTGGTTGAAAAATTTCGCGCCACTTTCTCCACCAATCAGAAGTAAAACTCAAACCAATCGCGACTTGCTCGCACGCGTTTTCCCGCGCTTGACGCCGGTGACATGTATTTGCTTCGAGTTCTGATTGGTTCATTGGGTAATTTGTGTTTGTTGTGATTGGCTGGGGTAATTACTTTGGTTTTGGTTTTACGACACTCATTTGAAAAGCGCTCTAGAATAGTAAAGCGCTGTTTTCTAACTGACATGATTAGCTTGCAAAAAAATATTATAGGAATGTTGTAGCTTGTGTATGCAACTAGTAAATAAAACGTGGAACGCAGATTTATGCTGATTATCTTGTGTCTTGTCTTTGGCTAGTTGTCCGCCTAAACCTTTGCGAGAAGTCTTCATTCCTGTAAATGGGAAGTTAACATGTTACTTTCCGACATGGACAAGTTTCTATTCCAAAACGACACACCTACTACACCGTGGCAAAGAACTAAAACGCGTCCTAAGTTGGATCGACACAGGTTTCATTTTAACTTTTCAACCGTTTTACGTTTGTAGCATAGTTATTCGAGGGACTGGTTATGAAACTTTGCAAGTTTCAAATGCCATAACAAAGGTGCTGCAATTTATGTTGAACGTACTACGACAGTGCACAATCTTTTGTTTTACGTTCGCACACTATGGCTGAATAACTTAACAGTGACATTCTTATTGGTTAGTTGCTCATGCAAAATTCAAAACCTATTGTTGTTTGTGCACCTGCAAGGCTAAAAACGGTAACAAAAACATAAAGCAAAGGACTTAGCTAAGCTTCATAAACAGATTCTTTTATTAACTATGTTTGTAGGTTCTGCATAAAAGGATGGAGAAAACCTTTCAATCCCCCCTCTCCACTACAACCACCACCTCCACGTGCTGGAAGAGCCTGGAGGCGAGTGAAATTTAAATCAAAGAGGAATAAGGCATTAACCCGATGGCATTTTAAAATCTGAACCCGAAGCCGGAGACATCTAAAACCCCCTTCTTTCCCCCTTTTTTGAACTCTTGGCCGTGAAGGTCAGCTTCAAACACCAGCCATGCTGTCGGGCTGCTTTTTGAATAGTTTTACTCAAGTTGCTTGCTAAATAGACCTTTTGCCTAAATTCTTTAACGTTGTAATGTACATCCCCTATTTTAAACTCGATTTGGTTATCTCATTTACATTGCTCCTTTATGGGTATGACCTTTATCCTTTGGTTTACTCCGCCGCAAAGGTGTTAAATTAGAACTCATTTTGACCGATTTAAACAAAGGCAGATTACTTAAAATTGTAATTCAATTTGATTGGTTCAGTGGGTGGAGGTCACAATTGTTAAACAAGCAAACGATAATCCAAACAAATCATTCAGGCTGAGAAATACAGCAGAAATCATTCAGTTTCTAGCACCGCTCCTTGCAATTGGGGTCTTTAGTCCGAGTTCCCTAATTTTTCGAGTGCATGCTCGGAAAGCTGGTTCGGCAACTCTTTCAAGAGATGAGAGGCCCGAAGCAAAGACAACGTAAAACTCTTGCTCTAGCGACAGCTATTATACTGGTCGGTATCGCTTGCTTGATCACGGGAATAATCTTGCTTGTCAGGAGGAATAGCGTCAGTTGTGAGACAAAGCAAGAGAAGAAAGAAGAGCAAGTCGAAAAGAAAGTGAAAAGATGTAGTTATTCAGAAGAAGCGAAGCGTTCTGGTCTCGACGTGCTTTTGCAAAAAGTGCAGGACAAAACCTTTGAGCTGCATCCGTTTTTAATTGCAAGAAAGCCAAAAGTGAGGCCAGAGGAGATTAGGGATAAGTACAAAGCCTACGACCCAAGTCCAGCAAACCTTAAACACGTTACCGATACAGCAAAAACTCTTTTTCAAGAACTTAGCGGAAAGGAAATCGACAAAAAAAAGCTGAAGGCGAGAGAAAGGAAATCTCTCGCGCAATTGAAACACTTCTTGAAGCATGTTTTTGGAACACCCTTCGATGGGAATTACTATTTCGGGGACTTTCTTCTCGGACCGAACACGTTCTGTTGGCAACACATCTGCGGGGTTGGGAATTCCTTGCAAAGCAGTCTTCGCTATTTCAAACCTTCAAACACACATGGATTGGAAATTCTGATCGAGAAATTAGGAGGGGTAAACAAAACATTCAAAACTTATACCGATAACTTGAGATACGGAATAAAAGCGGGAATGGTGCGTAGCTTAGAAGAATGTCGAGCAGGACTCGAATCTATAAAGAGATCCTATATCAATATTTCACACTACGGACCAATAGGTAAGTCAGTTTAGTTTCCTAAAACTTATTTTAGTAATCACAGCACAATTCCTTTGTTTCTAGCTTGACAACAGAAGGTTAAATTTATTTGCTTGTTGGATTTATTACCTAACCTATATTTTATAAAACGGCACGACATATTCTACGCAAACGTTTTCAAGGTGCATCAATTTCCCTTTATTCCCATTTTCGTTTTGAAACACTGCCACCAACATTCTAAGATTTTCTTTTGAATAAACGAAAAGATTCTTAGAGTTCTGTATTTAAATTATTCAAACGTGGAATTTTTTTCAAAGCAATGAAAGGTCTTTATGAGGATTATAGTGTCATGTGCAATGACAAACTGTCACAAATAAGGTGTCATTGCTTTAAGGACCTTCATCATTAAACACCTTTAATTGTTTTTCTTTGGCCTCCTGAAAACTTCAATTTTCAGTGTAAATCAAAGGTTTTTTTAAAAACGCGGCATCAATTACGAGCAAAGTTTTGACATAGAAAAGATAAAATATTGCATCTTTAGTTTCTTTGGCATGCTCTTTTGTTGAAGGTTGGACTGTCAACGCTCCTTTTGCTTTTTCCCCTTTCTTCAGCACAACAGTGAATAAAAAATGAGCTGAATGGTATATAACAAAATCTATCAGTAAGCTTGTAAGCTAAAGTGGAATGTGCGGCGGTCTTTATTACTGTAAACATTTGCACAAACGAACAAAGAAACGGTTTTTTAATGTGCTTTCAGAACGTAATGCCCATTATCACGGAAATTCAGTTTATCAAATGTCCTGTCTAAGAGTTAAAGAACAGAAGAAAGCAAATGAAAGGGGATTATTACCTGGTCCGAGAAACACGAAGATATTATTACTCGATTTCTGCCGACACTAGATGTAAACTGACCCATTCATTGACCTTCCGTAACCTTTTCCCATAGAAGCAGCGAGATTTGTGTCTTTCTTACTTGACTTTTCATACCACCGACCTCAGCGGTAGGAGCTTTCCAAGTTAGTTCAACATACCTTTGGGATCGAGTCAAAGGAAGGGCCTCTTTAACTTTCAAGTTCATTTATTTATTTTCCATACAAAGGTATAACTTACTGAGAGAAGCATTAAAAAATCTTGTTAAACATCAGAGTTTTCTAGAATCGTTTAGTTAATGCGAAATGGTGCATGTAAGCTGGAAAGACTAGAATTACTACTTTAGAATTATATGTAGATCATCGCAGTGAAGGCGTTTCAACCTAAGCGGTTGAAAAGAAGAAACCTGATAAAATTCAGGCTTGAACGGGAATCGAACCCATGACCTCTGCGATACCGGTGCAGCGCTCTAACCAACTGAGCTATCAAGCCAACTGGGAGCTGGTCAATTGAGAGTTCGTATTTATCCCGTAGATGGAGAATTAATGAACATTAATATTATGAAATTCATATATTTGAGCTGTGGATAAAGATAGAATTATATGTAGATCATCGCAGTGAAGGTGTTTCAACCTAAGCGGTTGAAAAGAAGAAACCAGAAAAAATTCAGGCTTGAACGGCTCCCAGTTGGCTTGATAGCTCAGTTGGTTAGAGCGCTGCACCGATATCGCAGAGGTCATGGGTTCGATTCCCGTTCAAGCCTGAATTTTTTCAGGTTTCTTCTTTTTAACCGCTTAGGTTGAAACGCCTTCACTGCGATGATCTACATATAATTCTATCTTTATCCGCAGTTCAAATATATGAATTTCATATATTAATGTTCAATTACTACTTTATTCTACAGACTCTTCTAAAATCATTGCAAATTAGTCTCCTTAATTTATGTGAACAAATGGTTCTTCAGCGTTTTCCAAATCATTCTTCAGGTGTTTTCAACGAGACGTACATGCAAGACATCTTAATACCAGAGTTTTTATTCAATCTGGAAAACAACACAGTTCAACTGAATGAATGGAAAAAGGAACACGAAGGGAAGACACCGTCCAAGTCTCTACAAGATAGCGTGTTGGAACATGTTGGCCGACCAGTGCATGCCTTGTTAAGGTAAACGTTCTGATATCATAGACATTCTGACGTTTTAGTTTACGTCCTTTTCTCTTCCGATCGCTGACAGCTTGTTTTCATAGAAAAGAAACTTTGCTCTTCTTTTCTTCAGTTGCTTGTTCAACCTAAAGGCGTATTACGTTAAACCCTTTCACTCCTAAAGTGGCCAAAGCAAAAAATTAAATTTCAAATTTCGTGTCATAAAATCCGAAGAAATAAAGTCCTATGCAAAAGTTCTGCCAAAGAGGTTTCATTTGAATGGTAACAGGATAGGATTTTGTCAACGGATTAAAAAGTTAGATGGACAAATTATCTCACCATAACTTGGTCTAGGAGTGAAATGGTTAACCCAGTTCAACTTTGTATCATTTTGGCCCTTGTAAATGTGGGTTCCCGTGAGTTATTCAAATGACTTAAGTTTTAACTTTGATCATACCTTCCTCAAACGTGAACTAGAAACTTGCTAAAAAACGCTTTTGAACAAGAGAAACAGGAACCCTGAGTTCTGTTTATTCTTGGAACAGTGTTGAACGTTTTTCAAACAACTATAGGCACAGGTTTATGAATTAATAGCAGCGAACCATTAGATAACCCAATGAAATGTTAGAGGTAACTCTGCACTGGGCTAGCAACCCATTCAGTAGACTTGCCCATGAGTCGAGCTCAGAGTTTTTTTCGGAAGCCCGAAAAACCCAAAAAACCAAGCGCAAAGCGCGAGCGAGCGGGAGCACCGGAACCGGAAATGAGAAGCGAAGGACTTTCGAGAAAGTCTATCCATTCAGGCGGAGTGGGCTGGAAAGCAATGCTTCTATTCGCTTTATGCTGTGAAATTCGGAGAGTGAGACATACCCCGGTCCAGATTAGTTGAGGTTCGGCTCGTTCAAACGGTTGGGTTGGACGCTTATTTTACCCATCTAGGCGTTTTAGATCGTCTTCTTGTATTTCATTACTTGTTATTTGTGTTACTTTAGGTACCTAGAGGAAGATCACATACAGCATTGTGTTCCGAGTAATGTTTCTAGTGGCTTATCGTTCCTGCCGATCCCCTACGTGTATGTCAACGGAACTGCAAATATTACGCAGAAAACAACTAAAGTGCTGCCGTTTGGAGAACCGCTGAATGGCTCGAAGGCTTATACCGAGCTTCTCTCCTTTTTTACCACGACCAACAGTACCCCGGATGAAGTACACAACCTTGGTTATAGGATGCTATATAAACTGTATCCTGAGGTAAAGTTCTTTGCATATTTGTTCTCTGACTTAATTTGTTCTGAGAAGCGCACAGATTTCCAAGATTGGAACACTTGAAAAATGCTTAATCCTGATTGGTGCAAGCCGAAATGCAGCTTTTATGAAACACAAATGCTGAAAAATATAGCACATCAACACATTTATCAGTCAGTTTTACTCATTTACAGTCAATCTGATAACAGTTCTTCAACTGAGATTTAAATCAAAGGTCCGTCAAACATCGACTTCCTTAATACCTAAGGGTGGCCCCTTAAAGTCGGTCTGAAGCGATCCGAGATCGCATCCATAACGCCTCTCGCATCCGCGGACGGTGTCCCACGTTAACCCATCGGCCGCACCCACAGACTTCACGCCACCTAGAGACAGTACTCTTTCTTTTTAGCCTAGGTCAGTTTGCCGTTTCAAAAGAATCGATGTGTTTAAATGTTGTCTAAACAGCATTCGAGCTTTTTTTTTATTGTTGTATATTTTACTTTATCTCTTAGGCAATCGAGGTAGCCCATAAAGTTACAAGCCAGAAAGACAATAAGACGGCAAGGAGTGAATTTTTGAAGATATTGAACAGTTCAGACATGTTTTTTTATAATATGTCGTTTCCGCCTCACGAGTCTGGCAAGAATGCCTTTAAGTTATGCAGCAATGCTAAAGACGCTAAAAAGAACTGTCCTAATCGATGGCAGGCCATTCAACAGTGGTTTAAGGAGACACGAGAGGTAAAGAAAGATATCATGAATCTTCTTTCGAAAACTCCAAAAAAGGGAGGCAATTAATAATTCTTGAAGCAGTCATGCACTGCGTTAGTATGGGAAAAGGCTTTAGACTTTTCGATCCCCAAGCCCAATTCTACGCACGAATGGAGTGAACCTGTATTGATATCGCGTTTTTATTCGAAAATTGTCTTGGTGCAGCGACCATCCCCGTGGACACATTCCTCTTGGGAAACAATATTCCTACCTGACTTTTCTCATTTTTCTTTCTTTTTAGTTCGCAGTTGCTATAGCAACTGAGAACTATTGGGGCTGTCCTGGCGTAAAGAGTCGTGTTAGTGTGTTAACTTTTTGGCAACAAGCCCACAAAGCCATTCAAAGTAGAATCCTTCGAGGTGTAATAGACAAGTTTTGAGGGGCTTTTAACCAAGTTTTGCGCAGTCTCTATGGATGAAGAATTAATGGGAGTGTTTGGATCCTCGAAAATATCGTAGATTTTGATTTGCAAAGACAACGCAGGAAGGAATCGGAAGGAAAACTTTACTCAGGGGCATGTTAGGACTCGCTGGTCTTCAGTTTAGGTTGGCGTTCGCCAGCGGGTTAGGAACAGCTGGACGAGGAAAGAAATTGGTTGTTAAGTTTAGTTGCTGTCGAAAAGATGGCAAAGAAGTCTTTGTGTGTTGATGTTTCTGATCTACAAGTGGAAACATTTCTTTATGCATATTAAGTTGTCTGGGGGAGATAATTGGTCATAATTAAGTCCACGAAAGGCGATTGTGTACGGGTACGGGTTTAAGTTATAAACTACCAAAAAATCATCCACACCTTACAGAGTTCAAGGACTTTATTGACAGAATTTAGTTTGAGTCTTATGTGGTTTACTTTGAGCTGATAGATAGTGTATGTTGCTCGGAATTATCGGCCAGTCAGGAGTTTCCCCGTACGTGCGTATTTAATAAATTTTAAAAATATTCCATGCATCATTGCCAGAAGAGTCCTGACTCTTTCCCGTTATTAAGCTCTCCAGAATCGACCGTTATTGAAGTTTTCTTGGTTTCTGTATTTCATGTCCGCAGTTTAGTTTCGTAGTTCCCACAGTTGAATGTATTCGTGGTTATGACATTGATGTGACGATTTACTCGTTATTCTGAACTTCCCAAATGATGTTTGTTCTTTGATGATCACCAGAAAGATTCTTGAAATCCTTGTCATTAAGCTGGAAAAATGTTTCGTGTTTTCTCTCGCCTAGCCTTTTAGAACGATCATATTCGTGAGGTTTTCCTGACACGAAAGCTATTTAAATTTGATGTTCATAATTCAATTAGTAGAATGTTTACACAGGTGTAATGTTGGCATGATTTCTGACACGAAAGTAAAGTTTTGTCAATCACAAGTTTTTAAATAAACTCAAACAGCTTATATACACGCAAAAACTAGCCGAACGTCTGTTTCTCTTTAATTATGTAAGTATTCTTCTACATTCATTCTGTTATTACGCAAAAAAAAGAGATTTCCCAGACTTATGATAGCATATTTCTTTTCAAATGCCGGACTACGTTTTCGTGGTCTCCCCGTTATTCTTTAATTTTGAGCTCCCTGTTACCTATTTAATGGTGACGCTCCCTATCATGCAACCAAATCCTGCTCCTGATAACACTGATATACACTGAACAACAAAGACAGCAGAGACAAAATAGAAGTAACATCTAAAAAACAACTGCGAACTATCCGAACGGATCCGCTCGTTAACCTTTTGGACAATATTTTACACGGTTTGCCAGTTGATACTTGCGCATTGGTGCAGTTCTGCTCTACTAGAATTTAGACAACCCGTTTGTTACATAAATACCTTAATTAATAATTTCAAAACAATTTAATTCCTCCTCTCGATGGAACGGGGATAACCACTTATATCTGGGTCTTCAAATATAAATACTTCCCATTTGCTTTGGCTTCGCTTTACTATGCTCTGTGAGTAGTTTAAAAAATGTCGCGCCACTTTCTCAACCACTCAGAAGTACAACAAAAACAATCTTGTCTTTTGTTGCACGCGTGTTCTTGTCCTTAGTTTGGTAACCGTTAAATGTATTTGCTTCGAGGTCTGATTGGTTCATTGGGTATTCTGTTTGTAGCGAATGGCGAGGGTAATTCCTTTGGCACTGGTTTTACCACACTAATTGAAATATGATTGTTATTATTATCGCAGTTATAATATATATAACTGCGCAGTTATAATTATATATAACTGCGACGATCTTCTTTACATTTATTTCTTCATTCCGCAGTTCAAATATATTTCATATATTCATAATTTCCCGGGTATATTACGAACCAATTTAATGACCAGCTCCCAGTTGGCTTGTTAGCTCAATTGGTTAGAGCGCTGCAACGGTATCGCAGAGGTCAGGGTTCGAATCCCGGCAAGCCTGATTTTTTCAGGCTTTCTTTTCGCAACTGCATAACTGCGAGGATCTTCTTTACATTTATTTCTTCATTCCGCAGTTCAAATATATTTCATATATTCATAATTTCTTTATTGTTATCGTTAGGAATAAAAAGCAAACTGTGGTGACGAACATGACAAGACAACGCATGTTGTAAAAACATTGATTTATGAACTTAACGTTTCGTATGCCTCAACATACATCTTCAGAAGTGACCTTTGGGAAAATCACAAATAAATTTAAACGCAAAGAGAAAGACTGGTATCTAATCAGGAAAATGAAAAATTATTGACAAACAGACTTCAGTTTGAAATCGTTGTTGTTGTTTTATTTAAGAAACAATGTTGGGGAAAATTAGGGCTGAGATACTGGTTATTGCTCTGGTTGCAGGTGATGAGTATGCTAGATCCCAAAACATCTAACATGTTCTACTTCACGGGAAAGAATCACACAGCACCAAACTGTCCGGTAGAACTGGCGCCTAATTTCAACCCTTCCGCTGGGGTACCCAGCTATTTCGGTAGTGACAGGGCGTGCAGCAGAAATGCCAAGTACTTTATACCTTTCTTTCTTGAAAGGCCTGGACCTCGGTATATGCAGTGGAGCGTGAACGCTCATGAAGCAAGGCCTGGTCACCACACTCAGGTCAGTTCATGCTCAGCGTAGAAACAACTTGATGCCATTACAATGTCAGGAACTCAATGGTTTTGTAGTTTATTCAGCGATCTTAGAAATTCCTCTGAAGATAGAACTAGGGAGAAACGAACGCTTCATTGCCATTTTAGGTCATATTTTGACGACACAACGGTCTAGTGTCCAGCTTGCGAACCTCTTGCCTCTCGTCCAGGGACAAAACGCTGAGGATGGAGTACCCGACGATGGACACAGCATCCTACCCAATAGTAATACCCCTAGTCGCTTCATGAAGTTATATGCACAAGTTCTTCGCCAATGATGGCGTGACAATATGTGCATTTTTTTAGATGAAAATTTGCCTCAATAATCTTAGAACTTATGTCTTATGATATTTTCTTTGCGAACAGGTGCAGGGTTTGACCGAGCACTTCCAAGATACATGCGGTGGAATAATCGGTTGGTTGTCGTCAGTGACGTCATACACGGCGTTTACTGAGGGCTGGGCGCTATACGCAGAGAACCCACTGATTGCTTATAATACGGATGTCTACAAAGG
Organism: Siderastrea siderea; assembly: GCA_964030785.1. Taxonomy (NCBI): domain Eukaryota; kingdom Metazoa; phylum Cnidaria; class Anthozoa; order Scleractinia; family Rhizangiidae; genus Siderastrea; species Siderastrea siderea. Next base: position 77,619,049 of record OZ034966.1, on the reverse strand, counting down.
ACAACCCTTGTACAAATATGGAATGTTGAAGTCTCAGGTAAGGACAAGTTTGTCCAGCAGAGAATTTTTATTTGATGCTCGGGTTTGATGTCACGGCGTCCCTGTTGATAAAACACAAAATGAAAACTTTCCCTTTTGGGAAGGGACTTGATTTGGGTACAAAAGTGTTTGAGTACGTGTGGGGTGTTCTGGGAAGGAACGAAGGAAACTTAAGGTCGCTAATTACATTACATTATGCTTCGTTTCCCAGTGTAATGCTCTAATTTTGCACAATATCAGCATTTCTTCTTGACAATCGAGTGTGCAATGTAACAACCACGTTTAAGAAAGTCAATTTCTCTAATGGCTATTAAACAAACATGACCGCTCTGTGAACGTTATTTTGTATTGTACTGTTCTCCCCACACTGCCCCAAAATCAAAGAAATCCCCCAAAATCTTGTATCAGCAGCTACGAGTCTGGAGATGTACCTCATAAAAATGGCGCTTCAGAAATGTTGAAAAATAAAAGACTCGGCTTAGACAACTCCGAAGATAACGTACGCTCAAAACTGTGAAGATCGAAACAGGTGCGCGTTTCTCGAAAGTCCCGAAAAGCCATTCGTAAAAGTATAAAACCACTGACTCTACAAAGCTGTTATTTTAACGCGTCTTTAACATAAGAAATAGTTCGAAGTGATGAGCTTCTGGTTTAGGCCAATTTGAATGAAAGCGAGTCCACCTATTTGTTTCAATGTGGTTCCTAAGAGTTTAGTTCTCCTGGCGGGCTAGCATGATGTGCGCATCACGTCCTGGAAACGATTTGCATGTTGTTTCCGGGCAATTCCCGCCAAAATCGAGTGAAACGAAAGAGACCCTGGGAACTAAGATGCTGGTTATTTGTTTTGTCAGTTAGGATACATGTTTTACTTTTGAGTTGGTAATTAGAGACGAGGGCCCACAATCGGACGCTATTTATACTTTTGGTTCTTGTTTAAATCAACACAGCTCTGGCGTGCACTTCGCATGATTGTGGACACAGGATTACATTACAAACGCTTGACAAGAGAAGAATCCCTCCAAATGTTTGAACAATATCTATGGGATGATAGTGACGTCACGAAAAAGGAAGTGACAAGGTATCAGAGTGTACCGGGACAGGCGATCTCTTACATGGTTGGTCAGTTGCATGTCATGAAATTGAGAGAGTACGCTGAGAGCAAACTGGGAGATGCGTTTACTCTGAAGGATTTTCATCTGCAAGTGTTGTATCAAGGGTCAGCACCACTGAGCTTTTTGGAGGAAAGCATTAAGGAATATGTAGATTGTGCGCTTAACAAAAACAAGGAGGGCTGTGATGAAGTTCTTGACCCCTTGTCTAAAGATCCTCAAGAGGATGCCAGTAGCAGCGATGAAATAGAATCGGTGGACTCACTTCAAAGAGAACTCTATTTTTAATTTTTGTTCACCTTGTTACTTTACCTCCAGAATCAAGATTAACCGTCAAGGTTTACCATCCTATGGTTTCCGTCAGCGAGCGACATAGTTGTAGCTCGTTTGAACTGGCAGGAAAGTCTGCCAGTCTTTCTTATTACAAGTCCTTCTTATTATAATATGAGTTCCCGCAAGAGGAACCTGTTTCAAGTTTTTCAAAACGTCCTCAAGTGTTTCGATTTATTCTATAGAGACACGGACAGAATGTTGTCCATTCTTTTTAGAAATAAGCCCCTGCAAAATTTGCCGTGTCTCAATAGAGTTAAACAGAGATATAGAAACGCCACGCAGAAAATTTGTTTAAGATGACCCTTCACTCGTGCATTGTATTCGCAGTATTCATCTAGTCTGTTTTTACTTAACAGACCCCCTTAAAAACTATAATCAAGTAAACTGATAAGGTAACATGTTATTTCGTAATTTGTTTGGCGTAGTGATCGTTGTTGTATGATTTTGAAAGTTGAATATTAAGCAGATACACTAATTCAACGTATTGAAATTATACATTTACTTATTGGCTTTTGAGCGAGGCCAATCCAAAGCCTATGAACGGTTTTCTTTCGTGGGGAGTAGGGTACAAGAAAAGCGAGCCGAGGGCCCACAACGCCCCCTCCGTTTGCCGATTTGTTTTGTTTTTGTTGCTGTCGTTGTTTTTATTTTATTTATTTGTTATTTATTATTTTTTTTGCACTCTATCTCCTACAAAGGATCCTGTTCACAAGCTATCCAAATTCCGATAAGTTAAACATGTTTTTCAGATTTGGGGCAGTGCTTAACGCAATTACCGGTCCAAACATCTTAAATATCCATTGTACTCGTGTGGCATATGGGGCACATTCACGTACCAACCCTCCCTACCCTACCTACAAGAAACTTAACTGCACCTGCAATTTTGGAAATAATTAACAGTATCTTTAATTACGTGAACGGTTGCGGGGCGGACTGAAACAAACAGATCTTGACAAACATTGCGTTTTCCACCGTAGTACACTCACAACAAGCCTGAGTAAATATTGCGGAGTGTTGCATGTCCAGACTCGATACCAAAATAACCTTGTCCTGCTTGTTTGCTGCTCAAAATGCGACATTGACGGGAATAACATTCTATGTTAATATTATGCACACGGTAAGTACATACAACTACATACAATAACTGTTTAATACTAAACGTTTCCATCGTTTTACGAAAATCCAAAATTAAACCTTCTTTCGATTTTAAAACTTCTCGAATTAGACATCAAAGCGATAAAAATGATCAGGATTTCAGCCAAAGCCTCTTAGTATCGAAAGATCTCTGTGAGTAAGCCGGAACAACCTCACCTTGTGCTTTAATTTCTTTTCTTTAAGAGTTATTCGTCAAAACAAACATGATAAAATTTAGCGAGAGCCTTAAATGGTGTATTTTGTAGCTTAAATGACGAGATTTAATTTTCTTATCAGATTTGTTTTTAAAAATTGTTTTTGTTAAAAACGTTTCACCACAATTTTGCCAAGTCGTTGTTGATTGGAAATGAATGATGAGTTTACTTTTAAACAAACGTTTTGGTTGTTATGGTAACGTTACTGAAAACACCCCGGGGAGAATCTCCAACTCTTGTCTTTGTCATATTTTAATTTCGTAGTGAGAATCTCAACTTATTTAAATCTGCCTTAGTATAAGTGTGCATTTAAATTAAGGCCAGCGGATGTATGTTTTTAAAACACAAAACAATAGTTTCCCTGCAATAGGAAAGTTGCATTGTTGAAGAAGTACGAAGTGTTCTTACATACGGCTTTGTTATTCCAGTTACTGAATTGTGATCGTTTTAATTTCTTGTGGCCTTTATTTCATGTACAAGGATGTTATTAACCGGCCGTCGCCATGGCGACCACAGGTTTATAAAATGGACACGGTTTTTCCTGAAAGCAAGTTGGCTTAACATACGAAAAAAGTGCTGTAAAGCTTGTGGTACGGGTACTCAAGAGCGGTACTGTCTTATATAAGACGCATGCGCATATTAGTCTTTTGAATGTTACCTTCCTATGTTTTTGTCTTTTAATTAACAGTATTTAAGGTATGAACGGCGAAGGGTTGTTTAAGTTTGGGGTTTTTTGTATTTGTCTCTGATAACGCATGCGCAATTGAGTAAAGGAGCTAATAGGATTGAATGCGAAATTGGCTGTGTTGTCTGATCTAGTTAGTGGTTATGGTGAATATTTTTTTAGCGCAGGAGTTTTTTTTTATTGGGATTGACATTTTGAGGGGTGTAAAAATGTGGGAGTTAGAGGGATTTGTGAATGTCAGGAGCATATCACGCTTCTGTGAATGTGATTTGCTTTGAAAGTTGCGTTTTGTATAGGAGCGGTGTATTGTGCTGCGTGAGAGACGTTTTCCCTTGGCGTTTTATGGCGGGGGGGTGGTTTGCGAACTGGATTGTAAGGTTTCTGCTTGGCTAACTTGTATTTCGCAGCGGACAAAAAGGACAGTTGCGTTTTGCCGGCGTGGGCTAGGAAGAGAAGGAATTGGTACAAGTATGATGATGCAATATTAGTTGATTGCACCATCAGTACATGATAGTTCCTGTGAACGGAGAGAGATGAGTGTTTATTTGAGGCGAGAAGTTGATACGAAGGAATCGTCATTAATAAGGAGATCAATTAATAAGGCAAGTGTTACGAGTCTTTTTGCATTGAAAGAACGAAAATATCTGAACATTATCAATGGATTTGTATGGTTTGCGTGTGGTGTTCGCTAAAGGCTACGAGCAGTCTCTCTTTCTGTTCAGAGATAGTGAAGGAAAAGAAAAACAAGCGAGTGAGCGCGAAATCGATTGCGGCTCGACAGGCGCGTTAGCTTTCAAAGACGTGGGCGACTTTCGTCACCGCTCGCTTGTTTACTTTTGCAAGGGGATTCCCGGGTTAGCAAACCGGATTTAAACATCACGTCATGAGATATGCCGTGACGTGCCCCATACTCTGACGATCTGCTGGAGCTCGTGTTTGTCAAGCGTTATATTTTGATTCTACTGCTATGTTCACTGTTCGTATTGAAGGTCTAGGCACAACAGTAAATACTTCGTCGTCCCTGTGTGAGCATTCTCAGTTGTGGAGGAATTTATTTCGACATTCAACGTTTGAGTGAATTTGCGTTTTTCAGCACAAATAAAAGCGATAAGAAAGATAAGCTGAGTCATCAGAGTTTAAACACTACGTCATCCAGTACCGCTATAGTCAAAATATTGTGTCACACAATCACACTTTTCGTCACGCCGGTTCGTATAAATAGAGAATCGCGTTAACATTTGTGAAACCTAGGGGTGGGGAGGGTCAGAATGGCCGGTTAAAATGCCCAACGGGCTTTCTTGTTGTATTAAAGCGAGTAGGCAGAGAAAATAGGTAATTAAAAAACCGCCATAAATACCTATTACTGAAATACAAAACAATTCCATTGAAAACAATTTCGTTTACTTATTTTAAAATATATGTATTAGTGCATGGTTTAGTAATACTATTAGCGTAACAGACCTTTCAGTCTAGGGTCAAGTATTTTCAGATTCGATAATTTTCCTAAACCTGTGTATTCTGAAGACCAGTTATTACTGAGTTGTCGACTGCTTCAGTAAAACGTATGATCCCTTTGTGCAAAATATTTATCAGTTTGGTCAATGCCGTTGCCTCTGGGGAAACACTCGTCACACTAGTCAAGGATAATTCGTGTTACTTTTGAGGATCTTTAAGCGATATATTAATCATTACGGACAAGGATTGCCTTTGTGCAAAATTGATGACAAATATCAGGGTCTTCTTTTTTTCATCTATGGTAACCAACAAACTGAAAGAAAATTCAAATTAACAGGCGATTGGTCAGGTGGTGAAGATTTGCGCAGACTACTCAGTTCTAGTTGGAGATTGTCTGATGGCAATGCTTTTATGTTGATTCATAAGCGAAAATTTGCTTGTAGTAAAAAGTGAAACCGCTTGTTATTCCACTTGCTACTGTTTGCGTTATTTTTTCTTGTTTCAACACTGATAGACGTACAAGATTTTTTTTGGCGCGGGGGGGCTTTCTATGTGCTAGATAAATATGTATATAGTTTCTTTTATCTGTCATCTCCAGAAATCGCGGACATTAGAGCCCGCGCCTTTTCGGGCGTCCTACATAGACAGCTCTTTTAAATGATGCATACCGCTGATCGAAGCGGTATAGTTTGGGCTCATATTTCATGATGGTGCACGATGCAATAAGTCCCATTTAAAAACCATATAAAAACCACTGACCAAACTAAGTCGCTTAATATTCGAATGTACTGAAATTTAGCTTTCGAAGGATGGCTTTTGTAGGGTATTTGAAGCCGGTTAGGCCGAAATATCGCAGTTCCAAGAAAGTGGATTTTTGGACTTTAGCGAGGACTTTCAAATGTATGGCCGAATGCAATTTTTTCGTGGTTTTCAAGTGCAAAAAGTAAACATCAAAATCAATCTGTTGGAGCTGAAAATCGTAAGGTTAGTTTGTTCCATGTATAGTTTTAGTGAATCCACTTGCACATTTTTTCGATCCCATTATGTTTACCCGTAATCGCTGTTTATAAACTATGAGTTTTCGGTTTTTCGATGAAATCCCCCTCCACGCCTTATATTTTTTGGCCGCTAAACTGCTCACAGAAAACCGTAAAAAGTAAACATAAAATTCGAAGTATCCACCTTATTTTTTGTACTATATCTTTCTTGATAGACCAGTTTACCATGAACCGGTTGCACATTTATACTTAAACAAATTGATCGAGAGATATTTCTCGAAATTTTTTAATCTCCATACATTTCTTTGTTGTTGTTGCGTTCCCTTCGATGGTCAATTTACCGCAGGATTTGTTGACCGTGGGCTCAAATGTCTGCGATTTCTGGATATGACAATGGGTACAATCCGTCATTGACGCCATTTTTTTTAGTCACTGGACCAAGTACGGTCTGCTAAAGTAGAGACAATAACGGAACCAGAAGAGCTTCTAATTCCTTTGGTCTGAACAAATGACAAAAGACAGAAGCACTCCAAAAGTTGGTTTGTCAGTTTGTGATAACAACATCTCTTAGCAACAGACATGAACACACAGCTGGATTCAGTTCTGAGCGAAAAGTAGAATTGTTTCCCGACGGAGGCTGCTGTGTTTCACGTTCTATGATTGTCTTTGTAAAATCAAATAGTCTGGGAGAAATCACCTCCCCTTTCCTTTCACAAGTCGTTAGAGGGAAATGGGAGCGTACTCCCCAAGGGAAGTTTTGAAATACGAGATCACAAGATAGGGTATTTTCTTCGCCCCCATGTTTCATAGAATTCTGGAGTCGCACGTTTATTCTGTGCTGGATGGATGGTGACATTAAACGAGCAAAGTTGCTCGACCCTTTTCTTCCTAAGAGAGGCCAAGCTTAAAACGGTAGAGAAGTCAATGGAATGGGCCTGCTCGATGGCCCTTATTTGAACCTCCCTGTACAGCACTAAGAACCATCATCACAGGAAAGTACTGTCACAAACAGCGTTCATTTAAATGGTTACACTATAGGATTTCAAACAAAGGCTAAAACGCTAGTTGTAAAAGGTTATAACCGGCTTGTGCAGCATAATAAACACTATCATAGGAAAGTACCGTTGGATAGCGTTCATTTGAGGGCCCACCCTTTAGGGCTTAACCCACAGAGACTCAAGGAGAGAATCACCTTGTGCACCATACATAACATACATAACAAACAGTACCATATAAAAGTACTGCTTAATAGCTTTCATTTGAAGAGTCACACTGGATGACAACGGTTTTAGGTTCAAAAATTAGAACCACCTTGTACGGCGCAAAAAACAGCAACACAACAGAATTAAAGTGTTTCTTTGAATGACGAAACTTTAGGATAGCTAATCACTATTTTCTTCTATGGCATATAAGACGTAAAACTTGCAAATTACTAGAAATTAAAAGAAAGTTTTTAGGTGAGATTGTTCCATGGTGCAAAAAGTTGATGACCAAAAATTAATGTACCTGTTAATTATCGGTGTTTTAGAACGTTTCGTTTGAAAAGGGAATGAGAACAATACTGATGCCAATGGACTGATTATTCATACTCCATCTGCCAACAATTATCACCTTTGTGAGAAAAATTCTTTAATTTACTTCTACTTTAATAATCTACAAAAGAGTAAGCTTTCATTAACGTAAGGATGGTGTCAATGATTACTGAATGAATAAGGAGCAGTGGAATCGAACTTAAGTTGGGAAACGCTTTCCTCGAGAGAGTTAATAAACCGTCAGCAGCTGCATGTTTTGAAAGCAAGGAGTGTCAATAGCTGAAGGGCTTATTGAAGTTATTATAGAATAATTTCTGTCTCGTTCGACAGCCGGCTTTGTCGGGTTTTTATTCCTGCTATAGGTGCTCATGTAATGTAATGGTCTAAAAGAGTAGGCGCAAAATGAAAAAGTCAATAGAAACTAATGTCGATACTGGACATCCGTTTTTGCAATGTAAGTGCTAAACAGTGAATAAAGTTGATCACGTTTTACCGCTTTTGTGCTTATAAGTTGAAAATAGAAAATATTTCTTTCGTGATTTTAACCAGCAGAACAACAATAGATCCTTTTTAAAATAAAGCGACAGCGACCAGTACAAGTTTCCACATGATGTTTCAGAGCGGCGGCAGCCAAATTTCACCACCTTAAATTACCATAATTTGACGTTTACAATGTAAAAATCATATTCCAGGCTCATATCAAATTTTCGACAAACCACCTCCTTTGACCTATTTCGTAAAAGCAGTTTTTTGGTTAAAAAAAAAACTGAGTGCTTTACAAGTGAGGTTAAGTCGAGTAAAAGGAGCCGTTCGTGGTGAATGTCTAGGCGACTTCCAATTGAACTGGTTAACATTCTATGGGAAACAAAAGTCAATAACTGCAACTAAGGATTTTTGATTTGCATTTCAAACAAATGTCATCTTAGTTCGGTCAAAAGACACTCGAGGTAAACAAATCTTTTAATGATCGCTGGGGCCTTTGTTTGCCGTCACCATAGCAACGGCTCTTACAGCCAGCCAGGTGGTGACGTTTTGAATAATCTATATCGGACGGTCGTGTTTGATAGAAAAGGTAAATGTTATTGCCGTGACAATCTTCTCTATGTTGCATTATTTGATGCAGGGGGGATAACAGTGCAGTGAGTTGAATCAGTCCTGAAGGCTAAAACCAACTACACACAGCGAGTGACGGAAGAGTGACCAGATAGCCCGTTGGCTGTATATTAACCCATTAGCTCCACAAGACCGGACACTCGCGATGCTGATCATGAACCAGTGTGTTGTTTTACCATCATAATGTCCTCGTGGTTAGGAGCGAAAACTCATTACGACGAAGCCAAGGACAAGAATTTCGATGGATCCACTTCCGCGTCGTTTCCAATGTCGACCCAGTAAAGCTTTAGGTTGACGCTGTACTTGTTTTTCCGTGGACTGAATTTAGCGGTGTAAAAGGTCACGGGCTTACTTTTGTCAATTACAATGGTTTACTTCACCAATTACTCTAAGGGATACGTCGTTGAATATGAGGCTCCGTGTTTCAAAAGCTGGCTTCTCTTACCAGCAGAGAACCTATGGAGCGAAGGTCTTCGCGGATTTTTGTACATAGTAGCGATGTTTTATTTATTTCTAGGGATCGCGATAATAGCAGATATTTTTATGAGCTCCATCGAAGTTATTACAAGCAAAAAGCGAAAAGTGACACGCTACGATCCAGAGAAAAGGGAAAGAGTTGAGATCGAAGTGTTTGTATGGAACGAAACTGTAGCCAATCTAACTCTTATGGCGCTAGGTTCTTCGGCGCCTGAAATTCTCCTAGCTGTGGTGGAGACAGCGCAAAATCTAGGAAACGAACCCGACGCATCGCAAGAGGATAAAGATGGTCTTGGCACTTTTACGATAATTGGCTCTGCTTCATTTAATCTCCTTCTTATCTCAGCGATTTGCGTGGTTAGTGTCCCTAGCGGGACAGTTAAAAAGATTCGCGAGTTTGGAGTATTTGTTGTGACCTCTGCATGGTCTCTCTTCGCTTATGTCTGGCTTCTTGTAGTGCTAAAATGGTCTTCTCCGGATGAGATAGAGCTATGGGAAGCGTTTGTTACTCTAAGCTTTTTCCCGCTACTTGTCATCACAGCCTGGTGTCAAGATAACGGCTGGTGGCGAAAGAGAGGAAGAATCTTGAGCGTTGAGACTCCCGAGGTAAGTGGATGTAAATAATTATAATTTTATCCGTATTGTTGTCTATCAATTAGCAAACACTATTCAACTCAATTATCATAGGGGTAGGTCACTTTTATGGAAATTGATCTTCATTTGTCGTGTTCCTGAAAGCACTGTTGCTGCTAAGGGTAGCAATGTCTACAGCACGTGGCAGCCGTATTATGAATAAAATGATTTGTAAAGTTTCATGCCTCTGTCTCTTGTGTAAACATATTTCGCTTGTGTGCACTTAGCATTCATGGTCAAAGTAACCTTTTATCCAAGATGTTTTGCATTGCAGGAAATGCCTCATCCAGAAAGGTCGTAGAAGGTCTGACAGTTTCCGTGTTTAATTCCGCTCTGTAAGAAAAATACCTCGCAGTATTGCCAAATATTCTCTTTCCTTAATGAAAGCCAGCTAGCACAATATTTTCCCAATGGTTACTTCAGTAGTTTTGGAAATTGTTATATTTAATATGCAAGTACAAAATTTCCCGACTTTCAATCCTCTAAAGGAACTTGTCAAGCCTTGCATCTACACGTAGTTCTTGCTCAGTTGTGCATACACTCATTTTCCGTAGAAAAACAATTATTGATGTATCAGCTTCTAAGTCGTAAAAAGAAACCATTCTATCATTGTTGCAAACAATCTATCGGCTTTTTTGATATTAGTTGCGAAGTGAACTATTCTCTTGAAGAATCTCTGAATAATTTTTTATTGGACGTCTCGGAGAAAATTTGTATCAAAACCTGAAACGTTTATGATTTTTTTTATCTAGATTCTTGCACGTGCGCCTATAATTTGCAGACGCTTGCTACTCAGACTATAAAAGCCTTTTGGCAGACGCTCAATTTATTCAATTTCCCTAAACCTTTTTTCTAAGTAGGATTTCCACGTTGTCGTTTTTACTCGCTCTGTTTTTGCAACAGCAGTGCAACAAGAACTGTCAAAAAATTCCTACTTAAAATAAACGTAGTCCATTTCTTCTTCTTTAATATACAAGTAAAATACACTGTCTTTTAGAAAGTCAATGTGAAGTGATGAACAATGGCACATGCATCGATAAAGCGAATTCGGAATTAACGAATTCTTAATAAAGGAAAATTGTAGGTTTTCTGAATTGGGTAATGGCAATAACGTTGTCATATAAAAATGGAAAAAAGAAGATATATAAGGAAAAAAGCCAAATAGGAGTTAATTAACCATGAGAATTACATTGACAAATGCAAAGGAAAAGTGTAGGTTCGCAAAAAAAAATGCTCCGTATCGGGTAATGGCAATAATGTTGTCATACAAAAATGAAAAGAAAGAGGATATACCGGGTATAAGGAAAATGCCAAACAGGAATTAATTAAGCATACGAATTACATTGACAAATGCATCAATCTAACGACAGGCGCGTCTAGTCTGAAGATAATGGCCCTTCCTATTACAGGTCACATTAAATATCATTTCATTTTCATTGGTACCAGCTTAAAAGTTGAAACCAAGCTGTCAATCCACATTCATGGTGAAATATCTTGTTAAGTTGGAATTTAAATCTTAATATTACAACTCGGATGATGAATTGTCGTCCTTTTTTGTCCCGGAAAGTCCGAGGAGCCGAACCCATAAGTGATAACTGCATTTTCATGTGGAAACGATGACGTCAAGAGACTGAGTTTTATTACGGCAGAGTTATAAATTTCACCGGTAAAGCTCGTGCTGCCAAAATTCTATAACTTTTTTCAGAGGGTTAAGCCGCGGCTATACGTTCCAACATTGTTGTCGCAACATTTGTTGGTTCAACAATGTTGGAACGTTTAGCCGCGGCTTATTGTAAAAGCGCTATTTCAAAATTTGCACAGCACTAAAGCGGCTTATGCTGTGTTCTTATCAAATGATTTCTTTTGAATCGAAAAATTAATTCTACCGTGCTGTACCGTTGATACAAAGGACTTCTAAATTCTGTAGTACAGGCGTGCAGAACACTCTTTGTTGGCTAGGCGTCTCACTTTGATGCTTCTTCGTTTTTCTGTTTTTTTTCCCCGGATTTTACAATGTTCGGCAAAGAACACTTCTACCAATTTTGGCTAGCTAATGTCCTCCAGAACTCGAAAACAACAGGAACTGAAAGTAACAAAGTTGACCAAGCTAGAAAATTAAACTAAAAAAAGTTTAAATTGCGATATGAAAGCGGTCTTAGTTTTGTCGGCAATGTGTTTGTAGTTTTCTTTCTACGGCTTTCGAAAACGTCTAGCCGAGTAACATTTGCACTCTAAATTAATTCATTTTGATTTAAATTCACCTTGACTAAAAACCCTTGATTAGCCCTTGATTATAATAGATGATTCTTGTTGATCGATGCAACTTCAGCAAACGGTAGACTCGCCACAAGTCGAACATCGCTTTCGAGTTACGAGTGTTTAACTTATGATTTTTGAATAATCTTACTTTTGCGTTTTTTTCTTGCAATTGAAAACTTGACTGAGAATCTACTGAGAATTTTAGTGAAGGGATGTTTTTAGCCAATGACGTCACGTTAGTGACGTCATATGGCTACTTTCAGAGCCTAAAAATCAACGATAGACGAGAGCAGTGTCCTGTTTGTCTTACGATTTGTGAGGCTGGGGGGATATTCTGTGAGACGATGGGTGGGAGTGTGCACCGGGACACTGAAACTCTTACCTTATCAGCGGCACAAACCCATACAGCTAATGTTATGGGAGTAAGACCCCCGGGCTTTGAAGTGTTTTGCATTCGCAAGTGTGGATCTACTTCGAATGCCTGTTTTTAGCCTGTTCCAGGCGTTCAGATAGTGGAGCGCGAGCGAAAACTTAAGCGAGCGAAAGAGCGCTCCACTATCTGAACGCCTGGAACAGGCTAGCCTGTTTTGTGTACGTGAGGTCTGGCAGGATTTTATTCGCGTTCTAGTCCTGTGTTTACTTAGCTGAAGTACAAATTTCCACAGCAGCAAATACAAGACGGACTTGCCAATTTGAGATGTTGTATGAACAGAACGTGGAAATTAACGTTACATCGATCCCTAATTAACAGTGAAAGAAACAATATTTAAAGCCCAAGTTTATAACGATAGTGAAAAGACTAGAGTAAAACGGCATAAAATTTTTCGGGATTATCTCTCGGTAACAGCGAATCTAAAATTTGCAGTGTCATTTTTGAGTGCGTATTTATATAAAACATGAACCCATTTAAAACTAAAACTGCCCGGCTTGTTGCTAGCTATTCTTAAAACTGAAAAACTTGAATGAAACTAGTATTGAAATCCAAGTCACAGTGGTGATCAAGGAATTAGAGGATGGATGTAGTAAAATCTTAAAGGGGCATAGTCACGCTATTTTGGTTCACTTTACAAATCAAAAATATGTCCTCACATCAATGAACGCCCACAAATAATGGTCTAGTTTTGTTACCAAAGACTATATTACTTCAATGAAACTATTTTCTGTCGTCTGTTGGTACGGATGGCACGGATGGAAATGGATTGCAATTTGAAAAAATTAGGCTAAACTTTTCAAATTCTTTCAGCGTGTTGACATTAAATCGATATTAAAAGGTCATGGTTTGTTTTGTCTTAATAAATTAAGTTAATATGTTCCTTTTAATGTTCAAACACAATGTTGGGCATGGATAAAGTTAGCTACCGATAATTTTTGCACAGTTTTGACCAGAAATCTGCGAAATCCTCGTGACTATGCCCCTTTAACAAGATACTAAACGTTATTTCGGGGTTATTCATAGCTCAAAGTGTAAAGGTCGGCACACACGAGGGGACCAGTCCCTGCGACTGGTCCCTGCGACTAGTCCCCTGTAGTGTGTACACGAAGGAAATAGTTGCGGGGACAAGTCCCTTGAAAAAAATAAATTTAGGGCGCTTTAACTGAAATTCGTCGAAATGTGGAGACGAAAAATAAAGCGATCCTCAACAGTGAAACTGAATTTACTAGATTAACCACAAAACATTAAAATAATTCAACTGCAAACCGGTTCATAGCTCGTGCGGTCTATCAGTGTTTGTCATTTGCAATTTCGATAAAGTTTTTTCTCCAGTGTCCTATATTGCTGGTACAGAAGCGTAAAAAGATAACTGTTCGACCAAGACTCCCAATACAGACAAGGTCAACTAGAAAAAAAAGTAAAAGATCCGATGAAATATTTTCATGTGGTCGCAAGGACTTGTCCCTCGAACAGTACACACGAAGGGACCAAGCATAGTTTGTGGGACTAGTCCCCGGGACTGGTCCCACGAATTCAAACAAGTTTGAATTCGTGGGACTGGTCGCAGGGACCAAATTTGGTCCCTGCGACTACATTTTTTGACTCAAATGGGTAGTGCACACGAAGGGGAATGGGTCCCCGGGACTAGTCGCAGGGACCAGTCGCAGGGACTAGTCCCCTTGTGTGTGCCGACCTTAAAGCGTATGTTGAGCAAATTTGCATAGTTGACAGCACTTAAAACATCTCGAACCGACCGAAACAGTACCGAAAGATTATTAAACAACAACAGATATGCGACAAAGCATTCTAATAGAGACCTGTTGGATCTACTGGAAAGCGAGCTGAATTTGAACATTTTCGTACTGTTCGAAGGCAAAGCAAACGAAATTTATTCGGCTGTAGGTTGAGACTCAAAATAAACACGTGAGCTAAAGATAACTTTGTACCGTGGGAAAGTTACAAATGTAAACATACTTTGGTCGATTTGTGAAGCAAAAAGACGAAAATTATTATAGCCGACTTGATTACAAAGCAAGCAACTTCAAATAACAGGGGAAATAAATATAGTTGCAAAACTATTTCAGTCGTGTTTATAAACGCTAGTTCAAACCGATTTCGAACGAAAATATTGTGGATACAAGAAACGCCGTTTGATGGCAGACTCCTGTTTTAACAATACAATGTACTAAGAACGTAAGTGGTTGCCTGAAACGTCTGAAACCATACAAATTAAACAAAGTAAAGCGAGTCGCGTGTCACGCAAATCACGCAGAGCGTCAAAACGGCACACTCTAGAAAGTTGACCGTTTATGAGCACTGAAAAGTATTGGATATTCGCCGGTAGAAGTAAGAAATTAAAAGGTTCAACTGCAACTTGCATTTATTTCTGAAGTAAAATTGTTAACTTTCCACTGATCTTTGCCTAAATTATGTCTGCAACATTTTTCGACGGTGAGTTTAAGTTTAAGTTTACTTGTTTTTGTCTGTGTTCTCACAGGCGTCCCAAACTCACGATTCGAGAAATCGATCGAATAAATGATTTATGTAAGCGTATGAATGATTTATATAAGCGTATGAGTGATTTATGTAAGCGTATCGAGTGGGACCAGAAACTCATAAGGACTTGTTCAACTCCTTATGAGTTTCTGGTGGGACGTGACTACTTGATCGAAGTGCGCGGTGTTGTGTCTTATGAAGACTACGACAAAAACCTCAAAACCCCCCAAAAACGATGAAATAGCCCAAAAGGACAACAGAAATCAAGAAAGGTGAGTACATTTTCCTTATTTTATTGAAAAGGAGGTAAAATTTTATTTCGTCGAGCGCTTTTATTCCACATTTTAAACTCCATACAAAGTCTTATAGAGCGCTCAAATTTCCAACGGCCTAAATTGTAACACAACACCGCGCACTTCAAGTAGTCACGTCCCACTCGATACGCTTACATAAATCACTCATACGCTTACATAAATCATTCATACGCTTACATAAATCATTTATTCGATCGATTTCTCGAATCGTGAGTTTGGGACGCCTGTGGTGTTCTTTGAAGAACCGTGAAACAAAGAGCTTTCTTCGGTTTTTTTTTTACTCCGCGTAGTCACGCTGCTGAATCATTACCAGGTTTTATAGTGGATAACCACAAGATCTTTTTGGTGGTGGTGGGGGGGGGGGGGGGGGGCTGAGGGGTTAGGGTGGGACTTACCGGAGGTGTAAAGTCCCATAGGTTGTCAGGATAAATTTCACCATATTGTGAAAAAAAACGTCATTGGCTCTGCGCGCATTGCGTGCCTATGCTTTTTACGTCGTCCGCGTCACGGTGTGTCAAAACATGGCGGGAGACGACAAAAGTGGCGCGAAAAGTAGGCGCTTGCCGCGCGTGCAGACTTCAAAGGCTCCGCTGAACAACTACGGCTCAAGCCACAGGGACCGCCGTGTTGTTGTCTGTGTTGTCGTCTATGTTTACATCGCTGAATCAAATGGCCTGCAAAAGCATTGAGGTTTTGGAAAAAATACAGCTTGAATACAAGCAAACAAGTGATATCAACCATTGACAATATTTTTTGGTAGGCGTCTTGTCTGACTAGCGTTAAGTTTTAGCTTCCTAACTTGGCTATCTCTGTATATAAAGGTTCGTGTTGTGGGACTTGCGGAGCCTGGAAGCCCCGCCATTATGCACCGCTCCATGGAACTGACAGCTTTAGAGCAGCAAAGATTCAGGTAAATACAAATAACAGCTAACATTCCCTAGCGCCCGACGAACAGTAGTACCACGGGAAAACACTGCTCTGTATTTTTCGTTTGACTGGTCACATATTTGCACTTTATCTAAAGTTAGAACCACCTTGCACAAACTGAACAGTCACGAGCAAGTGTCCGCTAATGAGGTTAATATGACCATTTTCTTGAACTTGATGTATTTAAGCTTATAAATAAACTTATATTCTTTTATTTTTCCTCTAAATATCAGTGAAAATCATGACTCAGCTGGAAGCAAGGAGAAACTAAGGTATATACTGTAGAAGCTTATATATTTAACCAAACAAATTATTTGTTCCGTGTTTTAGGACTCCCTCGGATGTGTTAAGATGGCTCGAAAGGGTTTTAAATGTTATAAACCTTTTGAAACGAGGAAAGATTACAAGGAAGTATTTCTGATCATGTGGGCAATCTCATCCTCGGAGACCCAGGGGCAGCTAGTCGGGACGACGGGATTTTCATGGGCGAAAGTTTACAACAAGAGCGGAAGAGCCCCTGGGCACTTACTCTTACCGAACGAGTTCCAGAAGCGTTTGAAATCCTGCCTTCCGATTGGCCAGAAAAATATTTTTCTGGCCAATCAGCGAAGAGGAACAGCCGGGCGACTCTCATGTCTTCTTAAACGAGGTTGTTTTCCTCATCAAACACCGTAGTAGCGTGGCCCGTTCAACGGGAACATTTTTGAGGAGAGCTTCAGAAAAAATAAAAAAATAATAAATAAACGAAGTAGAGGAAATCGCAAACTATAACGTGGCTGCAAGAAAACAAACACTCACAGGGAATTTTTCACGGTGGACTTATCGAAGGTATCGTAAATTTTTAGAGCTAGCGACTTTCCCTTTCTCAAGTGTTGCGTGAGGATAATAGCTACTCGAGTAAACGATGTTACTAATTATTTCTCCTTGTTCGTTGAACTACGTCAGAAACTTTCCATGGGAATCTCTGATGCACGGGCCACGCAACTATGTCGCTCGAGCGTGGGAACCACAGTTAACCAAAGCGTAATATGAGTGTTTGTATGGAACTGAAATTCGATCGAAAATAATCGGCGGTTTTCCCCTGAAAATGCATTAAAATGGAAATACAGTTTGAAAAACATTACCTGCTATGTGTTTGCTGCGTTTTTATTGCTTTTCCGAGCTTCTGGAGGCCGATCTGGGCGATTTTCTGCTTAACGGTCAATGCTCATGTCACGTACTAGAGAGAACTAGTTCTCTCTAGTACGTGACATGACACGCTCGATCAATTTAGTTTCGTGGCCCCGTGCATCAGAGATGGAAAGTTTCAGACGAAGAAGATCAACGAAGAAGGAGAAATAATTAGTTACATTGGAGAAAGGGGAAGTCGCTAGCTCTAAAAATTTGCGATACCTTCGATAAGTCCGTCGTGAAAAATTCCCTGTGAGTGTTTGTTTTCTTGCGGCCACGTTATGGTTTGTGATTTCCTCAACTTCGTTTATTTATTATTTATTTATTTTTTCTGAAGCTCTCCTCAAAAATGTTCCCGTTGAACGGGCCACGCTACTATAGCCTCCCACGCAGTCGTTTTTAGGAGAGTGAAATGCAACTCTCCTAAAAACGACTGCGTGGGAGGCTAACGCTACTACGGCGTTCGATGAGGAAAACAACCTCGTGTAAGAAGACATGAGAGTCGCCCGGCTGTTCCTCTTCGCTGATATTTTTCTGGCCAATCAGAAGGCGGGATTTCAAACGCTTCTGGAACTCGTTCGGTAAGAGTAAGTGCCCAGGGGCTCTCCCGCTCTTGTTGTAAACTTTCGCCCATGAAAATCCCGTCGTCCCGACTAGCTGCCCCTGGGTCTCCGAGGATGGGGCAATCTGTGAATATCTTGACAACTCTTTTGTCGGGCAATACTTTAAGGCTAGTTGTGACATCATAGCTGTTACCATGACAACTCTAAAAGTCCACAAAAAGAACCCCCAAATTAATTATCCAAAAAACTAAGTTGGTGACCTACCCTATTTTTTGCATTTTTAGAAAGCTCCCGAAATTCTTTAACTTCTCTGATGGTATGGCAAAAAGTTATTCAGTAGAAAAAAAATTCCACTGAATAACTTTCTTCCAAAAGCTTTTATTTGAATTGGCACACTCAGTGTTACATGCCTGCAAAAAATCAGGATAGGTCACCACACAAAATTTTGAGATAAAAACAAATGTTTCGTGAAAGTTTTATCTTCGGTTTGCGCGATTTAATGCGGCATTTAACTTCCGGTATTTTGTGCGCGCGACTAATCAATAGAAACTTGGATTCACTCAGCTGACGTGTGCATTCTTGATATGTCATGTGTAGGCTACGTGCGTGCACAGCTAAAACCCTGTCGAACCTCCTTAATTTGTCTCGGACTGTGTGGCATATTTGGAATTACAGGGGTGGATCTTAATTAGGGAGCTGGGGCCAAGGGGGCCTGCCCCCTCTCATTTGGGAAAACTGTAAGGCCAGAAGGGGTGAATTTTTTTAAATTTTGATATATTTTCACCATGCCCTCCCTTTCATTTTGCTGCCCACACTTACATGAAATTCTGGATCCACCACTAACATTTTCTCATTCAAAAAATGTCATAATTCTAGCATATTATTCAACACCAGTAATACTGTCTTTAAATGTGTAATTACTGCCTTTGGATTGAGGAGAAAAAGTTTATTCCTTGTGTAATGATATTGTTATTTTTACCAGAGATATTGTCAATATATGGAGAGGTTCAAACCCTGACCACAATGCCAATAAAACAGCAGCAGATGTTGTCTTGGCTTTGAAGCAGTTTAAGCAGATTACACAGCAGCCTCAAAATCCTGCCTCTTCAAGAGCACGGT
This sequence comes from Siderastrea siderea, assembly GCA_964030785.1. Taxonomy (NCBI): domain Eukaryota; kingdom Metazoa; phylum Cnidaria; class Anthozoa; order Scleractinia; family Rhizangiidae; genus Siderastrea; species Siderastrea siderea. The sequence goes on along the minus strand of OZ034966.1, from coordinate 77,600,045 downwards.
ATGATACTTTGCTGTTCTTTCACAAAATATCTGGGTGGGGCTATGTCACCTCTTTTTGGTATTACCTTAAAAAGCTAAAAGACAAAAATTATTTGAATTAAAGGTATAAAAAAAGACAATAAAGAAAATTACTTGATGTTTTCCTTTTGATGTTCTAGCAACAATTTATGCACAAGAAAAGGTGCTTAGCTTTAATTTCATTACTGGCAGTCTCATTTCCAAAAATGCAGAATTCCCCATGATGTAGCCACTTGAGTTTTGAACTTGAATTTCCAAAAGGTCTGGATAATAGCAGTGATGTTATAAATTTAATGAGCAACACGACACTCTTGAGTTTTACAAACATGTTTCGGGCAGATACATCTGCCATCTTCAGTGTAAATCTGAACGTAGTGTGCAGTTGAATATGAATAGTGAAGAAATTGAATTTATTGTTAATACTTTATTATGACTGGAGATGCACACAAAATAATGTTTATGTTTATAGGGAGAATGTCATCCCTTTACCTTAACTCTGGTAAACATTACTAAAAAGCAACCTTATCTTTGTTTGATTTTAGTTTTCGACATGCTGCATTACGTAGCATAACAAGAACGAAACAGGGAAACCTCAAAGTACTCCAAGAACCCAACAAAGATCATGAGCAACTCAATCTTCTCTCAAGATCTCTTAATGGCTCAAGAGTTCTAGGAGGAGGTAACTTAAGTAACACTTTGAAGGAACTCTGTTGTTTCTTTTAAGCGTTTCCGCTGCCAAACAGAAACACTTTGTAACTGTAAAGCTGTGAACTGTAACTTGTATGTTCTGAAACAAAAGAAAACTAGGAAGCAATCAGTGCGGAAAATGGACAAAATTGGAACTACCGTGTGGCACTAAATTTTTGCGGGAGTTTAATTTTGAGGATTGGCGATTTTTTGTGTTTTGTGGGAACTAATTTTTGCGATTTGAAAAGACTGGTTTTTCTTGCTGGGAATTAATTTTTGCAATTTTCTAGAAGTTGCGTTCAAATGGAACTGATAACAGTTTCGTTTTTTGAGCAAAGGCCCAGTAAAAGCAGTCGAAATACAAATAAAACAACATGGGAATGTCACTCTATTACACTACAATATGGATAAAAAATAACTAGGGTACCACTTGATGTATTATCCACCGAGTTATCTATGGCATTTTCTCCTTCAGATCAGTATTTTTGTATGTCTACAGTGGAGGAAATTTTTGTGGAGCAAAAATTAGTGGTAATTTTATTTTGTTGGAACTTATTTTTGCGGATCGTGGAAAAAATTGCAAAAATTAGAACCTGCAAAAATTTAGTGCCACACAGTATGTTGGAACCAAGGGGTGATCGACTCCAGGGAACTTGTTCAGTGTCCAAGTTTATACCACTTGAGCATGCAGCATTTGGTGGCAGTCCCAATGGTAAACCTAGTAGAGCGAGTGGTTCTGGGTCTTTTCTGCCCACAACTGTGCTTTTTCCTCCAATCTGAAAACATTTTCCAAGGAAAAAAGTCTGTGTTTATCTTGATTGAGCCGTGATCGATAAACGACCACCAACTTGGATTTGATCACATGTCACATGCAAAGAGGTCAATACAAAAATTGTCACTCCTCTACCAGTCGTGATAAGTGTGGCACAACATGGATAGCGCAGGCCTACAAAGCGGTTAGTATGGGTTTGAGCCACAGAGGGGGCAAATAAATTTTAATTGTCTTTTCTTGTGACGGCTTTCTCGACTTGAATTCGTAAAAAAACAAACAAGAAACAAACATGTTGGAAAGTAAAGGACACCACACTTACTTGACTCTGATGATGACTTCTTCTCAGGTTGTTGAAATGTCAGTCAGTGTCATCACAAACAGTCCTTCAAAGGACTACACTCACCCGGACGATCCTACTTCAGTGCCTTATTATGTTTTTGACAGGTTAGGAACTTGATCATGCAAGAAAATGTTGGGGTTTTGGTTGGAAATGAATTTTTAGAGTGTAAATTTCAGAAAATGTTTTAGAAACAGTTTGGGGTTTTACATAATGATTGTGTCGACCCAGATCTTTGTGATAGTTGAATCTTAATTCAGTTTTTATCTTGACAGATGAGAAAACTTTCAGCTTTAGTGCAGCCTCCTATTCTGTGGTGAAAAGTGCCAAAAAGCTAACTGTGGAAGTGCTACTAAATCAAAGGATACCTAGGTTTGTATATTTGAGTGATCAATCAATCAATCAATCAATCAATCAATCAATCAATCAATCAATCAATCAATCAATCAATCAATCAATCAATCAATCACTTTGTTACTCAGCCAGCCAGTAAATTAGTCAGTCAGTTAGTCTTCTGATCTACATTTCTGGTTACAGTGTTGTTAAAGCTTTGTTATGATATGCTGCAGCATGCCTATTAGTACAATATTACAGTATTATAATATTGTTGCTTTATGCTAGGTGACTTCAGGTGCACTGAAACATTTTTTAACTTATGGCAGGAATTTTGAAAGTGCTGCTAACTTGCTAGGGTGGTGACATGGGTTTGCCAAGGCTAAGACCTTGGCACATCTTTGATTCTGTGGAACTGTATCTCAAGCAGCTTTCTGCCTGTTTTTCAGGCTTGCTGGTGACCTCTGATAGCTTGAGTAACACTTAAAAATTGTCCATCTTATTACAATGACATACCCACCTTGTTTCAAAGTTCACAGTAAAAATTAATAATATTAAAATTAACATTAATTTACCAATGAATATTAAATTAAATGTAAAATAATGTACCTAGCAAACTTTTTAATTTTAACAGATCACCTTGTATTTCGAGTAAAGGAGTTCCATTACCAGCACCTTATGACCCAACAACGCCCATTAATCATGGAAATTGGGAACAGTTCACTATATCAGTTCCGGTTTGTATTACTAAATCTTTAATCAACTGCCCCTTAATAAGCAGATGGCCAGTTTGTGTGGGTTTAAATTCTGTACAAATTATTATAGTAAGAAACAAGGACTCTTTGAAATAGTTTTGAAGTAATTTTCAGAAATATGAAAAAAGAGCTGAAGACTGCTAAATCTGATGACAGGTCCAGTGGATGGTAACTCTTTGAGCAGTGGCTGTTCAAGATAGTAGTGTGTTATCTCAAACTTAGTCAGCATGGATGAGTGGAGTGGTTAGGGCGCCACACTTGAAATCCAAAGGTCCTGGGTGTAAATCCTGCCCTGACTGCTTGGTGGAGTTCTTATCCCCATCATTTAATTATTTTAATTGTCCCTGAAAATCCCCTTATTGGCAGTGGTCAATCAAGTTATTAATATTATTAGCTGTTGTTACTTTTATTGTCATTAATATGTTGTTGTTGTTATTGTTACATTTCATTCCTTCAGAATATCCAACATCTTGGAGTTCCATTTCTTATCTGCATGCCCATGCCCCCCCCCCCCCCCCCAAGGATGGCAACTTCTTGCTTAAGGGGGCAGATTTTTTTCTTCAAAGGAGCAACCGAAATTTGAAAGCATCAGATGTTTTTCAAAAGTGCTGCCAGAATATGAGTCCTTTGGGTTTTTTTCTTCAAAGAGTGCAACAAAAATTGGAGGGTTCAAATTCCTACCATCTATAGGTGGGGTGCAGATAAAAAGTGAAGACAACCTCCTGTAAACTCTCTTCTTGGTTTTGGAAATCCTGATGAAACACACTCTTGTATTTTGATATCTCACTTATTACCTACACAGTAAAACAAAATGTAGTGATAGGACTGATTATCTGAAATGTTTTTAGAACCAGGTAAATCAAGATCTTCAAGGCAAAGGCTGAGCATATTTCCAAATTAGTTACATATTTTAAAAATAATTTTGGCTGGACATTGCATGTTGACTTCAGCTGTGCACATACCATTTGTTTTACTGATCACTTCTTTTGCAATTTTTATTTAAAGGAAAGTAATGGTGGACCACTGTCAACTCCAAAACTTACACGGACTGTTCCATCAAGAGACAGCGTTTACAACACGGGAGATGCAGCCTCTGAAGCTACTATTAACAGTCATGACTTTGGTATTGATTCAGCACACTCTTCTGCTACTGCTGCCTTTTCTGTTGATTATGAGACTCGTGATGGCAGTGCAAGAAATGGAAAAGATTACCACGGTTTGAAAGGGACTTTGGTGAGTGACGATCTCTTATAGTGAAGGCTTTAACCCCTTCCCACAGCCTTGTACACCCTCCAACTGGCGGCCATCTTGAATTTTTCTGCAATTTTCAAATGTGTCGTTTTTGTCGGACATTTCTTCCTCTGAAGACTCTTCAGGATGGCTTGGCTCATAAAAATCACTTTCTTCATTTAAATCACTCAAGGCCGAGTCCCTATCGGCGAGAATTTCCACAAGAGCTTCCCATTCATTCATTATACGCTCGCGAGGGCGAGCGGCCATTTTGAAAGTGTTGCGAATGAAAACAAAAATATTCTTAGGTGATACAGCTGGTCAGCGGTCTTCATAAATTAGTGCCAGACTTTCCTCCACAACTGGAGTGAACGTACTCGAGCAATATTGAACGACCCGACTCTGAGCAATACCATTTGTATGTCCTTGTTTGTTTTGTGACACTAGGACCTTGGTAGGGAAAGGGTTACTCCCACAAGGCAATCAACTACTGAATTCTCCCTGCAGTATCAGTTCTAAGGCTTGGCTGATGTGGATACTGCATACTGAAAACCAATCCTAGTGAGCAGTACCGGTTGTTACCATGCATTGGTTAGGGCACTGGACTTGAAATCTAGAGGTCCCAGGTTCAAGTCCTGCCCGGAGTACTACCTGGAGTTGGATTTGGTAAACTGAGTTGAACTCCTCGGACATGCTAGTAAATAGCCACCTAGTCTGCTAGGTTTCTTAAGGCTATTTCGTTATTTGGATTATTTGCTTTATGACAAGCCCCCCACAAGCCCTAGTATTTTACTGAGTGACTGCATAAAATGACCATAATCATACTCAGTTTCACTAAGTATTAAATTTTTGCATAGATTTGTATAGGTTTGTGAAAAATAACAGGACACCCAGAAATGATGACAAGTCATTTTGGTTTAGGTAGTAAACTATAAAAGTTGTCTTTCTTAGTATGACAATGTCAAATACTTTTTTGCCTGTCAGATGTTTAAAGCAGAGGATACCAAGAAATCGCTGACATTAACCCTAATTCATCATGAAGGATATGCACTGGAAAAAGACTTCTATTTGCTGCTGAAAAATCCAATGGGGAAAGTTGAATTAGGAGAGCCGAACTTGGCAAGAATCACAATAATTGATGATGATGGTAATGACTTGTTGGTACATGTAGTAATAATAAAAGTTAAAATTATATATTAAAATCATGTAGGGAAACATCTAAGGTTGGGATTCTCACTCACATTGGGAAGTAGGTGAGTGCTAATTTCCAACCCTGCTCTTCCTGCCATCCTATTCAACAATCCTTTCCCTCCGCCACTTTTGACCAGTGACAACAGTATCATGTCATGGTGGATTCTAACAATAATATTAATTTTAGTCTGACTTTTTGATGAAAACAATGTAAGTCAGTTAAGATGATGATGATGATGATGATGATAATAATAATAATGATAATAATAATAATAATAATAATAATAATAATTAGTAATAATAATAATAATAATTCAAAATACTTATTTAGCACTATTTACATTTTCTAATCAATAGCACTGTGCAAACGTCATTGCATACCTGCCAACCATCCCGATTTCATCATAATTATCCCAATATTTGAGTTTCAAAACCTAAAAAAATTGGGACATTCTGATTTTCAAGAGGAAAAAAAGACATTTTGGAACTGGGTTGTTAAAGATTGATCTTGACTCTTCTAAATCCTATTGTTTTGTGCAATACATGTAGTGCTTGAGACCATTAAACAACATCTGAGAATTCTAATGCTAAAACAGTACAGTACAGGCAATATTTTTAAAAATTACTTCAAAAACCCTGGAGCATCCTGGACCCTGCTCAGTGCTGGGGGCAGGGCACCACCTCAGGACTGTACTACCAGGAGCAAACATGTGAAAAACCATGTGAAATAGTGTGTGAAAAAGTGGTAATTTTCACACGGTATTCACATGTTTTTCACACTTATTTCACATGAAATTCCACATGCATGTGAAATTTCGCCATGTGAAAGGCATGTGAAAACAATGTGAAAAATGGTGTGGAAAATGTTATCCTTTTCACACAGTGTTTCACATGCTCTATCAGACAAATTCACACACCAGTAGCAGAAGCAAACATGATGCCGTTGGAGTAGGATCGTTCCGCGGGAGCTCCGACAAAACCCACTAAAATCGAAGACTCGATGGCTTATGACTTCGAAAAGAAAACACAGATATTCGACTAACTCCAGTGGTAAAGAAAGTGAATCATCCTCACCCATTGACAAACGGTACAGAGCAACAGAAATTGTGTGGAAAGTTTCTCCAGACGACGACGAGGTATTCACATACCATTCCAACATGTCGGCGGACATTGCTGAGAGTCTAAAACTTATATCTCACAAGTTAGAGAAGCTGGATAACTTAGAGATTTTAATCAACAAAACTTTAAGTAAACTCGAAGCGGTAGAAACTCAAGTTAATCAGCTAACACCCAGGGTAGAAAGTTTGGAATCTAAGAGCCGCGTCTCCGAGAAAGCAATCGGCGAATTGAACGCAAGTGTGCAGTTTATGTCAGACACCTTCGAAAACCTGAAATCAACTCAAGCAGCGGATAAAGATAACTCGAAGGCTGAAATAGCACGCCTAAATAAAGAAATGGCATATTTGGAAGCGTACTCCCGACGTGAAAATCTACTGTTTGAAGGTATAAACGAAGCTTCGGCAGAAGAGGGAAATTACGAAGATACAGCAGCGGTGTTGCAAGAGTTTATGGCTAATGTCTTAAAGGTTGAGAATTCTAAAGAAATTGAGTTTCAAAGAGTGCACCGCCTGGGCAAGAGAAATGCTAAAGGCCCTAGAGTGATAATAGCCCGATTTCTTCGATTCAAAGATAGGCAGAGAATCTCAAAGCTTGGAAGATCGCTTCGTCATGAGGTGATACGCATTTATCCAGACTTTCCTAAATCTATTCAAGATTCAAGGCGCCGCCAAATGCCAAAATTCAAAGCCGCCAAAGAGGCAGGTAAGACGGCCTTTTTTCATCCAAGCAAGCCGGATTTACTGTATATTAATGGGGAACTTATTCCAGAATAATATCCTTATGAGACACTGAATTGTCATAATTTTGTGACCGATTTTCATCTCAAAACACATGATATTTTGAGTTGTTTTGAATTAATCCAGCATCTCGCTAGTGGGTAAAGAACGGAGCTCCAGTAGGAATGTTAGATGGAGTCTTCTTATTTCCATCTTTCATTCTCAGAGGTGGGTTACATGTATTTTTGTTTGTATGTGTACCTTTATTATAATTCTGTCCGTACCAATTTCGCATGTTCGTATTTAGATCTTACAAAATTAAATATATTTGCTTTCACATCCTCTATAGAAGAACCAAGCATATACTTATTATGGTTCTTAATTTCTTCGATCCTTAGCTTACTCGGAACGATTAAACTTAACCGGTTTGGAAATCGTTGTTTACGTAAGCTAAATTCTGGTAGGTAATTTGAAAATTGTTTCTCTAAATGTAAGAGGCATCAGTAATTTTAAGAAGAGACGCACAATTTTCACCTGGTGTCGCCGAAAGAATGCAGATGTAATTTTCTTACAAGAAACACACTCGGTTTTAGCGTCTGAAAAACAATGGAAAAATGAATGGGGTGGTAAAATGCTTTTTTCACATGGTAGTCCCAACTCATGTGGGACCGCAATTCTGATAAGTAACAAAGCTAATTGCACGGAACTTTCTACAACTGCAGACCCCTTGGGGCGCTTTATTATCTCAAAAGTTCAAGTTGATGATAAAGTGTATGTACTCGTGAACATTTACGCACCAAACAAAGATAAAGACTCGACCTTTTTTTTTAGAAAATTGCACACTTTGCTTCAAATCGAAAATTTAGATTCTGAAGAAAACATTATTCTAGGTGGAGACTTCAATTGTCCTTTAAACCCAATTCTAGACAAGCGAGGTGGAATAATGATCCCAAGGAAATCGGTCGTGGAGAGTATAGGAACCCTGCAAAACGAGTTAGATCTTGTTGATATTTGGAGGGTTAAACATCCTCTGACAAAAAGTTACACGTGGGGCCAAAAGTCCCCCACAATATTATGTCGTTTAGATTTCTGGCTAATTTCTAATAATCTCTGCGATTTTGTCGACTCAACTGATATTATTCCTGCAATAAGAACTGATCACGCAGCTATTAGCATAGTCTTCGGTAGAATTGGAGAAGCGAAAGGCCCTGGAATGTGGAAAATGAATGCTTCTCTGTTAGATGATGAAGAATACTTAAAATATTTGGGTGCCAATATACCTCGATGGACGTCTGAGGGTGAAAATCAATTATCTGACAAACGCTGCGTTTGGGATTGGGTCAAATACAATATCAGAATGCACGCAATTAAATACTCTAAAGAGAAGGCCAAGAAAAGAAACCAAAAAGAAAACTTGTTTCAACAAGAATACGAAGAAGCAACCAGGCTTTATGAAAATAATCCTAATGATTTAAATAGATCGCGTTTAAATGAAATCAAAGAGAAGTTGGAATTGCTTTATGAAGAGAAAACAAATGGAATCATCGTACGTGCGAGAGCCCGCTGGCATGAACACGGTGAACGAAGTACTAAATACTTTCTGAATTTGGAAAAGAGAAACCATGTCAAAAAACATATTAGAAAATTGTCAATAAGCGGTGTTATAACAACGGATCCATATCATATACTATCAGAACAAAAGAAATTTTATCGGAACTTATATCAAACAAAAGCAACAGACTCTGATCGTGTAAAGTCGTTTCTAGATGATTTGAACATTCCCCAATTATCTGAAGAACAAAAGCAATCATGTGAAGGCGGAATTACAGCTGAAGAATGTAGTGAGATCTTGGAAAGTTTTCAGAATAATAAGTCTCCGGGAAATGATGGAATACCAATTGAATTTTATAAGAAATGCTGGAATCTTATTTGCGAACCGTTTATTAATTGTGTAAATGAGTCCTTTAAAAAGGAAGAAATGTCCAATTCCCAGAGACAAGCTGTCATTACTTTGATTGAAAAAAAAGGTAAAGATCGCACGTTCATAGAAAATTGGAGGCCTATCTCTCTCGTCAATGTAGATGCTAAAATAATCTCGAAAGTAATTGCCACAAAAATAAAAAATATTCTGCCGCATATCATTCATTGCAATCAAAGCGGTTACGTTAAAGACCGCTATATCGGTGAGACGATCAGGTCTATTTTTGACATCATGGATTTTACAGAAAAGAATAATATACCTGGCCTGTTGATATTTATTGATTTCCAAAAAGCCTTCGACTCTTTAGAGTGGAATTTCTTGTTTCATTGTCTGGATGCTTTCAATTTTGGTCCCGAATTCAAATGTTGGATAAAGACTTTTTATAAGAATATTCAAAGTTGTGTGATTAATAACGGCCTGTCTTCAGAATACTTTTATCTCACTCGCGGTGTCAGACAAGGTGACCCTTTGTCACCTTATCTTTTTCTTCTAGCTGTAGAGATATTGGCAATTGCGATAAGGGATAATGTGGAAATAAAAGGGATTGCAATTGAACAACAGCAAACTAAACTCCTCCAATACGCTGATGATACAACTGCAGTTCTTTCTAATATAGAATCGGCACATAGACTCTTTCAGCTGTTAGACGAATTTAAAAAGTTGTCAGGTTTGAAAATAAATAGATCAAAGACGGAGGGGATGTGGATCTGTTAGTACTTAAGAAGGCACGTCTTCCTAATCTTGCGCAAAAATTGAAAAGTGACCTAAACTTATCAGACGAAGCATTGAAAAATGCTTTTTTACTCCCCCATTCTGTCACTTTTGAGCCATATGTAAAGGCTTTTCAGTACAAAGCGTTGAACTCCATACTCTACACAAATTCAAAATTACATAAAATTGGTTACATTTCAGACAATCTGTGTTCTTTCTGCAAGCAGGAATCAGAAACATTGCAGCATTTCTTTTATGATTGTTCACACTCAAGCTCTTTTTGGAAAGATTTTGAGTCCTATTATCTGTCTTGGACAAGTCAACAAATACATCTTAATTGGAAAGAAGTTTTAATTGGTGTTCTAACACCAGGATGCCTCTTACTTAACTACCTGTTACTCCTAGGAAAAATATATTTATGGGATTGTAGAAGAAATAAAGAACTTCCAAACGTACGTGGCTTTAAATTTAAAGTTAATTTAAAATATGAAACTGAAAAGTATATTTGTACGAAAAATAACAATTTAGATAAATTTAGAGAAAAATGGATATTGTAACTCTATTATAGATTTATTTAGTTTATAAAGGTATATTCATACATTGTAAGGCTAAAACGGATATGCAATAATGTAATGTTTTTATGTGTAAGAGTGAGAGTGCGTTAATATTGTTACTGTGAGAGTTAATGTTGTTATTGTGAGAGTGAGACTGAGTTATTGTCACTGAGTGTTAGAGTGAGTTAATATGCTATGTATGTATGTAACTGTATGTGTGAAATATGCAAATAAATTTAATAAAAAAAAAAAAAAAAAACATGTGAAATACGGTGGAAATGGTAGCTACTTTCACACAGTATTCACTCGTTTTTCACATGATAATTTCACATGTATGTGAAATTTTACCATGTGATTAAGGCATGTGAAAAGAATGTGAAAGATATGTGAAAAAAAGTTACCTTTTCACACAGTGTTTCACATGCTCTAGCAGAGAAGAAAGATAGGAAAACTACCAAATGAATGCTACACAAGATCTTGGCATCCTACCCAGATTTCTTATGTACAACAACAGCAGAATATAACAGAATACAAGAAAATACTGGACATGAAACTATTTTCACAGTGTATTTTTATTTGTTATAATTGTAAATTCTATTTTTGTTACATGTAACAGCTGCTATAATATTATAATGGAATCTTTAGTTTCATCATCAGGATGTTGCTGCGAAACTATTTTGCTAACTTGCATGGGTCAATTCCCAAAAACTGTAATGACCATTCGTCAGTCAAAAAGAAAACATAAGTTTATACTTGTATTGTCAGAATTGCGACTGTAATTTCCAACATTATTTTACATCTTAAATTATTGTTGTTCCACACTTAGCTGAAATGAACTGGACAGGGGTTTGATGTCTGTTCAAGCTGTTGGAAAGCTTTTGCAATCACTCAGCTGAGATGCAAAACTGCATTAGCTGCAAAAGAACAAAAACATATATAAATACTTGAATATCTGTTCTTGTTATAACATCTTAAATCCATGCCAGCATTTAAAGTAATCTAGCCCAGCAACTGCTTTTAAATCAAGATTGATTAATTTTAATAACAAGTAGTTTCGTGACATGTAGTTTTCCTGTGTCTCTGTGAAACTGTTTGTTCTAAATTTAAAATTAATGGAAGGACTCTAATTGGCAAAAATGCTCTCAGTTGTTCTCACAAGAGGGGAATGAGACTGAAGCTTAAAACAACATTTCTATCTAAGAGAGAGCAAGCCAGCTGTGCATAAGCCAACTGTGTTTTCGTTTGAAGCATTTGAACTTTGAGCAAAGATCTGATATAATTTACTCTTTTACCTACCTTGTTTTCTTCGGATTGTCCACGATATATTTTTGTTATTCTGTAGGTTCTCTGATCAATCCAAACATCAATTGCCTTCCCACATTCGAATTTGAGCCAAAGAAAGGCAAGTAATTCATGTTAAGCTTCCATATAGTCACCCGAACCATATAGTCACCCAGATATCCCATAATACCCCTATATACTTTTGATTACCCCTGTATACTCTTGTATACCCCTGTATACTCTTGTGTACCTCTGTATACTCCTGATTACCCCTGTATACTCTTGTGTACCTCTGTTTACCCCTGATTACCCTGTATGCTCTTGTGTACCTCTGTATACCCTGATTACCCCTGTATACTCTTGTGTACCTCTGTATACCCCTGATTACCCCTGTATACTCTTTGTATACCCCTGTATACTTCTGTATACCCCTGTATACTCTTGTATACCCCTGTATACTCTTGTATACCTCTGTATACTCCTGATTACCTCTGTATACCCCTGATTACCCCTGTATACTCTTGTGTACCTCTGTATACCCCTGACTACCCCTGTATGCTCTTGTGTACCTCTGTATACCCCTGACTACCCCTGTATACTCTTGTGTACCTCTGTATACCCCTGATTACCCCTGTATACTCTTGTGTACCTCTGTATACCCCTGATTACCCCTGTATACTCTTTGTATACCCCTGTATACTTCTGTATACTCCTGTATACCCCTGATTACCCCTGTATACTCTTGTATACCTCTATATACCCCTGATTACCCCTGGGGACCAGTTGTAGTTGTATACCCCTGTATACTCTTGTATACCTCTGTATACTCCTGATTACCTCTGTATACCCCTGATTACCCCTGTATACTCTTGTGTACCTCTGTATACCCCTGACTACCCCTGTATACTCTTGTGTACCTCTGTATACCCCTGACTACCCCTGTATGATCTTGTGTACCTCTGTATACCCCTGACTACCCCTGTATACTCTTGTGTACCTCTGTATACCCCTGATTACCCCTGTATACTCTTGTGTACCTCTGTATACCCCTGATTACCCATGTATACTCTTTGTATACCCCTGTATACTTCTGTATACTCCTGTATACCCCTGATTACCCCTGTATACTCTTGTATACCTCTATATACCCCTGACTACCCCTGTATACTCTTGTGTACCTCTGTATACCCCTGATTACCCCTGTATACTCTTGTATACCTCTGTATACCCCTGATTACCCCTGTATACTCTGGTATACCCCTGTATACTTCTGTATACCCCTGTATACTCTTGTATACCCCTGTATACTCTTGTGTACCTCTGTATACTCCTGCTTACCCCTGTATACTCTTGTGTACCTCTGTTTACCCCTGATTACCCCTGTATACTCTTGTGTACCTCTGTATACCCCTGACTACCCCTGTATGCTCTTGTGTACCTCTGTATACCCCTGACTACCCCTGTATACTCTTGTGTACCTCTGTATACCCCTGATTACCCCTGTATACTCTTGTTTACCTCTGTATACCCCTGATTACCCCTGTATACTCTTTGTATACCCCTGTATACTTCTGTATACTCCTGTATACTCCTGATTACCCCTGTATACTCTTGTATACCTCTGTATACCCCTGATTATCCCTGTATACTCTTGTGTACCTCTGTATACCCCTGATTACCCCTGTATACTCTTGTATACCTCTGTATACCCCTGATTACCCCTGTATACTCTTGTATACCTCTGTATACCCCTGATTACCCCTGTATACTCTTGTTTACCTCTGTATACCCCTGATTACCCCTGTATACTCTTTGTATACCCCTGTATACTTCTGTATACTCCTGTATACCCCTGATTACCCCTGTATACTCTTGTATACCTCTGTATACCCCTGATTATCCCTGTATACTCTTGTGTACCTCTGTATACCCCTGATTACCCCTGTATACTCTTGTATACCTCTGTATACCCCTGATTACCCCTGTATACTCTTGTATACCTCTGTATACCCCTGATTACCCCTGTATACTCTTGTATACCTCTGTATACCCCTGATTACCCCTGTATACTCTTGTATACCTCTGTATACCCCTGATTACCCCTGTATACTCTTGTATACCTCTGTATACCCCTGATTACCCCTGTATACTCTTGTATACCTCTGTATACCCCTGATTACCCCTGTATACTCTTGTATACCTCTGTATACCCCTGATTACCCCTGTATACTCTTGTATACCTCTGTATACCCCTGATTACCCCTGTATACTCTTGTATACCTCTGTATACCCCTGATTACCCCTGTATACTCTTGTATACCTCGGGTATACCCCTGATTACCCCAGGAAAGGATACGCTTCCAGAGGAAGAGTAAGTGCTCGAGGGATTCCGATTCTTCTTGACAGAAGGTGCAGTTTGGAGAGTGTACCAGACCAAAACGAAAGAGTTTAGGGTTAGTAAAGACGATATTGTTTAGAACTTTGTATTGATGAAATTCTCTAGTTTTTGACTCAATTGTATCACAAAAGGGAGTAGACTTTTCCCCAATTTAACACTGTCTCTGGGTACATTTCCCATTATATTTGTTAAGCTGTTGGTGGGACTTGTTGTTTTAAATTCTGGATAAAGTTTCATAGACCTTTTTGGCCGTGGCGTCACTGATAGGAATAGAGCTACTTTTCAATTTTAAAAGAGGTGTAGAAGGAAGGGGAGTAATAGATTTCGAGCTTGTGGAAGTTTCATTGTCCTTTTCCATTCCGCTGGAAGGGAATGCACAATACCCATGATATAAAAACGTTGCTCAGGAGTGAGTTGGACGTCAGCAATTTCGTGAAAGAAGAACACGCTTCCCCTACAGGCTATATAATGCCATTTCCGGATATTTTCGGACAGGATGATAACGAATTATTTGTTTTTAGAATATTTAGATTTGGAAATTTTCTTTAACATAATAAACACTAAAAATATTCTATTATTTGATAATATAAAAAATTGACCGATTTCCGAAAAACGGTGGAAACTGGTGCAGATCCGCGCTTGTAAACGAATTCTCGTAAGAGGTTATGCATTAAAAAAAAAATAATTCGTGCCTTTGATGACACGCGCGTGCCTGCTCGCAGGATGAATTGTTTCCTAATCGTAACACTCAGTGGCAATGTCCTATGGTGCAAAAACACATAAATGTTTAATGTCACTCTTCACTTCGTCGAATGAACAGAGCAATTTGTTCTCTTCTGAAGTCGAAAAGTATACACGTGTCGTTTCCAACCCTATATTGTTGATCGGTTATTCTTCCCAACTGCAGTCAACTGAAAAATGTCACAAGTCCCAGGCAGTTGTTACTTCCCCTATGGTAGAAAACGTGCTTTTGGTTGTGTCAATTATCCATTGTTGAATGATTCGTCAGGGGTCTAGCCTGCGAGCAGGCTCTCTATTTGGGGGGCAACGCAACGTGAATTATTTTCTTACGTGAATTATTTTCTTCGAGAGCGCCGAAGGCGCGAGTTTCGGCGAGCGAAGCGAGCCCGCGGTGAAAATTGAGAGCCTGCACGTATCCCATTGAATTTTGAATCCGGCGCGTTCGTCCACGAACGCAGCACTCTGATTGGTCAAAAATGACAGGCTCAATTAATATGAGAAAAACCAGCGGTCACATGAAAACCAAATCAAATATGGCGTCCGGGAATTCACATGCAAGCTTCGTTCAAGAAGCATTTCGAAAACTTTCGGTCGATTCTCACCACCTCCTCGACCTTAAACAGGAACAGGAAGATGCGGTCATTTGTCTTCTGGAAAGACGTGATGACTCGAAATTCGTTGCACTTCTGATTTCCTCGAAGAGCCTGCATAAGTTCCTAATTTTTCGGGCGCAAGAATTACACACACGGCTCGACAAAGAAGACAATTTTACGAAATAAATACCAATGTTTTCGCACATCGTCGCCAATACTTGTCCGCGACTTCCATCGCGATTTGAAACTTCAAATAGATTTTCCGTGGACATTCGACCCGATTTTCCAGTTCCATATTTCACCAAAAAACTACAACTGCAGATACGGCAATGTCCACTTGCTTTGTTGACAACTTTTTTCGGAGTTAAAACGCGTTCTTCCGATCCTTCCATGAAGAGCCACAAAGATCTAGACGAAATCCCGGGAAAATTTCCACGTGCATCTTTCTGTCATGTTTGTTTATATTTTTCTCGTTCCCTATTGGCTAGTTATTTGACACCGGAAGCGTGGCGAGTTGTCAACAAGTTGTCACATTTCAAGGGGCCGGAATTGAAATTCAATGACTCACGTGCAGGCTCTCGTTTTTCACCGCGGACTCGCTTCGCTCGCCTTCACTTCGTTCGCCGAAACTCGCGCCTTCGGCGCTCTCAAAGAAAATAATTCACGTTGCCCCCCCGAATAGAGAGCCTGCTCGCAGGCTATCAGGGGTCCAAAAGGGTTTCACGTGTCGCGTGTATAAAGAAAGATCTTGTCACGATGATTTCTATCGAAGGAAAAGGCAAACACTTACTAAATGATTTGCTTGCCTTCATCATGCCTTCATGGAAATCAAGTAATGAATTTCCGACGTTAAATTTGCTGCTTGCTTTTTTTCAGTTAAAACTAATGGCAGGAAACTCCCTCAGTTTCTCAACAAAAGTTGTGTAAAAGTGAGCACAACAAATCGATGAAAGTTAGCAACAAAATGCTCAGTCAGAGAGATTTTCTAATGTACTGAATAAAACCTACTTTATGTCCTTGAGTTGATGGGATATGATTAAGACGATAGCTCACTCTCTGTAAAGACTTCAACAAGTTACATCCCTCAAAAACGCAGAACAGAGAGCTATAATACCAGAAAAGAGGAAACGACCAACGCAAACAGATTTCTCGTGTATAAAAAAAATTTTAACGGTTGATGGTGAAAGATTTCACACCTTAATATGTAAATAACACGTGGAAAATGCAACCTCGTCCCCAGGGCGCTTTTCCCTTCAGAGCGGGAGGGAAAAGCGCCCTGGGGACGAGGTTGGTGGAAAATGATGTTGCACGGTAACAAAGTAGCCCGACCGTAGGGAATTCAAGATTGTGAGACTGAATGGAATTATCATCTCTAATTCTTATTACAATCACTCAAAGCAAAAACGAAGCATGATAAATTGGTTTCAGATTATGGAGATAATCAGGGGTATACAGAGGTATACAAGAGTATACAGGGGTAATTAGAGGTATACAAAAGTATACAGGGGTATACAGGGGTATACAAGAGTAAACAGGGGTAATCAGGGGGATACAGAGGTATACAAGAGTAAACAGGGGTAATCAGGGGTATACAGAGGTATAAAAGAATAAACAGGGGTAATCAGGGGTATACAGGGGTAATCAAGAGTATACGAAGTAGTCAGGGGTATACAGAGGTATACAAGAGTATACAGGGGTAATCAGGGGTATACAAGACTAAACAGGGGTAATCAAGAGTATATAGCGGTAATCAGGGGTATACAGGGGTATACAAGAGTATACAGGGGTAATCAGGGGTATACAAGAGTATACAGGGGTAATCAAGAGTATACAGAAGTAGTCAGGGGTATACAGTGGTATACAAGAGTTCACAGAGGTAATCAGGGGTATACAAGAGTATACAGGGGTAATCAAGAGTATACAGAAGTAGTCAGGGGTATACAGAGGTATACAAGAGTATACAGCGGTAATCAGGGGTATACAGAGGTATACAAGAGTATACAGGGGTAATCAGGGGTATACAAGAGATACAGGGGTAATCAGGGGTTTACAGAGGTATACAAGAGTATACAGAAGTAATCAGGGGTGTACATAAGTATACAGGGGTAGTCAGGGGTATACAGAGGTATACAAGAGTAAACAGGGGTAATCAGGGGTGTACAAGAGTATAAATAGGTATACAAGAGTTCACAGAGGTAATCAGGGGTATACAAGAGTATACAGGGGTAATCAAGAGTACACAGAAGTAGTCAGGGGTATACAGAGGTATTCAAGAGTATACAGCGGTAATCAGGGGTATACAGAGGTATACAAGAGTATACAGGGGTAATCAGGGGTATACAAGAGATACAGGGGTAATCAGGGGTTTACAGAGGTATACAAGAGTATACAGAAGTAATCAGGGGTGTACATAAGTATACAGGGGTAGTCAGGGGTATACAGAGGTATACAAGAGTAAACAGGGGTAATCAGGGGTGTACAAGAGTAGAAATAGGTATACAAGACTATACAGGGGTAATCAGGGGTATACAAGAGTATACAGGGGTAATCAAGAGTATACAGAAGTAGTCAGGGGTATACAGAGGTATACAAGAGTATACAGCGGTAATCAGGGGTATACAGAGGTATACAAGAGTATACAGTGGTAATCAGGGGTATACAGAGGTAAACAAGAGTATACAGGGGTAATCAGGGGTATACAAGAGTATACAGGGGTAATCAGGGGTATACAAGAGTATACAGCGGTAATCATGGGTATACAGAGGTATACAAGAGTATACAGGGGTAATCAGGGGTATACAAGAGTATAAATAGGTATACAAGAGTATACAGGGGTAATCAGGGGTATACAAGAGTATACAGGGGTAATCAAGAGTATACAGAAGTAGTCAGGGGTATACAGAGGTATACAAGAGTACACAGGGGCACTCAGGAGGATACAGAGGTATACAAGAGTACACAGGGGTATTCAGGGGTATACAGAGGTATACAAGAGTATACATGGGTACTCAGGAGTATACAGAGGTATACAAGAGTATACAGGGGTATACAGAGGTACACAAGAGTATACATGGGTAGTCAGGGGTATACAGAGGTACACAAGAATATACATGGGTACTCAGGAGTATACAGAGGTATACAAGAGTATACAGGGGTAATCAAGAGTATACAGAAGTAGTCAGGGGTATACAGAGGTATACAAGAGTACACAGGGGTATTCAGGGGTATACAGAGGTATACAAGAGTATACATGGGTACTCAGGAGTATACAGAGGTATACATGAGTATACAGGGGTATACAGAGGTACACAAGAGTATACAGGGGTAGTCAGGGGTATACAGAGGTACACAAGAGTATACATGGGTACTCAGGAGTATACAGAGGTATACAAGAGTATACAAGGGTATACAGGGGTATTCAGGGGTATACAGAGGAATACAGGGGCAATCAGGGGTATAGAGAGGTATACAAGAGTATACAGAAGTAATCAGGGGTGTACAAGAGTACACAGGGGTAATCAGGGGTATACAAAGGTATACAAGAGTATACAGGGGTAATCAGGGGTATACAGAGGAATACAGGGGCAATCAGGGGTATACAGAGGTATACAAGAGTATACAGGGGTAATCAGAAGTATACAAAGGTACACAAGAGTATACAGGGGTAATCAGGGGTCTACAGAGGTATACAAGAGTATACAGAAGTAATCAGGGGTGTACAAGAGTACACAGGGGTAATCAGGGGTATACAAAGGTATACAAGAGTATACAGAGGTAATT
Organism: Siderastrea siderea; assembly: GCA_964030785.1. Taxonomy (NCBI): domain Eukaryota; kingdom Metazoa; phylum Cnidaria; class Anthozoa; order Scleractinia; family Rhizangiidae; genus Siderastrea; species Siderastrea siderea. The sequence goes on along the minus strand of OZ034966.1, from coordinate 77,580,848 downwards.
AAAAGAATATTATAGGATAGCCGGGTGACTATATGGAGCTTAGCATGAAGTATATGCCCAAAGAAACGAACTTTTTGAGTAGAACAGAGCCTGCTCTGTAGGCCAAGACTGCTGACCAGTGGCTCACTCTCCCCAGGTTTACTCGTTCAAGAACAAGAAAGTAGATGAAATGGTGGCTGTTGGTGTCATGCATTTAGAAAAGCAGCAAGGAATCGCTTAACTTGAAGAAGTCCAAGGAAAATTTGGGGAAATTGTCTTTCTCTAAAAGTTTGGATGAAATGGATTTCTTTTGGAAAAGTGGAACTACAGGCTAGAATCAGGACAATAGTTAATGTACTCATTTGCACAACAGCTGGTATAGTAATCTTCCCCTGTTCATGCTTGAACTTAACAAACGGTAAACTTCAAATCAAATATACATTGTAGAAATTTTAAAACATAACACTCAATAAATGGAGCTTAAGTTAAATTTCAATATTAACTGTTTGTGTAAAACTTGTTTTATGTTTTGAGGCATTTTTAATGGCTATATTTCACTTATTTTCACATGTTTAAAGACAAGAAAAAATTCACACTTATTTCACACTTATTTTCACATGGCTTACACCATAAAAAATTCACACCCCATTTTTCACATGCATTTTTCTCATGGCTTTCCCAATAAAAGTTTCACACCCCATTTTTCACATGGCTTTTTCACATGATAGAAAAACACTGTTTTTTTCACACTATTTTTTCACATGTTCTTTTGAAAGTGTTCTAATTTCACACACTAAGAAAGAAGTTCACATGTATGTGAAACTTAAATTCTCTGCGCGAAACTAATTTCACGCACAGAATTTCACATGCTTAATATATTTCACATGCATTTCACACCTATTTCACACGTTTGCTCCTGGTAGTGGCGCATGTGCTGAGGGGGTGGGTGCTATTTCTGATTTAATGAGGTTGGCAGGTATGCAATTGTTACTGAAAGGGGAAAAGAAAAACTAACAAACAAACAAGCATAAGACTAAGAGTAAAAATGACTAAAAACGTGAAAAAAGTATTAAAAGCCACCCTAGCAACCAACAAGCTTTTTAGCCAAAAGGATTGGGCATCCAGTGGATGGCTAATTTGTTGGAGAACTTACAAAATTTCACCTCCAAATTATCACTTTTATGAGAAAAGGTCGTAGTTTGACCACTTCAACAATTTTATAAGTAGTTTCTAGTTTCTAGCTAAAAGACTCCTTTGACAATGTTTTTTTTTTCAGAGCCTGGTGAATTTTCTTTTGAACAAGCAAGTTATTTTGCCAATATAGTGACCGGAGATGTAACCTGTAATGTTATCAGAAGAAAGGGATGTGATGGAACTGTTACACTGACCTACAACACGATGTGAGTTAGAGTAAAATAAATTGCATTCACCTCAAGATTTAAAGAGGGTCTGCAAATTTTTGAAGTATATTGCCAAATTGTAAACAAATGTCTGTGTGATGAGCTTGCAGTGAATTTGCCAGAATCCCAGAGGGACTTATCAGAACCATAGGGAGCCCTCTATTAGAGGAGAGTAGAGCTCTTCTGCAAAAATTTCAAGGTGCCAAGATGCAAAAAACCTCCCTTTTTATCATCTCACCATAGGGAGCCCTCTATTAGAGGAGAGTAGAGCTCTTCTGCAAAAATTTCAAGGTGCCAAGATGCAAAAAACCTCCCTTTTTAATGGGAAGCATCAGCTTTCAGGTGATGCTTGTCTTAATCATAAACCAGGGTTATGGGGCTCAGGCAGGCTTGCATATAGTGAGTTTGTAGTGCAAAGGTCGAGCGCAGTTTCGCAACCACATATCTAGTTATATTATTTGAGGCTAGTGATAAGTAAATATACAGCATGATTGTAAAAGTACGATGTTACTGAATATAGAATAGTTTTGCTATACCGGCGGGTTACTTTTCATGTGCTCTTAAAGCGAGAACATCGAGCTAGTAGCTAGTACAAATTTAGCAAATCTCTCACTCCCTACCCGCCCATATTTTGTTTGTGTTTTGTTTACATGACAGCCGTGTGTATATCTATTCATTATTTCTTTGTAGTGGTGGTCAGGTGGTAGTGTTTTTGGTTGTTATGCTTGGAGTGTAATCTAGTCTTTTATTTTATTTTTATTAATATGTTGTATTTGGTTAAGTTTTGCAGTTGTAAATAAAGACTGTCTTAGTCCCAACTCTGTGTGTTTTGGTTGAATGTGTGATTTAGCAGCCCATGTAGAAAGGATTAGAAATAGTCCTAGATGCTTCATGCTGTGCCAGCGTTGATGCATGTAAAGGTTGTGCTGAGTACTTTGTAAATGCCACCCTGTGGCCACTAATTAAGCTTATAAAAGAGCCTCTAGCCTCTACTAATTGGTTGTGACTTTTGAAACTGTCTTGTTGATTTTTTAAAATAATATGTAATAAAGAATTTGATATGTAGGGTGAATCAGAAAAGTGTAAACAAAGTGTTAACAGTAGTATTAGCTCTGGAATGTTTATTTTTTTAGAAACTCAAAACCAACTAGATGTAAGATAAATTAACCACAAGCTGTAATTATCCTTATATTTATTGTGGATCGTTTTACATATATACCTACCTACCTACCTACCTGCCTGCCTGCCTGCCTGCCTACCTACCTACCTACCTACCTACCTGCCTGCCTACCTACCTACCTACCTACATACATACATACCTACATACACACATACATATATACATACATACTTACATACATACATAAATACATACATACATACATACATACATACATACATAATAAAATAATGAATAAATGAAACATTTAATAAAAACTATTTACATTTCGATAATGAAATAATATCTACGAATTAAAAAGATCTTTAAAAATTATATTTTTCTTGTTCTCTGTTTTCTGTTCTGATTGGTTGCAATTTAATTAACATATCAAATTCAAGTCATTGAATGTTCAGTCATGCTTTCCTGATTTGCACTGTAATCTGTAAATAGATTTCAGAGTGGAGATTGAACTTGTTTTATTGACGTGTTAGGAATGGTACTGGGAATGGTGGCACTGCAGATGAACTGGACCAGAAAAAGTGTGACTTTGAGCATGCAGTTGAGGCAAAGTTGTTTTTTCAACATGGAGAAACATCCAAACAAATTGTCATAAGAGTCAACCCTGACTGCCAGGTAATATGGGTCTTCATGTTAATTAATATAATTATACACTTACAGGTAGAATCACTTGGATTAATAAAACAGTTAGATGTTCAGTGAAACTATCCATGTTCACACGCCTTTGAAGAGGGTAATGTTCTCTTGTTAAGGGGAGCTTATGGATACAGTGTTCCTACGAAGATGAAAGAAGATTTCTCAATTCCTAGATTAAGAAAGGTTGAAAATGTCCACATAAATATGCATAAAAAGCAACAAGTTGCTCTAAAAAATGACAGGGTGCAATCAAAGTGTTTGTGAATTTTATGGTCTCATTAGTCTTGTTGGCCTGATGTGCTTACTGTACATTACAGTTTTGTAATCTAATTCATTTTTTATTTTAGAATAAAAACTTCATTGTCTTGTTGAGTGATCAGAGCCCTGGAGCCAAAATAGGAAAAAAAAGTGCTGCTGTTGTTAACATTACAAATGGTAAGCTACCAAAAAATATTAATGTTGATAAGTTTGTATGTTTATTTGTGTCTCTAAGGCCACAGCACAACACTGAGGACTACATCACCTCGCCTGGGGACTACATCACCTACATCCCCTAATCTTTGCAAATGGCAATAGGGGTTTTTTGACAGGCCCTCCTGATTGTGTATTGTTATACCGTAATGAAGACAGCACAAATACATGTGAATGGTTAATATAAGATCGAGGAATGATAAATTAATGAACTTTTAAGCATTGCTTATAGTCCAGTAATCATGACATGTGCCTACTAAAGTCTAAATTCTTAATTTTCAGCTGTAAAAAGATTCCAAAGCAAACAGTTTCATTTTATTGGCCTAAAGATATATGTAATCATGTCTTTTCAGATGTAGATAATATTGTTGAGAGAGTGGCAAACATTATGACAGCCGAAGATGAGCAAAGCCTAACCAAGACTTGGAGATCCCAATTTGAAGAGTATGTTGTTAATCATGTGTGCATTGCATGTCCTTATTGGTGCTTTTTTTCATTGCTTTGAAGAGGTAAAATAAAATAAAAATAGCAATGATATGTAGATAGAAATGCCACACCCACACTACAGGGTGTTCTAATGCATTTCCTCTATAATATCATCCAGATTGAATAATTAATTGAAATGTTGGACGGAAGCCAATGACAAATTCAACCCATGTATGATGCTGAGTCTTTCTGTGTTAGGTGTTGATTGGTTGGTGTCGTGTTTCATTACCGTTAACAGGGCGATGGTGATTCAAGGTGAAGAAGATGACAAGGGAAATGTAGAACCACTCAGCATCTTGGACTTTGTGCTTCATTTTCTTACATTCTTCTGGAAAGTTCTTTTTGCTTTCATTCCCCCAAGGTAATGGAGTTATGTTTGTGTTGTGTGGATGATGAAAGTGACAAGCTGATGTTAGGCACCACAACTTATACAATCCAGTCATGTAATACCTGTGAATGTCTTTTTTTGTTTTTGTTTTCTGCAGGAGCTGTTTTGGAGGATATCCAACATTTTTCCTTTCTCTTTTGGTCATAGCAGCACTTACTGCATTAGTTGAGCAGGTAGAATATTTTATTTTTATCAACTTGGCCCCCAAACTTGGTCACCAACATACCACAAAATCTGGCCAATAGTATGACTGAATGAGCATAAGCTGGGATGAAAAAAATGACCATATTATTGGGTGGCCGTAACACAGGGAACCACTTGTCTTCTCATTGAATACTTGTTTTTTACCTTTTAAGCTGTGATATAAAAGTGCATATTCTCCTTACTGTTGTCCATACATTTCTTATGGAACTAATAAGGAGAATTTGTCTAAATGTCAAGACATCTCATTCTTGGTGATCACTTCCTTCATTCTCATCACTTGGATATTTGAACAAGCAGTGATAATGTAAAGAGAAATTTCATTTTCGTCACCGTTAAAGCTTAAAGGGTTAAAAGTTACCTAGGTGACTGTGATTACCTTCAATTGAAACTTACAATATTATTGTTTGGATGTACACTCAAATCTCAGCCTGGCTAAACTTAGCTTTAACCATTTATCATTCTATTTTTTCAGCTTGGTAAACTTCTAGGATGTGTTGTGGGTCTTAGAAACAGTGTAACTGGAATCACAATTATTGCAATTGGTACCAGCTTACCAGACACCTTTGCAAGTCGCAGTGCGGCACTGCATGACATTGGAGCTGATGCATCTATTGGCAACATTACAGGTTGGTGAATACAGTAAGATTCATTATGCTTACTTACCAGAGTTTATGCTATAAATACAGCAATGTGGTATTACTGGTGCATACAGTTTACCCTAAATTATGTGTCAAATGTACAATGTAGTACACAACATTTTGCTCTGACAAAATAGTTTGATGTTTGAATGCTTTCATTGAACTTGATAATATTTACCAGTTGATGGGTTTGCAGTTGTTTCACTACAAACCTATTAAATAGTTCCAATTAAATCCACCATTAGAACAACATAATGTAATTCAGGTGAAAATATAACACTTCATTCCACCAGTTTACCATTAAATCTAAAGCAGCAAATGAGAAAAACAAATGTCTTGGGGCCCTTTTCATGAAAATAAAACTACCAAAATCTGTGAGATGACAACTGGGCTCCCAAAAGCCTATTTCTAGACTTTTTAAGTATAATTTATTGGCAAATTGCATGCTCTCGAGTTGCACTTGTCCCAAGCACTTTGTGACTCTTTCATGTGATGAAATTGTATTATTGTTTCTTTGTATCTTCTCATCAGGGAGTAACAGTGTAAATGTATTTCTTGGTCTTGGATTACCTTGGGTTATATCCACTTGTTACCATGCAGTGAAGAAAACCAGGTACGTTGTGTACAGTGGAAACATAACCTTCTCAGTTGTGGTGTTCACAACCTTTGGACTGGTCTGCATTTTGACTCTTGTCGTAAGGAGAGTGGTGAGTATTCTCCATTGTTCCCTTCTTTTGCTCTGCAGTAATTTAATTTCAAAAGGTTACTTAATTATCAATTGTAAGTCTGAAATACAATTATGTTCAAGCAAGAAACTAAATGCAGCACTGTTCAACTTGGTTGAACATGATTGGTTATCTCTGTGGAAAAGGACACAATTTTGGATTAAGAACTTATTAATCGGGTCACCTAAGGGTCACCTAATTCAGAGGTGGGGGCATTTTTGAGATTGACCTGCCTTGTTCATTGGAAGAGGAATGAGTAATGGCTGCACAAAAAAAAAACAACTAGAAGGAATGTGACACTAAGGAGAAGAGAAAGTGAAAACAATCATAAACCAAACTAGAAGATGTTAAATGTGTACAGTATGTTGCCCAGTTTTCGTACACTTCAGTTTGTAATCGCTATATCTTTTCGTCCGTAAGATGAAAATTTCTGAGATTTCTTTTAGAGATAGCCCATTTACTTACCTTTAATATGTACAAAGATTTGCCGCCTGATCGACGTATCTTGAAAATTATGCCATTTTTCCCAAAACTCGCAAGTTGCCCAGTCTACGTATGCCTGGCCCAGTTTTTGTACATCCCCAAAACAAGATTTTCCCACGAGAACGCTTGATGCGAACTGATGTGTCAGCCATACTGCTGCATGCTTATCATGTTTTCTCTTCGATTTGTGAATAGAAATCGGCTTAGCAATGTCAAAAGCCAATGGTTAATCGTGGGTGGATGTTTCATTGATACTACAGTGTTTTGGGCGGATTTTCTTACGCTCAATCCACCGTCTCATACGTCATTTACTGCCTTGGCAAAGGTATTTAACCAATTACTATTCTGCGTATTACAGCTGGCAAGAAAAGGGATGCAAAAGATTCGACGTTTTATTTCCATTCCCGCTTACGCCTTCAACATAGCAAATGTTTCACTTCCGTTCCCACTTACGCTTGCTTTAGTTAGCTGGTTCTGTCAGCGTTTATTAAAATCGCAATGGAGTGAAAAAATCGGTAAGACTGCAGGTAAAGTAACGATATTTCAAGGTGTATGTCAACATTATATGCATATGCATCTACCTTAGTTTATTATTTTCATGTTTTAGATTGTTTCTGTGGGATTAAGTTTCGTAAATATTCATGACCTTTGCATGACCTGGATATAAAGCGTCCCTGTAATTTTGTTGTTGCCACAACAAATGCATATATGGTGTATCGTACTTTGCGAGGGTTGTTGTTTTATCTTTGCTATACTTGCAACTTACTAGTTTTGAACAGTAAAGTTTAAAATTCTGTTCTTTAACGTAAATTTAAAAATAGGTTTTGAGAAAGGCGCAGCTAAGTGTACGAAAACTGGCACAGTATGTCGAAATGTATGCGAAGATTTTCAACGTTAAAATTCAGGAGCAGTTTTAAATTTAAGCCGGCGTTGAAAGTTCTCCTATTCACTTTCATCTTTAATCTATCATCTCTCCAAAAATCATGAAGTTCCTTACAAAATTAAGGGCAAAACGGGCTATTTGTTTATCTACGATACCGTTATTGTGCAGTGAAAAGTGCAATTATCAGCCGCTAAACTTTTCCTCACCTCGAAAGAAATTGTCCACACTGACCTGTTTCTGGGTCAAAAAGCCCGCCAAAACCAGCAATTTATAGCTGAAATGTTCCTGTTATTTTCAGAATACTTCGGTTGACGAAGATTTGAACGACCGATGAAAGCAATCAAAGAAATTTTTTTGTACGAAAACTGGCTAACATACATGTATTGTAACTGTTGCGTACATTGTATTGTACATAAAAAAAATAAGAGTAATCTTTTGTTGTCCACGTGGCTTATAAAGATGGACACCTTTCTGAGGCATACACGAAGTGCCTTTCCTGATCAGTTACTTATGTGTATTTGAAAGACATCACTTTGACTTTTACTGTAAGAATAATTTTGCTACATTATTATTATTATTATTATTAAATTTTTTTTTGACCGTTCAAGAGCAAACTATTCCCACTAGTGACTTGGCATAGTTACGAGTTTCCTGATTTTCTAAGCCTGAGTGGTTCATGATTGTGTTGTGATTGGCCAGCTGATAGCTTTGGCCAGGCATTCACGGTGGGGCCAAACCACCCCCCAAATGGGTCATTTAGACTAATTTTGCTTCTTTTTCACATTTCTTTTCCAAACTTGGCAAAAATCCTTGGGTTGTCGCCCAATTTATTTTAAGTATGAGAATGACTAAAAAGGCCAAATTGTGACGTCATAATGGCTGACCTCACAAAACGAGTTAACTGAAAATTTCAAATTTGAAATAAAAAGTTATGTCATCTGAAAGAACTTGGCAAGGGGAGTAAAATGCTGAAAACCGTACCTCGCTAAGACAAACGTATCTTGAGTTATGGCAATTTAAAGACATTTAAAGTGTCCCCCCCGGAACCATACTTTTCTTCTAAAAACAACCCTGTTGATCTTTTTTGTACAGTTTTTTTCCATGCAAGCCAATAATCTGGTAAAATGGACTTCTTGTTGTTCCAAAAAATCGTATCATTTTAGATTTTAAGTTTTTGGCTTGAAAACGATAATATTAGCAAGTGCATAATTGATCACGTGACACTTAATTACGTCACAAAACTGGTTTGGGGGCTCTAGCTCTGGCAGGAAAAATTTTTTGCAATTTTTTCTTTTTCATTTAGCTTCCGTCATTTAAGACATCTTATCTGCAACTTAAATGGTGTCGTTGACGCAACAAAACAACACTTAAATTCAAACGTATTACACAAGGGGGGGACCCTATTTTCAGACTGTGAAATTCTCAAAATCTAAAATGCCATATCTCATCCATTATTTGTCACATTGAAAAACTGTTTTCAGCATTCAACTCCTCTTGACGTGTTCTTTCTAAAACACTAGAAAAAATTTACAAATTCTAAAATTTTATTTTAGAGAATAATATGACGTCACCAATTATGACGTCATAATTTGACATTTGGCATCACCATTCATGTCAAATTGTTTGGCACAAAGACCCATATCAAATTACCAAGTTTGGTAAAGAAATGATGAAAAGTAACAAAATTATTAAAAATTAACCAAAAACCGGACATTTCATGACCCATTTGGGGGGTGGTTTGGCCCCACCATGTTAGTGAACCAGCAGAGTGGTGATATGAGACTGATCACAATAATAATTGTTTTGCAGGTCATTAAAGGAGAGCTTGGTGGCTCAACAATATCAAAATACTCAACAGGATTATTCTTGGTGTTACTGTGGTGTGCTAACATTGTGCTGTCAAGCTTGGTGGCCTATGGAATAATCCCTGTTTCATTATGACACAGTGTTATACATGCCAGGAAATGTTCTTCATGCATGTATTACTGCACCAGCACAGTGGAGGTGTGGATTTGTTGCTTTTGAAATGGAATATCCAGCCAAAGTGTGAATATCCATGGAACGTGTTCCAACATGTCCAAAATGATATTAAATTGAAATTTAGAATTGTTAGGTTTTCAAGAAGGATAACTTTGTTATACAGGTTAAAAAATACATGTGTTAAATGTGTTGTGTATATAACACTAAGTTCCGGATCCACATGAACTGGTTTACATTGCTGAGAAGTGAGCCACTTTCTAACTTCATCAACTTTGCTCCAGTAAGGAAACTTGAATGAGTGAAATTAAGTCTGGACTGCAATAGAGAGCTGGCAGATGAATTGAAAATCATAACAAGATTATTTGTTAATAACAACGTGCACAATCTGCAGTGTGCTTGGACAATCACTGTCTTAATAATGTTAAATTCATGTAAAACAATTATTATTTAGAAGATGTGCCAACTCTTGGAGATTTATTTGTGCCATTTTGGTGTCCCATCATCATCATCATCATCATCATCATCATCATCATCATCATCATCATCATCATCATCATCAAAATTCCAGACAAAAAATGGATGAGAATGTCTGAAGTGTACAGTTTTGGAAAATAATTTTATAAGGATGTTCTTTAACTTATTGTCTGCATGTTACCTTGGTTGCAACTACACTCTAGTGCTTTTCACTACTGGTAACTTCATTTGTTTATTACAGGTAATCTTAAGATAAATGATGATTATCCTTGGCTAAATGTCTTTTATGTTCATGATGGTTTTCCTTTTTTTTATGTATAATTCTGCAAGTATACTAATGAATCCTGATAATTTCATGGATGTGTACTTATCAAATATTGCCCCATAGTACTTGTACATCTGTAAAATATTTGTACATAATACTCAGTAACAAACTCGCTGCTTCATGACTCGAATATAGTCAGTGATAATATTTATAAAGTGTGATTGAATAATTTATTAAAGAAGAGTAAATTTGGAAAAATATTGTTGAATAGATTTTTAGTCTATTTAACAAAGTAATTTATTATTTATTTTAAACAAACCAGGTCAGATGAATGAAGCACATTCAAACTAGTATGTTAATGAAACTCAAGATGGTTAATTTTTCAGAGACCATGTTCTCTTTTTCTTCCACAAGGGAGCTAGAAGAGAGCGTGGAGTGACTAAGTAACATCACTTAACCCTGTCATTTTAAAGGAACTATGTCACGGCATTTTCATTAATTTTTCTGATCTGACAAAATTATTTTCTCATTGAAGGAACCCTCAAAATAATAGTTTCCCAAGGTAGAAAAACACTAAAGAAGCAATAATAAACCAAACCTATGCAAGGATGGTTACGACTGAGGAAGATTAAGAAGGATTATGAATGACAAACTTGAAAAAGCTTGCCAGTTTTTTCAAGATGTGTTATCCATGACATAGCTCCTTTAAGCAAATTTATAAGAGTACCAACAGTAAATTTTACTATAAAGATCAAGGCAATTTCTGAAATTGTATGGAAGGTGAATTTTAAACCCTTTCAAATTTTGTGGCTTAGCAAGAACACCGAGTAGTCTTCCTGCAACCCTTCCTTTGGCTTTGATGTGTGACAATCCAATGAGTAGTGGTAGTTAAGACAACATTCAAAGTGATCAAATTAAAAAAATCGTGTGAACAATGTAATTATAATGTTGCATTTGACGGCCAAATTTAGCCATCACTTCACTTTTATTTCACCATTCATGCGTAAATTTTGAACTTCACCTTTCATAAAAGTAGGAACTGAAAGGGATTGTAGTGATAAGTGTAGTTAATAAGGATGTGTTTAGAGTGAGAAAAACTAGAATAAAAATGGCCCACCAGTAATTGTCTTTTCACTCAATTGAACCTCTGCTAACTGACACCTTTTTAGAGGAGACTCAGTCATGGTACCAGCTACATGCAAGGTCTACAACCACTACTTTTTAAAGAAAAGATGGAAAATTCACCATGATGTGAGCATGGGGCAAACAGAAAATCCGAGTCCTTGGCTGGAATCAACCCCGTGGCCTTCTGTACACCGGCTGACACTCTAGATTTTTATCCTACATTTTTATCCTCCCATAGACGGACAATTCTTTTAAGCAGACACAAACAATGAATCTGCAAACAAAATCCCATTTTGAATTTGCTATGAAGTGGCTACCCTCCTTAGCAGACAAACTGACAAGCACTGTATCAAGGCGGGTCGTCAGATGGTCCAAGGTCGAGAATTGGAAATTAATGAAGAGTTGAACTGGCGCATGTTTTGGCCACTTTTTGAACTTTAAACAAAAAGTACCCTGCAAGCAGGTTTTCTTGGTTAGGTTTTCAAAAATCTTGGCAGTGGAGTCACTACTTATAAGTAGCGAAAGAAGCGAGCCAGCAAGGAGAAAAGTCCCTGCTTTATTCTTGTCAGGGTGCTTCACTCATCGGCTCATAAAAAAGGGGCTCCATTTCCTAAAACCCTTTGAGTCACTCCAGACTCACTGGGGGCCACAGGACATTCCAGCATATCTGGCCCCCTCTTTAGGAAGATTGAAGGGCCTCTGCTCGCAGGGTAGCCCTTACATGGATGTGATTTGATCATAGGTTCCCCTATTATTTTGTTTCCTGTTCCTTCTACATTTGAATGGACAGCATTGGGTAAAGCTTTCTGTCAAAGCATTTAACACAAAGGCCAAATTTGAATGGATGGTCTGTCCTCCACATTGCCTTTCCCCTGCCTCGTTCCCAGGTGCCTTCTAGCGGATTTCGGTACAAGCACAAGATTGACTGAGCGCAAGGGAGCATGGGAAGGGCGAAGGAGAGAACGTCCCGTTTTTCCACTTGACCCTTCCCAAGGTCCTTTGTGCCAATGCTAAACCTTCCCAGGTTTGATTGCACAAACTACTCGTCAGCCTCATCTTTCTGCTTTTTTCTGACACATTTGAGACGCCTGGGTACGAGGCAGGCCTTTCCTTGCATGTTTATCAATGGGTATCACTGAATTGTTGTGGAAACCTAAGAAATGTTAGGAGTAAACCTTTGTGGGGCTAGCACCCCATCAGGAGGGGGCTGTAGACACTGGCAGTGTGGGATGCGCGTGGGCCCCAGTGTGGCTGGGGGCCACAAGACGTTCCAGCATTTCTGGCCCTTACCTGGATATGATTTGATCATCGGTTGCCCCATTGTTTTGTTTCCTGTTCCTAGTACACCTGAGTGCACAGCATTGGGTGAAGCTTTTTGTCAAAGCATTTACACAGAGGCCAAATTTGGGAGCACCAACTTTTTCTTGTGTTCAATGCATCTTTCAATGGGGAGTTGTACGATTTTGGGTCAAAACTGTGCTGAAAATTAACCCTTTAAGCTCTAACGGTGGTGACAAAAATGAAAATAACTTCTGCTTACATTATAACTGCTTTTTCAAACATTAAAGTGATTAGAATAAAGGAAACAATCACCAAGGGTACGATGTCTTCATACTTTGACGTATTCTCCTTACAAGTTCCAGTTCAAATGTATGGATAAATGTTAGGAGAATATGTATTTTCATATCACGGCTTTAAGGGTTAAACTAAGCATCTTTTCTCACAAAGGAAATGTTCCTTAAACACTTAAAAAGGTGAATCAACTGATTTTCTCAATAGGAGAATGAAGCAATTAATCTTTAGCAATTTCTCCAAAGCACAAGGGGCACAATCCATTTCCACCCTGACCATCTGGATCAAAAGACACATTTTTGTAGTTTCGGAAACCCAGTAGGGCAATTTTAATTTTATTCCACTGTCTTTTAGCTTCATAAAGTTGTACTGAAAATAGCTGACATAGCCCTTAAAGTGAATATTCATTGATTTCATTCTCCACCCTTAAATTAAGTCTTTCAAATTTTGTAAACTCTGCAAAACCATACACACAATGAAAACTAAGTCCAGCTCATAATAAGTTAGATTTTTATTTACAATACGAAATACACTCACAGTATCCAAATCTCTGTGAATCAATATGAAATATACTAATCGTAAAAAATAACTTACAAAATTAATATAATACCACTACCAACAAGCCTTGATCTACACGCACTTAGTAATACATAGATCATTTTTCAAACGGAATTCGTTTCAGTTAGTATGACCATGACGAATTTGTACCTAATTTTCTTAAATCAGCACAAAAGGAAATGAGAAATTTATTGTGCCCTTTATACCACTGAAAATTAATAACTTTTTTCTACACCAAGTGACATGCCACAGACACTTGTGATATTTGATATTACACCTCTTCATCAAATATTAATAATTATTTATTTAATGTACATTTAATAATTATATTAACTGCACTGAAAAAGAACACTTTTAGATTAAATTATAATAATATTTAACCCTTTAAGCCCTAAAAGTGACGAAAAAGAAATTTCTCTTTACATAATCACCACTTTTTCAAACATTCAACTGATGAGAATAAAGGAAACAATCACCAAGGATGAGATGTCTTGATATTTAGACAAATTCCCCTTACAAGTTCCATTCCAAATGTATGGAGAAAAGTTAGGAGAATATGCATTTTCATATGTGGACTTAAAGGGTTAAACAAAATAAATAGAGCTCTATGAACAACAAAGTGACATCAATTATATTATTTTACCATACAACAAATTTACAAACCCAGGGGGGTGTAGTCTCATACATAATAATATATGCTATATGGGTATGTGCCATAAATGAAGGGCATGGTTTTTCAGCAGTTTAGTCTAGTATAAGGTGCAGAAATCATAAACACTGTTTTGGTGTAGAATAGGGTATCATTAATTGAGAAACTGATCAGCGTTATGATTAATAAAGTAAATTGGCAATCAACGAGCCTGGGATAAGGTAGGAAGTTTTGGTGTCTAGTCTTGAATTAGCTGCAAACTGCAGTTAAACATGCTCTGGAATGGAGAAAGGGTTTCAGAGACCCAACAGCACACACCCACCCAAAAAATTTACAGAAATCCAATTTACAAAGACCTAATCAATAATTATGATTTAACGTTTTTTTAATGTAACAACAATATGATGATAATTTATTGCTCTTATAAACATCTTTGGATAACATAAACGAAACCAAATATCAAGAAGCCATGATTTGTTAGTTTTGTTTTGCTTGTGTCATGGGGGAGAGGAGAGGGAGGAGGTTGTTCGCATACCCTAGTGTGTCAGGCTGACTTTAAGACTTGCTGTTTCTATTGTTCCCCCTTGCATTGGACCACCCTACCCCACTCCACCCACACTAACTAAACGTTGGACCAAAAAATAGCTGCCATTTTAAATAAACAAGCCAAGCTATATAAGAAATAAATTATCTTTTTCTGAACAAAATTTTTAAATAGAGTAGGTGAAGTCTAGATATAAAAAAATCTTGCTTGGGGTATAACAATTTCATCTGAGCTGTAAGATAAAGTAAATCTAAAAGGAAATTCTGTTATAAAAACTATTTCTTCTCCATCTGCACCAGGCATTTTAGACAGTTGTGGATAACTCTAGAATTTACAGGATACATGCGTTACTCGTGTTCATACACTGTAGCAGGGTCCAACTGAATGTGTGGTTCCAGAAAATATCCATACCCTCCCCATGAATGGTCATTGGAAATTCCGAGGGGGTGGGGGTCTCAAAGGCCAAAAGTTTTATAGGAAAGTATGAAGCTAAACAGGAATTTCTGGGGAGGTGGAGGGGTTCAAAGTGAAAAATCATCCATGAGGGAGATATGGATATTTTCTGGAACCACACAATGCAACTTCAACTGTTTGCTTACAAAGATTGCTACAAGATGCAGTATGTCTAGAAAGGGGATTTCCTGAATCTTCCCACTAAAGGACAACTTACAGCACTGTGTGCCTTCAGCTGGTTGATGCAAGCATAACTGTAAGTAAAAGTATACGTACAAGGTTGTCTAAACATGCAACGAGCACAAGCACAAGGTGACATCTATATGCAAAAATTGCTACAACATGCAGTATGTCTGGAAAGGGGATTCCCTGAATCTACCTACTAAGGAACAACTTACAGTACTGTGTGCCAAGTGCAAGTATAAGCACAAGGTTGTCTGAACATGCAACAACCACAAGTACAAGGTGACATCTACATGCAATCTTTGATCAATTCATCTAACACTTCATTGTAAATATCAGGACATGAAGAAAGAACACAATTTTTCAGGAATTTCAGGGCCTTGGAGGAAAACTTTTAATCTTCAGGAAAAGTATGGGCCCTGAAAATGTAAGAACTGTGGGAGGTGGACTTGTCAAATGTCGGAAAGCGACATAGTGTGGAACTTCTCAACTCCACCTCCCACAAATTTTACACTTTGGTTGGCCAGAAAAAGTTGTAGCCAGCAAGATTTCTTTACTTTTCTTCTTAACTACACTCCTACCCTCCTTTTCTTTTACTATCCTGCCAAACTCTCACACATGAGCTTCATCCTACCTCTCTAGGACAACAATGGTTATATCAAGTGTAAATAGACTTGGATTGACACTTGTGATGCTATGAAATCCATGCCTAAAGACTTCCACTAAGACTATCTGTTGATTGAGCTTTCTATCTTCTTGATAGTTGTTTTGTCCAAAGCACACAAATCAAATTCCAGGGTTGTTTCTGTGAGTTCAAAGTGACCTGTTGTTTCTAGAATGTCAGCTACTTTTTGGAGCAGACTTGAGTCTTTTAGTGCCACAAGACGTTTGTACAGCTGAACGAGTTCTGAAGGACTCTGCTGTCCGTTGCTGCCTTGTGTGTATTCTTTGGGCTTGGTTTTAGGGCTATTAAAATATTAAAACATGGCTGCATTAGTTTTCATGCCATTAACAAGCAGCTACACTGTGAACCCAAAGGCCCCAAGGTGGAATGGAACTCATCTGCATATTGCCTGGTCATGCTACCAGGGAGCAAAAAAAAGAGCAACCTCTCACAGGAAAAAAGATATAATTAATAACTAATGATAATAATACAACTGCTGGCACTTAATGGTACAGGAGTCACCATGGCCAATCATGACCAGTCATGAGTGACACTGACGTTGACTGGAGATGGCCACAATAGTTGACCAAGATCAATAGTGACCCATCATGGTTGTCCAACCATGTCCAAATAACGCAGCTTTATGAAAAGAATTAATGAAATAGCGTTTTCAAGACTGTAGAAAACGGTAGAACAGTTTGAGTCCATATGGCTGTGATTTTGGCATCAGAGGTCTTCGATAACTCAAGCCATTCACCATTGAGAAATTGTAAAAATAATTCCCTCCAAGTTTAAAAAACTGGCCTCAAAATTCTGACTCTTAGAAAGAGAATTTTCTCACTTGATCCAAATATGTCGAAAAATATCACTTTGTGCATCTTTACTTCAGCTTTTAGTGGAGTTTTCTTTGCTCATTTCACGATCTAAGGATGCCATTTTGAAGTCCAAGCATGTGGTTTCAATTTACAATATATTAGACCCCCCTCTAAGAGACTAGTTACCAGGTTCCTGATCTCAAATCTTAAGCAGTCATACCCCCGGAAAAGTGGTTTAGTATGTTCCAGTGGAGAAAAGGGAATCCTGGTTTTCCGGTTTAGTGCAGCAAAAGGGTTAAAGGAGTTACCATGGCCAATAATGGCTTGCCATAGGTAACCAAGACCAACCTTGGCCAAGAATGACCAAAAGGGACACTTGTAACGGTTAGCATGACCAACAAACCTACTGTATTATAGCCTCCCACGGCCAACCACGGATGCCATGGTCCATCAGGGCCAACCATAACCAGGCATGGCTGAACATAACCCACCATGGCCAACCACATCCAACCACAATGATGACCAAATATGACCCACCATGAATAACCATGGCTTATAGTGACTGACAATGGGAAAAGCAATCCTGGCTGCTTTCGTCTAGGAAATAAGTTCCTTTCTCAGTTAAAGAATTAAACAGAATTCATAAGTGATTTCCCATTTAATGCGAGTCGTACTTGAATTCACTTGTCTAAAGTCTTAAAATGTGTCTATATTCACAGAAAAACTAAAAATAAGGTACAGATGAAAAACAAAAATAATAACATAATAACAAAACAAAACTCCCACCTTTGTTTAACAGGAGGTGACTTGGTGGTGGGGCTTTTCAACCCATTTTTCCTTCCATTTTTCACAGTCTCTGATTTTTTTGTCTGGGAGCTGCTTTTTGCCTTGCCTTTATTACTGTCTTTGTTTTGTGTTGTACCATTTGAAGAAGGAACTATACTACTTGTTTGCTTCTGTGTTGTTGTGGAGTGGATTGAACTAGACTGAAAAGGTGTAAAAATATCAACCTCATCGTCATCATCATCATCCTCATCCCCAATTTCTGCTAATAGCGCATTCAGTGCTGTATTTTTGCTCCCAACAGTATTTCCCAACAAACTTGAACTAGAAGTACTACTTGACCAGCTATCTCCAGAACCACGCCGAACAGTTATCTTTTCTACTTTCTTCTCTTCTTGTTTAGTCTGTTTTGAATCTTCCTTTGGAGATTTTAGCTTGGCCTTCTTGGAAGATGTAGAATCCTTGCGCTTTGAGGTGTTATGAACATTGTCACTCGTTCCAACCTCTGACGAGGATTGTCTGTTTTTCTTTTTTTCACTCCCACAACTCTTTGTAGGCAGTGATTTAATTTTCAACTTAATATCCTTCACTTCCTCCAGCTTATCTTTATTTTCATTCCCGGGAATTGGAAGCTCTAACGGAATAAAACCAACAGGCTTGTTTAGCTTTGAAGCTCCTTCATCTGCTTTCTTTTTCTTCTTTTTCACAGTAGGCTGTTTTTGTAGCTCCTCTGCGCCTGATGCACTCAATGACCTTTTTAATCCTGGTGTAGCAGCTTCCTTCCCTTTAACAGTCTTGTTACCAACCACTTTGTCATGTTTCACTTTCGTGTTCTTTTCAGGCTCCTGCATAGGTGTTGGAAACTGTGGAGTGTGACGCATTTCCATTGTGTTGCTTGTTACTTTACTGTCTTTTGTGTCTGTGTTCTGAGGAACTGTTGATCCATTTCCAGAAGGAGGAGAACTGGAGGAAGAAAAACAATCCACTAAATCTTAACCTTGACCACAGACTATGTTTGTACACTAGGTACATCTACACAGGGCTGCAAATAAATTTTCTTTCTTGAAAGGACATATGTCCGACCAGGTCTCCATTTTTGTCGGACAAAACAGAAATGTGGTCGGACGCTTTTTTAAAAATACTTATTTTTAAGGGGAAGTCTTTTTGAAATAATTATTTCTTATCATCATTTACTTATTATTTGGTATAAAAATTTGTCCGGACATAATATCCGACCAAAGTTAAGATTGCGTCGGACATGGCCCGATTTCAGTCAGACATTGTCTGGTGACCGACAGTTATTCGCAGCTCTGTCTACAAGTACCTCGTTACAGTTTACACTATGCTACCAAACTAGACAGCGTGGCAACTTAACAGCAGCCACTGATGCAAATAATTACTTCACCTGACAAAGGAAAATAGTAAATCTGCACTTAAATTTTTTCTTGTTCCCTCGTGAATGAAGCTTGGAAAAGGACTTGGTTAACAATGTGCTAGAAAAAGTTAAATTTGCCTTTCCAGAATAAATCTTAACCTTGGTCCCCCCATGGTACAAAAATACAACAAAAACGTCCACTAACTGAACAATCAAAATTCTGCAGTTGCTGCACAATAATGCAAAGCAAGAGGGTGTTTGATTTTGTAAATTTCAGTTTCTATCCTTGAAAAAGCACAAAAATTAAGACTTGCAAAAAAAGAGTGATGCAAGAATCAGAAGTACATGCAAAACAGAATTTAATACCACATAAAGGCTCAGTCAGCCAAGGGAGATCATGCACTCGTTTACCTATCCTTTACATCTACTGTATCTAGTGGGCTTCTGTGTAGTTTTGTGGGCAGTGTTCTAAAACAAGCATTCTAGATCAGTGGGTTCTTGTGTATTCCTGGGGCAGTGTTTCTTAGACATGCACTGCAGGTTCCTTTTTTAACCAATACACACTTTACATGCACCTTTGATGTGAAGGTGGATATTCACGAATTTCTACATGTACACTGCACTTTAATTAAGTTTTCCTCTGAAATCACAAAAAACAGACTTTGTGAAAAATGGTTCTGTCTTTTTTGGTATCGACGAAAAGTAGTGAGAATTAGGCACTAAGCGGACAAAAGCTTCTTCAGGCTTCATTCCTTTTTCAATTTTTCTCAAGTAGAAATTTGAGAAGACTTACTGACATTGGTAGTTGAAGAAGAACAAGGGTCAATTTACTGTACATGTAGCTTCATAAAGTACCTGTGAAGTCCATTTACAGTGCCTAGACTTGCAACAATTCCACCACCTTTAATAAGTTTTTTCTTAAACTCCTCTGTGGGGTTCTTAAAGGTGAGTGCCTCACTGCGAATGTTATCAATGGGTGAAGAGCCATACAAAGGAAGGAAAAGATCATAGTCAAATTTCAGTTTCCTTGGCTCTTCTTTATTCTTGAAGTGCACTTCAATTGGAAGGAAAAAGCTCCCATAACCAGCTTCTGCTACTTGATATGGAGGATCCTTCAACACTGAAAGTAAAAAAAAGTTAGCAAGATAATTACTGATAAAACAGGCCCATAGGCAGAATTTTGTGCGGAGGGTGCATGTGAGTACCAAAACCGCGAGATTCTAGGGGTGTTCAATGGAATAATGACATGGTTGTCAAACAAGGTTTGAGTTATACAGGGTAAAATTAGTAAGAAAGTAAGCTGAAAGGAAAACAGATTTCTTCGAGTCAATGAGAGGTTCAAGTTATCAAGGGTAAAATTACAGTAAATGTATGAAGCAAATCCAGGGGAAATTAATTTTGGTTTGAGTTCTTGAAGCTTGGGTTACCAAGGGTTTGAGTTAACAGCAGTCAGCTGTGTTACAGTTAGCTTTTGTAATAAGTTTTTTTTTTTTTTAACCAAAAGTCTCCAATAAATGGACCTCCGCCACCCATGAGGGGTGCATATGCACCCGCCACACCCCTCTCCCTGTGGACCTGGTGGATTGGTGGAGGAAGAAAACTTCTCATTTTGGTTATTTTTACTCATTTTGGATGAGTCGACAATCATCAATTTCAAGCCTTGCTTTTGATTTCATTGTTTCTAATCGAATGTAAACTGAATGAACAGGAATGCCACATCACACTCTTCAGCGAACTATGTTCACTGTTCTTTTCAAACAGTGATAAGCTTAGCGAATGTATCATTGTGACAGAAATATGATAGGAAATGAGTGGAGCTATCCATAACAACCATGTCTCAGCCAACCACCTGCACCACACTACTATGAGGAACAGGAGAGAGACAAATGATATGCCCTGGTCAGCAAACTCAAGTAAAACATTTCACATTTTGTTTTTAGTGCCACTGAAACAAATCTAACATATAACATTTCAGAAAGAACTTTTTCATGAACTTTGATTAGATGAAAGTAGTGTTTCCATACAAGCTACAGAAACACAATAATTTTATAAGGGTTATTAAAAAAAAAGGAAAACATTTTGTCTATAGTATGGGTCAACTAAAAACAGGATGGAAGTTGATTGCAAAATATTTAAACTAAACTTAATATTAAGTTTGAACATCTGATCTTATCCCCTTGTGTGTAGGTCTATTATTGGCCCCAGGACATACAATATAATAATAATTGTGATAATAAAAGCTAACAAAGTCATAAACAGCCCCATAAAAGTTGACTTAAAAATGTAAAGTTCCTATTCAATTGTTTGTTATCATCAATCCCGACTGCTAAAAAAATTCCAGATCCAACAAAAAATGATGAATAAAAAGAAGATTGTGGCTGAACTGATTACCATATTGTTTTATATTGCTTCAACACATTTCAATCAGAGATACCGTTTTTGCCTGTGAAAAGTTGTTGTGATCAAAGATAAAATGCACGTTAAGAGAAACACTGTACCAATCTCTTTGAAATACCAACAAATAAAAGTCTCCAAAAACTGCAAACATGAGTAAACAAACGGTTATACAAGGGATATATCTGCATGATGAATTACTGATTTAGCAGCAAAATATACAAATTGAATTTCTCTGCTCTAACTAAGAAACCTCACGAGGTTTACACGATGCGCTAAATCAGGTTACAAACATTAATAAGAAGTCCTAAGAATTTTAACAAATTCCATGAATTTATGAAGACTTTTATTTGAATTATGAGTTGACTTTCTGCAACGGTACGGTAAAATCAGTCCAAATGAAATAAAATAATTTTTGACACGAAAACGAATTTACAACACACCAGTAATTCTTGAGTAGGACAACGAGAAGGGAAATGAAAAACAAAAAAATCTGAACGACGGTCGCAATAAAGCATTAATGGTGTTAAAGGAGGACAAGAAAACAGATAACTGTAAGCTTATAGTACAATACTTTGATTAGGGCATCAAAATCAAAGCAGAGGGTGCTTTTACAACAAACACTTTCTATCTCTCACCTTTCTAAACCTTTCAGGAGTGAAAATCATGCTACATGAGACATTTAAAATGAACTCGTCATTCCCGCTAAGTACGGATTATAACTTAATTTTGGACCGATTTTCTCTGCTTCGGAGTGACAGTTACAATCCCGCTGATTTGCACTTCATCTTGTAGATCGAATCAACGGAAAGCGTTGGGAAATAGCTCCTAATGTTTTTGTGTAAAGGCAAAATTAGCCTTTTAGACGAGAGACTGCGGTTGCAATAATGCAGAAAACAAAGAAGGGCTAATCTTATAAACACGCTTCACAGTAGTTTTTGAAGTGCACGAATATGATTTACATTAGGTGTGCAAGTCTACCTGTACAACAGAATGGTATACGCGTAAGCTTATTTTCACACGCACTCCAAGACTTGGCGGATCAACTTGGCAAATATTTTTTGCCCTTACCTCGTTTCGGCTTGGCAAAACTCTCGTGTAAATAAAACACGACCTTCTCCACAAAATGGGAAATATCGCAGCTCTCCGGGCCTCGCACAAACACAACCCAATCGTGTGTAAATCCTTCGGGACTCAAAATTTTTTTACAAGAAGCCTTGTGTCCAAGTTCGATCTTTACCTCAACCTGAACACTCTCCATTCCAGTGGCTGCGCTTAGAGCACGTAAAATCTCAACACATAGGCAGCAATTTACGAGACAACAACACCTAACGGGCCACCCGACCGCTTCCGCGAAAACGGCAAACACTCAAACCTCGATGGAACGTAAACCTTCGTTCCAATGAAACTTTGAAATTGTTTGATTCATTGACAGTTTTCTAATGCGCTTGCGTTTCCAACTCTCCAAATATGGTAAGCTTTTGTTACAGCCGACAATTGGGGGAGGGGAGGGGTATGTGCACCTTGTATTGTTCGCCAATGCTTCAGGACTGATTTTGTTTCAGCTAATGTAAGTTCTCGCCTTTCTCAACAGTATAAAATAAGAAAATACTAAAACGTCTAAGTTCTTTGTCCTAATCTTGCAGAGGGGAATTAAAGAACATTCCTTTAAGCAAACTGGTTACACTGAAGGCTGGCTGCCACTGACACTCTGGCAAACGCAAACAACCTCAAAGCGTCACCAGTTTGGTTGAAGAAATCAACACCATGTAAACCAGAAGTGTAGATTGCGCCGTCCAGAGTCAAACTCCAAGGCAATAATTCCTTTTATGGTCGTAAATTATGACAAAAATATAATTTTGGGTGAAGACTGCACAAAAAATGCAGCCAGGAACTGTGTAACATGGATTTGAAAAATGATTTGGGGAAAATTTGGGGTTAATATCTTAGCCCTGCTTAGCCCATTGTAGAGAAACTGGATGCAATGTCACTTTCATTACATATGAGAGATTTGGTGACCTGTAGGCCTAGTGGAGACCAGGGAAATTTGTTCCATGTCTAGGAAACTCCCAGATAATCCAGGATAGTTGGTATATATGCCCCTTTTAATTCTAAAAGGGTGAAATAATATTATACCCAAATTAATACCCCTACTTGAAAATGGAATTATTAACCTCCTAGGGAGGAACACATCTACAAAGCTTGTGCTTCTGTAGGAGAACCCTAAGAGGAACAACACTCATTTTCCCACAATGATCAATGTTTTAAAAAGTGATTATTCTTTGTGCCATGTAGCTTACCACTTAGTCAAACAACTGCTGATTAAATAAATAAATAAATTAAATATTATTAAATAAATTAATTTTAAGGACACCTCACTTGCTCTGACTGATGGATGATGCACACGCGATACATGCACGTGGAAAAAAGTGGCAGCCTGCTTTGACAATCATTTGCATCACGTTGCATGCAACAAAAGCGAATTTTCTGTACGCAGGTTTTGCAATCATCTAAACATTTCTTTTGTCCCCAAGAAAAAACGAGCAACTTGGAGCAAGTCTAATGAACCACAGGTGAACCCAGTTTCTGTGATATGAAGCAATTAAGCCAGATGGGATTATTGCTACCCCAGCCAGATGGGATGCCATTCCTGCATAATTTGTTCCAGTATGTTGCCGGTAGGGAGAAGACACTACCTAGGCTCACTCACCCTTCAGGGGCCCGTTTCTCGGAAGTTCTGATAACTTTTCGGGACTGGAAAGCTAGTTTATGTGTGCGATATTTGCATGAAAGACTCAAATTTTGTTGGTTTTGAAAGCTGAGGAATAAAATTCGAAGTTAATAAAACAAGTCAGCCTTGGGCCCGAAAAGTTACCGGGACTTTCAAGAAATGGACCCCTGGACTGTAAAACTGCTAATCAATAAGACCTACCTTAGGAGAATGGGGGACCGACTGAGATTTGTTATACATAGATATCATGAGAACTTGATTGAAAGCATACAACTCTTGTATTTTTTCTGATATTTTTATGGTGACTTTACATTTTCAACTTTTCTTTTCCAACAAGTTGTGCTTCTAAAAGCTACATGTAAATTACCGCAAATTTTTAATCACATTTGGGTTCTCGAGTTCACAACTAAACCAACAGTTACATTCAACACTTTTGTCAATAATATATTGTCTTTGCCGATGTCTCAGGAATGAAAGAAATTTATTTTAGTGGGTTCAAAAGGTCACATCATTGTGTGGTTCCAGAAATTATCCATACTACCCCCCATGGAAGGTCATTGGAAATTCCTAGGGGGAGGGGGGATTTAAAAGCCAAACTATTAGAAGGACAGTATGAAGCTAAACTGGAATTTCCTGGGGGGTGTGGGGGTGCAAAACAAAAAACCTTCCATGGGGGGGGGAGTATGGATATTTTCTGGAACTACACATTGCATGGGCTGCAAATAGCAGATTTCATCAGTGGGTCTTTGCAATAACCATTAATATCAGTGTAAATGCAATCATTAGTAGTGTTTGTGAGTTTTTGAAAGATGTAAGAACATGATTACCAACAGGCTGGGTGGATTTAACAGGAACCGAGTCCAATTTTATGCTGTAGATTTCACAACCACTGGTATGGGGAAATAAGTTGGAATTTAGTCTTCAGACAAGAAAAACTAGACTTTCTGAAAGTCTAAATGAAGACAAATTTTGCAAAGGCAAGCAAGCATTTTGAATATAACACAACAGACAAACTGTATACCTTAGTTGTGACACGTCTCATGAAATAAAGAAAAACATGTTGTCTCGAGCAGGAATCGAACCTCCGTTTCCCCAGTCACTAGTCAGGCATGAGGACAGTGTGTAAGTAAGGTTTACAGTTTGTCTGTTGTGTTTACATTTCTAAAAGTCCAATATTATTTTTCTATTTGTTGGTTTTATCCTTAGCAACATAATGAATGGTGTTTAATGCAAAATCATGGGACTGAATTCAGTGACTGCTGGTATCTTTGCTCCGCATGACATATGCTACCCTTGAGTGAAGCTACTGTTGCAACCTTTTTTTTCTGTTGCAGGAATTTAATAGTTAAAGAAAACCTGAGTAACTGATCAAGCCATTCCATTTTTTGCTTGCCTCTGTTTTTTCCTTACTTTGCTCACTTTTTGTAAACTCTGTTCCTCGACATCACTGCAAACTTGAGTTTCTCCTGTGATAAAAATGTGCAAGCGTTCCAAATTTCTTGGCAGTAGGTTCAGTTTGTTGTCTCTCAAATCAACACGGCTTAAATTAGGCAAATTGTTCACTGAATTGTCGCTCAAAGATTGAATGAAGTTTGAACGCAAACTCAGGAATTCCAGTTTGTGCAAACCATTCAAGTTTTCAGGGAAGTTAAAAAACTGATTCTCCGAAAGATTTATGTGCATCAAATTTATCAGGCAATGAAAGTTATCTGGTAAGGACGAAAGTTGATTTTTGGCTACACTGAGCCATTTCAGGGACTTCAAGTTTGAAAACTTGTCAGGTAAAGACTTGATACTGTTGCATCCTGCACCAAGTTTCTCCAGCTGCATCAGATTGCAAATTTCAGGAGGTAACGACATTAGCTGAACGTTTACAATCCACAGCTCTTGCAGAAAAACCAGCTCTCCAATTTCTGAAGGCAAAAATCCCAAATTATTGTGACTTAAGCACAATATCCTCAAGTTTGTTAGCTGTCGAAATCCTGAAGGTATTAGCGTCAACTGATTATGATCAAGTACCAAATTTTGAAGATTTTTTAACGTTACAAGTTCCATTGGAGGCATGATGATTCTGTTATCATTCAACAACAAAGTTGTCACTTTACCAAGTTTCTTTAACGAATCGGGAAGAACAGTCAGATCACGATGGCTAAGGTTTAGAACCTTCCACTTGAAGCTTATAGCACAAGCCAATAATTTATCTACCTCCTTTTGCGCTGACTGGTACATCTAAGTTTGATCAATATCACACTTCGCAGTTTCAGAACCTTTGTAAAATCCTCCAAAATAATAAAAATATTTGGAAAGCAATCATGCGCATCCCATTTTGACGGTCAGCGATCGATCTTGCAGGCTCACAACATGCTTTGTGAGACTGGCGGACACAGCGGCAAAATGAGTGCGCATGCTCGGCTTTTTGGCGGGCTTCCGGTCTTAAGCTTCCGGTCATTTTCTTGTTTCTGGTTATGATCAGAAAGCTCCAATTTTGTGTAGTTCGTAACCAGAAAACAAGAGTCAGCGAGGTGAGTTTGGTTTTGTTGAAAGGGTTTGAAACTTGTTGTACTTTGCATTAAGGGTTTGGTGCTTGCAACAAACGTTTAGTCCATGATTAGTTCGGAGCCGCGAGTGTTTGATTAAGCTTATTGTGTGGCTTGTGTTGGATGCAGCGCGTTGATAAAAATGCATGAAGAGAGATAAGACCGAGACTAAAACTCTATTGTGTCTCCATAGATTAGTCCTTTAATGTATCAGAAGAGTTCACTCGGGCTGCCCAACTTCCAATGGACCGCACTGAAATCAAATTCGGAAAAACAACAACAGTTGCTCGTCTTCCTAAAAATTGTTTACGATCACGAGCGCTGCGAAAACAGCCAGTTCCATCAAGACCTTTCGCCGTTTTGGGATGATCTGGCAAATTCAAGTTGAGATTACTTTAGCACCGATACAAGGTAGATTGTGTTACGAGAGCTTGCGAAGAAAGAAAGATTGTCACGAATCAGTTATAAACAGCTGCATGGATCACAACTTTTTTAATCGCCTTATTTTCGGCTTGTATGAAAAAACCTTCAGCATGCTTTAGCTCTTAGAATCATGAGTGATTATAGTTTCTTTCTTTTTGCAACGAATTTATTTCCAAAATCATTTAAATTTAAATTTATAGTTTTGTAGAATAAACTTTTCCAGTGATGCGGTGTGATCCCAGAACGCCGTGATCGAAGATTATATTTTGCACATTTATTTAATTATTTCAACTTCGCCGATTATATAAACCTTTTCTGTTTGGTGATTCTAGAGTAGTTCTCGCTTTTACTGCTTTATCAAAAAGCTTTTTAAAATAACAAACTTTCCTCTCTTTGCTCTCTGTCCGTAAAAAGTCGATTGATTGCAAGTTTGAGTTGTGACTAAGGACACCTTGTTTAGCATGGAAACTGAACCTAGCAAAAAATAAGACTTCCCAATATTTGCCTAAAGGTTTCAGAATGTTATTCCTGCAGCTATCGTGCCAATTCAAGTTAATTAAGCACCTTACAAAGACGTATAAGTAAGAATCAATTTTATACTTCGTGATGAATAAAGCAAGCAAAAGTGTCGTTTCCTCAGCGGTCCGCATGTTGTTTTCGCTTTACTGCCTGAATTTCAGGCGAGTTTTTCTGTGGATTTAATTTTGACTACCAGCTTTTTCAATCATCTTTTCTTGCAAACGGACTTATCCCGAGTTTTAACCCTCAAACAACAGTTAAGTAATTTACCTTTAAAAAAGGCGCAAGCTAGCACTGCTATGGCAAAAGTATAAGGTTATCTGACACAATTCATGTTTCACTTACGAGCCATTGACTTCGAGCGAAAAATTTACTATGGTGGCGAAGACAATTAGTTTGCTAAAAAAGATATGTGGAAGAAGAGTCTCTCTAGGAACTGTCTTCAAGGTGAAAACCTTATCTGTTTCGTGACGGCCTTATCTCCGCGAAATGAAAACATACGACGGGAATTTTTGAATTGCCACCATTTTCTCCCGAATGGTTTCTCTTGAATCCAGTCTCTCTGCTTCCGCCCGCACCACGAGCGTTTCAGGCGGTCAACTTAATGACGACACTGACAGCGCTGAAAAACGACTGCGCATGCTCCAGATCAGCATTTCAAAATCGTTCGATCAGCGGTTTGTTTGGCGCCATGCGAGCTTGATTTCTCGGTCGATTTTGGCGTCGTGTCACTCGAGAAAATAGAAGTTGGGACGCGATTTAAAGGTATTTTCTGTGGTGGAGATTTTTTCAGACAAACTGGGAATTTGTCTATCTACTGTTTGGCTGTTTTAAAAGTCGTGGAAACCCAGCGAATTCTTCAGATCATCGGCTGCAGCACTACGGTGAGTGAGTCCTCAGATTAAACTTAGCATTGCACTTTATATAGCTATACCTTACCAAACTTTTGTGCAACATTCATAGAGTTAGGTTTGTTTTAGACAATAATTTCCAATAAGTTTAAGTAAACAATCTATTTCCAAAAACAAAACTTTGCGATCAAACTTGCGAAACAGATATTTGGCTCCCAAACAAGAAATGAAACCCACAAGTGAATAAAGGCTTCTGTCGGAGCGTTCGTAAGCGTTTCTCTCAACAGAATCATTTCCTAGGTTATTAAAGCGAATTACTTGTCTTTCTTGTCTACAAAGTGCTTGCCTCTCGTGTGAGACAATAGACTCGGATAGTGTGTACGGGGTAGCGACAGTATTCAGTTACAAATTCTTGCAGCTGATTGTTGGCCAGATGAGCTGAGATTGTCGTTTTCTCTTCTAAAACTGTAGTCAAACATGTAGTGTCACATACCCATAACACTTGTATGTGGAAGTAAAATGGCAGCTGACTGCCAGATAAGATTATTTATATCAACTGTAACAGAATCAGTAATTTTACCATTTCTTGATTATGACCTGTGATCATATAAATTGGAAAATAATTGTTGGTAATTCCTTTACCTCATTATTTTATTTCTGATCATGATTGGGCTTGTGCACAAAAATGTTTGTCTTGTGTAGTTTTTTCTGCTACTACATTGCCCTATAGTTTTACAAACTCGTGAAAACTTATGGTAAATGTTTATTTTTCAGTGACTCAGATTCCAAGGAAAATGCTTTAGTCCTGGGGAGTGGTTCTGGTAAACATGCAGATCATGATATGATACAGGATCTTGGTTTTTTTTTTATTTGTGAGAAATAACCAGCAGGCCCTGCAGAAGAGGAAGTATAAGAAGAACTTAGAACTAAGTCAACAGAAGCCATCAAGAGTGAAATGGGGACAGTGGAAGGTGTCGTCGCAGTGATTCTCCCACAGCCCCACCAGCTGTACTGCCCACCACACCTATAGCTAAAACTCAAGATGATCCATACACAGCAAACATTTTCCTCACTGTGACTGATTTCTCGACATTTCCATGTTGTATAGGTGTTTGATGTAAGGGTAGGGCTTCCTTGAAATCCTAGAGGTAGTGTTATACCACTGGTTCTGAGTACATCACCCTGTTTTTTCCATGTGCTGAATTTAGGGGCTCACATGACTGGTGGTGTATGCAGAGCTTCTTTTAAATAAAAATCTGTACATTTCCCACTTGTGAATAGTTTTTATTTGTATCTAGGGTTTTACAGGCCCATACATCCTGAGATCAGCTTTGCAACAATCCAGTTTTTTTTTTTTCAAACAAATATTGTGCACTTGAAGGGTCAAGTCCAGGACTTTATTGCCATAATTATGTCAGTTTTCAGAATATTTCATTCATTTTTTTAGAGATGATCTGCAATACATTATAAACTGCAACTTTTCTTTCAACAGTTTTCAGTTTCCTGTAAAGAAAGACATCTGCTGGTAATTTATGCAATAAGAGTGTGTGTTGCGTGGCATTTTAATTACCATTTAAAATTAGTTAGTAAAAGCAATTGAAAATGAACCAACATATTCTTGATGTTCATTTATTTAGCTGTAAAGTGCTCACTGGATGGCAAAATCAATTGCATGAAAAGCAAAGGACCAGTCGTCAAGTAATGAAAACATCCCAAAAATAACTATTTTGGAGGAAGTCACCAAAGGGTGAACTATTGTCCTGAGTGTGGTGCTGTATCCTAAAAATCTGACCTATGGACAACCCCCTCAAGGATATGGCACAACTAGCTGCATAGAGTCCACTTTCCTTTTGTTATGCAGTCCTTGTAATGTAGTCTGTCAAGAAGTTTAGAAAATTTGTTTCCAGTGTTACATCACCCATGAACTTTAACTGAATAAAAAACCCATCTTCCAGTTAAATTAAATCAAAATATGTTACCTAAAATAGTCCTCAGTTATGTGAAACAGAGGTAAATGACTGTCCTGGTAGCTCTTTTCTTTTGCTGGAAAAGTTTTGACTGCCCGTAATACAAGCAAGGAGGTCCTTCAAGAGTCCAGGGCTGTTTTATCAGTAAACTGCTTCATTGCTTTTCGACATATTATTCTTTTCTGGAGCGGTTGTCTGGTGTCTGTACAGGGCTTTTCAAAATGGTGTCAACTCCAGTGAAATGATGATTCTCTTTTCCTTTTCCTTTTCCGTGGCTGTTCAAAATCTTAAAAAGGCGGACTGGAAATTACAGCAATGTAATTGTTTTGATTGTCTTTTAGTAAAGGACTCAACCAGCGACTGTCCTGACGCTCGATCGATCGGCGATGTTTTAGACAAGCTAAGTCTCCGGAGGCACAGTGCAGCTGGGGGCCTAATACACCCAAAACAGGACGCTTACCGGAAGTTTCCGTGAACAACGCACTCACTAAGATAATATGTAACACAGCCAGCTGCACGAGCCGCATTTTCGCGGCACGGGCTCTTGACTTCGCGGTAAAATTTCGGTTTGTGTTCAGCTATGAAAATGTTGTGTTCAGGAGATATGTTTAAGCTACACTATCGTTTGGTCTTTGTCGAAAGTTCTAGGCTTAGCTGGTCTACCAAAGTCTTAACTGAAGCAAAAAACCTCGGCACTTTTCATATTTTCAAAAATTCCGCCATTTTACGTAAATGTTGCTATGGTTTCAAGTTGTCATCCCCAGTTTCCCCGCGCGAACCAATGACATGCGCAGACGTTATTCAGCTCTGTCAGACTGGCGGGCAGTCCGGCCCTTCAGTTTGTGATTATAAAATTCCATTCTTTGAAAATTACCGGCTTTTGTATGTGCTGATGGAATCATTCAGGAGTGCGAACAGGTAAATAACATTAATTTGCCCCAGAATGAAGCTCTTTCGGTCGTAGGTCGCAGGTCAACTGAATATTTTGCAACTCCTCTCCAATGCATGATATGTGCTGATGACTGATGTGTCAGATCAGTTGTCAGATGGTTGGGTTTAATTTTAGCTGGTTTTCAGCAGATCAAAGTTCAACGAACTTCTGAACTTATTACCATAGAAATAGGGCCACCAATTGCTGTTGCAATGAGAATGTCTTGTTTTCTCTCTACGTTTCGTCTTCTAAAGGAGCCAAAAAGACGAATCATGATGTCAATTTGAGGAAATTATATGTTGGTAGAATTATCAAAGATAACACTGAAGAATAGTGTGAGTAAAGGCTGGTTTTCACTAGCGACGGAGTCGGAGTCGCAGTCGTAAGCAAAATTGTAAGAGGGCTTATGACCTAGTGAAAATCAAAAATCGGAGTCATAAGCAGAGTCATAAGCTCGACGGAGTTGGAATCAGAAGAATCAGAACTTTTCTTTTTTCTTCGGACTCCACTAACAATTCTGTTGCTTACAGTCAAGTGAAACCCAATTGCTGGAGTCGGAAGCAGAAGTAGAAGGATAAACCAATCACAGTGCTTGCTTTGTGATTGGTTTAGTTCTTCCGCTTCTGCTTCCAACCCCACCAACCTAGTTTTCACTAGATCGTAAGCGACAGATTTGTAAGCGGAATTGGAACCTTGTTCTCACTTGATCAAAATACTCTGCACTTCTGATTAACAGTCTAACTCCGACTCTGTCGCTAGTGAAAACCAACCTTAAACGTTCACAAGAAATATGGACAAAACAGCCGTCAAAAACAGTAACTGTTGTTGTTGCTACTGCACTTTACCACTATGTTATAAAACTGTACAATGTTAACTACCTACCCTTTATTCATACTTAATTTCAAGATTTTGACAAGCCAATATTTCGTGAGGCTTTAATTTTGTGATTTCAAGAAGACAAATGGGAAAAGATCAGCATTAATTTTTGCGAGAAAGTGTCAACAATGTCATGAATTATGGTTGACTCCCGATAACTCGAACCTTCAAGGGAAATCGAAGAAGGTTCAAGTTATTGAGAGTTTGAGTGATCAGGGGAGGGGATTCCTGCTGACACCACTTATCACATGACACATTTTGTGTATCAAAACACCAGAAGACTAAAGAAGGTGACATAAAGTACAATTAGACTGACACTTCAAAACTACAATGCTGCTCAATTTTTCAAAAATTGATTGAAAATAAATTCGGTGCCTCCTTACAATTTGACAACCGAGGTTCGAGTTATCGAGGGTAAAATTATAAAGAAAATGACCTGAAGGGAATAGGAATTCTCTTCAAGTTAGTGGGAGGTTCGAGTTATCAAGGGTTCAAGTTATTGAGGGTAAAATTACAGTAAATGTATGAAGCAAATCCAGGGGAAATCAATTTTGGTTTGAGTTAGTACGGGCTTTAAGTTAGAGGGTTCAAGTTACCGGGAGTCAACTGTATCAACATATACCGTACAAAGGTACTATTTCAAGCAGGAACTTAAATGGTCATTTTGATGACTGCACTAAAGACATTCTGAAAGAACTGCAAGGAAGATCTGTCTCAGAAGAAGAGAGCTAGACAAAAAAGGAATGAACTTTCTTTAATGAGACTTTCCATTTTTGGATGAGCATGCATAGCACGGCTTACCCTATGTCATCATGCACTGTGTCTCTGGCTTTATTTATTTATTTTTGTTTGTTTTCTTTAATTTTTTGACACTTTCCTCCATGACATAATGCAGAAGCAATGACGCTTCCTGGGAAAGCGTGCGGAAATGCACATTTGCCATGCATGACGAACCAGTCACGCAAGAAAAACGTGACTTGTCAAGATTGGCCATTGAAGCTTTCTGTAATTCTACAGTATAATCCTGATAACTCGAACTGTTCGGTAAAACACGTGTAAAACGGTTAGAAATATTAGTTATTGGGAGTGGAAATGAAGGCTCAAATAAGTTCAAATGCTTTTGATTTCATGTAGCAAGAATTTCGAGATGCCAGGGTTTGAGTTGTCGAGATTATGTTTGAGTAAGCACTACCACATGTTAACCAACACGTCCGGTCACACTCCTAACTTTTCATAATGTTTGGGCCTTTGTCAACTGTGAAAACCTGTACTTTCTGATTTTTTTAAAAAAGCAATTATCATTTTATATTTTATATTTTTAATATTAACAGAACTTATTAAAAGCCACAAAAGTTTAGGCTCACCCCAAGTCCACATGCTGACTGTTTAGGTACCCACTTGTTAATAACATTTATTGATTCAATTCTTTGATTATGCAAATTTCTAATGAGGGTATTAGATTTTGCACTTGTAAATTCTGGAGGATTTTTTTGCAAGCCTTTAATTTTGTGATTTTTTCAGTGCACTTAAATAAGTACGGATAAGGTAATTGATTTGTTTTATCATATCAGAAAGTTAAAAATTTCGATGAAATCCATAACCAAACATTGTTCTGAGATTGGCGAGTGTTTTAATCATGAAAGGGAGAAGCAATGTTTCCGCTGTTGATAAGTCACTCCTTTATACTAAATCGTGTGACTTTAATTTAGATGATCACATTTTATTTAGCATAAACAAAAAGCTCTAGAAGGAATCAACTGCGATAGAAGTGTCTTGTTTACAAATGACATTTCCAGAGATGACTGGTCACAGGTAAAATCATGCCACTTTAAAGGTGCTGTTACACTAGGCAATCTTTCTTGCAACTTGTCTTGCAATTTTGTTACGATACAAGTTGCAGGAAAAATTGCCCTGGCAGTATAACATACCCTGAAGTGGACATGTCTTGCAACTTTTTTGATGCTGCAAAATTATTGTTACAAGAAGTAGAAGTCATTTCTACTTTTCGCAATGATCCTCACAGTGCTGCAAAGAATTTTTCCAACGTTGCCTAGAGGTGTTACACTAGGCGACGTTACATGCAACTTGTCTTGCAACAGCAGAACAAAGTTGCTGGACAAGTTGCAAGAAAAATTGCCTAGTGTAACAGCACCTTAATTTTAGAGAAGAGGCCTACAAAAGCTGCTGAGTTGTCCCACCCCATCCCAAAAGCATGTGCAAAACAACAAAGAGCCTTGAGAAACAAAACAAAATGCAAAATAGACCAGTAAAGAAGGACACAAAACGTTATGACTAGGGGAAGGCAGAAATCGAGTGAGAATTGCTGAGAAGGGGAATAGTAGTAGACTTTTTAAAAAATGGAACTTGATTTTGTAGATGAAAAACCTGAGCAAAAATGCGGGGAAATGTTAGAAATATCACTTGACGTTTTTGGAAATATTTTAACCCGCAAAATACCTAACCTGCGATCGGGTTACAAAATCCCTTGTTTTTTGGTGAAATTCCAAATAATACTACTGAAAGATTGTACATTGTACAAATGTTCAGAATCTACAAAAGTGTGGATGGTCTGTTGTTTTGTTGGAACGGTTCTCCTTCCCTGTGGAGGACTCACTGGACCTGCTTGGGATGACTATTGACGATCAGCTTAATTTTGATAAGCATGTCTCTCTAGTTTGCAATTAAGTCAATAAACAATTAAAAGTTATGATTAGATTTCCTAAGCTCATTAGTACCAGTGCAATGTTAGAGCTTTACAAGGCGTTTATTTTGCCTCACTTTCAATGCTGTTCATCAGTGTGGCACTTTTGCAGTTCCAGGAAATGCCACTAGTTATGCAGGTATCAGCGACCAGCCCGGGGGGTAGACCCCCGAGCAACCCCAGAGGTACCCACGGGCTTGGTAGGGGATTTGTAGCAAAAATGTTCCCTGGAGACAGGGGCATTAGTGTACTTTCGCATTTTATGGCAAACCTTCCCAGGGATCTACCCACGGGATTTGCTAATGGTCTGCTGTCACGAAGTTCAGCAGTAATTTCAATGTCCCGTGGCGTGGCATAAAAGGCGTGGCAAAACTCCCCAGGGATCTGCACACGAGATTTAAACATCGACTGCTGTCACGAGATTCAGCAGTAAGTCTTCGCTTTCTGTGAGTGCAGTTATTATCATTCAAATTTGCAAGTATAATCGAGCCATCCTCCACTGAAAAGTGGTGGAAACAAATTAATATTTATTAAAAACTATTTAGCATGAATTGTGCTTTTAAAAAGCCAAAGAATTGTTGTGTCTGTTTGACACGTTTTTAGTGGCGGAAGTCCCGTTATGCCGTACTTCAGAAAAAAAAAACCCTGTGTTTACATTGAATGTTGAAATAAACTGCTAGTTAAACTTTATTTTGAGGTTGTAACTGACTTCCCGAGTACAGTGTTTTCTTCTCAGAGGATGCCAAGAGGAAAATATTAAAACTTTTGGAGACCTTCTCTTCTTGTAGTTGGAGCACAGCATTGCCCCGTTTAGCCCCGGGGGTGGGGATATTTGTTACAAGATTTTAGCCCTAACCCAGGGGCTTCAACAAGCATTTGTTAGGGCAGTCTTTGCAAATGCCCCGGGGAGCCCGGGGGTCGACCCCCGGGATGGCCGCTGATACCCGCATTAGAGGCACCAAACAGGCGTGTGCTACGCATTGTTTTTCATGACAATGATTCAACTTATCAGCAGTTATTAGATAAAGCTGAAACCACTCCTCTTTACAATCAAAGAATACAAAGTCTGTTAACTTGTATTTATAAATGTTTACACCTTGCCAGTTATCCTAAGTATTTAAAACGACCATTAACTGTACGACCGTCCATCTATAATCTTAGAGGCACTGACATTCTATCATTATGCATCAGTCAATTCCAGCTGCGCCCATGCCCCCCCCCCCCCCGGGCTAACCCCCGGGCATTAGCATTTTTTTTCTCTCGGATGGCAAATTCCCGGGGGTGGGGACACTTAAGCTGCCAAATGCCCCGCGGTGTGGACGAAGGAAGAGGGCAAATGCCCCGCCCCGGCATCGTACGTCCCCAATCAACACTGCAGCAGTTTTCATTCATTGCACAAAAATACCACTTTCAGCATTTTTATGTGTGATTTTTCATCTGTAGGCCTGTAACTGCACTATCCAATGTTAATAAAGTTAGTATAAATGCCAATTGATGATATTTTAATACTTCACAGACAACAATACTACATGATAGTTGATTGTTACTTTAATGTTTTGTTTTAAACAGTTCGCTAGTAAACAAAACTCTTGACATTATAAAAGTCTGTTGTAACGTCAACTGTTGTGAATATTTTAATAATATGCAAAAGTCTAAAACGACAATCCCTATACACATGTTTATAATTTAAGAATCATCGCGACTAAATTTTATTTAAATCCTTAAAAAGAATGCGTACGTCGATTCACGTTGATCGTTCCCGATCTCGCTATATTAAGTGATAGTTGTGCCTTGATGAGCAATGAAGAAAGGATAAAATCGAGAAAACCTCCACAAGTTTGTCCAATCCTTGGCAGACGATCCAATCTGCCACGAACTGCTGGTCCTTTGCGATAAAATCCTCCATGTTTGGATTTCGAGTTGGAAACCACATGTGCATGTCAAAAGCCCGGGGGTAGGCAAATGCCCGACCCCCGGGCCGTGCCAAATTTGCTAATGCCCCACCCCCGGGACTGACAAGGCACGCAAATGCCCCGCAGTTGCCCGGGGGGGGAATGGGCGCAGCTGGAATTGACTGATGCATTACCAAAACCAGCAACTACCACGTATGGCCTGCACTCTTTCAATTATTGTGCAGTGAAATTATGGAACCCATTAGCGGATAATAATAGAAGAGAATGTACTCTAACTAGTTTTAAACGCCTTTTGGAAACAGTCTCTTTTCAATGAACAGTGCAAAATTTTAGACAATTATTTTAGATATTTGTAATGTAAATAAGTTTCTTTTTTTCTCTCTTTTTCTTTTTCCCCTTCTTTTGTTACACGGATATTAGCCTTTCTGGCTACTCTGAAATTCGTGTTAAAATAAAGTTCATGTTATGTTGTGTTATGTTAAAGTCACGCGCATACGAGAAATGACCCGGAATACGCGCAAATCCTGTCAGAGGAGGGCGCGAAATCAGCGAAATGTCATCGTCGCGACAGATTGTTTGTATTTCTGGTGGTATTTGCATTTTCAATAACCCATGGTTTGTTGGTATTGCGCGTCAATATTAACTAACGGGACACAAATAAATCGACACCAAATTGCGTCAAGTACCGAAACTTTCAATGAGTTTTTCTTGCTTTTGCCACCTGTCGCAGGATCACCACGAATAATAAACGCGTCGGCGTCCTGTCAGAACTACCCAATCAGTGAAAAGCCCGCATTGACATGAAGTAACCTCTCTTCTCCGGTCGCCCATCTTGGATTTTCAAAGCTTATTGCAATCTTTTAGGGGATTAGAACC
Source organism: Siderastrea siderea (assembly GCA_964030785.1). Classification (NCBI taxonomy): domain Eukaryota; kingdom Metazoa; phylum Cnidaria; class Anthozoa; order Scleractinia; family Rhizangiidae; genus Siderastrea; species Siderastrea siderea. The sequence goes on along the minus strand of OZ034966.1, from coordinate 77,543,216 downwards.
CTTTGAATTCTTTTTATTTGATGAATTAATTGAAGGCCGACTCATCGCGGTAAGTTTTTCGGCTCTTGTATTTTTAGGGGATGGTTTTGAACAGTAACTGTCGGTTTCAAGATGTCTCCCGCACAGTTAAAACCTTCAATTTATATTTATTTCAACGAGATGTTCGAATCTTTGTTGTTACTTAGCTAATTTGAAAATTTCCTCGTGAAATTTGTTATGGTTTTTAGGTTAGTGGATTGAAAATGAGCGATCGACACTTCTTTAACCTCATTTTTTCTCAAATTTTTATTGACAAGCTCCCGTTTCTATTCACAGGCATAATGAATTGTCTCTTTTTTTTATATAAATGTACCAAATAATGCTGGTTCGTATGATTTTACGGTCGTTAGTATACGTATACTATATATAAAGTCTCTTCGGCGTGTTCAACAATTACCCAGGACATCTGTCAACGTAAATTAGGAACAAAACGATGTTATGGCCTCAGGGAAAATCATTTTTGAATTCCTGTGTTCGTCGCGATTTCTGATAGGATTGTTACAGCGGAAAGACGTCATCCAACTTTCTGCGAAATGCGGAACACGAATGTGAAATTCCTCTGAGACGTGATGCAGTTACACGCGGTGAATAATTTATTCCATCTACTCAGTTCCGCAATGTTTTAAAAATAGGGTAGCGCACAAACCGTGTTGTGCTCACTGAACTAATTGCTGTAGTTTGGAGTTTGCGAACAAGATGAAGCTTTCGATTATACCAGTGAAAGTTCTCCTACGAAAGAAACCGAAATTAAAAACACGGAGAAAAAGCAAAAGTGAGTACTGCGTTACTGAGCATGAAATGTCACACTCGCGCGCACGATTTTCGTTGCAGAAATTTCGATGTTTAGTTGCTAATTTCTCACAGTTCTTCTTGTCATTTTATTTGCAGAACAAGTGGATCGATCCAGACCAATTCCGCACCGTTGTGGCACAATGGAAACTGCATCTGGTACCCAACCCGAAATCAACGATTCCACGAGCTCTATGAGTTGCTTCAATGAGTTTGAAACGTGAGCGCAAACTTTCCCGTTTCGTTTTATGATCATGTGCTCCCAGTGCTCGTCGTTTGATGCCTTACGTTTTTCAACAGGTTTGCAGATGAAGTAAATGGTGAAATTCCTGAAGTAGACTGTAGAGGAAGGATAAAAAGGTGGTTTGTTTATTAAATTCTTCTTTCGGTTCTTTGAATAACAATTAAAACTATGCAACGGTATTTAGAACTTGCCGTGTTTGATCACACCTTTGGAACTTTGAAGCCAAGTAGAACTCGTAAATTCTATAAAAAAACAGCATTTTGTAACTAGATTATAGTTTGTAGAAAGTTTCAATGTTTCTTTTCCTTGCCTCCGGCCTTTTAAGTTGTGACGCAAGAATTTTGTGTTTGCGTGCATATAATAAGTTGTTATCGCTTTCTCCATCCAGTGAAAAGTCCTTGTCAGACGTTGATGCGACCGCTAATGCAATAATCCAGGCAAGTTTATATGACTATTTTCCAGTTTAAATGTAGTTTGTTATCGTAGTAAGTTTGTTATTGTGTGCGGGAAATGTATTTCTCTTATAACCGGAAGTGGTGGCTACAGGTGGAATGATCGTGCTCCAAGATGGTCTGAGGTGATGTCACGCCACATTGATTTGTTGTTCGATTGTACTTTGACCACAAACAAACGCTTCCAAATATTGCAATGTTCACTGGCGTGTTGATCTTGCTAATCTTCTTAAAAGGAGCCAACGTAGAATGCGTCGAGAAATGCTTTGTAGCTCTACAAGTTAAGGATAATGGGCGCTTGTGTACATGTTTAAAACACCTGTGAAATAATGGCACTGCAGTCGCCAAACAGAGAAAACCTGAGTTACGAAAGTCAGATCAGAAGACGAAAAATCCGTTTTCCCACCAAATCAAAGACCTACAAAAAGTTGTCACAAAAATTTCCATACCTTCCGTGGATATTTAATCCCTTGTTGAAGTTTGGTTCGCCTTCAAGTTCTCACGCTAAGGTAAGGCAATTATTATTTGAAACAATTCACATTTATGCAAGACGAACATCTAGGTGGCGCGTGTATCTAGGTGTACACAGGTGTCTAGCACGTTACTCTTTATTTACATTGTTATGATGAAATCAATATCGCAGTGATGGGGACAATTTGTTGTTGTTGTTCTAGGGTGCTAAAAATGTTGTAATAAGCAAACTTGAAAATGTTCTCTGCACTCAACGGCTTGTATAATACACAATGATTATCCCGATATGATGTCTCATTCATATTTATTTTGTTGGCAAATCAACATTTATTTTGCACTGATGCCGTTAGTAAATGTATTTTATACATTTTCTCTGGACCCTTACTGACTTTGATCATGGAGAGTATTTTCAGGCCTTTCTTATTTAACGTTCTTAGCAAATAAAATGATATTTTGCAGTACTGACATTTTACAACTAAACACCCTGCATGTGTCTCATCAAAATTAATTCCCCAGATGAAGAGTTGTCAAACCATTGGATTTTTCTAAGTTATGACTTCAAACAGCCCTAATATAGAGTTCCTGACACTTTATGCTTCACAAGTTTACTTTACTCTCACATTGTATTTTTACATTTTATGTGGCTGTGTTTCTACTTCAAATTATATGAGCAAACATGTTATGCTTCATCTGTTGCAGGCAAATTGCCTGGGTTGTTTTTCCAAAGTGTATCAATCCTTCACCACATTTGTCATTAATTCAACTTCAGTTTTACAAAGAAACCAAACCATATTTTTGTCCAGTTTCCCTTCAGGAAATTCTTTTAATAGTGTCAACATAGTCTGTTAAAAATATGCCAGTGCTACACAGTATTTTCTTTAGCCTGCGTAGCAGGCGTAAACGGGAAAGGGGATGGGGAGCGAGAATGGGGGAGAAAAATGGGGTTCTGGGAGCTAGGGACGAGGGAACGCCTGCTACAAAGACCCCCATTTTTTCATCTCCGCCCATCGATTTTTAGGTAATCCAATTAAGTTAGCTGTCAATGCAACCACCAATCAGAAACAGGCGCACACTTTTCTGCATGACTGCCTACACGCAGGAATTTAATCAAGCGTCTAAAAATAAAATTAGGATGATAATTTTTTTCCAATCAAAGAACAACTTATAATTGCCCTTATTTTCGAAATAAGAGACACGAAGCTTTTCTAAATAAAAAGATTTATTAAGATAAACCCCTCTTTGCTTCTGAAAATCAAATGCGTTCAATTTTCGCTTCTAGGAAAGGTAAGCTTACTTTAAATCACGCAAGCGAAGAACCGCGATACACTTTGAACGGCATTTATATTGACCGAAGTGCCTGTTTTAAATTTCAAAAGTTACGCGAAAGCCATAATATGAAGAATCGGACAATAAAAAAAAAACATTTCAATACAAATTTACAATCAAAAAATGTAAGTTACTTTACCATGGATTCCCTACAAAGTCAACAGCTTGAGTGATGTCTCATGCAACTGCAACAAACAAACCGTCTGTTCTCAAAGAATAATTTCTTCGCTTTTAGTTCTCTGAAAAGGTGTCGGGCGTTTCTTAGTCTTAGGGCTTCTTCTTCCGATTTATAGTTCTCAAAGGGCGAGTCTTCGCTCCGATAACGGGATATTTACACTGCCTTGAAATTCACACGTGAAACGGTGCAATGCTTTTTTGAAATTTTCTCGGACAATGACAAAATCTCTCCTCTCTAGGACTGTATCCCGTTGGCAAACCCGCTAAAACATCTCTTCCCTTTAGAAGAGCTCTAACTGCCGTTTCTCGCTCTGGTTTCAAGACTGCAATTTCGCTACCTGGCCCGGCCTGCTGCAACCAAGTTCAAATCTTCTAACTGCATGTCCTCGTCAAATTACGTCATTCCCGTGGGACATACTGTCAAAAAGTAACCAATCAGAATTTTGCGGCCGCTGGCGGCCGCAGAAATGAAAAAATGGGGGTCTTTGTAGCAGGCGTTCCTTCGTCCTAGCCCCCAGTCCCCCTTCTCCCGCGTTCTTGCTCCCCTTCCCCCTCCCCATTTACACCTGCTACGCAGGCTATATTTTCTTTAGATAACATCCTGGTCAGGTGTAACAGTATATATAGGCTTCATGAATTTAAAGTCCGTTATTTTACTCAGAGACAGCTTCCTGTTTGGATCATGACAAACAGCTACTTGACTGCAGTTTTGAGATATGATCAAAGTCAACATGTACAACTATGAGGGTTTAGTTTATATCTTAAGTTTGTTTTTTGAGCATCTAATAGAATTTCAGTAGTTTTCCAGGTATTTTGGGTAACAAAATTATGTCAGCTGTAAAGGTGGTCTTAATTTTAGAATATTGGTCATCAGATTAATGTTTGAATTATTTAATAGCTTGAGATCAAATAGTCCAAATAGTTTTCCTGTCACCCAGGCATGACTTTTGATTTACTCATGTGACAGTTCTTTTGTGTGTTCTTACAAAAAAGCCAAGGATAACAACAGCAGGAATTGACAAAAGTTGAGAGTTGATTTTAAGCTGTTTGAGAGTGTGTGATAATGAAGGCCAAACAACACCAGTAATTCTTGTAAACAAACACTCAAGCAGGCTCAAACTCTTCGAGAGCACTTGACTTGAGAGTCTGACGTCAAAAAAGAGTGAGTGTCTCAGAGGCTCTTGTTGTCCTTTGTAAAGCCACTGCCAAGCCATCAATCATGCAGGCTTATAGTCAAAATATAATACTCAGCGCGTTCCGCTTATTATTTGGGAATGATTTTCATTAATTGGGAATGGATTGCATTATTGGAATCAAAATTCCACTTTCAAATTGAATATTGTAATGTTACAATGGTAGCCTTGTTTCAAATAAGGAATGCTGATTGGTTTATTACTGACATGAGGGCGGTGATGAGGCAAATGTTCATGTGCAAGTAGCAGATTGTTGGCGGCTTGACCTATCTGATGTGATTTGTGTTCGTTCAACAAAATATTAATTGCAAATACTTGTAAAAGTGAAGAAGCAGTCTGTTGCTATAAAACCGTGAAGAATAATTTCTTAAAAACAAGTCTGCTGTAAATGCACAAGAAATGTTCCTGAAAACTGAGAAAAATTCCCTGTAATGTCAAACTGATTGAAACCAACAGCTGCCAACGGTTTCATATTTCGCGTGTGAACTTTTGGTTTATGTAAGTAACAACCCAATCAACATTAGTTATTTCGAATGAGTCTTCCGTTGGAAGATTTCAATCTTCAATTTGAAAATGGAATTTTGATTCCAATAATGCAATCCGTTCCCAAGTAATGAAAATCATTCCTAAAAAATGAGCGGAACGCGCTGAGTATTTTGACTATAAGACCTTCTCTGTGATGTAAACAAATAATATGATCACTCTTGCGTGGCAATACAAACTAGTGGAAAATGTATCAAATAAAGTTTGATGAAACACATTTAAATGTGACACTGTTCATGGACTCTTCTTTATGAATGTCAATTGGCTGAAATTTTCCCTGATGTTTAGTTTAAAAACAACCTTTTCAACTTAGTTACATGAACCAATTTGACTGAAGTTATAAGTTATAGAATAACACATATCTTGATGTTGGCTTTATGAATTATCACATTCCTTGATATTGGCTTTATGAATTAGAATTTTTTTTTACTACAACTTCCTGTCTTGATCACCACAAGCAGCCATTTGATTGTGCTTTTACAAGAACAGTGTGTACCGGTACTCTCACTGGCACAAAGTTGTTGTCTCTACAGGCCTAGTATCTTGCAAAGTGTGCAAACTGATAAAAAGATTATTTAAAACTCTTGGTAAATATATATTAAACTAAACCTATAAATAAAATACAGTGTCAGACCTTTTAAAGGAGTAACAGTGTGTTCATCTTTGATTGCTTAAGAATACTTGTGTTACTTTGTCAACTAATCATGCTTGCATGTGTTTTCCTGTGAGCTAAGTCAGTACTAGTTACACGTACTTGGTTTGAGTTGTGATTGTTCTTTCTGTTGTGTATATTATTTTGTTCTGATTGGTCAGAGTAATTAAAGACGGTGCCTCCTAATACAGAGGTATTTTTGCAAAGGTTATGACTATGGGGAAAAAGCAGATCTTGACAAGGGTTATTGGAATCTAAAAAGGAAAATGTGGGTAACCACACATTTCTCAGAGATAATTAATTTTATAAGCAACAATAATTCTACAAAAGCTTTAAAATGCACAGAATCTATGGCAGTTTCTTTCCAAATTGAAGGTCAATTATCCCTGAAAAATGCGTGGGTACCCCCAATTTTCATTTTGGATTCTCATAGCCCTTGCGAAGATCTGCTTTTTTCATGTATTCATAAACCACACAAAAATACCTTGTATTAGTAGGCAAGTTCCTTAAGAATCTTGAATACCTCAGACCAGACCTGAGATGCACAGAACGTATGTGCACTAACAAAAGGAGGCACCATCCTTAAAGGAAACTTTGGTTTTGGTGCTTCACTCATGTGAAAACCACTCTAACTTTCAAATGCAATCAATAGATCTTTATTTAACACAAACCATAACAGAGCTAAAGCATTGCTACTGGAAGTTAACTTTTGCTATGAACTCAATATTGTTGTTCCTTTTCTTATACAGTCTCAAACACTCAGAGCTGACAGGACACCAAACTTTCTTAGGGTGAGTTCATGAATGTTAATCTTTGAGCAAAGCCAAATAAGGTTAATGGAGCAATGGCTACCCCCAATTTTCTTTTTGGATTCTGATAGCCCTTGCTAAGATCTGCTTTTTGCACGGTCATAAACCACGCAAAACTATTGTTGTATTAGTGGGCAGATTCCTTATTAAGAAACCCGAATATCCCAAGATGCACAGAAGTTATGCGCAGTAACAAAAGGAGGCACCGTCCTTAACCCAGGAATCTCTTTGGTTTTTAGGCTTCTTTAGCATGGCACTAACAGCCTTAACTTTACTGGAGGAACAAAACAGATCTTTTTTTCTTTGCTTATTATCGCCCTCAGTTCAACACTTTGTTTCGTCTGGTTTTGCCTCTGTTTGTAAAAAAACTAGCCCATAATAATATAATTTTCTTTTTTTTCATGGGGGGGGGGGGGGGTCCCCTAAAATAAACTTGATAACAGGCTCTAAGTGGGTACTGGATGGTGAACTGATGGTTTCCTAGGGGTACTACAACTAGATTATGGAGGTCTACAAGATCTTACTTAAAATAGATTCTTGTAGAGTTAAGTAGTGTGTGAGAATACTATTGGGAATAATAATGTTATTAATTATTGAGTGTCAGTGTTAGTGATTGCAGGTGGCACTTGCATAGAATATTAGAGGCAAAAATGACAGGAATTTTGTATTCTATAATATTCACGTGTTCTGTACGTGCACAAAGAATGTAAATTCTGTAATTACTGTCATGATTGGCCTGTGCTTTGTCAACTTTGTTATCTGGCAGTTCCAGGACTAATTTCGAAGTTTTTACAAAAAATTATCTGAGAAGTTTCTGCAAAATGTGTTTTATAGAAATTGTTTCACTTTTGCTTTTTTTGTAATCATGTCAAGTGGTTCAATTTCACTGTCAAATATTCTACAGTACATTCAGGACAGTACAGACTTGCAAACACATTATTTCAGGGGATGTTGCCTACATTTTACAAAGCATTTGGATATTTCTATTGTCTTCTTTCACAAGAAAACCAATTTATCTTATAAATACTCCTAACCATCACTTCTTCACCTGCACAAGCTTCTTAACCAATCAGGAGATGTTTTGCTTGCTCTGTGGTTGGCTATAACTACACAGAGGTTTATTTTGAATTCTGAATAAATCATCCCCTACTAAGTAATTTCACCAGCCTTGTGTTTCACTTGAAGTGAGTCAGTGCTATGCCTCTTAAATCTAAATTCACTGTGGAAAAATTCAGACAAGGTCTGGCCACAGGATCATGAATCAAGGAAAACGAAAATTGAAAAGACGGAACAGTGTGTTTGGAAGATCTAAAGACGATAGCTTTCAGGTGACAAACAAGGCCAGAAGAAAAGGACAAAATTTGCAAAACAGATGGGTAATTTGCCATATTTCCTGTTTGTAACCTAAAAACCAATTCCTTCATTGGGAGATGTTTTGGGATTGAAGTTCACTTCATACATTAGACAGACAAACTTTAGTCAATTATTTTTCTTGAAGATACTGTCTAATATATAGCACTGTCTTGGTGACAGGAAATATTCAAAACACAGGACTGGAAGATAATTTTTTTCTCATGCATTACTTGAAGTCAAATTACCTTCAGTCAGATAGAATATTTCAGATTTAATAACAGTTTAAGAGTTTTTGTCAAAGGTGGCTGATGCTTGTCAGCAAAATGCAAAACTTGTAGTAGCACTGAAGTTTGTTTAAGGATTTTTGAAGCATCCATAAAACACAATTTTTTGACCAGAAGTTGAAATTGCAGCTGCCAGAATTCATTTAATTACTTTTCTCGCACATTTGTCATGTACAAGATGACAGTCCTTGTTGCAGAACTTTCATTGCTTAGCCAAAATCCAGTGCAGCCTATACTCAGGATGGTTTGGATCAATTCTGCTGGATTGTAGCTTATTTATTATTTATTGTAAAGGAGAAAACCTTGTATCAGGTGACATGCTATCTACAATTTTGAACCTTCTAAGAAATGTTCCTTAGAAATATTTTTTGTCTGTTTTCTTGCATAGCAAAGGCTTTTATGCTGCATGTCTTCATGTACCAATAATCACAAATTTGTAGTTGTTTGGGAAAATACAGATTCAATAATAATATTTTAATGCAAGACATTGACAATGCAGTATTTTTGCAGTTTTATTATGATTTTGTAGTTTGGGCTTCATACATTTTGGATGATATAGAAAAATAATAAATTCCAAGATGTTTTCTTTTTTTTACTTTCATTTGAAATAACTTGCTGTTTTCAAAATGTTGCGGTGATATTTAACTGGAATTAAGTTTAATTAATATTATACCTGTTGTTGACTTTTGAAGATGACTCACAATAACCTACCTGTTTTAACCACAACAATTCCTCCTGTTTTCAGATTGAATTGGAAATTTAAGAATTGTTTTGTAAGTTAGTTGAACAGTATTGTTAATATTCATTTGGTTGTTTTTTGATTTTTGCAAATAATCTGTAAATTGTTCATTGCATACAATGTTGCTTTAATCGTTTGGTTTTAATATGAGCTTTATAATATTGGTAGCATGCAGTTGTCATGAGTGGAAATTTGAGTAGTCACTTTTTAATTTTAAAAAAATGAGAAAACAAAAATTTTGGTCCTGTACAGTTAAATTATTATAACTGCAAAAAAGAAGGTAACCCTGAATAATCTGCCAATAACTGCTTTGAAATGAAAACAATTTAGTACTGGAGGCAATATCTTAAATTTTAAAGTTTATACTATCCTTGAAAGTTTATTCAGCATTGTAGAATCCTTACTGAAACATAACTGGGTCTTGCAATGCAATGAATTACAGCGGTGGTTAAAAAGTAGTTTCACGCATTGTTGCTGCAGCTTTGCCGCAGCCACCCCTCCTTGGAGCTTTCTTTTTCTTATTGAAAACAACTGACCTCTGTCTCTCAGGGCAGCTTGAGCTGTGTGCTGAGGAAAATGATTGTGACTATAGCATATGCAATTTGGGATTATCTTCAGAATAGCTTTGTAAAAGTTAAAACTGCCACCATTTGAAATGTTAAATTACTATCTATAAATTTATAGGAAGACTGTGCAAGGGGAACATTTGTTGGTCAGTGATGTTGCGGCTGCCGTACAGCACTTGTTGCATGATCGTGTTTCTCATAATTTATTTAATGGAATTAATAATAATATAATAATAATGTACAAAATGTATACAGTGCTTTATCCTAAAGTTCAAGAGCGTTTCACAATGTTAGGTACAGTAACTTAAAAATTACAATTATTATAATTATGTAACGTACTGCAGATGTATAATATTATAGAGCTAGGCTAAATATTGTATGTCATGGAAATGAAAACATTACAACCCAGCAAAAAAAGCTTCAACCAATGATTATTTTATTGTGTTAAGCCATATCTTTGGTTTAGAAGTCTGTTGGACTGTGTGTCAATCAATTAAGATGAACAAGAAAAACCAACGTAAATAATTTATGTCAGTGGGGATTTATTGCATCTTAACCTACACCAAAATTGTTGTAGTAAAACTCTGGGGAACAATCTTCACTAAGACTTTCTTGAACCTTGAAGGTTCTAATTTATCTTCCTGTTGAAAAACCACCAGGCTTGTGATAGGGCCTTTTATGTAGTTGTATTTTTGATGCAAATTTACTGGTGTTTTTATGTTGACTCCAAGGTGCAAGATAAGATCAGATCTCTTTGTAGTAATTAACCTTGGCATGAATATAGATTTATATTTTGATAACATTGTTACTATTTAATGTAAGAGGAAAACATGCATACTTTTGAGAAGGTTTTAAATATTTCATGGGAAGGTCAAGGCAAATGAAATATTTGTCACTTCTAAAGATTCCTTACTCTGATGTCATCAAGTTTCTGTTAAGTAAAGTGGTGTTATTAGAATCACTTACTTAAAAATAAAATAAATATATTATTGTGTTTACCCATTGAACTACAGGAATTTCTCATTGTGAGAAAAGTCATTCATATCACAAAAAAGAATATCGAGTGAACTGATGACGATATTCTGTGCACAATCTTAGGAAATGTTCACTTATCTATTGCAATCTTTGAAAATATTAAGCAGTTTGTTGGAATTTCAAAGCATCTATTGAAAACAAGGGAAACCAGTGAGGAGAATCTAGAGTTTGATAACAAGGCTTAATAAAGGTTCAAAACAAAGATCTCTTAGCCCCCATCATCCAGCTGATAGTATGATAGTTGCCTTGAGTAATGCTTATGGGCATTGCTAAAACTAATTAAATTTATCTCTGTTCTTTATTTACAGTCCTTACTGTCGACACGCACCCCTTATGAAGATTTCCATCGCCTCTTTAAAACTGTTCCTAATGACCAATTTCCAATAAATGGTAAGATGAAACACGCTTTGCTCGTTTTCTGAAGTTGTCTTTGAATCACATGTTAGGGATAACATTCTTTCATTTTTGTCAATATATTTGCCACAACGATGAACAAATGATCGATCGAGTATGATTACTTTCATTGACACATGACTTTTCTCTTTAGATTTTTCCTGTGCTTTAAGTCGTGAAATTTTGCTCCAAGGGAGAATCTATGTTAGCCAAGGATGGTTCTGCTTCTATTCAAATATATTTGGCTGGGAAACACAGGTAAGAATAAAGCTAGACTTACTCCAAATCTAGCATGAATCAAAAGTGGCGGCTGGTCCACACGTGTGAACCAAAATGGAGGCTGGTTCTGCGGAACAAGCAACTTGTTTCACTTGCAGCATTCCATTTGCGAAATTATGGTGTCAGCGGTAGATTTTCCCACCAGTGATGCCATAATCACAGGCCAGTGAAATCTTGACTGATTTGTACAGCCGCCAATCACTTATTCTAGCACCTTCATTAGCGCATGCAAAAAAATTGCAGTTTTCCCGGTTTGGCTGTTTTGCAGACTTCTCACTCTCGTTGGAAAAAAGGAAAATTACTTCCGATTTATTTTCAGTGCTTGATTGTTAAGCGTGTATGGTGTAAAGCAAGCTGTTCTTTTTTTATGATTAAAAATGTTGCTCATGATTTGTATTTTAGGTGACAATAGACTGCACAAAGATTCAGTCAATTACAAGAGAGAAAACTGCTTATGTTGTACCAAATGCAATACTCATCTGCACGGATGAAGAAAAGGTATCATTTAAAACAAATAGTCTATTTTACAACCTTAACTTACAATACAAAAATGAACCAACAATGCCATGGTCACATCAGCTTTTACAGTTGCAATTTTCATACCTTAAAATAAATGCCAGATTATTAAATTATTATATAGCGCTCTGTTTGGTTGCAAAGCTGTTTTAGGTCAGATTATATTCTAAGGGAAAGAGTGTGAAACTGCTTAATGTGTAAACCCTCAGTTGAGCCTCAGGTACAATAAAGTTCCATATTCTCCCAAACCAATCCTTGTGTTTTCATTGGGTTAATTTTGCTCATAATGGCCATTTTGTATTTTCTAAACATAACCTGTACTTGAAGAATGTGTTTTCATTCATCAATAAAAGTTATTTTGTTTGCAGCACTTCTTCTCGTCATTTTTGTCCAGAGAAACTGTTTACAAACTTCTTGTTCAAGTATGGGATGAAGTAAAAGAGAAGCAACAGGTACGTGCAATGTGTCCTTGGTCATAGCTGGTCAAACCTTGTTGAAATTTGTATTTTAAAAAGCATATTTAACAAACTTAGTTGATTGCCCAATTTTACCTCGAATTAAACAAACTGATGAATGTAGTTAAACTTTTCATAATATTTAAAGAAGCTAATTTTAAATTGATATTGTTAAAACTAATGACATAACTAGACAAGGCTTCAAAACCAACTTTTGTTAGTTTCAAATTAATGATTAATTCTTTTTTTCTTATTTGTGCATTGATTTTAACTGAATCAGAAGGCAGAGAGACCCAAGGATGAGGATCAGGTGATTGTTGCTAAATTAATGTTAAACTTCTCTATCTAGTTTGGTCTCGTCATCTTATCTAAAGTGTTAGAAAATGGGTCCTGTTTATTTTGAATTATGATCCCATGAAGTACACTTTTTATAAAACATTAACTATTAAAGTGATCCAAACTACTTTGAAGGATGACTTTAAAAATTATGAAATAAGTTATCTTGTCTCAACCATTAAAAGGATAGCAATAATAATAATGATGATGATGATGATGATGATGATAATAATAATAATGCAAGTAATCAATCACAAAACATTTAATAATAATTAATTTCGCTGAAAGAGAATAAACTTTATGATCCCTGAAAGTCTAAATGAAGGAATTTATACTGAACCATTCAGATATATATTTTGTTAAAAGCATCATTATTCATTCATTTGTTGACAGCTAAGGTGCATTTTCTAATCACATTGTTCTGCTCATTGCCCTAAATCTGTCCTATCCTTTGCCATTTATCTAATTATGAGTGTGTTTCCATTTCTCAGAGAAGTGTGAGTGGTTCTCCCTCAGAAAGCAAAGATGCATCAGGAGAAGAAGGTGAAGCAGACAACACGGAAGATGATGGTTAGTTGACAAGATGTTCATTTAATCAGATAATAATAATTTATATAGTGCCTGTTCATTTCTGTCTTAAAGTGCCACTGGGACCAGAATTTTGGTATTCCATATTTTTACATTTTTGAACATAGTTTGTGGTTCTTAGTTACCATGCCAAATTTCAACTTATTACGATGACTAGAAGTCGCTTTTTTCGGACGGCTTTTGTCGAGATTTTGCGGCCGCCATTACTGGCCCTTGTTCCGGAAGCTGGCTTGCGAATGAGTGGAAGTGACGTCAGAGGCTCACCTCAAACCTAGTGCCTTCACATGGTTACTTGCCACGGGAAAGTAAATTGTCCTCGAGGAAAGATTTCTTGCCAAGTGTTTGTTGCTCGACTTTGAAATCTTCCTTGCTGCAGCAGTAATGACAGGTAGCACTTGTGTTGTATAATGCTACAACAATAAATCCAACCACCGAGCTGGTATTTTGTTTCATAAGCCCTGCGAACAGACCCACAATGGAAAAAGGACAATGTTCGCACTCACACACAGTGCGAATTTCAACCCGACAGGCATTTTGATCATTTCACGGACGGGTTTTTCCAGAGGGCTGTTCATGTCGCAAGATCCCAGAGGTCGATCATTCCATTGCCCATTCCAACTATATGGAAAAAAGAACCGGAAAAAAAAACATTATCTGCGCAAACAAGACGAAAGGTAATTTACCTAATCTTATAACGCAGTTGAAGTGATAGTTTGTTTCTTTTTCAACGCATCCACCATTGTGCAAAACTGATTTTCTTTTAACTATTTTGAAATTTATTATCGTCGAGGAAACCCTTTCAGTTCTGCCGTCTGCTAGCGCGAAGATCCTCGGCGAATGCAATCCTGACTGCCGTGATTAAGCTGATATAGTTTGTACTGCTAATCTTTTGGTTTTTTTAATTCCACGTGTGTTAATTTCAGAGCAGTAATCGCTTAGAAGCATGGACATTTATTTTATAACATACCATCCTGAATGTGGAGAAACTTTTCTCTCTTTATTCCCTGTCGGTGAACAGTCGATTGACATTATTGTTCGGGCAGTAGCAAAACTTAGGTTAGGTATTATTACAACCTATAAGTATTGAAAATGGAAGACATTCCACCCCTAAAATCCCTGAGCATCTGAGAATTTGTCAATGCTGCAGCTCAAATGAAGTTGAAAACGAAGTACACTTCCTCTTATCTTGCAATAGATATGATCCAATTAGAAAATCTTTAATGGACGACATTATTAGTAAATATTCCGATTTCGATTCTTAAAATTGTATTTCTCTTAAATAGCATTGACGCTTTCACTGTCTTGTTAAAAATTAGGTTACTTCATTTACGAAGCTTTTGCATTAAGAAATGGATCAATAGACACAGGAATTGTAAATTAATCGATTTTGCAACATTTTTTCTTTCTCTTTTCTATGTGCAATGGCATTTGTAATTGGGAATGCAAATTAAATGATATTGTTCGAGATAAAGGCTTTAATAGATCGGATCGTCGGTGCGTGGAAATTGAAGTTGGGAAAAAATATGGGTCAAATATCACACGCCACTATTTGCCTAAGGGTTTAACAATGTTATTTCTTTTACCTGTCATAGCAATCTTAGTAAATGAACTACTAAGAAAAATGATTAAATATCAAGTTATTATTTTTCGCAGCGAATAAGGCTAGCAAAAGCTTCGTTTCCTCGGCGGTCCGCATGTTGTTGTTGAGCAGCGGAAAATTTTCCTTGTGCACTTTTAATTTTGAATACAAATATTTAGATTCTGGTCACACAAGGCGTCCAGTTCTTGAAAAAAAAGGTTTTGATTTATTTCACTTCTTTCGGCTCAGAAAAAGAATTCTCTAAAAACTGTTTAAAATATTTAGCAGCGCCAAGCAGTTGTGTTTCAATGTGTTGAGTGACCACTGTACTATGATAGACACGATAAGCTGCCTGGCAGCTGACTACAACAATAACGGTTTTTCAAGAAAGATTCCCACACTATGCCAAGAATGGCCAAAAATCTCAATGCTTTTTTTATAATATATAATGAACATAAACAACGGCAGACAAGGTATCGCTTCTTTTATTTTCTCCCACACCAACAGTAACATCGATCGACCCAAGGTTGAGAATTCCCGAGCATCAAAGTCTAAAGTTTTCATAGGTGTTTTGTCTAAATTTCCACAGCTTAAAAGATCAATTCTTCAAATAGCCATGGCTATTTTGCCACAAGTTTACAGTGGATAAAAGTTACACAACCTACCTTGGAATGGACAACTTTATGATCGCTGTATAGCGGCTTAACAGCTGGCTGGAGAGCGCTATACAAGCTTTGAACAACCGAGATGAAGCGATAAATTTTATCCACCAGACAGCGACTTATCCGTTGAAAAAGAGTTATCCACTTTTTGAGCAACTGGGGCCTGAACTACAATCATTGTCTAAGCATATTTCGCTTATGTTTTGAACTCCCGCCAAATAACTCAAATAATATTGTCAACAAACCGGTTTACAAGATTATTAGTTGAAACCTCGCATCAGTTCTTACATCGAACGGTGAGAAAAATTCTTCATTTGCCGAATGAAACGAATCCTCAGAGGATTCGGAAGTTAAAGACTGTTCCAAATCGTAGAAATACTCTTCGGAGGTTTCGCAGGCGACGGTAGACATCTTCAGTCAAAACACAAGGAAACGCGACTGAGGTGAGCCTCTGACGTCACAAGCTATTAAATTGTGCAATCACCCAGGAACACGTTTTCACTAATGGCGGACACATTTTACGCGACTTTGGAGCTAAAAAATATTAGGATGGAAGGTTTGTTGTTCAGTTTTCTGGGGAAATATGAACAAAACGCGATATTCTGCAACAGAATTCGGCGGAAATAAACCTATGAATTTTCGTCTCAGTGGCACTTTAAGCACTTTACAATAATTTCACAGCTAACAGCTACTGGTAATGAAAAACTAACAAGTTGCATTAATTTATGAGGCCTTCTCAAGGGGGTTGCTGTGTTGCTGTCATTGGAGGTTTTCTTTGAATGTGTCTTTAAAATCCTTGTAAAAATAGAGGCAAAGCTGGATTAAGTTTTGATACCTTTTCTTGTTGTTGTTGGGGTTGTTGTTATTACTGTTATTATTACGTAGCAGTACAGTGATAACACATCTTGATGCCAGGGGCAGATCAAGGGGGAGGGTCGAGGGAGTTGCAACCCCCCTTTTGGGAAGTTCCTATTCGTGTCTTTTGCTTTTTCATCGCCATAATAATAGCATATTGTTGTTTTTTTACTTGCACCCCCCCCCCCCTTGAAAAAATCTTGGACCCCCCGTGGATGCCCTAAAGCAATGACTGTAACATATTTACAAATGTTGATTGTTCCTTTCAAAGTGTTAAACCATGTTTACGTCAACTTTAAGTTTCAACCTAGTTAGGAGATCCCTTGTCAAAATTCTTTCAGTTAGTCCCGTTGAGAAAGCCACATACACACTTTTAAAACAATTCTGTTATTTTGTCATTAAAATGGAATGCAGGCCATTCATGCTGTACACATGGAGAAGAGGACTCAACAGCGTGTAGTCAGTGCCAATGCTTAAAACAGATGTCAACAGACAAGATAACGGAGGATGCCATAGATCATGGACACACTGTGATGAGTACAGGAAGTACCACAACTTTACCGTTATCTGAAAAAGACCAGCTGACCACTACTGAGCCTGCAAGAATTACCAGCTGTGGTAAGGAAATTCTTAATACTTGATCATTTCATGGTCATACAAGCATCACTTTTGGAGCTAACAGTGCATAATTATATATATCTATATATATATATATGCACCCAAGATTTCAAAGAATTTGCCCATTGTTTTGTTTATTACTTTTACCTGGTAACTCAAGCAACTAAAGAAATTATTATTTAATTTGCTTTCCTTGACTTGATCTTACTATAGGCAAATTCGTTGAAATTATGAGGTTTTAATGAAAAATAAAAATAAATAAAACAAGGATCATTATTTGGTAGGTGAAAACAAGCTATGACATAAAAATCACATAATTAAAAGGCCAGCAGTTTTTTGGGTAAAAGCTTCCTTGTATGATACTTTTGCACAAAGCCATAGACATAAAGTATCTGCTCTTTTAAGGTGTCTGAACACAGTTTGCGCGCGCTCTACGATTTGTACTGCTGACGTGAATAAGCGTGCGTACAAGGCTTTGAGAAAAACAAACATGGAGCCTGTACATCGATCATTTCATTTTGTTCAATGAAGATTGTGCAAGTGTTTTTTTCCGTCTTAACAATCAAACAGTTTGTTATGTGTCAAAAACGTTTGTTTTGCAGTGCATTAAAGGTAAATACTATTGGAAAGTACCCTGCCTTTCTGGGATTTTTTTGTATGGATTGAGAAAGATCGAGAATCCTGTCAAATGCAGCACATGCCCAGTTAACCAGAAAATTGTGACTGCACCATTTAGTGGAAATGCACTGACTTCTACGGAGTCGCTCACTAGAATTGCATGAAATTTGGTAGAATAATAGTTCAGAACACGCTTAACTTGCCTGCAAACAAAAATTGGCAGAATCTGACAGAATCTGACAGAGGACATGTTCAGAAAACGTTAAAATGCAAAACACAAAATAACAGAAGATCTCTCTGTCAAAAGTTCACGAGACCAGTGTCAATAGCGAGTATTTATCTGGTTTTTCTAGAGACAAATGATGGAAAAAATCGAGCAACTGGATTTTCTGAAAATAAATTGAACCCATTAATTAATGCTGGTTTACTACTAGCTGTGTTGCCATGGTAATGGTACCTAGTCCAATAACACGTATCAAAATATGATCTTTCTTAGCTGAATTCGTATCTTGCCAATTTTGGCTGCCCAACTGCCAGTGGTTTGAAAATAACGATGAATAACGCATAGGTATAACATAAGAAAACTGTGTTCGGCCACCTTAATGATTATGAATATCAGATTCACAACAACATTCAAAGCTGACAGGTGGTACATGTAAGAAGACAGACAATGTTAAACCCATCCTACTTAGATTTAATTTTTAATTACTAACACCAATTTGTGTTTCTTCCACAGCTGGTATTGCAATACTTTTAGCTTCAGTAGCAGAGACTATTTACTCTTATTTTCAAGTCAGCCTTCGGCTGGTCCAAAGGTAGGTCATACTAAATTAGTTTGCAAGATTTCAGTGATGGTGTTGGTGTCACTGTTGTTTCTGGAACTTTGTGCTACTCAAGGGCATGCTGCAACTCTTACAATGCCCTAAGTTTTTACTTTTGAGTGTGATGACTGCATTACTGATCAACCAGTTGTATTTCTTCTAGAGGGAAATATCCCCTCAATGATTGCATTCTTATGTACAGACTTGTTAAGCAATACTTTAGTAACAAACTTGGTTTTGCCTCTTTTTTCTTTTGTAGACTGACGAGAGAACAGTTATTTTACATAACAACCTCTATTCTGTGAGTGTCAATGCATTATAATCATATTTTATGCAATTTTCTTTCACCTTACAGTGATTCCTGGATCTGAGTTGTTTTGCTGTGGTTGATTGTTGATTTTTTCAATGAAATTTATTTTGAACAATCAGTTAGGCACTATACTTGGTGTTCAGTGAGGCAGAAAAAAATGAGAGGAAAAGAGATTTCCATTTGATTAAATTAAATAAATTTGGATTTCTGCATTACATTTCTGCTGAACTGAACTGCACTGTATTGTAAAAATGGCAGGTTGAAGATGAACTCTGGTTAAGATACAGTTGTTAAACCCAGTCGGTGAAGTATCAACTTTCTGAGGTTGTTACTCATTTGGTTCTTGTGTGGTTCCAGAAAATATCCATACCCAGCCCATGGATGGTCATTGGAAATTCTGAGGGGGTGGGTTGGGGGTCTCAAGGTCCAAAATCTTTGAAGGAAAGTAGGAAGCTAATCTGGAATTTCTGGAGGGGTGGGAGGGCTCAAAGTAAAAAACCATCCATTTGGGAGGTATGGATATTTTCTGGAACCACACATTTCACACTGAACAAAGTGATGGTGCAAGACTATACCGTCAAGTTAGAGGAGGAATGTTGTTCACAGTTCTGTTAAGGTACTGATGGTTTATCTTCTCTGGTTATAGGATACTTTGTTTAATAATGTCCAGTTTATTTCTGTTGCATCGAATTTCCATATTGGAACCAAAAATTATGGCAACAACAACGTATCCACCGGAAAAAATTCTTCTGTAAGTTTCATATTTATTTATGTGTTTTTGTTAAAATAATACCTGCATGCAGCAGCAGAAACATATAGCACTCTTAAATGGGGACGTGATGGGTTAGTGCGTTGGACTTCAGATCTGAAGGTCGGTGGTTCAACATCCAGTCCCTGCCATTGTGTTGTTTCCTTAAACAAGAAACTTTGCCCCACGTTGTCTCTTTCCACCCAAGTGTATAAAATGGGTATCGGCAAAATGGGTACTGGTGACATAATGCTGGGGGTAACCCTGCGATGGACTAGCGTCCCATCCAAGGGGGAGTACTGTGTAGCAATACTCTCAGTTGCTTCATGCTACAAAAACCAGGTTAAGCTCTGGCCATGTGGGACTTCTTCGCTTGTGTGTGACTTTACCTTAAATCCTAAATGGTAAAAATAAAAAAATTACCATTCATTGGTTGATGTTCGTAATGTGTATTCCAGTCAAGTGTTTTTAGTCTCACATGTCCTTGATTTTGCATGGTTAACTCTCTTTCAGTTGCAGTTAATTATCTGCACAGCTTAAATTGACATTTTTTATCATTTCAATTTATCATCAGTCGACAGTCTATGTATCAACTTTGGAAGCTTCGTCAGGAAGTTTTTGATGCAGAAGTATTGAGGTAAGAATTTATTAATAAGTAACTGTTTTTAACACTCAAATCAAAACACACACAAAACAGAACAGGTAAGTAAACTTAAACAATGTATATTTGCATTGCGCGCCCTCTGTGCCTGCTGGTGCATTTGTTTGCTTTAGGAGACAGGTTATACAAACTGGAAAACTTGTTATTACAACTTGCCTGTCATGCTAGTTAATCCGATCAAAATTCGAGTTTTCTTTTGAATATTTTTTCCTTCATTTCAAGAGCTGATTATTAAAGGGGTTATGTCACGAGGATTTTGCTATTTTAGGTCAATTCTGTACTAAAATCATAACCTAGTGCCTGTACTCATACACAAAATGCTACCGTAAAACTACGAGGAAGATATCAATTGAATTTCATCAGGGAGAGCTAACCATAATAATCTTTTTGGTGATTTTTGAGAACTTAGCATCAAAACTTGAAAAAATTGGCCCAATTTTTTCAAGTTTCAATCTATTTCCATCCTTGCTATTGGTAGCAACAAACGACAGGAAACAGTTTCAGTGCTGAAAAATAGTGTTTAATAACAAAGCTAGACCATTATTTTTGGAATTCTTTTGATGCCAAAACACTTTTTAGCTTTTTAAAAAGATACTAAAATAGCATGACATAACCCCTTTTAGAACAAATAATGAAATCAACATTGCAGTAATTAACTTCACTCTTTATTCTTCAAGGAAACACTTTCCCTGTTTTGACCATAAACTATGCAGGCTGGTTATAACTTGTTGAATAGCCAGGTTTATTAATGCACAAAGCATAAGAGTTGATTTGATTTTTTAAAAACATATTCTTATGTTGCAGGTTTAAAACCATAGTAGCTGCTAATTTAAATGCCATAACTCAGGTATGTCACAGTAAACATTTTCGTAAAGATAAAACAGAAATAAATTGACCTTTATTTCACTAGAGGGATGAGACTAAGATAATGCAAAACTTAACCAAGGTATTTTATTCCCAATGTTGGCAAAACGTAAAGATTAAAAACAAACTTTGTGATGGATTAAAAAAAACAGCATGCCAGGAAATATTTAGTACACAAAGACTTCCTTTGTTGGTAACACATCAGAATTTCATCCTCAGACTCAGAAGTTAGAACAAGCTGTACTATTGGTGACAGATTAGGATTAATCACAAGTCAGTAACATCAAGTACAGTTAGTACATGATAAAAAGTGTTACATGAATGTACTCCTTAGTTTACCTGTTTGTTTGTTTGTATCACCCAAGTCTCCTGGTAGAGAATTGTGGTTTGCACCTGCCATCTCCAAGCTGTTCCATTCTCTGCAGCTTTCAATGCCTCAGTCCGGGCTTCATTTGAATGGTCAAACGTATGTTAAGAATTTAATTAATAGACACAAGGTAAAACAATGTCAGTAAAGAGTCAATTTATATTTGTCCCTCAGGTGCGAGAAACACTGAAGATGTTAGAAGACCACCTAGAAGCCCATATGAGCAGAAACTGTACTCTACTTGGTGGCAATGTATGTGTGCAAGTTTGACATCATGGAACAAGCACCATTTCTCTTAAAAACTTAGTTGCAAGCTAGTCATTAGTCACAAGCTTCTGATTATAAATACATAATCAGATACTAGTTTAGGACCTGAGACAGTTCAGTGTTAGTGCTCACAAAAAGTTGTCATAATGATTTCTGTCATGCCACAAAGTAGACTATCAGCATTTTCCCCTTCTACTCAGGGACAGTCAAGTAGGAACATGTAAGCTTGTGTTGGCAACTGTGAGCTGGAGTGAGCAGATGTTGCAAAAACAGTTCACAAACATTCTGGTAAACTATTTTTGTGAATATTCTTCCCAGATCCCAACTTGCATTTTCCTACAAGAGTTTGCAAACTTAAGTTTGTTGTTTAATGGCACTTCAAAAATGCACAAAGTTGCTAATAGCAACTTTTTTAAAACTGCAGGCCCAGTTTCACTTCAAAATATTTAGTGGATTAAAATCCACCAGTGACAAGACACAAATATGGCCTTTGATCCCAGTAATACACTTGTTTCTTGGGTTTTGAACTCCAGGGTTGTATGTTGTTGAAAAACGCAGTAAGGTATGCTTGAATCGTGGCTTCAAATTTCTTGGCAGTGGTGGGTGAAAAATTTTTTAAAATTCCGAAACGTTTTCACCCCACCTACCATTCCTGCTCACTCCACCCTACTGGGACATCCTTCAATGGTTGTTGCAAAATATTATCTATTTACCACAACTCTTTTCAAGAGCAGTGACATATTTATTTCCGTAATCTTTTGTACACAAATATTCAAATTGACTTAAGAGTATATTTTGTATATAAATATTAAGTGTTAAATATCATTTGAATGTATATAATTTGTAACAGTATTTAAAGATTTAAAGGCGAGGCCCCCAGCAAACCAACAAAAGAGTGAGTTTCAAGTTGCTGGGCTATTTATTATTGAATGCATTATTGCTAAAGCATAAATTTTAAAAATTACTTAAAAATTTCATTGAGAATTGGCAATGCAGGCATTGCTATTTTTCACTGAAAACAGCCAAGCTGTTTATTCTTAATAATTGGTAGGCTAGGCTTGTAATTATTAGATTATACAGTTTTTGGTAATTTTATTAATAAATTAGTGCATTGCATTTTTATATTTAGTTTTGAGCAGAATTTCACCATTTCTGCTGGGAGAACATACTTCATATTGATGTACCAATGGATGTAAAAGTCAATTTTGCTTTTCACCCGAGTTGATTAACACAATCATGTAAGAATAATAAACAGGTATTTCAGTAAATCATTAAAGGGGATGGATTTCAACAATATTAAAAAAATAATAAAGTACAATGTAAGTTAGTGTGTTTTAAAAAGTATTTAAATTGTAAGTGGTCTTTATCAACAAAATATTTAGATCAGAATACCTAACATTAAAAGAATGTGCGAGGAAAAAATTTGGCAAAACATTAAATGGGATTATGTTGAAATGCTAGTAAGGCACTAAAATGTTTATGAGTAAGAGTGGAAAGTTTAAGGAAAGTTTTAATAAAACAGTCATTTGAAATTGTGTGTAGTCTTTGTTTCTTTTGGCAGATAGATTCCATTTGTATGTCCATGTGTACTTTTTGATTACGTACAGATGGCGTCAAAACGTGTAAGAACATTCATGTTTTGACATCCTCTGTGCGTTATCAGAATACACACACATGGCCAAATGAAATCTAAGTGTTTTATACATTGCTATTTTTATCTTTGTAGTGATGATTTACGAACATAGAACTTTTTGGCTCATTACGTCATCCATGACTATCTATTTAGCTTTCTGGGCCTGGTTGTTCGAAAGCTGATTAACGCTAATCTACGATTAAAAGTTAACTGCAGTTTTCATCTTGCTCATTGAAAATGTTTTTAAAAGCTAATTTCGCTCATTTATCAATCGTCCTCTGAACAACTGGGCCCTGGTGACAAACTTGTTAATGAAACAATTTGGTTACAGATCAGCTCTCATGTAGGCTATTCTTTGGTTCTTGTCCCTCAAAGTTCCCGAGGCGTTTTGGGCTAGAAAAACCAATGTAAGAAGGTTGATGGGATGCCACTTAAGCTTAAGTGCATATCAGAATCAAAATCAGAATTAATAGCCTAAACAATAATTTTACTAGTGTAAAAGTTTGCATACCTCGAAAAGCATGTCCAACCATTCAAATCCAGTACATTGAGTTTTAGAAGCCATTTATTCAGTTCCTTTTAAACCATGCAATAGCACAGATTCGAGTTCACCTGAAGACTGCTAGATAAAAAGACGAAAGACGTTTTTTTACAGGGCGTAGTCTCAGTCTGAAGCAAAATACCCTCAAATACCAGTGAGAAGATGAACTATTCACAACTCTGTGTATTGTCTTATTTTAAAATGGCCCTTTTCACAGTAACTTCTCATTAGGATTACAATGTTTTTCAACGTGGATATGAGGCAATTTCGGGCAGAAAATGCAAAATTGCCCGAAATTGCCTCACATCCTCATTCAAATACATTGTAATGCAAATGTGAAAAGTTAACTGTGTAAAGGTCTATTCAGGTCTTTCCTGCTGGTATTTGTGCATATTTTACTCCAGATCGAGACTAACCCTGTAAAAGTACATCTTGACATCTTGAGTGTTTCTTGGCAGAACTGGAAAAGGTACTAAGCTTCCCTGTAAACGTATTTATTCACGTTGTGTTGGGAGACAGTGAAAAATTTTAAAAAGCACCACACAAGCTATAAATACTTGAAAACCCATCTCTATCAATAATATTAAAATGCATCAATTTAACAGGAACCTTTTCAGGAAAGGTCAAAGGTGCACCTCATCAAAGTAATAATGATTTGATAATACATTGGCCCCATTGTCATAGCAACCAGTTGTAAGAAACACAAAGGAGAATGTCAGCTATTTTTAGTAACAAATTAAAAAGCCATGAATGACATTTACATTAATGAATACCTGAAAATACCTAAAAATAACAATCCCATTGTCATAGCAACCAGTTATAGGAAACACAAGGGAGAATGTCAATTAAAAAGCCATAAGTGACATTTACATTAATGAAAGCCTAAAAATAACAATCCAATTTTGTTTGAAGATAGTAGACCTATTGATAATTTAGTGGCCAGGATGAAAAAGTTACTTTACAATTTGCAATTGAAAATGTTGGGCCATCTTTTTGTAGTTCTTATAGATCTCAAAAAGTACTCACGCTCTTGTGATGAAACTTGGCATGTTTTTAGCACGTCATATTAGCTTAACAGATTTGGTTTATGATGTGTCGATTATGACATCACAATGATGTCACAAAGCAGCCATTTTGAATTTTGAGCCGCCATCTTGAATCCCGAGCATGCAGTCATACAGTTGACAATGATGACATAGAAATTATATGAATTTGTTCTAAGAAACATAATCAAAACAAGCACAAAAAAGTAAAGGACTATCTTTTTCTTACAAACGAGGGGGGGAAAACTGAAAAAAAGACTCAAAAAAGACAGAAAATAGTCAAAACACCTCCTGAGTAGACGGTTGCTATGGAAACGCCAATCATCATAGACACATCATTGACAGAGGAAAACTTTCTCTGATAAATTTCAGGAAAAGTCACAAGATTTGGTGATCATTCGTCTTGCCGTTTCAGTTACAATTCGTTTAAGTCAGCGTGGGCACAATTTGTCCCCCCCCCCCCACCAAGGCTAAATAGGGTCAAAATGAGAGCTCTTTAACAGTACCTTTGTGTGGTACCAATTGCTAGGTATGCTGTACCTACAAATAGAGGTTCTAGATTTTGCATCTCTGGATGAAATGCTGTGACCATACCTGTGAAATCTATGAAGCAGTACCTTTTGTTAGTACTGTTAATGCTGCGAGATGGCTCCAAAAGTTACATTAGATCTTTGGATAAAATCTTAGTATGACCATTGTAGTGAAAGCTATTCAAACAGTACATTCCTCCGGTGTTATGCTGTAATGGGTGATCCTAGGTTGTAAATCTGTGGCTGAAATTCTAAAATGTGACCATTCAAATGAAAGCCATTGATGAGCAGTACTTTCCAGCGTTGTATTTATTATGCTGTATGTTCTACCTTTTCAGCTCGTGGATGAAATTCCTTTAAGCCCTGATATAAGAATGCATATTCTCATTACTGATCTCCATACATTTCTCAAGGAACAAGTAAGGAGAATTTGTCTAAATATCAAGACATCTTATCCTTGGTGATCACTTCCTCTATTCTTGTCACTTGAATGTTCAAACAAGTAGTGATCATGTAAAGAGAAATTTCATTTTCATCAAGGCTTAGGGCTTAAAGGGTTAAAAGAAAGCCATTGAGCAGTACTTTCCTGTGGTGCTGTTTACTATGCTTTACCAGGTGGATCTCCAGTTAAGACTTTGGGTAATATCCTAAAGTGTAACCATAATTCAAACGGAAACTATCATGCAGTGCTTTCCTGTGGTACTCTTTATTATGCTGTACAAGGTGGTTCTAACTTTCGAGGCTGTTGACGAAATCCTGTCTGACCATTCAAATGAAACTACTGAGCACTACTTTCCTGTGGTACTGTTTATAATGCTGTACCATGTGGTTCCCTGCCATCGTTTTGTTTCCTTAGACAAGAAAGTTTCCCACACATTGTTCCTCCCCACCCAGGTGTATAAAATGGGTACCAGTGACATACTGCTGGAGGTAACCCTGCTATGGACTACTCCTCCACCCAGGGGGGAGTAGCACAACCCTCAGTTGCTTCATGCTACAGGAACCAGGATAACCTCCTTGGCTCACGTGTGACTTTACCTACCAGGTAAAATCCCAGTGACCATTTTAAAGTCAGGAAAAGAAGAGAATAGCGCACTCTAGATAATGAAGCACTCATCAATTTTTCCCCATTTGGTTGACACATGCTGAAATGCACAGCCTTTCATGAAATCATTTACTTGTAAATGAACCTCATTTTCATATATACCCAGCCCTCACATTCTATATTTTATGATTATTTTTTTGGAAAGGAAGAATAGATTGGAAGTGTTTTAAAAATGCATCTAATGACTAACATTTAAATTTAAATACTTTATTTCTTTCACCTTTAGTGCTCATCACACAATTTCAGACACACTAAAAAAAACAGAAACTTAAGAAAACTACTGAAATGAAATTACAGTAGCAAAAATACTAATATTTCCTAAGATGAGGACCTAATGCATTAACCCAAGCGGCCTGCGCAATTGTCCTGAATCACATTTAATTTGCTTCCTCATAGAATTTCATTTTTTAGTTCAAAATCATTGGTGACAGTGTATACTCTGAAAGCATTTACTGCAATTGTCAAAATCACATTCTCTGGCTTTTGACTCATACATCAAAGAAAAATTAGGTAGTCAAATTTTAAACACCATCAAATGATAAAAAAGCAAAACCTAGCGAAAAATTAATATACACAAATTATATTTTACAAACTTATTTTAAACTTAGAACTTATGCACTCTTCCCTATTTACATTACTCTTTAAAACTGACAGTTCAGCAGTTACATTTAGTAAAATTATACAATCATACAGTGCTGACTCATCCTGAGACATGTATTAAGGCAGCAGGAAAGTTTATTTCCCCTAGCCCCTACATCTCAATAAGAGAAAGGAATTGGGAGTCATAATTAAGCATACAGTGTATACCTAGGGGAGAGAATGGCCACTATATTCCTTAAGAAAATTGGGGTAAGACCCCAAGAAAAAAGTTTTATCTCACATTGCCAAATTCCCATTCTGCCTAAAAAAAGAGAATGAAATAACTTGAGTAAGACATCTAGAACCTTCAAAATGTATCATTAAACCAGGCTGTTTACTAAACAAATGAAGAAAACTGCCCTGATTTTAGCATACATAGCAGTATTTATCCCTCCATTTTGCCGAAAATGGCATGATTAAATTACTTACAACAAGCAGTCAGTTTGAAAATAGAGTTAATTTTCAATTCCAATTGCTATAAATATACAAATACAAGGATTAAATTATACTGCATGCATCGATGAATCAATTGAAGAGGTGCATGAAAGAAAGCCTTGAGTGGCTTACCCGGAGAGACTAAGAGAAAAGCAGCTTAATGCTTTAGATCTTGTTTTGGTCAGTATTTAAGCCAACCTGGTAATTTTTATATACCAAATAAGTCAGCCAAAACTTCAACCTGGAACTTAACCAAAACTCACAAAACCCTTTTCTCCTCACACCCCTTCAATTTCTTTGCATCAAAATACTTTTGTCTGTATGACAAGTAAAATTTTTCAAACTGAGTATGCAACTTCCTGTGCCTAAGTAATACCAGAAATATATTATATTCAGATTAGAGTACTATGTACAGGTAAGAGAACTATGTTATATTTATTTCCTGCCTGCATACCAGTCAGTTTTACTAAAATTGAAAGCATCTAATAGTGAATTTCTCTAATAGTTTATATTATACCCTAATATACTGACACTTATTAAATGGTTTTACTTTTTCACAAATATGTGTAGCTTATAAGTCCTAAGCAACTGTGACAAGAGGCCTGCCTCTTCCAAAACCTTGATGAAACCCTTTAGTGCCATCAGGTCCCCTAGGGAGTCGCTCCACTCCTTCCAGCTGAATCATCTTGTGCCGTGGGCTAGTGGAATCTACAAGTGGGCTTGTGTGTGGAGAATGGCCACTGTTAGGTGATCCAAACTTGCGGCGCTGGGACCATGGACTATTAGGAGCACTGTTGCTGCCTTCCTTAACAGCACTATTTGCCAGCTTCTTCCTGGACAACTCTGGACTACTTTGCGGTGACCGCCAACTACCAACACCTGTGGGTCGCGGGTTGGGGCTGCCGCCAACTGGAGATCCACTCCGATCAGGAGTATGGTTCCCCTCGTTGTTATAACGACGTCGGCAGGTGCTAAATGAGGAGTAGGAATTATCAGTATCAGAGGAACACGAACTTGAAAAGCTATCATCTGAATTCTTGCCGATCAGTTCCTGAAGTCGTTTATTTTTCTTTCTGTTCCGGCGTTTCTTTGTGGATTCATCATGCTCCTCGTCAGAATCTCGCGCGACATCGCTTCCTTTGTCTTTTGATTTCAATTTGGACTTAGACTTTTCCTTTTTGGCACCTTGCTTGCCAAGTTCCACCACTTTCATTCCTCCCTCTTTTGAAATTTCACTGCAAGCTCGAGCGGCGGCAGCCATAGTTTCAAAAGCCACAACAGCACACGTCTCAGTCTCGAGTTCTGGATGTTTGGTAAAATACGACTTCAGATCGACAGGAATCGCTTTCCCTGGGCGAACGATGCGAATTAATTCAATCTCACCACATTTTGAGAAGATTTCGCTCACGCTTTCCATCGAAGTATTCTCCAGACCTGTCACCACGACAGTTCGGCCTGGATTGCGTTCTAGAAGCTCTGAAGGCAGAGCAGCATTCCTTCGAACTTTTGTCTTTTCTGAATTCAGCGACAGCTCTTTTGACTTCTCTAGGGCTTTAGCAACTACTCTGTAATCTTTCGTTAGCGTCTTCACTTTCTTGAAAGACGTTATAAGCTTCAAGTTGACGTACCCTTCTTTGTTCCGACGGACATGCTTCAGTAGAAAGGCATCTTTAGCTAAATTATCATCGCTCAGATAAAACTCCACTTGGGAAACGATTTTCTCCGATAGCTCTTCGCTGGGAGGTTGAAAAGGTTCAGTTCCATCTTTTACGTCGTTGTCAGAGTGGGAATCGATAAGAGAATGCGTATATTTGTGATCTGCTTCGTCTTCTGAATGCGATGAACCCGCGACGTCGTGATCAGAACAAGCGGCGAACTCTTCGCCATTTATTAACAGCTTCGGCGAAGCCTCGACCATTTCAGCGACTGCTCCCGGTACAGACTCTTCTTTCTGATCGTCAGCCATCCTTAAGACTAAAATTTACAGGCAGATGGCTCGTCAGATCCGATGAATCTTCTCACGCCTGGCGATTTCGCACGAAACTACTGATCACCCATTCATTCCGCCGCCATTTTTATACCACCTCACGTGGTTCAAGTACGTCATGACGCAATTGAAAACTTCTCTTTCACTTCCGGTTATTCTGAAAGCCAGTCGAAACAAATCATACGGTTATTTTTGTCGTTATTTCTGTAACTATAATTACTACATGCTTCCTTATGATCTTAAATGACAAAAATGTGTTGATTTTGGCCAAAGTATTCTCTTTTTACGATCGGGAAAGGTGATATTGGTCGAACGTGACATCTTCCACGAATCAAAACAACCGTTGAATGTTACACGTTGGCGAATGAAAGTCTACACGTTTTCTCGATTTGTGCCAGTCATCCAATGTCATCATAAGTGAACTTTGTTTCATGGGGGGGCTAAGGAGCAAAAGTATAAAACGTTGAAATGCTTTAACAAGTTCTTATGATATCAAGCAAACGTTTCTGCTTCTGACTTCCATCCAGAAACCTGGCAGACATCGAAAATATTTGATATTCTATAACTTCGCCGCCGTAGAAGAAAAGATAGCCTACAATAATGGCAGATTTGCATAACTTAAAGGACACAAAGGGATTAACCAAGTAAATATTTAGATATTATATTTTCGGTAATTAAACAAAGTTCAAAAATATTGCGCTGCATGCGTTTAATAGTATCACGTCCAAATTTTAGCTTTTTCTCCAACACTATTTCAGAGTTGTCAGAGGCCCGTTTGAGGTGAAAAGTCTGCTCTGGGGTTTTCCCTACAAACGTCATCCACATTGATTTTCTTTTGTTCTGACCTTCTGCAAGCGACAGAAGAATACATTGAAGGAAATTCGACGCGGCTATGCAGTT
The DNA here is from genome assembly GCA_964030785.1 of Siderastrea siderea. Classification (NCBI taxonomy): domain Eukaryota; kingdom Metazoa; phylum Cnidaria; class Anthozoa; order Scleractinia; family Rhizangiidae; genus Siderastrea; species Siderastrea siderea. Next base: position 77,512,794 of record OZ034966.1, on the reverse strand, counting down.
TGAGAAAAATGATAATCAGCGATCCTAAGTAGCAAAATCCGGCATGCAATATTTAGCTATATAACGGGCTGATGTAAGTCCTGCCCTTGGCCAGTGTCTCTCTGAACTGCAAGATTTTCCGGTCGCGCGGAAATTCAAATTAGTCCGGTCGATATGGTAGCCATCAAAATTGAGAGATCAAAACCAACCTGTTAGATTTTTTTTTAAAAACTGAAGAACCAAACTTAAAAAAATGATTTTCAACACGAAAAGTCAAAATAAAAAGTCGATTTCCACAAGGGAAAAAATAAATTGAAGGATTAGTTGAAGAGCGTTTTTCTCAATTTCCACTTCGACCTCCCCCTTCCAGTCTTAGGCTAGGCTGGGATTTGATTTTCATTGGGGGTGAACCTTGATGCACTACGAAACTCTCAACAATTCATTGCATCTGAGATTATAATGTAAAAGGCAGGGAGAATTTAAAGTTCACTCTGGGAGTGGGATTATTCAATCCCAGGGATATGCTTATCTGCTGGCCCCTATTGCAATATGGTACCTAGGCTCCGCTAGCGGAATTTCACAACATGAGTACATTAGTCGAATTGTTTTTACCATCCAAGGGAGCCATAACACCGAACCACGAAAATTCAGAAATGCTTACGCGATTAAACGTACTTTTTTGCAGATCAAGAAACGTTGTTCTCTGGGATGTCCCAGTTATTTTAAAATGTTTACGATTCGTAAGCGGGGGCGGTGACGGGGGCGGGAACGAGGCAAGAGGATGGGTGTTAGCATCATCGCTCAGTACAGTGTTAAGAAAACTGGATCGGAAATGCAAGATATGTTAGCCCAATACTAGTATCCTGTTGTTCTCTGTCATAACGCCCACACAGTAAAGTTACCGTAATAAATTGAATTATATAGCAGTGGACCTTGTTATCCTGCACGTTCACCACAAAGGTTTGCAGTTAGGAATTCATTTCGTACTCTTAAGCCCCGGCCAAACGAGGATGAGAGTCGATAAGAGTTGACTCTTATGAGAGTTGTCGTCAACTCTCATCGACTCTCATCAACTCGTGCCAAACGAGAGAAAACTCTCATCGACTCTCATGAAAAATTTGAACACGTTCAAAGTCGATGAGAGTGCATGAGAGTCGATGAGAGTGGATAAGAGTTCCATGCCAAACGAGAGTGAGAGTTTCAACTCTTATCAACTCTCATCCTCGTTTGGCCGGGGCTTTAGCGGGCAAGTCACAAGACATACTCGCGCTTTTAATTATCTTGACTTGGCAATGGCCTTTTTCCCGTTTTAAGTCATACTATTTCTTCGATAATTCTATGTAACCTATGTAAACCGATAATATTTAAAAATTTGGGGGACTTAATTCTTATTTTCAAATGAAAAACAAACGTGACAGCAAAAGTTCTGCTTAGCCTGCGTGCAGACTAGACTGCGATCGCGCGAGCAGTCGTCAGATCCTACGCGCGAGTGTCGAGGGAGAGGAAATGAATAAATTATGTAAATTACCAGTAAAAACAGGATTGGGGGAAAGAAGCCAGGGCTAGTCGCGGCTCGCGCCTCAATCTCCTCGCTAAAATTAGAGGAAGAAAGAGACTGCTCGCAGTCTCCGTGGAGACGTCTCCTATTTTTATTTGCTCAAAGACGTGAATGTTTACACCGATTCTTTACAACATTACGCCGACAGTACCGCTGACGAAAGTCCTGCTCTGATCCGTATACGTAGTTTAAACAGTCACACTTTAGGATTACACCTTCAGATTGACAGCTAGAACCACCTTATACAAGAACTATCGTACAACATTTGTTTACAGCGGTAAAGTGTTGCTTAAAAGTTTTCATCGGAGGGGTCCACAGACCCAAAAATTTAGAACCAAATAAATGCTGTTGAAGAAATTAATTATAATAATGAAACTACATGCTAAAAATTGTGAACACAACGATTATTATAATGAAATTACATGTAAAATAACAAGAACTGCCAGTTGATTTAGACACCAAGGAAATGAATTAAAATTGGGAGTGAAGCTTGACTTCCGTTAGAGTGAAGGGAAGTTAGAAGTTATTTCCCTTTCAGCTGTTTTTCAAAATGGTAAACACTTTAAACAGCGTAAAGTGACTGCTGAAAGGGAACTACTAATACCTTGGAGTACAAGGAAGCTTAAAGTAATCGTAAGATCCCACTTCACTGTAGTATTAAATTTACTCCTGTCTCGGTTGTAATAAAAACCTGTAGGCGTCTTACTTCCGTGGGTTCAGAATTCGCGAAAATCGCGCAAAGTTCGCCGGCTGGTGTTATTTTTTTTGCGGATAAGATTTTGGGTATATTCGACGAATCACACGTAAAGACTAGAAAAGTTAAAAGCCTTCAACCATTCAATAAAGATAGTTTTATTTACATTAATTATATAACTTCTTCAGTGACAGTGACTGCTAGTAGAGTATGTGTTACTCTCATGCGGCGAGAGGAAAATATATATCTACAACTAAATAAAATAAACTTAAGTTTAAACGCTTTGGCACCTCTGAAACAGAATTTGTCGCAGTGTTTTTACTACACTTTCAGTTTTTCTTTTAATGTCTATCTCAGCGGTGGAGAATAATAAAACAACCAAACCTGATAACCTTCCAGAGTATAATGATAAAGTGTAAGACTTCCGCCTCAAAGTAACGACCCTCTTATCACAGCTAATGTAGTAAAGCTGTTATTTTTGACACAGAAGGAACTGTTGTCGAACAGAACGTTCACGTTGGTTCCAAAAAAAAATTACTAAAAAAAGATTGTTACAGTGCATTTAGTGAAAACGTGTGACCAATTTTCGTGGAAATGGGACACCTAAATTTGAGGAAAATTTCAACAATGCTAATTCAAGTTCACTTGTTGCTTTGATTTGATTTCCCGGAAGCCATCGCATAATTCTGATTGGGCCATCCCCATACAACGGTTTCGTTTCCCTTGAAAATACCCGAGAACAGGGAGTGGGCAATGAAATTAAGTTTTTGGATGGAAATGGGTCAATCGGGCGATGGGAAACGAAACATTTTATGGGGATGGACCTAAAAATTTTATAAACTGAATTTTCTCGCGATATTTGGTGGGTCGCATGCAAAACTGAGGAAAGTGCAACATCTGCAAAATTAACCTTGTAGTACAAGAAAAATAGGTTGATCGCTAGATACATGTACAGCCGGTCATGAAGTGTGCTTTGTAAAGAAGGTTGATTTCAGTTTGTTAAGTAATTACTCCACTTTTTGTAACTTAATATTTAATTTTTATTCTATATTGATGCTGTGACACTTTTTGAAGGGAAGCTCAATAATTAAAGTGTATGTAAGTGTGTAGGTCCGTATTAAGGTCACTGCCATCCTTATTTTGAGTCATGGCAACAAGAGAGTAACACCTTTACTTTTCCGATCGGAAAGTTGCGGGTAGTCGATCTCCACGCAACGCAACCACAACAGCAACGCTAAGGAAAATGCCTTCTAAATAACAAAATTCACGTTATTTTTAACTACTTCGTGATTTTTCCGAAGTGGCCGAACTGTCCAGGCGCTGAATTCGTTGGGACAGCGTCCACGTTCAAACGAACAAAAATTCACCGTCGCGTGTTCACCTCTCTGCAAAACAACCGGCGCGCACTTGGTCATTTCACCTTGTTTTGCCGAGGACGGTAAAGAAATGTACCAAAATGTCCAACACGCGTACGGAGCGTGTTTAGCTGTCGTCGCCCGGTCGTTGCTTAAGCTCCTAATCATCTAATATGTGGATAAAAAACGACCACAGTTGGGGAAACGATAGGACCGTTTTTTTTTCTATTCGTCTATGTGTTATTTATAAATTAAACATTTGTTTTTATCTATACTGCGAGACAATGCTTGTAAAAAAATCCTTACTCTGTAACTGGTACCATCAACTGCTCTTATCAATCATTTCTAACATATTCCTTTTTCAACAAAACAGTAACACGAACTACACTTTTTGCACCCGGCCTATGTAACGCTAGACTACGAACTCAGGGATCTTGTACTGAAGTGGAAGAACACGCAAGCTCCCTCGTTCAGCTCGTTCCCCGCTCCCGCTTTCTCTTTCACTGCTGTTTACGGGGCTTGGTACCTCCTAGCGACAGAACGATCATAATCATAAGCACAAACAGAACGCCATTACGTCGCTTGTGTCCGAGTGGGAACGCCTAAAAACCAAGAGTTGCCAAAAACGTAATCATAAGGGCGCTAACAATCGACATAATCAGTCTCAAAAGAAAATGATCGATCATTTTCTTAGGCTTGGTACCCACTAGCGACATAACGATGATAATCATGATCATAAGCACAAACATAACGCCGCTATGTCGCTTATGTCCGAGTGGGAACGCCTAAAAACATAATCATAAGGGCAGTAATGATCGACATAATCATAATCACAAGAAATTGATCGATCATTTTCTTATGATTATGATTATGTCTTTGGTTGCGATTATGTCGTCCTTTAGATACCTGTTCCCACAAGATCATAAGAACCTTATGTTTATACGTATGTTTATGATAGGTATGTCCCTAATGGGAGCCTATGCGGAGGAGAGAGCTGCTCTCCCGTGCTCGGGTTGCACGATTTTCCTTTGACTTTTGTTTGACCCATTGCTTTATTGACATTGGACACAAGTAACTATAATGGTGTATAAATTTATAGTTTCTTGGGTTTTGGTTATGTAAAAGTCAACAAAAGTACCGTATTTTCTCAATTAAACGCCGGGGGCGCTTATTTAAAACTCAGCCTCGTACACCCGGCGTTTATTTATTAAATGCATTTTTCAGCCATCCATTTTTTAATATCAGTACTGGAGGTTTATTGATTTTAACAGAAAAGTTAAAAAAATGTCAAACGATGTCATCGACTTTGTCTCATCTAAGTGAATCTAGTAAGTTGTTTATTTAAAAAAAAAAAAAAAAAACACCACTCACAGGAACAGTGATCGAACTCTCTTCAACGTTACGTTTCTCCGTGAAACATGGAGGAAGCGTATCGGTAACTGCTCGACAGCAAACGTACTGTGCAAGTAATTTAGAACAAGGTGGTGGCGAGGTTCCTGCCCCATCAGTTCTGAGAAAGGCAAAATTACGGAACAATTCAAGGAACTGCTGGAGAAACGCTGGAGAGACCTCGAGATGATCCTTGCCTGATGTACAAGCCCGCAGAAAAGTTACCATGACTTAAAAGAGATTGACAGGATACCTGATGCCTCGTTTGTTTCATCTGTTTCAGTTCGAAGTACAATTGTAAATGGTAGTTTGCTTTGAATATCAGTGTATAAATTCAAATATAATGGTAAAAAGAGAACTGGTATGTAGCTACGACACATAATCCTGATTTAGTGTACCCATCTCGAATAAACGCCGCGTCTACAGGGCCGAGTTTAAAATAAACGCCCCCGGAGTTTATTCGGGGTCCAACGTTTAATCGAGAAAATGCGGTACAAAAACCAAAAACGTTCTATAACGGTGTATTTGGCAGAATTAGAAGTCTCTTTTGAATGAAACAAGGTGATTGAAAGTTTTGTATTTATAGGCGTGTTAACAGCACGTCGATGCATATACCATTAGTATATGTAATCCCATGAGGCCGAGTAGAATTAAGGATAAATTTTCACGCGTATTTTCAAAGTTTTCACAAAATTGACCGAGTCGCGTAGCGACGAGGGCAATTTGTGAAAACTCTGAAAATATAAGTTAAATTTATCCTTAATTCTACGAGGACTCAATGCGATTACTTGTTTGTAACACAGAGGGCAAAATTTTCGGAAACTTTTCACACACGTTGAAGCACAATCAGCCGGCCCTCAGAATAAAAGTACCCGCTCGTAAACAATTCACCACACAAGCAGTTCAACTATCGCTCAGCGCACCGAACAAGAAAGACTAACCATCATGTACATCGTAAGAGATAAATTTCATTGCCAAAACACACTTGAAACTCAAAATCCGTTTTTCATTTCAAGACGCCTACAAAATGCAAATGGCGCGCTCTCGCGCTCAGCCAATCAAATGCGAGTAATTTTGGCGCTTGGCCAATCAGGAATTAGTAATTTTGCCCTTGTCCGAAAGATAATTAAGAAGAATGCCCCCTGTCTCAACCAATCAGCATTCAGTAATTTTGCCCTCTTTGTTATAAATAGTGGTACCAGCTTATACACATTAATACATGTAGCTGTCACATTTTCTCATAGTGAGGACTAATAATTTTTAGGACTACTTTTTTGCCACTTCTTCTAATATTCTTGCGCTTTCGGTGACTGGTATGCAAATTTTGTTATTATTTTGTTTTTGACTTTATTTTTTTCACAGGCGTGTAAAATAAAGATTTATCGTCTTATCACGATGTGCCCCGTGGATGAAAAAAAAAAAGGAAAAAGGGAAATAAAACACCTCTGTATCTTCCAGTTTCGAAGTGTAACACAAGACGGGTACAGCTTAACGTTACTAAGTTTAGCCAGGGCCGTAGTTTAGCGTAAAACTTAGTTACGCGAATTTAGCAACTGCATAAAAAATCGCAAGCTTCAGCACTTGCTAAAGGTAAAATATGTTTAAGAAGTGAAGAAAACTGTAAAAAATTGTATTAAAGCAGTAGAAATCACTAAAATGTGTTATCGATAACTCTTCAAGAGAAAGACCGCTAAATTAAGTTGTTGCAAGAGAGGATGACGGAAGAGAGCGAATCCTCCATACACAGGCCTCTTCCGATGAAAATTATTTGAAATCTATTTTTGGTTCTGTGCCATACTGCATGATTATTTTAAGAACGACACTTCATTGGTCTGTTAGAATGACATCATGTAATTTTAGATCGTTGACATCAAAACAACAGATCAAAATAATCTTTGCAGCATGGGTGTGAACTAATAATAAATTTCAAATAATTATAATGGGGTACGGGGATTTACTCTCTTAGTTCATCCTCTCCTGGTTGTCGCTAACATCAGACATCAATTCGTTTCCAAATCGAGCCAAGCAAATTTTAGGCATCCTTTTCCCAAGATGCCCGTGACTATCAGGGGGGTGTTGATTTTGACTGCTCAAGGCTCCACACAAACTCTGTAAAATGTTTGCTGCTGGGCAAGTTGAAGAGCTGTTTGGAAATCTGCCAGCTTGAATGGCGGACTAATCAATTCATCATATGGGTAAGTTGTACAAGTTCTGGACAAGAAGGACACAGCCTCATCGAGATGTTGTGGACCATAGTTGTGTATTCCTGAAAAACATCAAAACCATGAAGTAATTCTTAGTAAAGTGGTTAAGGAAATTTATTGGCAGCTGGCACTGAATATATCACATCCTTACAGACTCCCTGTCCCCTGTTCATCTGTTCACCTGTGCCCACTGAAAAGATGAGAGCGGGATAGGGGAGAAAAATGCTAAAAGAATGTTTGTCTTCTCAACAATTAGTTTTTCCAGTGACTGTCTAATTGACTCTACAAGGGCGAGAAGGTACAGAGGACGTTTTGGAGATGTCACTTTTATGATGGGATTTAGCAGCAGAATTACAGTGAATGGCTCAATGGTCAGAAGAAGTTAAATTTAAAATTCAATGCCTGTGTTTAGAGTAATAAATAATTATTTAACGGTAGTTGAAAATGATCCAAGACAACAAAGACAGAGTGACATAATGGGCCTGCGTGAAGTTGTTAAACTTTTGAATGTAAATGTTAGACCCCAAGAATTGCTGAGAATGTTCTCGTAAACCCACATTATTATTCAATCTTCAACAAAACATCAGTCCATAAGCAAACTATTTTGTGAAATACAGGTTTGCAGTGTCTCCCCACTGACACGACAACATGACAGCTGACTGTCATTAGTGCAGGTTAATTGACCTTAGCTTTAAAATGGGAGAGCAAAAGTATTAATCCTGGGGGGGGGGGGGGAACTCCCATATAAAAGTGGGGTGATTGTTGTACCTTTTAGGATTAAAATTAGCGATTTGATATATGTTAGGGTGTCAAAATCTATGAGAGTTATCCCAGTACCTTTTAGGGTATTGAGCCAGAAAAAAGTTGACAGCAAAAGGTTTCGCCAAGCACCAGTTAATTGGCTGTTCCTAACTTGGTACCTCTTAGGGGGGAAAATGACATTGAGCCACACCCATAAAACAAGATTCTTGTACCTTTAGGGTTCTTTTTCCAAGGTTTCCAACAATCACCCTGTCACTTTCATATGGCAGTCCTCCTCTGAGTATTAATGAGCAAACTAACCTTTGACAGTGATACACTTTCTGATGATCTGCTCACCAGTCACATCTAACTCAGAATCAGGATGCACCATTCCAACCAACACATACACTCCCCCCGGTCTGAGGAGTTTTATTCCCTCTGGTATCACATTACGGATGCCACAAACCTATAAAACATGAAATCAGAAGCACCATTGCTTAATTATCACAGATTTCAATAACACAAAAGCTTTAATTTAATACTTTTCAAGTCAGTGTATGCCCGAGCTAACCAAAGCAGTCAGCTGTAATAAGAAAATTTTCGCAAGCATTAACAAGTTAATTAGTCAAGACAAATCAGGCAGCTACTTAAATGCAATTAGAAATCAGCATACCACTGGTTCTGCCTGTCTAATAAACTTACTGCACAGAAAATCTAGCTTGGGTGCAGGTATTCAAATCACAGAACAACTGCTGGTACAAACTTGTATGTTTGTAAGCAAAATCCTGGTTTTTAATAACAGGCCATCTGATAGGGTGCTGAAAAAAATAAAAAATTATGCGGGAATTTTCAGGTATATTATGCGGAAAAATACGTTGATTATGCAGAAAACACGTGGGATTATGCGGAAATTAAACAATTTACAACGTTGATAATTGCGCCTTTCCGATGTTTCGCTGTTATGTGAACCGCTTAGTGAGGATCCTTCTTCCTCTTTGTCTCTTTGAGGACAAATTTATCCACACTAAACCCGCAGATGATTCTTTGAGAAGCCGAACGAGTGATGCTTTTCATAAAACTAGTACCCAGGCTCATCACCAAAAGATGCATGGAATGCCTGGAGGTTTAAAATCACTCGCGAACGAAGCAGCATGTTTTCGTCGATGTTTAGGAGAAAAACTGCTTCAAAATAACCAATCTCTTCGGCTTTTATGTTTGTGAGGATGGAAAGCAGCTGATTTATCACTAATATTAAGCATTTTTTTCTGTTTTATGTGGAAAATGCTCCTAAGATGCGGAAGTTAGAGAATTATGCGGATCCGCACCACCGCATCCAATCAGATGCCCTGTAATAACTGTGGAGGGGGACAGGTGGGTGGGAGCCCAGGAGAAAGGGGGCGACAGGTGTATGGGAGACGGGAGAAGAGGGGGCGGAAAGTGGGAGAAATAAGGAAAATTACACAACATTGCACAACATTTTGCAATCGAAAAAGAACGGAGACGGGGGCCAACAAAAATAGGGCAGGAACTGGGAGTAAAGGGTATGGGAAGAGGGAAGTTTAGCCCCCCTTTCCCCCCTCCCATAACTAGCAGATCACCCTTTCATAAATTAAAGGTAATTGTCTAATTGACACCTGCATCCAAAGCCCCTCCCTAATTATATGCCACTGAAAACCAACCCTTAATAATCATTCTCATATCTAAGGTAATTACAGGCAAAAAAGAGGTGAAAGATTTTCCTCTAGTGCTTAGTTCAGATTTAGATTGATATATTCTGGGAAAATGGCCTCATTTCATAGCTGTTTAAAAAAAGAGTTGGTTACCTCTATTACCACATCAACAGAGTTATCTTGCGGACCACTGGAAATTTGTTGGCCTTAAAAGGGAAGATATGAGACAACGATTAAGCAAACTGTGCCCTCATATCATATGGTGGGCCTGCGAAACCTCTTGAAAAGAGCCTTTTGATTTAACTGAGGTTGAGTGCCTTGGGCAGGGTCAAAGAATGGGAAGCAGGGTTGCCATATCCACCTAGCTTGATATGTATGTGCTCATGGACACAGGTATAATTTACCTGAGGTGTAATATACCAGAATACATAATTATTACAGCTCATAGGTAGGGCAGGAACTATAGGGTGTGAACAAGCACTCCCTTAAGTTTTTGAAGAGGGTCCCCTATAAATCAGACAAAAAGACTCTGAATTGCCAAATCTTATGATGGTCATCGCTCTACATAACTATGTTGTCTCCAGAAATTCAGCTCCCCCCCCCCCAATAACTTGAAATCTATTCCTGTACTTATGAATGCTGCTGCTTGCAACTGAGGTGTAAGGAATATTAGCAAAACATGTGCCCTTTCTTGGTTACTAATCACCTGCTTCAAGAGGAATGCCTCCAAACTTCTGCACCATTGCCAATCTCTCAGGATTTACATCGGAGCAGAACACTTTGTTAAACCCTGCTTCACGGAGAAGTGCACAACCATAAATACCCAAGAGGCCACAACCCTGCGATATAACAAGATATTAATTTTATTCAGTCTGGGAGAATAATGGCAAAGTTTTTCTTAAGCCATTTTCCTCAGAATGATGAGTGTACATCAACTCAGATCAACAGAAAAATATTAAATTCATAATATTTGCTCATTTGTTATAAATGGCATTTCTTTTCCACAAAGCCTGCAACACTGGCCACAACTAGGGAACAAAAGGGTGTGAACGTCCCTGGCTTGCTGTATCTTTGACTCCTTGTTCTTGCCAAACTCTTTGAGAACCTCTACCTCTTTCTTTGCACATTTACTATTACATTGATTTCAGATAATTGATTTCATACTACCTGAATGACAGCACTTGTCTGACGATGAGGATTTTTGCCATCAAGTCCAGACACGGCATTTACCATGGTTGCTAGAGCACAGTTGAGTGGGGAAGCTATTCTGTCTGTGACATAGTCAGGAATTTTTACAACATGTGTTCCACTGTGGAGGATGATGTGTGAAGCGTAACATCCATTCAGCTCAGAATCACTTGTGATTGGGGCATGACCATACTGCAGTTGAAATAATAATGGACACAGTTTGGAAAAGGTGGATCCAAGGGAGGGGCCCAGTGGGGGGGGGGGGGTAATTAGATATTTTAGTGATGGGGGGTAGTGATGGGGAGGTGCAGCAAGCACTTTTTCAGGTTAGAAAGATTTTGGCAGGGCATTTTTGTAGGGTTAAAAAAGTGCGTACCTCAGGGTTCTAAATTTTATGTCAAACAATCTTGTTTCAGCTTCATTTAGGGCTCTTAACTAAACTACATTAAAATGAGAAAGAGACTTCCTATGTAGGTCATGTTACACCACTGAGCCATTGCACTTTTTTGGGGGTCCAGTTTTATCCTTGTGGGCCTTTTTTTAATAAATTATAAAAACTTGACCTCAGAAGCACCTCCCCATCAGTAATATACCTGAGTACCCCCTGAGGGGGAGAAGCCTACGAAGGCTTAGCCCTCCATCTTTTCTCTTGTTTAAGGCATATTTAAATTGCCCTCATTCTTTCCGTTTGCATGCTTTTTTAAGAGTTGTATCCCATAATATAATCTTAGAAGGGATACACCACATTACAACCCCTGAAACCAGGAGATTCAATGTTTTTGTTGAAGACAGACTTAACAATAAACCCATTCAACTCACCTTGAACAAGGAGACACATTTTTGTTGGAGTCCATCTTTGCAGCGCTCACACTTGCCACAACAGTTAACGACATGAAATGTCAGTCTGTTACCCTTTTTGAGTCCATCATCTTTAGGACGCATGTGGTCAATTACTTCTATGATACCCTCATGCCCTAGAATGCTACAGAGTATAAATAATACCGGTATTAAAAGCATCAGTCAGAAACTTAACTGTTATTTCATTAAACATATTATTTTAGTTTAAGCATTATTCATAATGATAAGGTAGTTTGGACCACCCTTTTCCCTCTAGTCAACCCGTGTACGGCCTTATGTAGCCCTACCTCCACCCTTCAATCCCCTTCCTTTCCAAGATATCTATCCCTCTCAAAATTGAAGTCACGATCTCTACTTAAATAAATTTGGAGTAAACAAACCTAGGGACCGCTTCTTTCCTTCTGCCACTGATTGTATGCAAGTCCGATCCACATACTGTGGCCATTCGAAACTTTCCAAGGATCTCCCCTGATTTTAACTTAGGAATAGGGACTTCCTCTTGAATCAGACAAGGCTCAACATTACTGCCAACAAAGACCAGCCTACGGGCTGTAGATACGTCGCTACCTTGGGACATTGCTTGGTTACTCGTTAACGGCCGTACAAATCGTACGACTGATGCACGCAAAACGCGAAAGCTTCGCATCGTCGAGAGACATTACGTTCGTGCCCATCGTCATGTTGTTCTATCGCCGTTTCAAACTGAAAATCAGCAGGCCTGGGGAGAATAACCAAGTTTCGGTGGTAGCCTGGAGCCTAGTACGTAGTCTTAAAAAAATGGTGGCTAGCGTGGACGAAGACTGCATGAGATATTTGAAGAGTAAATTCTTCCTTTCTCGCTTTCTGCAATGATAAGGAAAATTCAAAAATTACTTCCAAAGTCTAAACTGAAGCCTGATGCATCGGAAGTGTTAACCCAACATTTACGACAAAGAGGCTTGCCGCAATGGACCTCTTACTTCGTTCGATACTCGACGGTGGTAAACGATAACTTTGGGATGTCGCATTTCAACTGGAAAGTTGATGGCGAGAACTACCACATTTTAAGGACAGGATGCTTTCCTTTTATCAAATACCATTGCTCTAAAAGACCGTGGCAGGACCTGAAGCTAGAGAACACAATATTCACTATGCTGAAAGTGCTGAATTTAGGAATTCCTACCTTGGCGTATGGCTTGGCTGCCTGTTTTCTAATCAAGCACGAGGAACTTGTCAGAACTAGCCGTGGGGACGTGAAAATATACTTTCTAATGGCAGAGGCAAAAGATGCTATGTTTTGAAAAAATAATAAGAAGCACAGAGAAATTTTATATTTCTCTGTTGACATACAACCATGAAGGACAGACCCACGGCGCGCGCGGGGGGGGGGGGGGGGGGGAGAGTTGGTGCAGCATAAGGTCATAACTATAGAATACCTATTTTACAGAGGTAAAAAGTAAATATTTACGGAAAAGACACCTCTTTAAAGTGTAGCCTGCATGCCAAGCGTTTCCGAAGTGTTTCCGCAGGTTTAAAGCATTTTTAGATTTTTGGCTGAGTAATTTTTTTGCAGGCAAACCCTACAGAAATGCTTGCTGTGCGGGCTATATAAAGTGCTCCTTTATGGCTTCTTGTCTGACCTTACCTGTAGATTTTGCCTGTTTGGAACGTGGGACTGACAAAAATTCACAGGCTAAATGCCTCATTTTAAGTTTATAAGCCTTCTCAGTTAGTTAACCTTGTTTCTACTGACAGTTCTTTTCAAGGAGAAAATATGGGGATCAAATGACTTGTTATGCAGTCAAACCTTAATCTGACACAGAAGGGACAGGTCCAAGAGTCTATTATGGAGGCATCCGTATTTCAGAGGAAGAGCTTGCATGACTTTTGGTCTCTTTCGGGTCAAGGAACTGTCTGTAATAGAGAGGATTCCATATTACATAGTTGTCGATAAGGAGAGGTTTGACTTTAATTTAAAGACTACAGGTTCATTTGAGCTGTTCTGGAACAAACTTCCGAAATGCCAGGAAAATTGGTTGCACAGGGAGTCCACAACAGTTGAGAAAAGGAATAGTAAATAAAATCAAGACTATTAACTTCCCTACATTATTAGTTTTCAGTGGGTTTCTTTTGTGTGCAGCATCAAGCTGATCGGGCGCTGAGCTGTTTTGTGTGCGAGCAGATCAGAGTTAGGCTAAAATTAGCATAATTCAGATCTGCTCACACAAAACAGCTGGCTACAAAACACCAATCAACAATTCACCTGACATGACTGGTTGTGAATACCCAAGTCATTCAATGAGTCAATATGCCATGCTTGTACTATGTGTAGGTGTTGCTGATTTATAAAAAAACTGGATGGTGTCCCCTGGCATATTAGATGACAGTTTAGCCTGAGTTAGGGCTCAGGGACATTGTTCAGCTTTGTTATATCTAGGTAGCACAATGGCCTTTGGAACGTGACCTGCAGAAAAGAGACATTAGTACAATCCCTTGGATGGGTCGGAAGTCCACCGGCTCCCATTTCTAGGTTGAGACAATGTGGTGTAAACTTTCTTGTCTAAGGAAGTAACACAAAGGCGAAGACGTAGTTTTCAATCACTAACCTTCAGGATGAAAGCCTATGCACAAATCACTTACAGGTGAGGTAGCCGGATCAGAGTGACCCTCATCAAAATTAAGAGCTACATCAGAAACAAATTTTGATAAAACAACCCAGGCAGATTTTTGTGGTAAGTTGTAAGTTAAAATTGGCTACAAAGGGTGTTTGGACAGTTTAATTAAACAGAATCAAGTCCATATCTGTATTCCATAAAGCCAAGAGCTGAACAAGGATTTTCAACAATAGACATTTTAGTCAAGTTTTAGAAACCACGACAGCAACGCCAAGGAAAACGTCACTTTAAAATGACTTCACAAACTTTTAAACTTCTTTGCGATTATTACGAGTCGTTTAATCTACCTAATGTAGCCGAACTATCCAGGAGCTGAATTTATAAGGACGGCGTTACAGTTCAGAGAGAAAAACGAAAATTCACCGTCGTGTGTTCACGTTCTACACGAAGCTTTGAATTTGGTCATTTCACGTTATGGCTGTGGACAGAATGTTGACAGCAAAGAAATTTACCAAAAAGTATAACGCACGTGCAAAGTCATTTTGCTTTGTGACGTTCTTGTTAGCCGTTGCGTGGTTACCAAGCCGATTGTGAGATCACCAATTGCCTTCCCGCGAAATTAGAAAAAGACAAAGTTGACGGGTCGCGTTATGGATCCAGAAGAAATCAAGGTTGTCGGTAAGAAAGGAAAACAACTTTGAAACATTACTGCAGTGATCAGGAAGACTAAGAATGTTTTTCTTTTTTGTTGTTTTAGTTTATTCGGCTCGAAATTTGCTGCCAAAAAAGGGCGATGGTAGGTAGATTAGTGTACTTCTTGTTCGCCACGCGCAGTGCAAGAAAAAGATGTCTTTTTCACATTTTTGGTCAATTGTCCTTTCAGGCGTCTGCAATGCGTCCGTTATTTTTGGCGTTGGCAAGGAGAAATATCGGACTGAGTTTGTACGCGGTAATGATCCGACTTGGAATGAAGAAACTACCATGTAAGTACGTCAAAACCTTATTTTTACAGTGTCTTGCGATATGATGGCTGTTCCTTTACAGCGATGCCAATTCTACAACCGGTTCAAGATAATCATATGCTTACCTGAATTGTTTTAAGATTCTGAGTTTTCCGAAACCATAGCTCATACCTTGATGTTAATAACAATGGTTCTTCCAATGCAAATTAAACTGACAAAGATAACTTAATTTGTTTTTGAAAAAAAGATTGGTTATGCAAATTTTCTTCTTTCTACATCCTTTGTACAAGTTTCCTTGAAGTTAAGAAACCCAACCAAAAAGTTCGCTTTTATTCAACACGAACTTACGCTTTAAAAGGAGCAATTTTTTTATTTTATGCTTTAATAATAAATCTTTATCTGGCCTCTCACAGATAACATTTTGCTCAGTGTCAATATAACGATAAGCTATTTGAATATTAAAGGTAAAATGTGAACATCTGTCACGCCACCTCATAACTTTTTGTACATATCAAGGTGACATTTATTTTCGTGGTACTTCCGCAAAATTCAGCTGCAGCAGTATTTAAATAGAAGTAGTTTGGACAGTTTCTGTTTTTTAGCCTAAAAAGCTAGCTCACATTGATTTTGCAGGAAACCTCTCAATTGCCCGTATTTTGTATTTTGTTCAGAACTCCTGACAATTTTTTTGGAAGGAACTGCAAACACTTCACATGTTAGACTGACCTTCGATCTTATCGCCTTTTCTTGCTCTTTCAGCAAAGTAACCAAGCCTGCTCCTCTGATTTTCACAGTGACAGACCGTGATGATTCCCTTGGAACAGTGAGTCTACCACTTGCACAGATCCCATCAGTAGCTCACCGTCGCCGATGGATGCCATTAACGTCAAAAAACTCACAAGCTATGGGAGATTTATGCATCGACTGTTGGGTGCTCTCCTTTAAAAAACCTTCCTCCGTAGGGGAAGGTATGAAATGGAACAGTTTGATTCCTTTAAATTTTGGCCTCATAACCGGGGCTGGCACAAAAGACCGTTCAAAAAGACGAACCTCAATCGAAGCTGCTTCTATTTCTAGAAGAGGTTCAAGATCCGTTGAGAATCTGTACTCATCTTCTGAGTTGAAGCCCGAACGTGCTTTGAAATCTGGGCCATCTCCTATACCTTCCCCCGCTTCCAGTGCTACTAATCTAAGACGTCTTAATGTTTTTAAGCCACGCCTTGCTCCTACCCTTGGTCAAATTTTGTCTTCAAGTAGTGCTCCCGAGATCACAGGACTTTCTCCTAAATCTGGACCCTCATCTGGGGGAACTAAAATCACACTGCGAGGATGTAACCTTGGTAAATCAAAGGAGGACGTAGCCTCGTTAAGTATCTGTGGCTGCGATCTTTTACCTACTCTTGAATATCACAGTCCGGCAAAACTTGTGGTCACTACAAAGCCCTGGGCTGGATCTGGGCCTGTTGTATTAGAGACAGAGTCTGGTGGGCGGGGCACATCTACACTAGTTTTCACCTTTCAAGAGAAGCCAGCAGGTATGATAAAATAACACCTACTTGGATACTTATTTACTTAGCCTGTTAGCAGCAATGATTGTAACTGACAGTTAGAAAGAGGTGCCAGTGTGGTGCAAATAGGTGTGGATTGGTACAAAATGCTGCAAACTGATAACGATTCGCCAGTACTGCAGAGTTTGGCCTGCTCCCTTTTTCTGTAGGTGGTAAATCACTGAGGGTTTTCCTAAACGACACAGAGATCTACATCTTGATGAGGCAAACAACAATACACTTCATTAGACCAATTATCGAGTACATGTCATCTAACCATAAAGCAAAGTCATCACTCTAACCAATAAAAAAACAGAAACAAACAACTAATCAGCCAGTGCTACCAGTAGTTATATGTATTGTTGTCAAGCCTTGGAAAACATGTGCAAGAAAGTCAGTTAGTCTTGGTTCATTTCTTCTGGTTGAGAATTAAAGATGTGAGTTGAGTTAACTTAACCAATCAGAAAATATTGCAACATTACTATGGAATTACCGTACTGTCTCACTAAGAACCTCTCTATTACTCAGTATACTCACCTTATCATGTTTTCCAAAACAAATTGCATAAAACGTGGCATACACAGGTGCACATCACCTTTTTGTCATTATATGTACATAGCTTATAGTTCTTTCTGCTTGAACTTCCTTTCAGATCCAGTAGTCTCAGTCTTGGATAAGAAAGGCAAGGTGCCTCGTGCTGAACTGCTGACAGAAATAACAAAACTCAAAGAAGAAATTGTTGGTAAGTTTGTACAGTGGTCATTGCATGTGAATACAGTTAATGACTGTCTGCTGTGTTTTCTGCATTCTTTTTGTTGGGGGGGGGAGGGGTGGGGAAGAGCCTGGGATCATAACTTTCTGAAGTACAAAATGATGTAGCTTGCATGGCTAGGTTGACAAAAGGCAAGCAGCTAAGTCATGATGGTCACATATATCAGGATGATAGAACAGCTGCTACTAATCTCTTGAAAGCTTGGCCAGACAGGCTAAAAATAAAAAAAATTTACATAATGTGTAGCATTCATAATTAGGAGATAAATACTTTTTGTGTAACGCTTAACTAGGTTGAAATACCAACATTTCCACAATACTGGCTTCTTCAGGGACAAAACGTTTCTTTTTGCAGTCATGTGCCGATAACATATGACTGCAGCTAACCTGGTTAAACAGTTTTGTCCCTGAAGAAGGTGGTATAATATTACAAACTATAGAGGGTAGGGAACTCATTGCAATAATAATAAGAAATAATAAGAAAACAAAACAGGAGCAAGCTCAAACCAGTGATCTCTTTTTTTTTCAGATCTAACTAGTGAGAATCATTCCCTGAAGGACTACATAGATCGACTGATGATAGTTCTGATGGAAAAGTTCCCAGAAGTACTAGAAATAGATTTAGGTTCCTCTACCTGAATGTACTGTGTGCAAACCTGAGAAAATAGAAACTTAATATTAAATAATTATTAAATGAAAGGCCAGTTATTGAAAAATAAAGGGAAAAAAGTCAGGAAACAAAATCAAAGGGAATTTTTTAATTTGTCAAAATGACTAACATTACCAAGTTCAGACTGGTACAAAGTAATTTTCTCTTACAGTTACTTGACTGTTTTCTTACCAAGAAAATAATGTCAGCTGGTATTCAGTGTAATATAAAATAAACATAATTACCAATAGATTGTTCACTTAACTCTCGACTAAAACATATGTTTGCTATGTTTGCTAAACAAAAACTTAAGTACCGGTAATACTTATGCCTGTTGGAATTGTATGCTAAACTAAAATAAAATTGAGGTACAAATTTCCTATTAAGTAAAATAATTTCAAGAGTTGTTTTCATTTTTTTCACAGTGAAAATAATTATTTTTTTATTTCTTGAAACAAATCTTTTTACCTTAGATATCCAACATAATTATTAGAAAAATTCATTAAAAGCCACAAATACAACTTCATTTTATCGTAACTATACAAATCACTTTGAATTCATAATACAACTACATTCCACAACTCTCCTTGGAATGGGTGTCACATCACTGACAGCAACAGTTATTCAGTAGTAGTTTTAGCAGCATAGAAGGTCTGTGATATGACCAGTCGCAAATAACATCTTGAAGAGTTAGCTAATAAAAGCTTCTTGGACTGGAGTCAACTTAGCCATCACTACCCCTGTTGGGTTAACTTTGGCACTAAAGAACCTGGTGAAGTGGCCCAAGTCTTGGTGGGCAAACAAGTCTCTTGCAGAGGCTGTGTTTGACGTCATTCCAATCTGCAGCAGAGGAAACAAAATGAGTGAGTGTTGTGACTTCACTGTAACTTCACTGTCACCACTTCTCTTCTTTGTGCCAGTCAACTGGAACACTGTGTAAGGCCACCTGGTTTCTGATATTCATTGTTTTCCATGTTCTCCATGCTAGAATCCTCCTTCAAGGTTATGAAGCTGTGTGTGCCTGTATCTACATTTCATTCATTAATACTTATTATAATATTAATACTTACATGTATAAGTAATTGCATTGTATCTAGTGTGTCTACTGAATGGTTTGACTGGATTAGGTTTAAATACATTTGGCACTATTAAATTGAAACTTGAATGGTGGGTGAATGCTCCAGTGCCCCACCTCTGCCTTGGAGGACCAGGCCCTGTTGTACGTTAGGTCTTTTGCTCTCAACCAGCCCTCTAAAAATGTGCTGGCAGATGGCATTTTTACACTTACAGTAAATTATTGGCCATTTACTTCACAAGTTGGCTTTCCCAAAGATCCCCAAGCAGGTAAAGGGACCCAAGGTAACTCATAAACTTTTATTACTTTGAATTTTACAAGTCTGAGTTTGACTTCATCCTTAACAAGATAACTGACAAAAAAGACTAGACTGTTATCATCATCATTACTGTTGTCATCATGATAACCATTGAATCACTGTCCTCACTATTGTTGTCTTCATTATCATCTTAAACATTACAATTACCACTGTCATCACTTTTATTTTCATTATCATCAACAACCTCATCATCATCATCATCATCATCATCATCCTCATCCTCATCATCATCAATTTAGTCTATACATACCAATTTAAAATCTGCCTGTATTTCTTGAGTTTCATCAGTTTTGCGATTGAGTAATAAAACAGCTATGCTGCCATCTGAAAGGGGGCGTGACCACACTTCTGAGGTGTTCCTTTGAAGCTGTGCAGAGATGAAGCAAAATAAATAACTGCCACAAGTTACTCTTGAGTGCAATGTGGAACCCACTGAAGCAACAGTCTTGCTAGAACCTTAGTAAAAAATAGCCTCCCTCGCAGCTGTTTTTAGTGTTGTCACACAGGGAGACTAATAGTAAAAATGGCCACCAATAAAATGTTCTTTCACATGCATTTTAATTAGCCTTACTAAACTATTCTTGAGTTGGTGATTCTAAAGAAAATTTTCATTCAAGCGAAATTAATCTGGCTAATTTGAATTGACATAAAACAATATCATATCAGTGGATTAGTGGTCACTTTTATCAAGACTGAAATGAAAGAGTCATACATACCACTCTACGTCCCATTTTCCCAACTTTGTCTTGATCAACGGCAATTACTTCTCTAAAAAAAGAAAAAATCAGTTCCAAAACATTTACAATGTTTCCTTCCTTATGGCATCTGTAGGTACCCTCAACAACTCACTCTTAAGTTTATAAATCACACAAGTAAGTACTGTATTAATTAATACACATAAATTTTATTAATATATTTACTCACTTTTCCAAGTTACAAATAGTAGCCAAGTTTTGTATTTCCAAGTAAACTAACAGTGATGTTAACACAGCAAAACAAATAAATCCTTGTTCCACACTTGTTAACATAAAGGCAAAGCTAAGGAAAAGTCGTGCTTTGGGTCTAAGGTGCCCCACACAGCCAGAGCTTAACCTGGTTTCTGTAGCATGAAGCAACTGAGTGTATTACTTCTCCCCTCTGGATGTGATGCTAGTCTGTCACAGGGTACCCAGCATGAAGTGACTAGGAGTAATACTACTCCCAACTGGATTGGATGCTAGTCCATCACAGGGTTAACAACCAGCATTTCTGGCTGGTACCCATTTCTACACCTGGATAGAAGGAGACAATGTGGAGCACAGGTTCTTGTCTGAGGAAACCCAGCAGTGAAGACACACATTTAGCCTTGAACCACCGAGTCTCCCATATTTCAGAGGGCTTGTAGCTCAAGGCTAAAACCCTATTGACAACTTGAAATTAATTAATATGTACCTGTTGAGTAGAATATCTCTGGCTTGTTTTGAAATATTTCTCAAATCATTGGACATAACAAGAGGCTACAAATAAAGTAATAATGTAAACTTGAATGAGAAGGTAGCAAAAAAGGCAAGTCGTGTGATACACCCCCACCCCACCCCTTTGACTACAGTAATGCCCATATATCCTAACAAACGATGATCACCAACTCAATGGTATTATTTTCTACTATATACCAAATTCATTAATATTTTAAAGTTCAGATCTCCTGAAAGGTAGCTATGGAAAACTGTTAAAAATATGTGAAGTTGTAGGAGAATATAAATAACAATGTTAAAGTTGTTATCGTTTTCATGACCATTTACCAAAAACCTGTTATTGACAGCCTTGGCGTAAGTTACAATAGGAGATTGTCGCTGCTGTTACCAGTTCTCGTGCTAGGTTAAAACTGTGTTGTCTTTGTGGCTAACCCATTGACTTCGAATAAAGCAATTTAGATCGTAGTCGGCGTTATTCTGTGACAGATCTTCTACAAAGTTCTCCATATGAATGACAGCCTACACTCAATACAAATGATAAACCCCTGATTGAAACCAAAAATACAATTATATATAATGATTATAGGATCATACTGTTTTCTATTATTTGAAAGTTGGATAATGATAAAGAACTTACTGCAGCTAAAATGGACCAAAGACCAAATTGTGCTTTAGACTGTTCATAATTCAGCCCAAAATTGCCAACTATGAGCTGTAGGAAAGAAAAATGTGTCACCTGTAGAATACACTCTATCACTAGTTGTTAATACACAGATGATCTTTCTGGGTCCAGTGAAGAGAGCTGAACACTTTGGGTAGTTTTATGCTTTGAGATTTCTGCTCAGTGGGAGTTCAAACTGAATTGGTGTCTGTTTCTCACCCCAGAGGAAGGGTGTGGATCCTCAGTAGAGGTATTCACTTGGAGAGGTGTCTTTTGAGGAAAACTGCCCATTAAGGAAGGAGTTCACTTATCTTAAGGGAGCTGAGGTCTGCTTGCAGGAGGTATCAACAAAATTATTAGGGGAGATATTTCCTTGAAGCAGACGTCAACGTATCAGAGGAGCTGTCCACTAAGGACGTTGTACACTAAGCGTAAGGGAGATGACTGCTTGCAGAAGGTTTCTATGTTTTAGGTGAGATTGTACTGTGCAGGAGGTGTGTGTGATCACATTAAGGGAGGT
This sequence comes from Siderastrea siderea, assembly GCA_964030785.1. NCBI lineage: Eukaryota > Metazoa > Cnidaria > Anthozoa > Scleractinia > Rhizangiidae > Siderastrea > Siderastrea siderea. The sequence continues at coordinate 77,490,606 of OZ034966.1, read as the reverse complement.
GTCTGTTTGTGGAAGCTGTTCACTAAGGGGTGATGTCTGCTGAGAGGAAATTTCTGCACAGGGGAGAAGCTAGGGGTATAGTTGTCAAAGCACTTGCCTCTAACCATTGTTGCCATCATTTGATACATGCCTACAGGGGTTATTTGGGTTCAGTTTACAAGGTTTTGGTTCTGAACAGTTTGTCTAAGACTGTTGAACAAAGACAGTGGATCTATCTAATATGGGTGGAGGGAGGGAGGGAGGGTATCCACTTACGTCTGCCTATCGGAGTTGTCCATGTAATTTAGTGTGGTTTCTTTTGCAAGCTAGTAAGGCAATTTTACCACATAATGCTTTCCAAAGTCATCAAGTCAATCAGTGATCCTCTTTATCAACATCACATAACAAACAGTGCAATAAAAAGCCAGCTTTGTCACCACAATTCACCATGGTGCATCATTCTTACCATATCTGGATCATTCCAGTGGCCAGGACCAGCTGCTGCTATGAATGTGTCTTGGTTCTCAGCAAAGTGGTCCACAATCCTTAACACACTTTTCCAGGAGTCCTGCAATTTGACAAAACTGAGGATTTTATATGATAGTCACTTAGATGCACATTAGCCTCCTTAAAAGAAGAAGAATGACAATGTCAAGACACGAAATATTATAGAAAATGCAAAAAGTAGCTAAGGACATGTGGTACCAATATTAGTACATGTAATGACACTCACTAAAGACAATTCAATGAATGTGTTGCATTTAGCAATTTTTCATGCAACTTGCCTTGCTATGGCTAAAAACAGTCCATTGCGAGACATGTCACACTATAAAACACTGGAAAAAGTTATTGCAGAATTGCCACAATCATTGCAAAAAAAGTAGAAAATGCACCTACATTTTGCAACAAATGCAGAAACACTGAAACTAATGTTTTAAGTATGCGTAGTGCAACATGCTTTTTCCAACTACTGTCACGGCACACTATTTTTAGCAGTTGCAAGACAAGTTGCATGAAGATTGTTCAGTGTGACACTGTGAAAATATAAGGGTATTTACTTGGTTAAATAACAAAACCAAGTTAATAATATTTTATGTTGAATAAAAAACCAAACCTGTACGTCACGGTAATTTCTCCAGGTGTTGCAGTTTCTAGCAACAGCAGCATAGTCAGGCTGCAATGAAATGGAATTGAAAAAGAATTTAATGCTATACATAATGCTCTTTCAGTTGTTTTGGAGACGTATGAGGGAAGAGGTTTAACAGCTGGGGATTAATAGTTTTTACACAGTTGCTCTCTTGGGCAAAGACCATTCCATTTTTAAGGAGGGGGGCATGGATAGTTTTTAGCCCAATTTTTTGTTGTTGAAGGTATAACTGTGTTTTGTGTGGATTTACTTTATCTTGTTTCTCTAGTTTCTTTGTTTTGCCTCACTGTGCATATTTTTCTTCTTGGCAATAGCTTTACTGGAATTTTTTTGGTGTAATGTTTTGCTCAATCCATCCTCCACCCCCTCCTCAAAAATGAAATAGTCCCTCCCTTAGGATAGGGAAAACTAATCAAACGGTAAAGGGTGACCATGATAACCTACTGTGCCACTCAAGGGTAGTCAAACTGTCCCCAGCCAGTTGGCTGTGCTATACAACTGTTCAGGAACTAAGCTGGAAATGTAGGCCACAGTGATCAAGAGCCTTTACTCTCCTTTCACAATTCATGAGCTGTCACCCTCCTTTTGCTAGTGCTCCACAAATACTTGAATTCCAGCTTTCGTTAAGGCAAGCAATTCTCAACATTTGCTTTGCCTGAGCTAATTTCCCATTTACGTGAATAAAAAATTCTCAAAATCCATTTTATTTCTAAGGAATGATGTTATCTTTGTGTTATGCATGTGATGTGACTCCATCTCAAATATATGAAACACAGTCACATTTGTATCTATGTGGGTGTACCTCCACAGACATACACTGTAAGTTGATGGATGGTTTGCCTGAGCCTAATGCCCCCCTCCCCCATTGCCCATTAGGTAAGGGTAAGTAGACAGAAAAATCTACCTGTACTTGTCCCAATGACTGGACTGGACTTCTGTCCACACCAGTAATCCATATGTGGTATATAGCTACAATACATCTACCGGCAGACTTGTTGAGACATTCTCGCTGAAAACCCACTCTTGCATAGTCAATATTGCCTCATTCCACAAGAAAGCCACCAATTCCCGCAAAGTACCCCCCTCCCCCTTTCAATGTTGTCGAGCATTGTTTTGGACATGGTTTGTGTAGCAAAACAACATTGAAAGGGGGGAGGGGTGGGGGAAGGAAACTGGGTGCCGGAAGCCAAATTTTGCACCTGTGCCCAAGAGTGTCTCATTAAGTATTTCTGAGGGCATTTTAGCTGCAGTTGCATACGTACTTTGATGCCTATTTTGCTCTGGTAATCAGGCCATTCACAGCTCAGTAGGATTGGTCTCCCTGTTGCATTAAGAGCCTGTGTGAACTTTGGGTAGCCGACATCAAATGTAGCTGGATCAGAAAAACAACCATCAACTTTAAGATAATCCACTTCCCAACTGGCAAATGTCTGCAAGAAAAAGACATAAAACCAAGTTTATTTGTACACGAAAGCCCATTCAGCAATAAAACCCTCCACCCTTTCAACTGTTCTTGTGAAATATTCAGTAACTTTTCCTTTTAATTTTGTAATGAACTGTACTATCTAATGGTAAAACTGTGTTAGCATCTGTCGCTGTAATTTCAATTTCAACTGTCATCATTATAGTTGAGAAGACCTAATTAACATAAGCTTCATAGTTTCCTTTAGGCCTCCTCGCCATTGTTACCACTGACCATTCTTTCTTCTTTCCTTGTTCTTCAATTATTATCTTTGTATTGTTGTCTGTGGTGTGGCAAAATAAAAAAAGAAAAAACAGGCTGCTGCACATTGTTTTAAAGTTATGCACATATCAATGTTTAGACGGAGGGGGGGGGGGGTACGGGCAAAGGTGCGGCATTTGAACACTTCTGCTGTCCCCTCTCTGGGGAATTTGACCACAAATTTTGCCCCACACTGTGGATAATTGAATTTGACCGTGCAGAGGACTGGGTCCATTTGAATTTGACCGCACAGAGTACTAGGTCCTAAACTCGTGCTAGAAGAGATGCCATCTTGGATAATCGAGGTCAAAGGTCGGTAAGTGTGTAACGATGGCATTTAATTATTATATTTTTATAACGCAATACACTACAGTGTTCCATCTTGTATTCAGTATAATGTAAAGGTTGTTTGAAGAATATTGTAATTCAATTTTGGTGAAACCAAAGCTGGATTTTCAGCCTTCTTTAATCGTAGTATTTCACTATGTAGTCTTTCTGGAAAGGTACATTAAAAATGTTCCTGTTTATTAATAATTAATTCCGTGTGGTTCCACTACTTAATACAGCTCAGATCACTTAGTACCAGCACAGATAATTGAAGCTCAATTAATAATGAATGCAATATCCTCTCAACACCTTTTCCGCTACTGGGGAACAATCTACAACTCTCGGGGATTGTTTCTTTTTTACTTTGTTCAACGTCAATCTTTTTCAATCTACCTTTGATATTAAAACAGGAGTTAAAAACGTTTATTTTAAATTACTTCATTACTTTTTATACATGTCATTACATGGTTTTGTCATCCCCAGGTGTGGATATTTTATCAAATTTGACCAAAAATTGACCAAAAAATTGCAAAAGATTCAAATGCCGCACCTTTGCCCGTACCCCCGCTCCGTCTAAACACTGATACGTGCATTAGACTTTTAAAAAGATCCCACAAATGAAGTAACATGTCATTAAAACATAAATTTGGCATGTAAAGCAAGGGTTAAAACCAGATAGATGCCTGGTGAAAACTAGATCACCCACAGTGGGTGCTATTTTGGCCAAGCCAAAACCAAATGAATGATGCAAATTTCTCACAAAAACCCATAGCTTAAGAGCTCCAGGTGGCCTAGACAATACATGTTCTTTGGTCATATGTGCTGATGGCAATGATTAACTTAGTTTATGGTGTTGTATTATGTTACCTTTGCATCCTGCTCGATGTGCTCCATACTTCCTGGATAACCAGCACATGTCTTGAACCCATAATCTAGGTGAAAGATAGAGAGAATTAGTGAGAATTAGCAAACTACTTTTGCTTACACTGTATAAATTTATTGAACTGAACTTGCTCAAGTGAAGCATGAATGATTTCTTTTGTTCTCTGCCTGAACTAAAACAAAGGAATTCAACCTAGAATCAGCTGACCTGCTGTTTTCTTTGCATCAATCTTCTTCGAATTAAAGCTCTCAGGTCAAGAAATAAATGCACAACAATGTTCCTTACATGAAAACCAGCCTGTATGCCAATGTTCAGCTAAATAGCACCAATTTAGATTTCAACCTCAAATCGTTGCTACCCCCTTTTTCCACTGAGCCCTTCAATTGACACACATCGCAACTTCAGTACAAGCAACTTTTTTTTCTGAAAAGGCTGACACAATCTCATAATTTTTAAGTCATCCTTGTAATTTATGAACACTATTTATTCATTTATTATAAATTCATTTACAAAGAGCACAAGTAAAAGAGTGGTAAGATAATGCATGTTTACTTAAGTCTTACTTCTTCACTTGTTTTGCTGTTACAGATCCACAGCAATCTGTACATGCCCTTAGTTCAATCCCATATATAAATGACATGATCACAGATGCGATCACAGACTACTGCCTAACAAAAGTTACACCCCTTTTTCAAACACACAAAATTCCTGGTCCCAATGGTGTCTGTTTTAAAGAATTTGACCACACTTTACAAAGCCTTAAAGGTTTTCCTAGCTATCTGATAACAGATGAAACACACCTGCATACATTCCAAGTTTCAGTCCCTTGCTATGTAACTACATTATAAAAGGATATCAAACAATGTTTAATTAGTAAAATATCTCACAGCATGTAATTCAGAGTATTACAATTTGGCAATCAAGTACTTTAAATGATGTGTATGTACGTAAGTCCTGAGGACATGGTACAAACAGTACAAGTCAGTCAATCTCAGGGATGAGGGCAGGCACAGTAGTAGCCTGTTCCAGGCTCCGAGATTGAGTAAAAGAGCGCAAAAAACCGCAAACCGCACCCTTTTCTCCAGATCCCTCACGTCTTATTTTTAATTTTCATGCCGTCCCTACTGACCAAGAGCCTGGAACAAGCTAGCATAGTGGTGGAGATGGTTAACTTACATGCCAATAAAAGTCATATATTAACAGCCTCTTTAAACCAATGAAAATTTTGCTAATAATTCCTAAAAAAGATGATTCACACTAGAAGCAAATTTCTCACATAGTCTGCTAAGGCCTTCATTCCACTGGGAAATCTTGTACTGTTAGGTTGAAGGTTGCCAGATGAGTCTCGCTCCTTATTAGACCAACAATCCTAAAACAGACGAATATAAGCCCTGATGCATTGATCAATACTAGCAGTCTAGCAGTGCCCAAACTGTTACCCCCCCCCCCCCCCCCCACCCTGGTATTAGCGGGACATTTTTCTACATCTTTCCTGGGGATCAAGCATAAGTCTACCTTGGGGCATTTGATAACTTTGTGATTTGTCCTCACATAATTGTGGCTTCATTTTAGTGATAATTTTATGCGCAAATTAAAGGTAAGAAAATGGTCACTGACTATCTCTCAGGAGGACAAAAATGAGACTGTAGATTTATAGAACACACCTCTGTGCCTCAGTCTGGAGTAGGGAGGGGTAGAGGTGGGTAATGCCAGAAATCACTGATGCATAAACTTGAACAGTAAAAGAAAACCAGTAAAGTCACATTAACACAAAGATTTTTGAACTTTATCCAGAACATTCTTTTCTTGCAACAAGAGAGAAAAATAGGGCATGAATTTGTGACTACATTAAAGAGTAGGAGAAAAGAAAAAAGTGCATATTATTTCAAAACAGAAAAGGTGCAAAGAGTAGAAGGGGAGGGGCTAGCAGTACAACAAGAGAAAAGTCCAGTCCCCCTCTTTATATTGCGCTAACAATAACCTGATACAGTAGACCTCCGCTACCTTGAATGCCCTGCTATCTTGAACTAAATCAAGCTTTCCCTTGGGTAGTGTTGTGCAGTTATTTCCTACTGGTTTCTTCAAACAGCCTGCTTTGTAGGACATTTTTTTTTTGGTACTCCTTCAGTTTTTGAGATAGCAAGAGAAGCTTGTATATTATACATTTCAGTGTTGTCTGATTTTCACCATCCACCCTTGTGCAGCTTCCATGCCAGTTTTTCTTTGTGTGTTAATGGTAGGTTAGGGACTGTTCGTTATTTATGGCTAAGGGGGGGTCGGTGATTTTCAACCAATTCAGGCATATGAAAAATTTACCCCTCCCCAAAAGTGGGTATTTTAAAAAATTAACCCCCCCCCCCATTTATGTGACAGTTTCAAAATTTTACCCCTCCCCCCTCCCCTACCCTCAGGACACGACGTGCTTACAATTGCGAAATTGCGTACAACATGATTGTGTTCTGGCCGCGTGCCAATAAACCAAAATCAAGTGCAAGGTCATTTGTGATCGTACAGTATGGAAGCACTCAGCAAGGAAAGTAAATTTGCAGCGCCGGTATTAACGTGGGCCCAGAGAAGATCCGATTCGAGAGAGAAATCAACAGTAGGAAAGTTTGTAAGAAGTTCATTGCAAGGCTTGAACCAGTTTTGCTGTTTGAGGATGGCTAACGGCAAATGACAAATGTGTGGGTTTTGCTAATATTAAATATCAGATTGCATGTATTTTAAAGGGATTTAATTTTAAAGTTATATATTGGAACCTTTAAATAACGCTACTCCATGTCACGTTTTCTTGGCTTTTCAAACTATAAAGACCAGGTTCTTTGGAAATAGAATTCTCGAAACAGAGATCAACTTTTTAAATATGTCTGCAAAACGGCCACACAAGTGTTGAAACAACAGTTTCTAAAAGTTTACCCCCCTTATTTCTACTGTATTAAAAAAACACCCCCCTTTTTCATTGATTTTGAAAATTTTACCCCCCACTCTAAACACTGCCCCCCCCCCCTTAGGCATAAATAACGAACAGTCCCTTAGTACTTACATCAATGCTGACATATTCATACCCAGCATCTCTGTAGCCGTCCTCAGCAATCCGATCAGCTTGTTGTTTAATCAGACGTTCGCTGTTGATAGACAACGGATAATTTGTTCTTTTAATTTCTCAACTGATTTTTTTTTTTCAACTCAGAGGCATGAGGGGAGTAGGATTTTTTGGATGAGGATCTTTAATTGGGTGATTAACCAGTTTCATCACATTGTGATTTTCTTTGTCATATATTTCTATAAAATGAGCAATCTGACTTTCTAATTGGTTCCATTCTTTAAGCCTATCGACTCATTTACGAGGCATAAAGGGCAACTAGCAGCTTAACTAGTCTATAAGTTCAAACGTGTAAATAAAAGTGACAGTCAGTTGCATTGACCCGTGCCTCTGTATTCACGCTGGAGTTGTAAGTTTTGGTCTGCATGTATTGACTCACCTTATGCAGTTGTTTGGATGTTTATTGCAGTTAATATTGCACCTGAACCTTTCCCAGTCCATCCAACCCACTATTTAAATTGGAACAAAAGAGAAAAGTAAGAGATAAGCGGAAGGCCAATTTCGCACCACTCGATTCCTCCGCATTTTTTGTCAATTTGACATTCTTTCAGACACAGACGTACTTGGTGGTGTAAGAGCTAAACCATTGTCCAACCCCAAAACCAGATCGTGGCGGAGAAATCCAGAAATATACACAGCTACAAACGCGCACAACCAACGACCCGCCATTATGATTCACCTGCACCTCAGTGATCACGAGATCTCATCACGCCACAGGTAACCCAACCAATTGTCACGCGCATCGTACGTATCAGAGTGATGTAAAAGGGCACCGTGTATCAGGGGGACAAGACACCTGAAAACGTTACATCAGAGACCTTAGGGTTGCCATTGTTTATTTCAAACTTTCTGAATGTGGGCAAACAAAGCAAAAGTGGTGTGCGACACAAAAGTATTTTTAGTTTTAGATCTCAATTAAAATTGTTTGTTCCTGTTAATTTTTTTACCCTACTTCAGATCTTATTTTGCTTCACTGAAAGACCTTTCGAAAATACCTAACTAAATGGCATAAACAAACTGCGAGCAAGGGGAAATCAGAAGGAGCCCTTAGCCAACATTAGATTAGGCTTCCCGGCCCTCGCACACACCCGCCTCAAACTTCCCGGCCTTCTTTCCAGTAACCATCTGAATTAAAACATTTCTAAAAAATAATGTATTTCTTTTAATATTGATTTTATCTGAACACTTGAGTAGCACAGTAGTAGTAGTACATATTTATTCAACCAACAGCTCTCAAGTTAATGACACCTTTCGATATTTTTACTCTTTATTTGCATTTTTCTCACACAAGAGCATTCAATACTCAAACGCTGAAGTTCCAGACTCAACGAACGGTTGCGTTTTTCACTGCCGTTAATTGTTTTCACTTAACTTTTGTAGCCTTAATTTCAGCTGTTGATCTCCTCTACTCCTCTAGTCGCTTGAACTTGAAATTCAGGCTAGGACGTTTCAAGAAGCAATGAAGTTGAGTTCGACGGTTTCAAAAAGTCATGCTATTTGTGGACTGTAGTTAGTGGCAACGATAAACTTTGCATGGACCACCGTAACAAAGTAAAAGTACCGGATCCTGTAGTAAAGGATATAACCAGCAAAAAATAAAGAACCAAATACGATAAAAAGCAATGCTGATTCAACGATGTAGGGAAACTGTATATATTTTGCCAATATTTCAAAAAGGCACAGCCTTTCTTCTTCAGGGTGACCCTGAAGAAGAAAGGCTGTGCCTTTTGAAATATGGGCAAAATATATACAGTTTCCCTACATCGTTGAATCGGCATTGCTTTTTATCGTATTTGGTACTGTAATTAGTGCCGGTTAACTCACTGTTTGATTGACAGCAGTGTAAAACCGAGTCGTTAGTTGGGTTTTGCACCGTCAAGCCTTTTCCACACTTAACCGTTTTTAATCGATTTTCGTTTTCAATTAATAAACGGAGATTTTTACACGATTAGGCCTCCCGTCCACACGCATGCAAAAGTAAACGACTGAAAATCTCCGAAAACGGGGTTTGTCGGAAACGCTGTCCAAATTGGAAAACGGAGGTTAATTATTATTTATGCATATTAAAACGGCAAAAACAGACCCAAACGGAGACTACCATAAACCTACCATGCACACGTGGACGATTGAAACTTCCATCCACACGTGAGCGATCGAAAACTATGGTGTTCCGTTGCGGACAAAAACATATCGATGATAAAAACGCGTTAGAGATTCCCCGTTTTAGAGATTCTCCATTTTAAAGATTTTCCCGTTTAGAGATTCCCTATTTTAGAGATTCCCCGTCTTAGAGATTCCCTATTAGCTCCCATTTTAGAGATTCCCCGTTTCCCATTCCCCGTTCACCGTTCCCCGTTCCCGCTTTTAGAGAAAGCGTGGCTTAGCACTCGTCTCGACTCGCACTCTTTTTTCGACTCGAATTACAAATCTCGCCTCATATGTTTGTTTCGACTCGAATTTCAAATCTCGACTCATATTTTTTGGATTCAAATTTTTCCCACTTCAACTCGAATTTCAAATTTCGACTCGTGTTTCTTGCCAAGCCATCTGATTACTATTATATCATTTGTCAACTTCTATTTTGCAAACTTCGACTTACCTTTTTTTTGTAAACTTCGCTGCATTTTACAATTCTCGACTTACGTTTTATGTTTTTCAACGCGTTTTTATCATCGATAGATTTTTGTCCGCAACGGAACGCCATAAAAATCGGTAAGAATACTCATTGGCCCACCCATGCAAATAGGACGACTAAGTAGTTTCTTCTCCTAAGGTCGGTGTAGACTTGGCCTTAGAGTAAAGTCCACCTCCTATATTGTTCCTGGCATTTAGTTTGTCCTCAAACAGTTGCATCGTTTCCGATCGTCTTTTTTATGAGTCCTTTTAGCAGATTTCTTATTAGTCTTTGGCTTTTCGTCAGTCTTTTTCGCCTTCTTTTTGTCAGTCTTTTTATGAGTCTTTTCTTCATCACAGATTGGTGTCAACTTAACCATCACCACTCCACTGGGGTTTACTTTGGCTGTAAATGATTTCTTGTAGACTCCTAATTCTTGATGTGCAAAGAGATCGCGTGCATAAGTCCGTTTTGAGGAAATTCCAACCTGCCATTACAAATACCACATTAGTATCATCTTTGTTCAGCGAGGGATGGTATCCCCTCGGGAGATTTTTCCGGAAGAAGATACCCTCCGATGGTACAAGAGTTGTTCAGCCCGAGAAATGACACACCCCAAAGTGAGATACACCCCCCACCCAAGGACTTCCGAGACTAAATAAACTTGGACTGCACTTCCGAGAGTACTGCACGGGCCTGGGGTACCCTTGAAAAATCTGGTCAATAGGGACAATATCTACAGCTACTCAAACAGATTAATTAAGCGAAATAACATACATCAGAAAACGAAGCTTGGACATCAACAGGTAGATCTGATCTCAGACTGAGAAGAACCACTGCTACGCTACCACATTCTGTTAACGGGCGGAACCATATCTCAGTAAAGGATGTCGTGTCCTGTTGAGAAAGTGTTAAGAGCCATGTTACAAATGACTGAGAAATAAATAAAGACAATAAAAAATGTGACAGCTATTAGAAACACAGGGTATGGCTACACATCAACACCGATAAATCAATTTGTTTTGGACTGAGAAAAATTACAATGTGACGGCAGATCTACAGGCAAAAGGGATCTTTTTACTAGTATAAGCTGATGTATCTAAAATATGCGTTATCAGCAACTTTAGGTGGAATGGAACGCTTAGGGCCACTTTAGTGCCAAAAAAAGATTGTGAAGATTTCGAGTTTGAGAAAATCACTAAAAAACGAGTTTGTGAACCCAAACCTCGGGCGAGGGTTATATCTAATTTTCGAAAATTAAGACAATTAAAATGAAGAAAAGAAGCTGCATCTCCCTTTTTCCATTAGTTGTCTTTTTCCGCTGGAAGAAGAAAGATCGAGGGTGGGGTGGCGATCTTGGGACACAGTGCACGTAACGGCACGAGAGAGGAACTGTTGAAAGTCGAGTGTGAAGGCATTCTGCCCCACTTGGTGCAAAGAAGACAAGTGACAAAGAAGCTGCATCGCTAAAGGAAACTGGCTAATTTCTAGTCTTATACCTTTATTACTCGCTTTCCTTGCTTTCCTAGTTTGTCTTGGTTTACGGCGATGATTTCTCTGTAAAGTTTACAGTTAGTGAAAGCAATAATGTAATAAGTTGATAGAACATTACGCATGGTACAGATGATAAAATGACGACGACGATGATGACAACAATGATGGTAATGAAGATGACAATAATAATGCCGGTGGTCGTTGTAGTGTTGGTGGTAAAGATGATGATGATGATGATGATGATGATGATGATGATGATGATGATGATGATGATGATGACGATGATGATGATGATAACAGTGATGTTTAATTGTTGCGTCAAGTAAGATGGTGCTTTAATCGCTTACGTGTTCAGAAGAATTTCTCTGGATCTTGAATCAATGTCACGTAAGTCGTTCGACATCAGCAGAGGCTGTAACACGAAATAATATCATTTTTACAGTTAAATGTAAACGCCACCCTTTCACTCTCAGTCAATCCGTGGGCATGAGTGTATTTTTAAATCTGAAGAACATGGTTGGAATCCGGAGGAATGACATTCAAACAAAAGGTATACGTCCGTGAGGTGCTGTTAGAAACTAAAGACTACATAGTAGTTGGCTCCTGGTGGTATTCGTTTAAGAATATTCTGCATTGAAATAAAGTCACGTACGTTTATGCTCCTTAGCACCGGGCGGTGGGAGTCGCCTAACGCAAGCATGCGCAGTCTTGCGTATGCTGAAAAAAGTTAGTCCTTGCTTTTCTTGAGGTACAACTGGTATCTCCTAGAAAAACTTTCAGTGTTGCTTGTCACTAAAAATTTAGCAGTAAACTCGATCGGGACCTTCTTTTAATACTTACAGATGCCATTATCGCCCAGAGAGCGAACTGAAGTTTGGACTGCTCATAGCTGAGACCAAAGTTGCCAATAATCAGCTGAAAGAGATCAATTATCGAAATCTAAGTTACCCTCAGTCCAAACCGCTAAAAAAATAACTAAAAAACAAAAGAAAACTGACCATATCAGGATCATTCCAGTGTCCTTTGCCGGCCGCGGGAATAAGATCATCCTGGTTGTCGCCATACCAGTTAAAAATATCCACGACGCTGTTGAATGAATCCTAGAGATGTTGAATAAGACAGGAGAGTTCTATCAAATGAATTCACTCGTCTCAAACGGGTTATATAGTCTATCATCTCCCTTTAGATCATAGTCTTTCGATTATAACAGCCCCGGCCAACAGCCCGCGCACCCAGACTCGGACCCAGTCGCCACTTATTTATTCCTTTTCGCATTGGAATATGGGAAGGCGATCTACCCATAAACCACAGCGCGGACAAGAGAAGCGACTGGGTACGAGTCTGCCGCCCACCCCACTTCTCCGACCTTCCCAAGACTGGAAAAGCCCCAAGGTAATGATAAACCAAAATTTTATCATGGTTAAACCAGATAACTGATAAGCAAATCAAGTTAACAACTGTAATGATGATTCTATGTTCACTTGCATGCTTACATACACAATAAGCCCCCTTTAAAACTAAATATCCAAAAACGAAGTAGTTCTTTTACCTGTATGTCTGCGTAGTTTCTCCATAAGTTGCAATGTTTCCCAATTTTCTCATAATTTGGCTGCCGATAAAACAAGAGGAAACTTAACCCTTAAATACCGTTAAGTTGTTTAGAATACAAATGAATTATAAATAGTATCATTGGAATGAAAACGTAGCCTACGAACAGGCTCAAGTTTAGGTCTCAAAACTGCCACACAGAAGGCGCCTCAGCTTGCTTGTGTTGCGTATGAGACACCAAAGTAACCTTGCTCATGGGTTAAGACACATGTATGATTGAATGATTGATCGTACTTACTGTCATGTTCATATAGACTTGATAAGCAGGCCAACTGCACGAAAACACGATAGGGTGACCAGTTCTGTTCAGCGCGCGAGCAAATTTTGGATATCCCTTGTCCATTTTTCGCGGGTCAGCATAGCAGCCATCTAACTTGAGATAATCAACTCCCCATTCTGCAAATGTCTGGAGAATTATAATAAATACTGCTGCAGTACATAATCGAACAAAATAAATATCTAGGAGCACTTTTGCGTCACGCGTTTAACTTAAACCAGTCAAAAACGGGGAAAATTTAACGGTGAACTTGAATGATAGAGCCCATTCTTCTGGTTGAACTTGTTATCAGTAACTTAGAACTGATGAAATATTATGATGTACGCGGCCAAGAGATAAAAATTTTATAGCTGACTAAAATGTTTTCCAAGCCAACCTCAAGAAGAAGAAGAAGAAGAAGAAGAAGAAGAAGAAGAAGAAGAAGAAGAAGATTGGGAAAAGTTTTGAGAGTAGTTTGAGACGGAGTGTTGTAAATGAGCTATTAATGCAGACTGTGAAATAGAAACCTGTGCATCTGTCTTGATGTGATCGATGCTGCCTGGGTACCCTGCGCACGTTTTAGTTCCATAATCTGCAATAATTAACAACAAAATATCAGCAAAAATGTTTCCTAAAATGACTGTAGATGGACTGTCAACAAAAGCCCAATTGAATATTTGGAGAAGAATTACTTTCACGAGCACTGTGAATTGCCCCCGTTGTGAAACGAAAGATAACATTACCTGCATAGATCCCTAGTTTGAGTCCCCTAGCATGAACCTGAAAAGATAAATTCAATTTTAAGTAAAAGTCTTTGATGTTTGAATAAAATAGAAAATACTCCGCTTTTAGTAAGTGTTGGACTAGTCGTTTACGCGTGAGTTGCTCAACAACATCAAGGGAGTTGTGAGTTCACCCTCTGTGCACTTCATGGCACATCATAGTCTCGTACCCAGATCTCCGACGTGGAGATCTAGGCTTTCCTAACATCTCGCAGGGTCACCATTCACAGCTGAGCATAGAGAGAACGTGAAGCACAGTTTCATTAATTTGGCTAAGGAAGGTACACGACACGATGCATGCAGAGATCGTGTTGAGCTTCCGACATCTAGAGGTAGGTTTTAGATGATAGAGCGGTTCGAAAGCAAGTCGCGTTTTGCTTTGGTTTTGCTTTACTTTGCTCTGTGATTGGTTAAAAAATCTCGCGCCTTTTTCGTGACCAATCAGAAGTAAAACTCGAACCAATGGTGATTTGCTCGCTCGCGTTTTCCCGCGCTTGGCGCCGGTTGCACGTCTTTGCTTCGAGTTCCGATTGGTTGAATGAGTAATTTGTGTTTGTTGTGATTGGCTGGAGTTATTACTTTGGTTTTGGTTTTACGACACCGTTTGAAAAGCGCTCTATGATCCAGAGGAAGGCTTGAACTGTTTCTTTTTGGGGTATCCTCGTACCTCAATAGTCACCACTCAGAAAATTGTGCACACCCAACCTGTTGTAGTTATAAGAAGTAATAGTACATCACTTTTAAATTGTTTTCAAAACAACTCAGTTCTCTTTGGCAAAGCGCACGCTCAGGCTGCTTTCTGGAATGGTACCGTACCTGAATGGTACTCTTTTTGCAAGCAAGATAGAACGCAAGAAAAGGGTAGACTTACGTAATCTGCAAGGCTTTTTATTCCACTTGGAAATCGTTCCGGATCAGCCTGTAGACGACCTTCTTTTGTTCGGTTCATCGCAGTCCAGCAATCCTACGAGGAAACGTTAAAAAATTTACAACACGGGTGTCTTCGCCCTAACACCATGGGGGTTACATTTAGAGCGAAGAGACAGGTAACATTTCTACCTCTATTTGAAAGGAAACAAGACCACGGAGACGAGGTGGGTAACCGTCCAGGAATCACTGCAGAAAGCAACTGAAAACAAAGTGCCCCTGGGGGGGGGGGGGTACTCCCTTGTATGGCCTATACGGGGAAGTGCCGCTGGACAGCTACATAATTTTACGCGTAGTTGCACGATTGTCGACGAGTTAAACGAGTTGCTGTTCTCTAAAACACTTAAGTGAATTGTGTAGAACAAGAGAGTGTGTATTTTGTCATTTGTACTAAACAGGGACCTAAAATGGAGTGTGTTGTCCTAGACAGCGTTGGTATTTTAGGCCTTTTTTGTCCTAAACAGGGTCAGGGTATCAACCCTGAGCGGCACCCCTATACCCAAACATAGGTTAAGTGCCCCCCTGGAAACAAAGATAAGAAACTGAATAACGTACGTCAATACAGACGTACTGGTACCCCGCCTCTCTGAATCCTCCGTAAACCATCGCATCAGCCATTTCCATGTACAGCCTCTCACTGTAAACAGTTAACAAAAATCATGGTGGGAACAATTTGAGTTTTAATGCTTATGTTGAATAAATACTCGTCGCCACAACCGCCTGTCTTTAGCACCGGGGAAGCGATTATGTAGAAGAATTGTCGATAGGAGGGATCCAACTTGTACTTGATCTTCTTCAAAGCCAAGGAATGATAGCTCAGATTTAGCAAAACTTACAAACAATCAGGTAAGGTTCACTCGTAATCTTGGTCAGTGTCAGTCTATGCTGTTTTATTTGTTTTTTTTTAAGATTGAACGCCTTAAATTATATTTTAAAAAAAAGTGCAGGTAGGAAAGAGCTGGAAAGGGGGATCAGAATCTCCGACTGGATCTCTCACTGTGGTTAAAATAAAGGAACTCTCTGATCAACTAATCAACTTCCTGACCAAAACGCAAGGGAACTAACCAGGGGAACATGTCTAGACCCACCAAACTTCTAGTAGTGTTATTTTCGGGTATGAAAGATGATGCTAACAAAATTGATGCCAACTTTAGTTTGTTTGGGTGACATAAAGTTTGGCTAAGATAAGAAAAAAAAGTTCCGTTCTGACCTCATTTTTTTATTTATTTATTTATTTATTTATTTTTTGACTGACCGCAAGCCTCCCAAGCTGACATCCTGATTTCTTGAGAAAAAAAGATAACGATTTACAGGGACTTAATCATTTATGGAGATAGAAAACAGTTGGACATTTGACGGAGTATTGTTATGTTCGTTTCCTGTGTACTGGATGATAAGGGTTCGTTATCCGTCTACTTCAAGACTGTACCTGATGCAGTTCCGAGGATCATTTTCGCAATCCGTGACACAGCGGAATCTTTCCCACGACATCCATCCCACTGGGAAGAAATAAATAACAGAGGAATAATATGGGGGGGGGGGGGGTTGATATGAATAACAGGGGCATACTGCCGGGGGGATAGACATAACGTAAAGTAGAATGTATTATGGGATTGACAAAAATAACAGGGGAGGCAAATAAAATGTGGATAAAATAACTATTTGCATTGGACTTTCCAAAGCAAAGCGAATTGCTTCTCTTTCTCTTGACGTCCAGACTCAGACGCTAAACAAGATCATCAGACGTGCGCGAAAATTGTTATATATATTTTTATATTTTTCTTCGCACCATACATGGTTATAGATTCTTGTTAATCGGTATCCCTACAGATTCCTAGAGAGACGTCACATTTTCTAGCAAACGTGAAGGTACGGCTGCTAAGCAATTATTTTTCCTCTGAATCCTCGCGCAGTTTCTTCTCATTGTGGGCGTGGGACTGTGTCATCTATTTTGAGTATCATTTTGAACCAAATACGATAAAAAAGTAATGCTGATTCAACGGTAGGGAAACTGAGTGTATAGTTAACCAATATTTCAAAAGGCACAGCCATTCTTCTTCAGGGTCTTACAGAGAACGACTCTAAGGGCAAAAACGTTACAATTTAAACTAAGGGTATGAAAAAACACACTTACATCAATTGAAGCCTAAATCTTATTATCCAGTTTTGTTAAAAACAATTATTTGAGTGGACAGGAACTGTTTGGATCTGGATAGCAAGATAGAAATGCTTGGAATCGGATTCCAACGACTTCTGCAAGTTTTTTCCTTGTAAGGCTCGTCCTTCCTTCACTTAAAATCGTCCCGTAGGCGCTCTAGAAGCAACTCATGCGTGACCAAGGCACAAATTTAGCAAATTTTTGACCACATAACAGGAAAATCGACATGACATTGTCCCTTTAACATTCAGACCTTTTAATATTGTTTAACCATTCGTTGAACAGGTGCCAAACATGGCCAATCTTTACTCAGTGACTTTTAATAATTTATTAATAAGAAAATTACCAGAGAAAGCTTCACACTAATAGAAGACAAAAGACAATTACGTGATAGAGAATCTCGGTGGTTACTTATTATCAGCCACACGACAAGGTATCAATTTTACAGACAAGAAGCTTTCAGTATCGGACTGAATAATCGTGTTTGTATCTGTCAATCCTAGAGATTTGATTGTCTATTTACCTCCATTGTTCCACTAGGTTTCTTTTAATTTTCATTCACACAAGTCTATCAGGAAATCAAGATCGAATAACTTGTTAGGCGGTAACCAAACTAAGACAACTGAAGCAGTTGTTTGGTTAAAATCCATCTCCCTTCCTTCTGCAATTGACCCGCTTTTTTTATCCCGCTTTCTCCTAAACCTACGATTTACACTAATCCGTCGGCTAATCAGTCGCTCTGGCTTCAGGCGTGGTTGTCAGAAACTCCAGTTACTTTCTTATCAATGCACTTACTTGGAGGTGTGATTGCGAGTCCATTATCCAGGGAATTGATTTCTTGGAAAAACGAGTAAAATAGACATAAAGCCACCGCTTCTCTCAAAATGTTCATAGCTGACTGACGCTCTCAGTTTTCAAATGACGGATTGTTTGTTTGTTCAAAGCAAACAAGTCGCGCGTGACCTCACTGAAAGATATCTCTTGAGTTCCATGACCGAGGAATTTATTGCCTTTGCTGGTCCCCATGCATTTCTTATAAAGTTTGCTCGGTGAATGACCGTGGGTGTGGCGGTGAATCAAGGCGGTGTTATTCCGGCTCTTTTGATATTTTTCTCTTTGAACTCTTAGATAAGTATAGGTAGGTAGCTGCAGCTGAAGCAGCTGGGAGTATTAAGGTATTAGTACCCTCCCTTGCAAGGAATGCTAATACATCGAATAGCCACCCTCCGAATAGCCTGTTCTATATTATAGGGTCCAAGATAGCGGCGAAATAAAGAAATCGAAAAGGAAAATAAAACCCTTTCCCAGTCAGTATTCACACATTTTATTTTCGAGGTTGCTTTCCCTTTCAGTCTGAGATCCTGAAAAAAGCTACCCACAGTATTTTGGAAGCCACTTATTGACCTGGGTAAAGTAAGGAAAAGACACAACTTAAAGATCGAAGCTGGGACCTTGTTTTCTGCAGTATCGAAAAAGGTATCGACTGCTTTCATATCGTGGTATCGAATACTCTAACATTAATTTCACTATTTCACGGGGATTTGCGCAAAAATTTTGATTCACAAACAAAATGCTCCTAGAACAGCAATAGAACGATTTGATGTGAATTTTCGCGAGGAAAGCAAACCATAGTAAGTAAACCGCCGAACGTCATGAACAAACGTTTTCAAGTTGTACTCCGTATCCATCCTGGCCGTCCGTGGCTTAAGACACTTAGTGAAAGTTTCAATACATTAGCATGATGTCTTTGAACAAATTTAGGGCATTTATATTTTTAAGTTTGCGTGACTTTTGGCTTTTTCAAATTGTTACTATAAATAGCTGACAATGTCGCTTTCAAATTGCGTGCTTACTAACTGATGTGTGAAGTAGCGTAATCAATGTTGTCTGTCACTCACTTTCTTTAACGATTTAAATGACAACAAAGATTAGGCGAAGCAAAACAACTGAAGAGGGAGATGAGATCGGAATTCCTTGCCAAGGTTAACATCGTTCGCGAAATCCCGAAGGGTCATAAATATCCGGATAAAAATGTCTTAAAATAATACGATTTATTTGGGTTATCACCTTGCTAGGAACAAATTTAACCTTATACGGAAAGACTAATTGGAAGTTAATCCTTATCACATCAAACTCGATCGTAATCCACAGTTCAATTGAGCGTTGCTCGTAAAACAAGTTATTTCCATTTGAAATTTCTTATTTTTTGCACTTAAGTAACGACGGCCTACAAAACAAGTTTGAAATGTTAAGACCTACTGAAAATTTGAAACGAACCACTTGTAGGGTATTAATGGTCGACATTGTTTTCAGTTCTCGCGATCTTTTTGAGCTCGCTGTCTTTATCTTGACCATTTCCGGCTTTTCTTAGATTGGCGCAATTGCACTGCATGATTATAATAATACGAAGATTCGTTGGTGAAGCAGTTGAAACATATTGTTGCACTACCCTTTATGAAGTCGCGACCATGCAATTCTTCAGTGATCAATGGACTCTTGACATAAACTCAGTGCTACATTAATCCTCACTGTTAACAGGATTAAATAATTATT
This sequence comes from Siderastrea siderea, assembly GCA_964030785.1. Lineage (NCBI taxonomy): Eukaryota > Metazoa > Cnidaria > Anthozoa > Scleractinia > Rhizangiidae > Siderastrea > Siderastrea siderea. The sequence goes on along the minus strand of OZ034966.1, from coordinate 77,471,052 downwards.
GCGTATTATCTGATGAATGTCCTTCACGCGTAGAAAATGCCACGTTAGTGCCATCGAGGAACGCCGAACAGTTTTGACTGTAAATTAACGGACCAAAGGACTAAATTAAACCTGGCTGCGTATAGGTTGACTCTACATCGCGATTGTTACCGCTGCCTTGTACAACTACAATATAGTCATGCCCCTCAGTTTTCTGCGATGTACCAAATCCTTGTCAGTAAAACCATCTCTGATGTGATTTATACTCGCGCCTTTCTCGATCAAAAAACGGGCGCAGTCAAATTCTCCTTCGCTGACGGCAGCGTCTAACGGCGAGGAGCCATCTTTGTCGCGCACTTCAATCTGTGCACCTTTTGTTACGAGGTACTGAAGACACTCCAAGCTACCTGTACTTGCTGCACGGTGTAAAGGATAAAAACCATCGACGCCTGGTACGTTTAGATCCACATTCGTGCTCTCTAATAAACCTTTCAAAGTGTCTATGTCATTGTGTGTCGCGGCCCACTGGAGTAATATCTGCGGATCAAGCGATAAGCTTCGTTTTCTCCTCCTAGTAAGTCTCTCTGCTGGTTTGAGTTTGTCTTTATCAGGTATGTTCACTACACCTGCTTCACTTATTCTCCTTGTAACAGTATTGCAGGTAGGAATCTTCAACCCCGTTGCGCTAGAACACATGTCGACGGCTAGGTAATTTCTGCGGTTTTCTGTTTCAGACTCGTGTTGTTCCACACAGATCTCGGGTATCATGATACAATTGTCCCTGCTTGATGACGATGACAATGTTTTGCCTTCTAAGGTTTCGTTTTCTGCGGCTAGATGTGTTATGCTTGAAATTTCTTCCGTATTTTTATGATCGTCGGTAGCGAATCTAGACGTTTCCATATGGAGCGTTTTCGTATCAAGGACTTCCTGCGCTATGTGATCATAAAGCATTTTTTAAATACTCTCTTGCGATGTTTATGTTCAATTATAATTGCTTGTTTTGGTTTGTTATCTTTAGTAAAGGCCAGAACGACTAATTTGAAAATTCCTTTGGGCAAAAAAGGTCACCGGGAACCTTCTCGGCAAGACCAAAGTAATTGTTTTATTTCACGCGAAGTCCAACCAGTTGTTTTCACAAAAGTAGAATAAATAGTCTCTCAGTTGTTGAAAACTTTTGTGCATGCATTGTATATTATATAACTATAAATAGTTACCATTATTTTAAATAACATTTTTAAATACATTAGTTGATGCGTTTCTGTCTTTTCAGCCTGAGGGCAGGGCTAATCCGTGTTGCGATTTAAATCATAATGCTGTCTAAATATTTTAGTGTATAATATATTTTATCTTCTTCTTAGTTCTTGCTTCATTCAACTAAATAGCACAGGTCTTTCAACCATATAAATAAATCCTTCAGGATTTCCTTTGCCAGAAGTGAACGTTTTACTTAAGAAAGTGGCATTTACCTAACATGCTGAAAACTCGTTCGTTCTCGTTTTCTTTCGCTGTTTATAAACAAGATAAACTATCATTGTAGTTTTCACTTGGAGAATATCTCTAACGTCTAATGCAGTTTGATTATCAGCATTATCGATAATTTTTATCCTAAAAAGTTCAATAAAAGTTCAAGTGAGTAGATAGTAGTCCTTAATAAATGCCGTCTTAAACTATTCTGACATCTCTGAGCGCATGCTTACGCATCCGTCTCGACGATTTATACCGTCTTAGTCTGTTCCAGGCTTCAGATACAGGCGCGCGAAGAAAAAACACTATCTGAACGCCTGGAACAGGCTAATAGCGCCTAGATATAAACACTGTCTGAAACACCGTATTACGTATTACTGACACTGCAGCCGTAAAATGGGTGCCCTGATAAACTGAGCTAACCGAAAACAGAGATGGATGGATGGATGGATGGATGGATGGATGGAGGAAGGAAGGAAAGAAGGAAGGAAGGAAGGAAGGAAAGAAGTGAAGGAAAGAAGTGAAGGAAAGAATGAATCGTTATCCTGTAATTCCTATAATTCTGTAAATCGTTATCCTTTAGCAACAAACGGCGTGTATAAAAACAAAAACGTGTCTTTTGAAGAGTTTCTCAGCGTTATAACTTGAACTAGGGCACCTCAACTCAGGCTTAGTGAATTTTTTCTCGAAGACTCTTTTTCATTTTAAAGCATTCATGGCATGCTGAAATCTCTCACAGATGTTTTTCTAAGGAAATTAATGAACTGATTATTTCGACAACAGTTGACGTTTGTTGATGATTTTTCTTTTGATTGCTACTGATCGAAGTCGATAATATAAGCACAACAAAAAAGGACACCTTTACCAGTCAAAAATTTTCACCTTTGATTCTGTAATATGAGGACATTTTGATTAGATATACACACAGCTTCCCACTGATGAATGAAGTCAAAACAATTATTACTGTCCCATTATAAAGCTCTTATCTTGATGACGAAAATCGTCGCAATTATCACAAAAACTGTAAATGCCTAGTATTATCAACCCGAATTACATCACTCTATGAAACAATTGTATGCGGATTACGTCAACGGAACCCTCGGACTTAAATGCCATATCTCTTCTTGAAAGCGTGCTGTTAGATCGGTTTATATACTAATTTTTGCCATATCCAACTAATAAACAAATTAGACAAGAGGAAACACTTGATATACGGCTCTGATAATGCAATGTGCTAACACATTTTTTAAATTAGAAGATATAATCCTATCAGTCTATCTTTTATTGGTATCACACTAGCTATTTAACCCAAAGAAACACTTGTATGTTTAATTATTTTTTTCTTATATATAAGGAAAATAGCAAAAAAGGAAAATAATGCATAGCAATGCAATCAACAATCCCAAGACTCTTAAAGTCAAGAGTCTCTTCATATATAGTTCAATTATAGTCTTAAAATAATTGTTGTCAAAACACAACCCATACTGAATTAATTAAAACAAAACAAACAAGCCACCCACATGCCTTTCTGAGATAAACCTTTGCCAAGTTTTGAGATCACACGGCTGTTTTACAAATTACAGAAGGCTGCATTTATTATTCAGTCGTCAATTTATTCGTAGCCGGGAACCCATACACAGTAACATCAAGCTCTGACTAAAGCTTGAGAATAAAAGTAGTATTTTTTTAGTAGTTTTCACCAATTACAGTCGGCAGACCAGGGCCGGGTTGTTCAAAGCAGGAACAAGAGAACTGGGATTAATGGCAACTTTAAAAAGCTTTAAAACTACATGTTTACAAAGCCGGATCCCAACAAATTATTTTAGCCTATAATTTGACTTTGAGCGCTCTCAAATTATTTATTACACTTAACAGTGAGAACGGTTACAAAAATGTAGGGTAATGTTGAGCGACTTTCGAACAACTGGGCCCTCCACTGGGGTGGGGGGGGGGGGGGGGGGGGGGAGAGAACTCGTTTCAGTTTGCAGGTTTAGAATTCCCGCTTCCCGTACCCTTCAATCCCGGTTCCCGCCTTTATTTTTGTCGGCTCCCGCCTCCTTGCGCATTTTTTCGATTGCGAGATATTGCGCAATGTTGCGTCATTTTCCCGTTTCTTTCGCTTCCCGCCCCCTCTACTCCCGCCTCTCGTACACCTCCTGTCCCCTTCTCTCCCGGACTCCCGCTCCTTCCCCCCCCCCCCCCCTAGTGTACAGGCCACTCGCTTCTGTCCAGACATGAGAGGAGACCTTTTTCTCGCATGGAGGCTAATAACTGCCTTAGGCTTTCAACTGGCTCCCAGAACTAAACTTACGTTCTGTCATCGACGTCATTGTTGCTTTATGTCGATAACTCAGTACGCGCTTGAAAATGACATGCCCTTTCACACGACAGGAATGACACGCCCGCATGAAAGCACGAAACGTGCTACTCTGAACTTTGAGTCTGAGCTGTGAAAGGAACCCTACTAGTGTCTAACCATTTAAATGAAAGCTACTGAGCAAAACGTTTCTCTGGTCCTGCTTATTGTGCTGTGCAAGGTGACTCTAACTTTCGAGACATTAACTGTCGAAATAAAAACCATTGCACGGTACTTTCTTTTAATGCTGTTTTAGCTAAGTGGTTCTAGGTTTTGAGTCTCTGGAGGAAATTCTACAGTGTGATCATTCAAATAAAAGCTATCAAGCAGTACTTTCTAATAATTTGAATTCTGTTTATTATGAGTTGGTAGACGAAATTCTTAAGTGTCAACTTTGTGATTTAAATTATATCCATTCAAATAAGAGAGATTTAACAGTTCAATGCTGTGGTGCTGTGTTTCTCCATTTTCTCAAATGTTTGGTTCTCTAGTTTTAATGGGAAAATCGTAACCGCACGTTTTAACTTGGGTGCCGTTTTCAAAATAAAAAGGGTGCACCGTGAACCATTTTGACTTCGTTTATAATAGAATATGCCAGAAACAAGTGCATCAAGAGACAATAGAGCTTCTGTCAATTTATTAACTACAACGCGACGGGTATGCATGAAAATAGGCTACGAATAAATACCTTTGCTATCTGTTTTTGTATTTCTAGTTCTAGCACCACCCAACAAGTTGAAAAGGGAAAAATGTGATGCACATATGGAACAAATTAATTTCAGTGGTGGCTGGTAATCACGCAACGACGCAAGTAATTATAGTTATAATACGTTTCATCCATTTCGCGACTTAAATTCTCTGACCCAAACCCATAAGGACTGCCCGAGTAGGCAGTAAACTCATTTTCAATGTGCTTTGAAAAAAGAATGGATTGCATGGTATGACATTGTGCACGAGAACGAATTTTTTGTACAAGTAGTTTCTATCAGTTTCGGTGTCATTTTGAAACTGCGGGAATTTCAAAGTAGCCAACTTTGATTCTAAGATAAGAAACGAAAACAAGTAATTGTTTTGGGCAAACACCTGCGGGGACATTAGCAACACGACGGCATATATATTTTAAAATTGCACTTTTCGATTCATCAGCTGTAAGGTGTAGGTCAGTATTTGTACTCTTAGATTTTTCAGTCAGTAAAAAAACTATTCAAATAAAGCACGGTACCATACGAAGTTACGAAAAAACGACAGAAGAAATTTTATTCAATCGTCCGCAGGAAATGAAACTCTAGAAGAGGGAGAATGCAGTTACTTATCGGCCACAGCCAGGGGCAATAAACAAGATACAGAAAACAGATTTGCGTGTTGTTAAGCACTGGTGCGCAACGGGAGACCCCCAAAAATCAAAACACTCCAAATCATCATGTCCTCCGGAATAAGAAAAACAGTTCTGAAACTTTCCACGTTTAAAAACATCAAGCGGAAAGTAAGCGAAGATAGAGGAGCTCGTAAGGACGAGCAAAAACCTGTACCTGAAGAAAAACTGGCGCGGAGAAAAAAGCAAAGTTTATCCCTTGATCCACAGATCTTACTTGAGTGGGCTTCCACTTATAACGACGTGGAAACGCTAAAACGCGTGGTAGAGACAACGAACGTGAACCTGAACGAGCCAGGCGTGGACGGCGTTTATCCTTTACACCGTGCAGCGAGTACAGGGAGCTACGAATGCCTGCAGTACCTTGTAGCGAAAGGTGCGCAGCTTGAAGTGCGCGACAAAGATGGATCCTCGCCTTTGGACGCTGCAGTTAGCGAAGGAGAATTCGACTGCGCGCGTTATTTGATCGAGAAAGGCGCGAGTATAAATCACATACGAGATGGATTTACAGACATGGATTTGTTGCATAGAAGAAATCGATCCATGAGCCTTCAGTAGGAGCATTGACAGTTGTGAAAGCCGAACACAAGACAATATTTTGTTTGGCTGTTGATCTGTTTAGGAATAAGGGGTTGCGCTTGTAACCCTGTTGCAAGTGAGATCAAGTACTGTAAATGACAAAGTACGTTGTATTTTAATGGTGTGGTTAAGTCATCAGATAATTAATCTCGAGGAAAGATTACTAGGCTGGGCATAGCTTTGTGGATGGGAAAGAGATTGATAACGACAACTTAATAGAACGTGAGCTTTGAAATAATATTGACATAAACATATCAGAATTAAACAAGAGGTCAATGGATTTTCCAAGCCATGTACACATTGACGTCGTTCAGGTTTAACCGACGTCATAATTAAAGATTGCTTCATGTTTAGAAACCCATTTTCACTAAAACATACCATATTTAAATCGAATGATTCTAGGTTAGTACTTTTTGTATATTTTTCGTGACTCGGTTGGGTTTCGTGATAGCGTAATTGTTAATGCAATTTTAATTTCATGTCCACTTGAGCCTACTTGACTTTCTAAGCTTTATTCGATCCAATGCTGATGCGATTAACTAGAGTTGTCAACTCAGTGAGAGGACGCAGCATGTTGTGTCCGGCCGCTGATTTCTAGGCGTGTATTTCTCTAAAGGTAATTTCTAGGATTGTTATAAAACGTTGAATTAGACGAGGATTGTTTTTCAAGGTGTGAATTTGTCACTTCTCTACTAATTAAGGGGATTGGGTCATGTTATTTTCTTTGATTCTATTTCTGTAGCAAGCCGCTTTGAAACAGATAAGTCAGATCCTGATCTTGAAGAAATGTGGTATAATAGAAATGCAGTTGAGAACGGATCGTAAATTATGGAAAGGATTAGCGTACGCTGTCAGAGAGGAACTGTTACACCTGTTACATCTTAAACCTATAGTGCTAAGAAAACTGATGTGAATGACTGCCGCAATGATAGGATGAAATTGCGTCCTTCTTCCAGCAGGCACCTCCTCTCTAATAACACGCACTCCCCCCTGAGTGTCGTTTTGTTAATAAGCGCGCCTATTCTAGTAAGCGCCTCTATTGCAAAAGTGACATTGATAATACTGACATAAAATACACTTATAAAGCAAGTAAATTAGATGACGTGTACTTTCTTATGTGACTGAGTAGTATTATTAAAGCCATTGGCTTGGAAAAGACAGGCGAATGCCATTCTAACTATGCGCTCTCGTATCGTTACAGTTGTTGTGTTTCAGTTTCTGTTACTTTCACACTCCGATATTAATGAAAAATAAAAAAGAGGAAAAAACAAGCGCCCCGTCCCTTACAAGACTGCGACTTCCGAACTGGTGAGATTCCAATTTTGTTGATAACAAAAATGATGACCCGATTACAACGGTCACCGATATGACAAGATAAGTCTCCGAGAGAAACAGTCCAGACCTATCGCCAAAGCGGAGTTGTAAAAATATTTCCTTTATCACCATTTTTGGATTACAGTTGGTATTTCCTCGATTACTAAGCTCTCGAACGGTTTATTTCAAATGTTGTTTTTCGATAGCGCAGTGATTAGCGCGTTGGACTTTCCATCGGAGAATCCGATGCTCGGTAGTTCGAAGCTGCATGGCTGGTTTCTGCGTTGTCTCATCGTTTTAATAGTGGAGAAACTTTATCCCATATTGTCTCTCTCTCCCAAGGTGTGTAAATGAATACGGGTGATAAGATGCGCGCGCGGAAGGGGGGGGGGGGGGGTCAAAACCTGTAACCTGAGTATCAGGCTTTTCGGATCCAGGGGGAGTCGTGATACTCCTATTTATTATATGCTACATTAATTAAGCTCCGGCCGCCGTGTAGACTACCCTTCCCTATACTACGACTTTGTCTTACCTTTTCTTTTCAATCTCAATCAACCACAATTGATTGTACTATTATGTGAAACAAGCATACAATCAATGAACGACAAATAAAGAAATGTAATTTTCTCACTCGGAAAATAAATTCCGAACCCCCAACGGGAATCGAACCGGTGACGTTCTAGATGCCGGTTGGAACTCTCTACCACTGAGCTATGGAAGAAACGTGGTGGACAGCGACGGGACACGTGCAGTTGGGTTGCATACAGTTCTGGTTGGGTTGTATGCTATAGGACCCGCATCACGCAGATCGAGTAAGATCATGGGAGCAATTATTAACAGAAAAAATTGAAGTTTACATAAAAATGGTTTTCTTTTTCAACATTTTCTTTATTAATGTATTGCAGATTATGAGCTTTCTTTAGTGCTTTTTTAATTTACAACGGGATACGAAAGTACACATTTTTCTGAAAACTTTTCTTCAGATTATGATCTTCCTTCAGTGCTATTTTTATTGTACAACAGGATACAAAACTACATATTGACAGGAGGCTCCTGACTTTGTACACCACTAAAGATTTCCAATGTTAAGGCGCAACCTCTTCCCCAGGGTCTCCTCGGCATTCAAAATGCCGCCATCTTTAAAGCGGAGATGTCACTGAGGAAGGGGTTGTACTAGGCACCTGAAAGCCCTTGATAATAATAATAATAATAATAATAATAATAATAATAATAATAATAATAATAATAATAATAATAATAATAATAATGACTTTATTACAGCATATCCACTGATAAGTGGCTCTTCATCTGTAAAAAAAGTTATACTAATATATGGCTATTACAATATAAAAATATTACAATTTTAAGGTGGCTTTCCACAAAAAAGGGGGTGTTTAGGTTGCGAAAAGTCGTTTTCATTGAAAACGTGGGCTCTGGGGACGAGAATGCCATATAAGATGATCGGACGTCTTAGTAGTGCTGATGATCCGGTCCATGAAGTACACTCTAAGGTACCCTGAATATCCACTGTGTTGTTTTGATCGGTCTTCTTAATTATGCTCTTCCATTTTATCGCTCATTTGGAGCCATAGTTTTAGCACTTCTTCCTTGGGTAATTTCCAAAACGTTTGGAAATTTTTCCATCCGTTTTTACTAGTTTCCACGACATATTCATTACCAGGATCGAGATGTTTGCTGGTGAAGGCACCAAAAACTAACGACTGACAAAACCTGGCAGCTATCAAAACAGGGAGCAATTCTATTTCCTCATGGGATAAAGGGTTGACTGAGTGATATCCCGCGAAAAAATGTCCCGCCATTCGGGATCGCCCGCAGCTCAATTCATGTGGGACATTCAAGATGTACATAAGAGAAATTGCTACTTCAAAGACACGGCAACTGAAGTTAACGTCTCCGAAGTCAATAAAACCCAAGTCGTCTACAGTACTAGCAGTTATTAAAATGTTGGTGTAATTGGCGTCACCGTGAATGACCTGTCTTGGCAAAAGGTGAAGTCTTGGCACAATTTCTGTTCTAAACAATCCACAAACCTCTCGAACCATTTTAATGTGGTCAGGATCATCGACAGCCTCAAGGAATTGCTCAACTTTGTCGCCAACACAAGCCAAGTCCCATATAAACCCGGGACGCTCAAGCTTTGGACATCGAAAATCCTGCGGAATAAAGGGGTTGCTTGGGTTAAAAAGAATGTTGGCTAAACGCTAGAAATAATAAGCTGAGAAATTTTCCTTTTTGTCCAGATGTGGTGCACGCTTACGTACATTTAAAATGAACGGGTAACACATATCTGGACTTAACCAGTCCGGGACATATCCATTTCTGGATATATGATGACGTCACCAATAATGGCGTCTTGGGCCTTCAGAGGAAATCAGTATTCATATGGCTTTTGCGCCCCTATTATTTTGGTGCCTTTTATCTATCCCATGAGACCTAGCGCTATTTTGAAAGGAACATCAGAGGAACACAAGAAACAAAAGAAAGATGGCGGGCGTCATTCTAACGCTGAGAAAAATCTGCCGAAAGTGAAGTCAACGGTTTCATGTTGGAGGCATTCCGAGTGGAGTGGTCTTTGATTTCTTACAAATTTCAGGTTTGTAATAATTTTTTTGGTTTTCAAAAAAATTACTTTCAGAAACTAGAGTAAATTTGCTTGTTGTTTATTCAAAAAGAATGCATATGCACGATACTTTGGTTCATATGCACAGCCTTTAAAAATCTGTTAGCGTGTAATTTGGGCGCCATTACCGGTTCACTGTGCGAGCGTTTCAGTTGTGGATATCATATTCTAAGCTGATTCTTGGTTTTCATTTCTGTAGTTTGTGACCATATGGAACAGCAACAGAAAATTAATGACTTTGCAGATGAGGTTCTGGCTTGGAGGATTAAATTAAGGAAAGCGAAGTAAGTTAATGGTGTTGCTCGTACTAAGACAGCTTCATTATTTCATTGTACATGACTGTCATTAACTGAACCTGAAAGCATACATATGACATGTGCTTTATAAAAGAGGCATCGCAATTAATTGAATATGGCAGTTGATTGTTTACAAAATAATGTACTGCAATCATGAATTCTAAAAGCATGTTATTTACTTCATTTCTCTTCAACTTTCATTTGTTAAGATATGTATCTACAAGGTGGTTCCTCTGGTGTCACTTCCTTGGAATGGATGGTCACAACTGGATAATGACCTGGGAAAGTACGAGGAGACTTCAAAATTAATAGACTAAACCTCTTCAACAAGCATTTCATTGATGGGCAGAAAAGGGCAGATGTCAGTGTTTAAACACTCTATGTGACAGCTGAGGAGAGAGCTGTGGCAGAGGATATAAGGAACAGCAGTAAAGATGAGATTCTCCAAAGAAAATTCTGACAATTGAAAGTACAGCAGATTTCTGATGAGGAGGTCAGGGGACCCCTGTCACAGAAACTGGACAATTTCAGAGCAAATCTTAACAAGTGTAAAAAGGAAAACCTTGTTATGTTTTATAATGAGATTGTTGAAGAACTGCGACAATTACAGGTGCAGCAAGAGACTGCATATGTTGTTGAGGGGAAGGGACAGTGTGAGTGATTTGAGTTTAATGTACATGTAGGTGCCTTGACCCAGGTTGTGGGGGGGGGGGGGGGGGTACTCTGGTATTATATTGTCAGGGATGTGCAAATGAAGACAAATCTTCATACCCAAAAATAGTCCTACAGGCCAAATCCATACCCCCCAAAAGCCCAACAACCCAGACCTTGACCAACAATTGTCCTTTCTTTCTCTGTATTAAAATCATTTTACTCGAGAAATGTCACCGCAAAATTCCCAACCCAAAATCCAACCCCCGCAAAAGGGCTTTGCACATCCCCATTACTATTATACCTGAGTACTCCAACCCCCCAGGAGTAAGATATCAAACATGAGACACAGTGCTTTCAACAAACTTCAATGTGCTTTATCTTGTGATGAAACACTCTGTCGAATGTTTGATATGACTTCCCAAAAAATTAATTTTTGTCGAAGAAATAAAGGATGCAAAAATAAGGAATTTTTTGTCAGATTTCCAAACAGGTGCCAGTGCATGATTTCCTTTCTATTTTCTTTATGAGTTATTAATGAGTTTGAGAATTCAAATTAAAAGGTTTTGCTCCATAAACTAGTGAGGTTCAAGTTCATTCCCATTTGCTGACTGTAATAGGCATTATCAAAAAAGGTTAAATAATCAGTATATCTATTCATAGACATGTACCTTTCAATCACCACGGGATAAATTTGCAGCTAAAATGGCATATTAGTTCTTTATTTATTCACTTCATTTATGTTAATAAATGTATTACATTTTGTTTACTACAACTTTTTTAACATTGGGTGGTTTGTGGAGATCATAAAATTATGTTAAACATTAATTATTCATTAACTTTTCCAGAACCTTCTCACTGAGTGTTTGCAAATTATTACTGATAAACACTGTGAACTACTGTGAAATGATGTGTGGTTTCAGGAAGATGTCTGAAACACCCCATGGATTGTCACTGTTTTGATTAGGAAACCTGGGTCTCCAAGGCTAAATTTTATGAACTTTTTACCCAACCTGGAATTTCCAGAATTGTGGGGGAGGGGGGGGGGGGTTATTCTGGAGAAGTGTAGATAATCAATGGGATTGCTACTTTCTACACCCGTTGATGCTGAGTGTTTTTGCAGCTGCCATGTTGGAGTATAACAATATGTTACATACTGAATTTAAAGAAAATGTGGTTCTTAAAAATTTTGGATTTTATTGAAATAAGAAATGCATCCAGTGTAATATATATACTACGATAATAACTGTGTGTAAAACAAGTACTTTGACCTTAATGGTCTTGAATTTTAAGTAAGGAAATTGTATTTTTCCTTGTTGACATTAGTTATTTTAACACATCTTCTGGCTCATCTCCACATAATTGTGAACTGATAAAAATGCAATATATCTGTAGCATAGTTTTGGTAATAATTATCAAATTAAGTTGAACAAAAACAAGCAAACAGTAATAAAAATTTAAAAAAGAGTTCTTTGTTTACAATTCTGTGCATTTCCAAAATAAAGCTAGTTACGGGTCTAATACAAACACAGTATTTTCGTGGGGCTCTTGCTCAGTTTCGTCTTGTCCAACAAAAAGCTAGTTACGGGTCTAATACAAACACAGTATTTTCGTGGGGCTCTTGCTCAGTTTCGTCTTGTCCAACAAAAAGTTCCACGTCAATGTCTGAAATGAACATGATTTTGCTTTGCCTCTGGACGGGAGTATTTCGTCTCTCTCCTGATCACTAAGTTGAGGTGTTGGCCTATCTAACAGCAACTCCCTTACTGGGGTCGGCAACACAGCCTCTGATGGGCCAAAGGAGAGACGTTTTCTGCTATCAGGCTCTGCTGCTGAAGCAATAGCTCTTTCATGGCCCAAAACACTAGCAAGGCGTTCGTCAATGTCGATCTTATCCGGCGTGACATCAAGCGGTTCAACACCAGGGACGTCAGTGCTACCTGGGGACTTAACAGCACTTTCGTCGTATCTCTTGTCTTTTTCGGTCGGTGTCAGGGTACTCTTATTATATTTGTCGAGGATAACATTTGAGCCACAAGCAAATCGTTGCCCATTGGGCTGATCTACGGTGATCAACACTTCTGCCTTCGTCACCGCCACTATTCGTATCTTCGGACCGAGGATTTACGCGGAGATTGTGTTGGAACGACTTCGCCATTCCCTTATGGAGTGCGAGAACAAAGAGGAGATGTCTGTAGAGATGTTGTAGCGTAAACGTACTTATACATGTGGTCAATATTGTATGTGTTTTGTGTATTTCAATATGGCCGCTTGGCAAAATTTTCTAATCGCCTCATAGCTGATCCCAGTTTCTCTCGGCCAAACTTGTTTTGTTTTGATTTGGTCTGGTCCAATCACATCGCAGGAAAATATATATCCAGAAATGGATATGTCCCGGACTCTTAACTAGCCTGGGGTGTGGAACAAGGGGTAATTAAGGTGTTTTGATATACCGTATCTTCTCCAGTTACAGCATAGTTAATAAAGGAATCTGGTTAAGAAGCTCAGCAAAGTCCTTTGTTTTATGTTTTTGTTACCGTTTTTAGCCTTGACCGTGCACAAACAACAATGAGTATGGAATTTGACATGAGCAACTAACCAATAAAATGTCACTGTTAAGTTATTCAGCCATAGTGTGCGAGCGTAAAACAAAAGATTGTGCGCGGTCATAATACTTTGAACATAAATTGCAGCACCTTTGCTATGTCCTTTAAAACTTGTAAGGGTTCATAACCAGTCTCTCGAGAAACTATGGTTACAGGTAGCGGCGATTACTCAACTAAGTGGAATTTATTCAGCGAAGACCATTATTTTTGTAATTGCCAAACTGAGGACTGGGAGGATCTGTTGCCTGTCTTTTTATGCTCTCTCTGTGTGTGACTAAATCTGTCTATGACTGTCTGTCTGTGTGTCTGTCTGTCTGTCAAGATTTATTTAATGCTGGAAACTGGTTGGTGGCAAACAAGCTTAGTATTAATGTTGTTAAAACTGGACATATGTTTTTCGGCTCAAATTTTAGATTGTCCAATCTCGGAAAAACAGTCCCAATTTTCTTAGGTGATAAACAAATTAAGCGAGTTAAACATACGAAATACCTTGGCAAGAACATATTGATAATATATGTTCAAAGATAAATCGCTCCATAAATGGTCTAAGGCAGGCTCGAGATTATGTCGATTTGGATGTCTTGAAAACAATATATAATGCCTTAATACAGCCTGATTTCGACTACTGTGATGCCGTTTGGTGTAACCTGAACAAAGGACTACGAGATCAGAAGATCTCCTTGAATTCCTTCATTGTGATAATCTAGCATTGAGAAGGAACAAACGACTCTGCCTTCTAATGTATGACACTATTCACAGAACAGTTCCACAATATTTGAGCGATCTTTTTCCATTAAGCTGTGAAAGCAATCCCTACAAATCTCGTCTAAGAGAAAATACACTAAAGATAGAATTGACGCATATTCCAAGAACGGAATCCTTCAAAGGTTCGTTTTCTTATAGGGGAGCAAAACTGTGGAATTCTCTCCCTTTGAATGTAAAATCAGCAAAATCTAAAGCAATATTTAAAAAGAACCTTACCGACTGTCAAGCCGTCGCTTAATCCGTATTTTCATTGTCAATTTCTCCATTTTTTTCGTTGTATTGTAAATTAAATATTTTTTATTTACAAATGTATAATTTTTATTATATAAACTCTAGGCGATTTGTTTGGCTAATGTAAAATCTATCACTTATATTTACATACAGCTTTCACGCAAAGAAGTTGTAAAACTTACGAAATTACCGTGTTTAAATAAAAGTGATTCATTTGTTCATTCTGTTCATTCATTCGTTCATCTGTCTGTCTGTCTGTCTGTCTGTCTGTCTGTTCTGTCTTCCTGACTGTGTCTGTTTCCCAAACCCTCCCTTTCAAAATACCTGCGCACCCAGTACACATTGAATAATTGGAAATAACAAGTAACTCTTTGTACCTTTAAATCTCGATCCAGCTTGCCCACGGCCATCCCGGCATCAAAAAGCAGTTGACTGTTCAGCGGTATTTCATTCAGTGATGTACCTGGTACAAAGGTTAGTAGTCGCACAGCACACACAAAGTATTCTTCTTCAGAATACCCTTCACCATTGTAAATGCTTGTATCATTTTCCAAATCTCTGACGTCGTTTGTTCCATCAGTTGCCGAGGCAACGCTGCCAGGCTGGGCGGCTCTGGGAAATTTACACATGACAAATGACGAGTTGAAAACTGAGGGGACTGGAGCGGGGCATTTATAACCACGTGATTGGAGAAACAACATGACGTCACTTTGGGTTGGCATTAGACATTCATGTTTCGAATCCAAATGGTTTACAATTTTGAGAACGTATTCTTTGCAAGCAGATATGTCCCACTTGTTTGGTTCCTTTTTCAAGGATCCTCGCATATAAAAGTTTCTGTCATCGTATCCGTCTAGCTCTTTCACAGAGGAATGATCTTTGATAACTAAATTAAACAGACGAGTCGCCATAACTGTCGCTTGATGCTTAGTCACATATGGCCTTCTTGGACGAAGCAAGAGAAGGCTGTTTTTCTCCGTCATGTTCCTACGAAAAATTTATGAACAATGACAAAAATAAGTTGCAGACATATAATATAAAACATATTTGTGGGCTGAGCCGATATATGATCGAAAAATGTACGCAATATCAAATATAAGCTAAGGAAACAAAATTTCTCGAACAAATATATCAAGATTAACGAAATGCAAAATTGTTAGGGAACCGAAAATATAACAAGTGATGTCGCACTGTACAG
Organism: Siderastrea siderea; assembly: GCA_964030785.1. Taxonomy (NCBI): domain Eukaryota; kingdom Metazoa; phylum Cnidaria; class Anthozoa; order Scleractinia; family Rhizangiidae; genus Siderastrea; species Siderastrea siderea. Next base: position 77,455,597 of record OZ034966.1, on the reverse strand, counting down.
CCCTTGATACAACTTTTGTTTCTTCAAAAGTCCTTTCCTGTAAAGAGTAAAATACGCAAATCTATTCTTCTGTTCTAAAGCTGTTTTATCATAGTTACTCGAGGGACTGGTTATGAAACCTTGCAAGTTTCAAAGGCAATAACAAAGGTGCTGCAATTTATGTTGAAAGTTCTACGAACGTGCACAATCTTTTGTTTTACGATCTCACACTATGGCTGAATAACTTAACAGTGACATTTTTATTGGTTCGTTGCTCATGCAAAATTCGAAACCTATTGTTGTTTGTGCACTGTCAAGGCTAAAAACGGTAACAAAAACATAAAACAAAGGACTTTGCTGACGTTCATAACCAGATTCTTTTATTAACTATGGTTTTATTTAGTTGTCACTTTCGCAGCATTTTTGCCAACTGTCTTTATAATTTGCCTTTTTCATAAATTTGCTACTTCTGTTGTGAATATTCTTCGCTGCAGATATAGTGGTTTGCGTTATTTCTGGAAACAGCTTGTCGTTTTTGTTATTGAGAGATATTTCAACCACTCTCGAAATACAGATCTGCATGCCACGACCAATATATATATTTGATATTAATACCCGCATCTGATTTCCTGTTACGTAATCCGTGAAATTTTGGCACCCTTGGTCCACATACCAAAGGCATGAGTCGTATTTTGGTGAGAGACAGTATAGTATTCTCGAAAATTGTCCCGAAAGATGGCCGGCTAAATTTTTGCAATACTCGATGATTCGCAGACAGAAAGGGAAATACAGTAAACACCCGCTAAAAAGGAACCGCATTTTTTCAAGTTAGCCTGAAAAGGTTCTCATATATTTGGTGCCTTCTGAGAGATTATGGTATTTTGATTTTTTGAATTATTTCCTATTTCTTAAAGTTAAACGAGCTTGTTGGTGGTCAGAGAACTTATTCAGTTTGGGTTAATCCTCTGCTGCCGTGTCTTAGTCTAACCATGTAGCATTTTAAACAAACACAGACCTTGCTCGAGGTCCCCTGCTTCACTGAACCCACAACAGATCCTTTCTGAGAACTGAAGATGGAATATTCAAAATGTCACAAGCGTGAGAGAAAGAAAAAACCTGAGTCCCCGACGGGAATCGAACCCATGACCTTCTGTACACCGGTCGGACGCTCTAACCACTGAGCTACTGGGAGACTGGTGACGAGCTAGGTCATATTGACTAGGTTTTTAGTGACACGTGTCCTGCATACTGCTAGGATCAGCAATGTCAAAAGTGCTGTATAGGATGTTAAATAAAGAAAGATGGAAAATTTTAAGCTCTGATAAGAAATAAGAGAAGATGGATTATTAAGATCCTTTATTATCCTTTATTATAAACTTTGTAATCCTGTATTATAATCCTTTATAGTAATAATTCCAAATAAGAACCTGTTTCTGTTTTTAGGCCACAGCAGGTTTTTCGGGAGACTAAATGATAAATTTTGGCCTCTAGGTCGTCTATGCTCTTGTATGCGGGTTTTCATTGTGGTAAAAAGATTTCACAACAACAACAACAACAAACAACAACAACAAAACAGAGTTTTATCCTCGAAAACCCACGCACTGAGGGAAAGGAGATTTTTAACAGCTAAATGTGAGATACCGTGAGTACCCGTCTAACTTGGGAGCCTGGATTTGCGCTGTTGGAAAACAAGAGAGCAACACCTCTTATAAATATAGGGCATCATGGTACGTTATTTAAGCAAGGTTCTTTCTCTTGTCTAATTATATTATGTATGTTTCTTGTAGCTGCCTGTCTAACTATTTAAACTGTTTACATTTTCGAAAGAAATCTGGTTGTTAACTAGAGCGTGAATTGGGCGAAGTTGAAGTAAACAACGCTTTGATCATTTAAAAAAAAAGCTTTGCGAAGGCGGACGAAAAACCTCAAGAACTAAAAAAAGACCATTGAAAATTTAGTTTGTTAAACTCATTTGAACTTCCCCCATTTTTAAGTAAACGTTTACTCGACAACAAACTCACAACAAACTCACAGGTAACCCAAGCTCACTATTTTTGGCACCCAGCTCTCTTGGTCTTCCTATACTATTCATTGACAACGATGGTAAGAGTTTGCATGGGAAATATTACTAGCACTTCTAAAGCGAAATTAACTAGTCTTTGAAACTCATCGTTCACGTTTTCTTGCAGTTCCCTATATTTTCTCCTGCTTTTCAGTGCTCTTAGGGGTAATTTAACGCCTTTCCAAGCGGGTCAACGTATCAGACCCAATAACACACGATTACAAGAGTTTGTATGGAAAACACTACTTGTGCTAAAAATGTGCTAAATATAAAATAAAGTCGTGTTTTGAACTCACGCGTTTCCCAGTGTTTTTACAACGGTTTAGGCCTCAAAGGGATAATAAAACGCCTTACTGAGCGGAAATGCGACTCTCTGAGGGAGGCGTTTTACCATCAGTTGGAGGCCTAAGCCGCTATAAAAACACTGGAAAATCCATAGGTGAGTTCAAAACACAACTTTATTTTACATTTAGCACATTTTTAGCGCAAGTAATATTTTCCATACATAGACTTACAATCGTGCACTGATGGGGCTGATAAGTTGACCCTCTCGGAAGGGTGTAAAACTACTGAAAAGACGAGAAAGAAACTAGTAAACTGAACTGAAAGAAAACGAGAACGGTGAGTTTTGTACTAAGAAAAAATTTGGCTTTGACCATCTTTGACTCGCATCAAAGGTGTAACAAAGTTGCATTACTATCTGTGACAGGCGAATTAAAGGTGTTGGAGCACATTTGACATTATTTTGACACAATTTTGACGAAAATCAAAGATACCAGGCCTTTGACGCGAAGCAAATGTCATCAAAGGTACCTTCGACGCACATTTGAAAGTAACTTTGCGATAGCTTTGTTACAGGTCAGAGGTGTACTACATTTGACCCAAATCAAATACTGCCTTTGACTCGTGTCAAAAGTTGTCAAAGGTTTGTGTAAAGACGGCCTTTATCACCTCCGACGTATGTCAAAGGTGAGTGGTAAAGGCGAATTTTCGCGCAGTAATATTTCCCATACAAACTGTTATAATCGTCAACAATGAATAGTAAAAATCCTAGGCCAAGAGGGTTAGGTTACTGTGGTCGCAAGCTTAAAATAGTGATCTTAATAAGCGACCTCACCTGTGGTTTGATTATCTCATGAATACTGGTGGTGAAAAATGGAATTAATCTCCATTTTTTATTGGCCCTTTCAACAACGTTTTAGTTTAAGGAATTTGAACGTTTCTAAACCCAGTGTTGTTTACTTTTAACGCCAGAAAGGTAAAGAATAGGGAATATTAAAGCTATTATTCATTCATTCATTTACGGGTACAAAAAGATAGGCCCCCTTCCGTGACCTGTAGAAAGAATTGGGCCGCTTTGTTCACAAGGCGTAAAAATGCAAAACAGCCGCTAAGAGGTCACTCATTCACGGAATTAGACTTCTTGATATTGCCCCAACTTAGGTTGAGTTATGTTAGACTGCAAAGAAGCCAGCCGCACTTTCATTTTAGAATTTAATAGGTAACACTGAATTCTCGAAAGATAGTCGCTTTGCACACGACACTATATGAAAACTACTGCAAAAATTAAAGTAATTCGCTCGCTCAGCCAGATGCTAAAGGAGGTTGATTCTTAGATCCTAGTTTTGGGCGTCGTACTCTTGAGCCGAACTCAATTGAATAAAACGCTCGACGCTTGAGCGACACCTTATTAGATTTTAGCTTCCGGCCCGGGTGTTGTTGTAGAACTTTCTACGACAGAAGCTCGAGAAGCGAACCTAATGTCCGGCGGATGCGGATGGTGGAAGGACTGTGAGAAGGAGAATATTACGCCGACTGAAACATTCTGAAAGCAATCGCGATCTCCGTGCATAAGACAACAAACTGGTCTAAAAGAAAGAGCACTAAAGTCCATATTTACAAAGATAGTTACAATGTACCCTGTTAAGGAATCACTGCAATTTCAAGAGTGACAAGCCATGTGCTTTTAACTACTGTTAACGGATCCTTGTTGGGACAGACTAGTGCGTTACCCTTTCCCTAACCAATATATTTATATGGAAGATATAAGAGTATAGGATGTTACGAAACCCAAGACCTATAAAGATCTAAGACGTTTTGTTCTTCTGTAGTACCAAAACTGCAAAAGACTCCCCCCCCCCCCCAAAGGAAAAAAAAACCTTCAAAATTACGAGTTTCCGCGGAAATATCTAAAGACTTACGTCCTTTGCTTCGCCACTGTCTTGCTTCTGTCTATTTGGGAGCGAGTATGAGGCGGATAAAGCCCAAGCGATCAGATATAGTCGAGGGTGCTAATGGGGTTAGTAGTTAACTGACAATTGGCCAAAATAATAGTAGTTAACTGACATTTGGCCAAAAAATTAGTAGTTAACTGATAAATTAAAAGCCAGCAGTTAACTGACCTTTTATTAATTATTAAATACGATTGTTGATGTTTTAAAAGCAACAAAGATTTTCTTAACAGCGAGGTTATTTCGTGGCATTTACCTGTCACGCTGCATTACCTGGTAGCAGTATTCACTGTTATTTGGGTCACTTCCGATGCAAAAGTGCCATGCCAAGCGTAACTTGGACCTTGATCTCTGTAATGGCTTTGAGTGGCGTGGTGAAAGTAGACTGTGTGACAGGCGCAGAAAGGGGAGGGAAAAGGTGAGAAATTATTCTCGAGGATGGAGGGGAGAGGAAGGGAGTCATGCAGGCCTTTTAACCACATTTTATAACTATGTTGAATGGAAATTGAGAAACACGAATTCCGAGCACTTAAGGTGGCCGAACACAGTTTTCTTGTACCTATGCATTATTAGTCGTTATTTTCAAACCGCACTGGCAATTGGGCGGCCAAAATTAGCAAGCTGCAAAATCGGCTAAAAAAGATTATATTTCGACATGTTATATTAGACTAAGTACCATTGCCATGGTAACATAGCTGGTAATAAACCAGTATTAAATAATGGCTCTGGTTTATTTTCGGAAAATCCAATCGATAGATTTTTTCCATCATTTGTCTCTAGGAAAATTGGAAAAATACTGCCCTTTTGACACTGGTCTGGTGAAATTTTGACAGAGAGATCTTCTGTAATTTTGTGTTTTGTATTTCAACGTTTTCTGAACATGTCCTCTGTCGGATTTCAATTTTTGTGTACAGGTGAGTTAAGCGTGTTCTGAACTATTATTCTACCGAATTTCATGAAATTCTAATAAGCGATTCCGTAGAAAACAGTGCATTTCCACTAAACCATGCAGTCACAATCTTCTGGTTACCTGTGCATGCGTTGCATTTGACAGGGTCTCGATCTTTCTCGATCCACACAACCAATTCCGGAAAGGCAGGGTCCATTAGTATTACCTTTTAATACATTGAAAACAAACGTTTTTTACACATAACAAACTGTTTGATTGTTAAGAAGGAATATTAAGTAATTCTGACCAATCACGATTTTAGTGAAAGTAAAATACGCCTGAAACAATGGCCTGGTAGTGGGCGCGCCCTCTCCATTCCTCTTGAGCTCTGCGCTCGTTGTTCGCTTTCGCGAATAATTTCAACCCTTTTTCCTCCCCTTTCCGAGCCTGGCACGCAAGCTATGATCATCTCGATAAAAACTTGGATTAAGTTATTCTAAGTTTTTATCAAGATGATGACAAAGGGTCGGCATTCGAACGATACAGAGGTCACGTGCCGTTTGACTTGGCGAAACACAATTCAGTGGACATAGTATGTAAACATTTTATGGGAATTTTACAACAAGCGGTAAGCTTAAACTCGGTGCATTTGACTTGAAGCTGATCCGATTAGATATTTGACTGTCCAGCAAGCGAACGTGGGTTGACCTTGTTTGGCCTGATTTAGATCTCGTCAATAATTGATTACGGGTCAGAATGACAGACCCTCTGAGCAGACTAAACAACTAAACAGAAACAAAAACAACTTTCTCATCTTTCTCAATAGTTCGGACTCTCTTTTTCTTTCATTATGAGTAAGATTTCTGATTTGATTGTTCTTTTTTTAATAATTATTTTCATGTCTGGAAATTGAAATTTATTGATTGATTTGAGTAAGGTCCACCCCCAAGGATGATTGACGTGCTGAAGTGAGGAAAAATTCGGGTTATGAAGCAATAATTTTCGATGTAAGAAAAGGAAAGTTAATAGCTAACTACAATATTTAGTAGTTAACTGACATTTGGCCGGAAAATTGGTAGCTAACTGACAATTGGTTACCCCCATTAGCACCCTCATAGTCACGCTGAGCTACTCAGTACGTCATTCAAAAATACTGAAATAACTGAACGATTTCATTGGTTGGATAGTCCATCATAGGGCCTCCTACGCAGAAGTTATTGGCACAAAACAATATGATTATGTTTTTCAGATAGGCAATGAAATAATAGACATTGTCCAAAATTATACCTACCTAGGGACTCGCATTTCATCTTCCAGACATTTTACACTTTCGCTTGAACACCTTCGACGAAAAGCTCTTCATGCTTTCTTTAGTCTAAGACGGCACGCTGATTTTAATAAACTGACACCTTCTCTCGCGTGCAAAATTTTTGACTCAATGATCTCACCAATTTTAACTTACAGTAGTGAAGTTTGGGGTGCCTCTGTGAAATTCTGTAAACGCTATTTAGAAGTCCATAACTAGGCATCCAACGTTGCATGTGGATTTGAATTTGGTAAATTCCCTTTGATCATTGTTATAAATAAAAAGATACTAAATTACTTAAACTAGCTCCAAGAGAAGGACGAAAATTCTGTAGTAAAACAATCTTTAAAAATATCTATTGACCTTCTGATTATGACGGTCAAAATAGTTTTTACTCCAGTCTCATGAAGATGACTGATTACCGATAATTTCTGTGACTTTAACTGTAATTCGTTGAATGAATGTAAAATCAAACAATACATAGATCTCATGAAAAAGAAATATATCTCGTATTGGAACCAAACCCTTCAACATTCGCAAAAACTTGGTTTTTATTACACAATCAAAAAGAATTATAGCCCTTCTGTCTAGCTAGATCTAACAAGAAATAACCCTTCTAGAAAAGCATTAATAAAACTGAGAATTAGCAGTCACAAACTTCGGATTGAAAGAGGTAGATACGACAAAATACTTCGTGATAAAAGGTTATGTGGTCTCTGCAATTGCAACAAAATTGACGATAAAACTCAGTTGTTGCTATATCGTCCGAGCTATTCTTCGATAAGAGACGTGTTCGTTTCTAAAATAGAACCTATAATCCCATTTCTACGACTACTATCACCTGAGACCTTATTACCACATCTTATGAATTCTACTATTTTATAAACATTCAATTAATTTCATTCATCTCGTCATGATTTGAATTGAAAGACAAACTTGTCACAGTGACTACCCCTTTGAATGGTTAAAAATGAGCAATGATTGTAAACGAAGGCGAACTGTCACGTACTGCGTTGTGTTTGTGTTGTCGTGTTGTGCTGTGCTGGCGTTGTATTTTTCCTAACCGCAACGTCACTAATCGGTAGGTTTCACTGATCCGGAAAGCTTTCGTTAGTCTGTTTCGTTTACAGATATACCAAACCATGACGTAGAATAAACACAATAACATGACAGAGGTACATTTGATAATAAGTGACACATCTGAATATAATTCAACTTTCTAAATCAGGAAAAACTCATCAACTACTACATGCACTGTGCAGAAATTTATCAAGGCGTTCTCCTTTTTTTTGTGCAAGATGACATTTCGGACGCCGAAACATTGAACTTAACTTAAAATTTAACTAGGGTAGTAGAATCGTTTAAAAAGTTAAAATTAAATACTTACTAAACGTTGATCTGGTTGATGAACAAATCAAAAAACGGTCCGCCGGCTTCAACTTCAAACAATCAGCGGCCAAATGTGGAAAATGGCGGGAATATCATGATCACGTGGTTATTTCTTGCGGTCGTGTTTCAGTTTCATAGCATTTGTCACAGTTCACAACAAATAACTTACCCTGCAAGCAGAGGTTTCTTGGTCGCCCTATGTTCAGGTGGGCGAATAAGTAACCTGCCGGAACATAGTGCGACCAAGAAACCTCTGCTTGCAGGGTAAACATAACTAGGAGCTTCAGCATAACCACAAGCCTCCTGTTCGGTGTCCGACATTTTGTTCTGTACTGCTGCCATATATAAGCCCCATAGGGTGAAATTTTCACTGAGAAACAGTGCTGAAACAGATTACTGTTGGCATTTAATTGAGTAAAACAGCTCTATATAAAACACCAAGAAACTACTTAAAAACGCCTAGAGCCTAAACAAAAACCAAAATAACCTAAAACGTGATCTAGAGACAATAACTGAATAGCTTTGGAAATAAACCCTGCAACACTTTGCAAAGTTTGGGCGCCTTTTTCGTTCAACCATGTGACCGATTCTTGTTAGCTTTTTATCTCTTTCCTCATTTTTTTCTTTCTTTCTTGATTTCATAACAATTGTAGTGGTTGAGTTTATAATAAAACAATTATTCTACTAGCGCTTGCTGGATATCGAATGATAGATAACCAACTCGGCGCTAAGCGCCTTGTTCGTTATCTATCATTCGATATCCAGCGCACCTTCGTAGAACAATTGTTAAATATATCCCGAAGGGCACGTAGACTTTCTAATCTCGCATTTTGTTGTAGATACGATTAATTGGTAACTGGACTTCGTGTCTTACAATTCATTGTTGTATAAGGTATTTTCTAGGCCATGTTTTTCAATATTTCGTTGACGTGAAATGTAAAGAAGTTGCTTCAGTTTTATTTTAAGCAAATCTTTAAAATCTTTTAAGCAACCTTAAATCTAAAAAGGGCGAAAATATATATATGTTATTTACCGGCCGGGAGGTCCGTATAGGGAAAAACTGTGCCCTTGGTCTTGAGTACGGCCCTCGGCCTGCGGCCTCGGGCCGTACTCAAGACCGCGGGCACAGTTTTTCCCTATACGGACCGACCTAGGCCGGTAAATAACATATTTATTTTTTTCCCAACATTTGCGAGTTTGCAGATCAATCTCGAAAGGTTGTCAGAACGCGCGTAAGTTTCACTGAGTCAGATGGCAGGAAACCGTGGAGCGAATGTAATCATAAACACTTCAAACTTTTTTAAAACTTAAGTGTAATATTTTCGACTAGAAACTATCGTATCAACACGGAAAAGGTTGTTTTTCAAGAACAGACACGCACATGGAAAATCCTGCCCGGCATAGGGATAAACAACCCAATTAAATACTTATAATTAAGCTTAAGCTTACTAAAAACAAAAACAAAGGACTCAATCGTTAGGACAGGTTTAATTGCCCTTGCGTAAAAAATGAAAGAGAATAAGTAATACTTCGAAAAACATTTCTGTTTAGCCTAATTACTTTCTTTTTATGTTTTGCTTCGTACCTGTAAACGTATGTGCTGGTTCTTTGGATATAAACAATTTAATTATTTAGCGAAATCGTTCGGTTTGATCTCAGTTTTAACCAAAGCGAACGGTGCGCTGGCTTTTAAGCTTATCTTCATTTACGACAGATGAAAAAGCAAAATTCCAGTTTAAGCCTGCACAATTTCTTGAATGAAAATATACCGAACCTCGTTAATTTAAGAGAAAAAACTGAAAAACGAAGTCATTAAAGTAAATATCGGAGTCAAAAGGCATTGTGGCGATCGCAATTTAAAAACTAAAACTGCTGTGTGAAGTGAATTCAACAACAAACTCATCAACCGCCATGCTAAGCTACACAAAATTAAAACGAGTACTTGCCTTTTGAAGGTATTTCAAGGTCTTTTATTTCCCTCCTTGTTGAACTTTCCATTTACAACACACACAAGAATTGTGACTTGCCAAAAAAGTCGCATCTTTGAGCCGTAAATAAAAAAATTCTCGAGTTCAACCGAGGTATGTTGTTTTTCAATTTTCATTCAATGGTTTTCGCGCGGTTAATTCGCGCGGTTACCATAACAAAACCGGTCCGGATAGGAAAAAACTGGACCCGCGGAACGCGCGTCAACAGCCAATCAAATTCAGGGATTCCGGATTCCGGACCGGAAAAATGCTTCAGAAAAAAATAAATAACAATGTACAATACATAACAATGTATACCGTAAATTGCTTTTTCTTTCCTAATTTATTAAGCTCAATTATCACTGAAAAATACGTGGCTACTCCCCAATTTTCTTTTTGGAGTTTAACAGCCTCTGAGAAATCCCGAGTTTCTCGGACCATCCCGAGATGGGTAGAACGCATGTACAGTAAGAAAAGGAGGCCCGCCCCGTTAAGCATTCTCGTCCCCAGAGCCCACGATCCTTTTGGTCTGCGCTCTCGATCCTTGGCGCAGACTAAAAGGATCGTGGGCTCTGGGGACGAGAATGCCCTCGAAGATGATCGGACTTCTTAGTAGTGCTGATGATCCGGGCCGTGAAGTACACTCTAAGGTACCCCGAATGTCCACTGTGTTGTTTTGATCGGTCTTTTTAATTATGCTCTTCCATTTTGTTGCTCATTTAGAACCATAGTTTTAGCATTTCTTCCTTGGGTAATTTCCAAAACGTTTGAAAATTTTTCCATCCGTTTTTACTAGTTTCCACGACATATTCATTATCAGGATCGAGATGTTTGCTGGTGAAGGCACCAAAAACTAACGACTGACAAAACCTGGCAGCTATCAAAACAGGGAGCAATTCTATTTCCTCATGGGATAAAGGGTTGACTGAGTGATATCCCGCGAAGAAATGTCCCGCCATTCGGGATCGTCCGCAGCTCAATTCATGTGGGACATTCAAGATGTACATAAGAGAAATTGCTACTTCAAAGATACGGCAACTGAAGTTAACGTCTCCGAAGTCAATAAAACCCAAGTCGTGTACAGTACCAGCAGTTATTAAAATGTTGGTGTAATTGGCGTCACCGTGAATGACCTGTCTTGGCAAAAGGTGAAGTCTTGGCACAATTTCTGTTCTAAACAATTCACAAACCTCTCGAACCATTTTAATGTGGTCAGGATCATCGACAGCCTCAAGGAATTGCTCAACTTTGTCGCCAACACAAGCCAAGTCCCATATAAACCCGGGACGCTCAAGCTTTGGACATCGAAAATCCTGCGGAATAAAGGGGTTGCTTGGGTTAAAAAGAATGTTGGCTAAACGCTAGAAATAATAAGCTGAGAAATTTTCCTTTTTGTCCAGATGTGGTGCACGCTTAAGTACATTTAAAAAGAACGGGTAACACATATCTGGACTTAAGGACGTTCGCGCCAATTGTTTCTGCGCATCCTTACTGCGCACGCAATTCACTTCGTGATGTCATGCCACGTCATGCATTGAGCGCGCGTGCTGTTGCAGAAATGTGGAGATATATAGCGCTAGTGGGCACTTTAATATCTATGCACGGGTTTAACTCTCTTAAATGTTCGGTGACCCCATATTTTCTTTTGATATATCACTTTCTTTGTCGATTATCTACGTTTTGTGAAAAATTAAAGAAAATCTGTATTGCAGAAGTTTGATTTTTTTCAACTTTTCTGCCCTCGCATCGTCGAATTCTACTATTATTGAAGCTGCACGGTGTTCGTTAAAGTCGATCTTAGAGGTTGAATTTAACTAAAAGGATGACACCGGTTCAAATTATTTACTTAACAGGCCCACTTAAGTAGAATTTGACTAAGAAAGTGGGTCTACAGCGAATCATTTTTAATATTTTTCAACTAACAAGCACTGAGGCCATGTCGATTTACGAGAGCCGATTTGTCAAAATTGGGGTAGTTTTTGACGCGCTTTATTTCGAAAACGAAGTCGGTGACCCCCCAATTTTTTTCCAATTCTGACATAGGTAACTCATTATCTGACAGTAGCCAAAGTATGAAAAAAATCTGTATTGTAGAAGTTTTTCGCGCGAACGTCCTTAACTAGCCTGGGGTGTGGAACAAGGGGTAATCAAGGTGTTTTGAAGTACCGTGTCTTCTCCAGTTACAGGTAGCGGCGATTACTCAGCTAAGTGGAATTTATTCAGTGAAGACCATTATTTTTGTAATTGCCAAAGTGAGGGCTGGGAGGATCTGTTGCCTGTCTTTTTACGCTCTCTCTGTTTGTGACTAAATCTGTCTATGACTGTCTGTCTGTCTGTCTGTCTGTTCTGTCTTCCTGACTGTGTCTGTTTCCCAAACTCTCCCTTTCAAAATACCTGCGCACCCAGTTCACATTGAATAATTGGAAATAACAAGTAACTCTTTGTACCTTTAAATCTCGATCCAGCTTGCCCACGGCCATCCCGGCATCAAAAAGCAGTTCAGTGTTCAGCGGTATTTCATTCAGTGATGTACCTGGTACAAAGGTTAGTAGTCGCACAGCACACACAAAGTATTCTTCTTCAGAATACCCTTCACCATTGTAAATGCTTGTATCATTTTCCAAATCTCTAACGTCGTTTGTTCCATCGGTTGCCGAGGCAACGCTGCCAGGCTGGGCGGCTCTGGGTAATTTACACATGACAAATGACGAGTTGAAAACTGAGGGGACTGGAGCGGGGCATTTATGACCACGTGATTGGAGAAACAACATGACGTCACTTTGGGTTGGCATCAGACACTCATGTTTCGAATCCGAATGGTTTACAATTTTGAGAACGTATTCTTTGCAAGCAGATGTGTCCAGCTTGTTTGGTTCCTTTTTCAAGGATCCTCGCATATAAAAGTTTCTGTCATCGTATCCGTCTAGCTCTTTCACAGAGGAATGATCTTTGATAACTAAATTAAACAGACGAGTCGCCATAACTGCTGCCTGATGCTTAGTCACATATGGCCTTCTTGGGCGAAGCGAGAGAAGGCTGTTTTTCTCCGTCATGTTTCTACGAGAAATTTATGAACAATGACAAAAATAAGTTGCAGACATATAATATAAAACATATTTGTGGGCTGAGCCGATATATGATCGAAAAATGTACGCAATATCAAATATAAGCTAAGGAAACAAAATTTCTCGAACAAATATATCAAGATTAACGAAATTCAAAATTATTAGGGAACCGAAAATATAACAAGTGATGTCGCACTGTACAGCCCTTGATACAACTTTTGTCGTTTCAAAATTCTTCACCTTAAACTAAGAGTAAAATATGCAAATCTATTCCACCGTTCTAAAACTGTTTTATTTAGTTGTTACTTTCGCAGCATTTTTGCCCAGCTGTCTTTATAATTTGCCTTTTTCATAAATTTGCCATTTCTGTTGTGAATTTTTTTTCCCAGCAGATATAGTGGTTTGCGTGATTTCTGGAAACAGCTTGTCGTTTTTGGTGATTGTCAAATATTTCAACCAGCTTGAAATGCAGATATGTATGCCATGACCAATATATATATTTGAGATCATCACACCTGATTACCTGTTACGCAATCCGTGAAATTTTGGTACCCTTGGTCCACATTTCGTAGGCATGAGTCGTATTTTGGTGAGAGACATTATAGTATTCTCGAAAATTGTCCCGAAAGATGGCCGGCTAAATTTTCACAATACTTGATGATTCGCAGACAAAAAGGGAAATGCAGTAAACACCAAGGAACCAAATTTTTTCAAGTTAGCCTGAAAAGGTTCTTATATATTTGGTGTCTCCTGAGAGATTATAGTATTTTGATTTTTTGAATTATTTCCTATTTCTTAACGTTAAACGAGCTTGTTGGTGGTCAGAGAACTTATTCAGTTTGGGCTTATCCTCTGCTGCCGTGTCTTAGTCTAACCGTGTAGCATTTTAAACAAACACAGACCTTGCCCGAGGTCCCCTGCTTCACTGAACCCACAACAGATCCTTTGTAAGAACTGAAGATGGAATATTCAGAATGTCAGGGGCGTGGGGCAAAGGAAAAAATCTGAGTCCCCGACGAGAATCGAACCCATAACTTTCCGTAGACCGGTCGGCTATTCAACCACTGAGCTACTGGGCGACTGGTGACGAGCTAGGTCATATTAATTAGCTTTGTAGTGACACGTGTCCTGCATACTGCTAGGATCAGCAATGTCGAAAGTACTGTGTAGGATGTTAAATAAAGAAAGATGGAAAATTTTAAGCTCGGAGAAGAAATAAGAGAAGACGGATTATTAAGATCCTTTATTATCCTTTATTGTAATCTTTGTAATCCTGTATTATAATCCTTTATAGTAATAATTCCAAATAAGAACCTGTTTCTGTTTTTAGACCACAACAGGTTCTTTGGGGGACTAAATGACAAATTTTAGCCTTTAGGTCGTCTACGTTCTTATATGCGGGTTTTCATTGTGGTAAAAAGATTTCAGAACAACAACAACGACGCTTTGATCATTCAAAAAAGTTTTGCGAAGGCGAACGAACAACCTCAAGAGCTAAAAGAGACCACTGAAAATTTAGCGTTAAACCCATTTGAACTTCCCTCAATTTAAAGTAAACGTTTACTCGACAACAAACTCACAGGCAGCCCAAGCTCGCTATTTTAGGCACCCAACTCTCTTGGCCTGCCTACTATTCATTGTGGACAAGTTTGTATGGGAAATATTACTAGCACTTCTAAAAGCGAAATAAAATTGTGGGAAAAATATTTCCCATACAAACTCTTATAATCGTCAACAATGAATAGCAAACAGGCCAAGAGAGTTGGTTACTGTGGTCGAAAGCCTAAAATAGTGAGCTTAAGGTACCCCACCTGTGGCCGTTTGATTATGTCATGAATATTGATGGTGAAAAATGGAATTAATCGCCATTTATATAGGCCCTTTCAACAACGTTTCTCAACCCAGTGTTGTTTAATTTTAACACCAGAAAGGTAAGGAATAGGGAATATTAAAGCTATCATTACCGTGTATAAGCAAAGTTAATTCATTCATTTATTTATTTACGGGTACAAAAAGATGGGCTCCCTTCCGTGACTTCTAGATAGAATAGGGCCGCTTTGTTTACAACGTGTAAAAATGCAAAACAGCCGCTAAATGGTCACTCATTCAGGGAATTAGACTTCTTGATATTCCCCAAGACTGCAAAGAGGCCAGCCGCACTTTCATTTTAGAATTTAATGAGGTCTTCCAAGGGGGGTAACCTTGTTGCTTTGTCGCGTCTTTCTCAGGAACGATGTCGCTGAACTAGCGGTTGTGAATGTCCCTGTCTTTTTTGTAGCGCGTGCAAACGTCGCTGTCGCTTTATAAATTCTCTAAAATAACGGAATTGCTGGTTATGCCATAGTCACTGCCTTTCTTTGCCCTTTAGATAAGTTTTGTTTTGGAGTTTTTGGCTCAACTCAGCAGATCGTGGAGAAGGCCATTGAAACATGCATTTAGTGTCTTCAATAATACGTGATCGTGAAGAGAAACGGTTAAATTATTGGCCACCAGTTCCTTCTGTTTACCCCCAAATGACACAAATCAAGATTATAGGTACTAGTTAAGTAAAGGCCAGTAAAAAGTTTGCCTCACCGTGTGGCCTGAAGTCACTTGGCATCTGGAAGAGTGCTTGGCGAGAAAAATACTGAAGTGGAATCATTATGTAAATCATTCTGAAATCATTCTGTAAATCACTTTACGGTGACGTTGGCACCCCAGAATAAGATTATTAGTTGTAAAAACGAACACGCCTCCATATCTTAACCCTTTGGAGTAAGAAACACTCAAGATCTTTGTCTTTTATGACTTTCAAAAAGAAAATCAATTAACAAATGCGATCTTTTGGGACGACGAATATTCTTCTAACACTTAGCAACTCTAAAAAACGAGACCCTGTAGAGTGCAGAGACAGTGAGTTTGAAAGGAAGAGTTCGCTAAGTCATAAACGTCTGCCGGAGGCAGGAGTATCTAGGGGGGGGGGGTCCGGGGGCATGCACCCCCCAGGAAATTTTGAAATTTTGTACTTCGGGAATGCGATTTTCCACATTCTGAGGGGCAAGTCAACTGAGTGCCTTAATTGCTCTAAATTCAAGTCAATTTTTTGCGTCAAAAAGAACAACTATACTGATAACGTAGACACTGGCGGAGATCCAGGGGTACTCGAAGTATACATGACGGGGGGGGGGGGGGTCCGACGGAGCTTCATATTGCAAACCCAAAAAAATACACAAGCCTGAAATTTTAGACCCAAAAAAATACCTGGCATCAAAATTTCCAACCCAAAAAAATACAAGACTTAAATACCTCAATACTGATTTATTCAATTAAGCAGAACTTTCTAATGCATGATTTTGCATCAATAAGCTTATGAAATTTGTATGTCCGTTAATGTCTCTTCATCCTCCCTTCTGCTCCACATTTACAGACAGGTCCTCATTGTGACACTATATCAGCATACCTCTTTCATCAGATTGTGGTTATGATACATTATTAAATTTCACATTTTCTAACAGGAACTGTAACGAGCGTTAAGAAATATACTACAATACTCTCTTAAAAAAACCTATAGTACAAAGTTGTTGAAATGTTTCCCTTAATCTCTCTCGGTAATACATTTAAGGAATTAGTGTACTGTACAAATGATGGCTCGCCGAAGCCTTTCTGTGCGGAAATGCCATAATTGTACTCTTACACATAATTAAATTTCACATTTTCGAACAGGAACTGTAACGAGCGTAAAAAATGCTGCAATACTCTCTTGACAAAAAAACCTATAGTATAAAAGTGTCGAAATGTTTCCTTAAATCTCTCCCGGTAATGTACATTTATAGAATTAGTGAACTGTATAAATAACGGCTCGCCGAAGCCTTCCCCTGCGGGAATGGCGTAATTGTACTCTTCGACCATCATCAGCGATGTACTCTGAAGCTTCGTCGGCGGTATCCAGTGGAAAGTAGGCTTCCAGGAACGTTGTGTCGGCTAGTGATAACCTGAAGACGTCTCCTTCGCGCATCAGACTGACTGGAGAAATTACATCTGAAATATTGACTTCTTCAGTCGAACTGGTTCTCACAAACTTTTGATCCCTCAGCAACGTGAGGGACATGAAAGACAGTGATTGACATCATTGTAATGAGTCATAGAGAAAACAGGAAAAGTAAACAAGATTACAAATGTACATTGTATTGTCTTCTTAATATTAACAGTTTTTCCGGAACACACGCCGCTGAAAAAAAGTTCGAAAGAATATTTTCTGATCCACTGATCGCAACGAAAACCCGAAACGACAAGTTCGCTCGGAGATAAGACCCAAAGAAATACGCGTATTTTTTTAAGGCCTAAACAAATACGTGACAGATCTCTTGACCCAAAAAAATACCGAGCGTGTAAATTTTCAACCCCAAAAAAATACGTCAGACCCCCCCGTCATGTATACTTCGAGCACCCCCCCCCCCCTGGGGTCGCTTGTCGGTGTTTAAAAGGTCCCATGTCGCCAGTTTTGAGGGCCGTGTCGCTTGCTTCTGTTACCCCTTGGAAGGCCTCTTTTTAGGCCCGGTAACACTGAACTGTCGAAAGATAGTCGCTATGCACACTCGCTATGCACACAACACTGTATGAAAACGACTGCAAAAATTAAATTTATTCGCTCGCTCAGCCAGATGCTAAAGGAGGTTGATTCTTAGAACCTAGTTTTGGGCGTCGTACTCCTCAGAGCCGAACTCAACTGAGTTTAAGTAAAACGCTCGACTCTTGGGCGACGCCTTATTAGATTTGAGCTTCTGCCCGCGTGTTGTTGTAGAACTTTCTGCGACAGAAGCTCGAGGAGCGAACCGAATGTCCGGCGGATGCGGATGGTGGAAGGACTGTGAGAAGGAGAATATAACGCTGACTGAAACACTCTGAAAGCAATCGCGATCTCCGTGCATAAGACAGCAAACTGGTCGAAGAGAAAGAAAACTGAAGTCCATATTTAAAAAGAGAGTTACACTACCCTGTTAAAGTGCCACTGGGTCGAAAATTCGTAGGTACATTTTGGCCAAATTCTGTCGTAGAATATCGCGTTGTGTTCATTTTTACCCAGAAAACTGAACAAGAAACTGTCCATCCTACGGTGGCCCATAGGTGACATCCCAAAATTTACACTCTTATAAATTTTATTCAGCAGAATGTTTTTGAGCTCGTGATAATTTTTTATCCTGTGATAATGTTATCCTGAGATAATTTTTTATCCCGAGCTAACTTTTTTTATCCCGAGATAATTTCTTGAATGGAATAAAGTGTTGACAGGCCAAACGCGGCTCATATGCTCGTATTAATGTGTTTCCTTGACTTTATAGTTTAGCTCTCACGAGTATAAAGTCGTTTCTTTTTCAATATTTCACTTCAAAAATATGCCTATTTAGATAGCTTTAGAATTTTTGTAGAGAATATTTATACTTTAAAAAGATATGTGTGGTTTCCGCTCCATCACTTCCCAAGCATAGCCAGAAAATTAGTTTAAAATGAAAAGGATACGGTCTGCTTGCATTCCAGGAATCGGAAGATACATCGGAAGTACCGCGTAGGCTCTTTTGTAAAAGAAAACGGTCCAAAGAACTAACGCCGTTCCTGGATCATGGAGAAGCCATCTTTGTTTGCCAAGTCACGTGACCTCGCGGGATTAAAAATAGTTATCTCAGGATAAGAAATTATCTCGGGATAAGAAATTATCTCGGGATAAGAAATTATCTCGGGATAAGAAATTATCTCGGGATAAGAAATTATCTCGGGATAAGAAATTATCTCGGGATAAGAAATTATCTCGGGATAAGAAATTATCTCGGGATAAGAAATTATCTCGGGATAAGAAATTATCTCGGGATAAGAAATTATCTCGGGATAAGAAATTATCTCGGGATAAGAAATTATCTCGGGATAAGAAATTATCTCGGGATAAGAAATTATCTCGGGATAAGAAATTATCTCGGGATAAGAAATTATCTCGGGATAAGAAATTATCTCGGGATAAGAAATTATCTCGGGATAAGAAATTATCTCGGGATAAGAAATTATCTCGGGATAAGAAATTATCTCGGGATAAGAAATTATCTCAGGATAAAAAAGTTATCTCGGAATAAGAAATTATCTTGGGATAACAAATTATCTCGGCATAAAAAAAATTACTCCGGATAAGAAATTATCTTGGGATAAAAAATTATCTCGGGATAAGAAATTATCTCCGGATAAAAAAAATTATGTCGGGATAAGATTTTATCTCGGGATAAAAAAATTATCTCGGGAAAAGTAATTACCTCGGGAAAAGAAATTATCTCGGGATAAAAAATGATCTCGGGATAAAAAAATTATCTCCGGAAAAAAAAATTATCTCCGGAAAAAAAAATTATCTCCGGAAAAAAAAATTATCTCCGGAAAAAAAAATTATCTCCGGAAAAAAAGTTCTCCGGAAAAAAATTATCTCGGGATAAAAAATTATCTCAGGATAACATTATCACAGGATAAAAATTATCACGAGCTCAAAAACATTCTGCTGAATAAAATTTAGAAGAGTGTAAATTTTGGGATGTCACCTATGGGCCACCGTACCATCCTAATATTTTTAGCTCCAAAGTCGCATAAAATGTGTCCGTCATTGCTGAAAACGTGTTCCTGGGTGATCGCGCAATTTAATAGCTCGTGACGTCAGAGGCTCACCTCAGTCGGGTTTCCTTGTGTTTTGACTCAAGATGTCTACCGTCGACTGCGAAACCTCCGAAGAGTATTTGTACGATTCGAAACAGTCTTTAGCTTCCGAAGCATCAGAGGATTCATTTCGTTCGGCAAATGAGGAATTTTTCTTAGCGTACGATGTAAGAACTGATGTCAGGAGATTTCAACTCATAAGCTTGTGAACAAACTGTTCAAAAGTTTCTTCCTCTCGCCACATTGGCGGGAGTTCAAAACATGCGCGAAATATGCTTAGAGAGCGTTTTCATATGACGTCACGGCGGCCATATTGGTGTACTAAAAACAACGAAACGGCGGCCATATTGGTGTACCAAGCCAATCCTGTGGGAGTTGAAGTCCTTTCTTACGTAAATACTTCCTTTTGTTCCAATATATTTACATAGTGCTAGTCACGTGAGTGAAAACGCTCTACACAGTGATCACACTTTAGGCACAAGTTGCCCAAAGAGCGGATAACTCTTATCAAACGGATAAATCGCTGTCCAGCTATTCGAAGAACTGATCTTTTAAGCTTCGGAAATTTAGACAAAACACCTATAAAAACTCTAGAATTTGATGCTAGCAAATTCCCAAGCATCGGTCGATCGATTTTATTGTTCGCTTCTTTGGAGAAATAAAAGATGCTATATTTTGTCTGCCGTTGTTTATATTCATTATATATTGTAACGAATTGAGATTTTTGGCCATTCTTAGCATAGCAGGGGGGTAGCCAGGATTCTTCCAGAGGTACGCACAATTTTCTAAATTCACCCTAACACCTCAGTTCTCTCTCATCGTTTCCACATTCCTTGGTTGCATTTGCTTTTCTTAACAGTATGGTGAGGTTAAACGTGAATGGAAGGAATAGCAACTAGGTCGTAAAGCTTAATGTAGATTTTTTGGTTAAACTATGAGCATACTAGGTGGGTGAGAAGGCACTGCTCCCCAGGGAAAATTTGAAATTTAGGTCTTCACAAATGGCTGGAAATGCGTCTAAAATTAGTATCCTTCCAATGCAGTAGTGCACATTTTTAGTTATTTTCTGTACTGGACTGTAGTTTATGAAAATCATACAGTTGTTGCTCTTGATAGTCCATGCTATTGTGTCAGTTCTTTATTTTTACCGCACGCAGATTAGAATTTCATTTATAATTTTGCTTGAAATAAACGATTCTGTTTGCCACTTGGGAAAGTTAAAATTGGTTGGTTTTAAAGGTTTTGTTATATGGATGTCATTACCCCTGGCTTCATAGGTCCTTTCTCAAAATATACAATAGGATAAAAAAAAAAAAAGATTTGCAAAAGGCCCCGAGACATTTTTTCCCTCGACCCATTACGCCTCGTTGTCACAGTTTTGCTGTTTGAGTTTCAAACACGAGTTTAACTAAGGTGAAAACTCCGAAACTCGGGGTATTATACAAAGGTAAAATACATCAGAGGCTCAAACCGGCAACTTCGTGTTGTTTTGAAAAAATGATTGAGATTTTTGCCCTTTCTTCCCTTGCCATAGCAAGCAGCCTCCTTGATCATATATGTTTCTATGTCTTTGTGAGAGCACAATTTAAATAGCAGCTTTAATAATTCTCCCTTCCAAACATATGGCAATAAGCAGTGTTTACGCAGAAAAGCCGCCATCTCCAGTCCATCATGGCTTTTCAGTGAGAAAATATCTCTTTCGATTCGTGCACAACAAAACCAATGATGCAGAGAAATGGTGATCCTAAGAACGGATGAATAATAAATATTGCATATATTTAAAGTGTTTCTAGTATTTGTTTTGATATATTTTTGTTCAAATTAGTTTCAAATTACTAGTAGTATTTTTTAAAATACTTAAAAGTTATATTTTCTTGCAAATAATCCTATGATTCAACTTCTGGTTGCAAACTGATTATCAATAAACCATCTATCTACCATAGATGTTGAAAATCGTACTATCTAATTTGGGAAGACTAAATTCGAATTAAGTTCGGCTGCTGAATCCCGTCTGAATCCGGCCGTACTCATCCTCAGCCCCCTAATTTTCCGCCTTTGCCTACATTAGCATCAATACTAAGTCCACCAATCACGTGGCTTCTCTGGAATTGGCGAAAAACGGTGTCTTGTTTTGAAAAAGTAATATTTCAAAGAAATAAAGGAAGTTGATGCAAATATTGTGCTTTTTTCAACCACCCCTTATTTCCCGTTCTTTTTTATATTTCAGTCGTTTTGTTTTGTTTAAATTTCTTTTAACCTTCGACATTTTTTCAGGTACGCACGTGCGTACGTGCGTACAGGTAGCTACGCCCCTGCATAGTAGAAGAATTTTCATTGTTATGCTGCACCTCTATGGCACACGCGGAGACACTAAGATATGGGACGAAAATAATTTCCGCGCATGCGAAGAAATGCAGCATGCTGGAGGTTTCCGTCACTGAGGGGAGGAGGGAGGGGCAAAAAAGTAGCCTAAACCGAGCTCTCGGGGCATGAACGCATATGAGAAAGCCCTGAAGTCGAAAGGGCGTATAAATACTATGCTCAATACCCAAGGGTATTACGTGACTCTCCAAGGGCAAAAGGTGCTAATTTATGTACCGCGCGAGGCCATTTCGGTGCGAACATACCAATGAAAATAGTAGAAGAATTTTCACTGTTATGCTGCACCTCTATGGCACACGCGGAGATACTAAGATATGGGGTGAAAATAATTTCTTTCCCGAGCACAAACTGCCGCAAATAAACCAACATACCAGGTAAAATCCCACATTTCGCCCATATTCCTCCCAATCTCAGAAGCTCAACTTCGAAAGGAGTCATTTATTGGCTTGTATTACTTATGGGCATAAAAATGACAAAATCGTTATCATCCCAAAGGCAAGTGGCGGCAAAAAATATGGGACAAAGAAATTCGCGGGCCAGCCCCTTTAAAACTGGTCTGAGCAATGAACACTTTTTCAAAAGCTGTGCACAGTTTCTCCTTGAAAAAAAAAAAAAATATATATATATATATATATATATACATATTGCGTGGTCGTCCTGATGGTGTAGTGCTCAACACATCGGCACTGGAAAGTCGAGGACGCGGGTTCAAATCCCGTTCAGGACAATTTTTAGGGTTTTCACTTTGTGTTTGTTTATTCTTTCTTTGACTGGTTTAAGTTCATTTGTGTTATTTATATTCGTCAAAAAGGCCTACAAGCCTTCCAGTCAGCTCCTGTGAAAACACTAAAAATTTGTCGGGAGACCCGTGAGCCATAAAGCCTTAAGTTCGGCTGCGTTGTTGCGTGGTCGTCCTGATGGTGTAGTGGTTAACACATCGGCTGCGTTGTTGCGTGGTCGTCCTGATGGTGTAGTGGTTAACACATCGGCACTAGAAAGTCGAGGACGCGGGTTCAAATCCCGTTCAGGACAATTTTTAGGGTTTTCACTTTGTGTTTGTTTATTCTTTCTTTGACTGGTTTAAGTTCATTTGTGTTATTTATATTCGTCAAAAAGGCCTACAGGCCTTCCAGTCAGCTCCTGTGAAAACACTAAAAATTTGTCGGGAGACCCGTGAGCCATAAAGCCTTAAGTTCGGCTGCGTTGTTGCGTGGTCGTCCTGATGGTGTAGTGGTTAACACATCGGCTGCGTTGTTGCGTGGTCGTCCTGATGGTGTAGTGGTTAACACATCGGCACTAGAAAGTCGAGGACGCGGGTTCAAATCCCGTTCAGGACAATTTTTAGGGTTTTCACTTTGTGTTTGTTTATTCTTTCTTTGACTGGTTTAAGTTCATTTGTGTCATTTATATATATATATATTTATATATATGTAGGGTCGCGAGATAACGGCGCAAGAGGTTAACCATGGTAGAATCCATAAAATGTTTGTAAATACGTGGCCAAAAGGTAACACAGAACACAGTACTGACTTGACAACTTGTCTTCAAGAAGTCGGCCAACTTGACAAAACTAGAGAAATTCATGGCGGGACGGACGTAAGCAAGGCCAAAAAGTGCCCTACAGATTTGATTTTTTTTTTGGATATACTCGGAGGAGGTCACAAGGTTGGTGGTAGGTGGATCGAAGTGGAACAGTTTGCCCAGACAGAGGGCTTGAGAGAAAGTCCTGCTCTGAGGGAATGTGGGGAGAAGAAACTACTACTTTTTTTCTGGAAAGATATCCTCATCAAGATAAGCTGGTCATATTGGTAAATTGTAGGTGTTGTTAACTATGATTGAGATAGCCACATGAGGTTTTAAATAAATACATATATACCACGAGCGGGGAAACTAATGATGTGATGATTCCAAGGTTTTAATTACTCGCAAAAAGGTTGAATCTTCTGCAAAAGCTAATTAGGCAAGGAACCATTTTCCTTAGGAAAAGAGTACAAGTTATATTTAACAACAGAAGCAACAATCCCGCAGAGAAGATAGTCAGGCCAATGAATGCCGCTTATGACTCGGAAGTACATAAAGATCAGAGAGAAACGATGGTTTTGTGTACTGCTTTAGCCGTATTCAAATTACGAAATACATAAATTTATGTAAGGCGCAAATGCTGATTCTATTTTACTTCATATAGTATTTTTGTCATCCGCTAAAGTTGAAAGTATTTACATCGCGCATTGTACTGATATATTCACGAAATACGCACAGATTCGACTCACCGTTATTACAGAAACTACAAAATGCAAAACATCTATACTTGTGTCAACTTTATCAACAGAGGACTGAGTTCGCGGGTTTTATTTCCCTTCACACAGCTTCTTCTTTCGTTGTTTTGTTTTGTTTTGTTTTTTTGTTTTTTGTTTTGGTTAATGGTTAAAAGGAATTTATATCTCACGCAAAGTCAAATCAGTGAGTTCAACTTTAATATACGGGGCAAACGGTGGCAAAAGCGCTTGTGGTTAACGCCTCGCCTCCCACAAGAGAAGCCGTGTGCACTTTAAATTGAAAAACTTCTCTAAATTCAGTTAAAGTAAATGTATTCAAAATCAAAGACTTTAAAAGGAGGAATTTCTATTTGTGCAAAACAAAAACAATGAGTAAAACTCACAAAAACTGTTTACTGATCTATCATTATGCGCCCCTTGCCATGTTAAAGATAGTTCTTGGCGCTGCAGATGTATTATCAACAGGCTAATAGCTTTTTTGCAATTCTAAAGCAATGGTCATAGACACATAGACGAATCGAAAAAGTCATACAACCGGTATGATATAAATGAACTGAAGCCTGCACTGTGAGCGGCTTTGGAAACTGACGTACTTAGATCTGGCGCCTGCAATTCGGAATACTTTCTTAACTGTTAAACACAGTGCACCTTCGCAAGACCTCCGGGATTTACGACGGAAAATATTTTAACAGTTTACATCCTAACGCGATGAATTTGCTTTAACACTAAAAGGGGAAACAATCCTAACAGTGTTGTTTACACTTACGTGATACTGACGTGACTATAGGACGCCTAGCGACAGTGCATCAACCCTTCTAGTAAGATGGCAATAATGGCATAGCGGCACACGAAGGATTGCGATCCCCGCTTAACGAGAATTACGTCAAAGTTTAAGGGTCACCTCTACTGAGAGAGTCAAAATTAGCAGAGAAATAAAAGTAAATGGAGAATTTAAGGACGTTGTTGATAGTTGCAATCGAAGAATGATCCTTCTTTCAGCAAGTTTAAGGGTGCACTAACGAAAGCCGAATAAACCTTAGCGTCTAAAATTGAGAAATTGAACGGGTCACCTGAACAAAAATAAAAAAGGGCCGATGCGTCCAGTTCACAATCAGCGATAGGCAGATAGCAGGCCACCATTTGAGGAAACGCCAACGTTCAAATTAAGTCAGGCCACCCGAAGATATATTCCTGGCGGCAGAAATGACAAGCCGTAAATGAGTTTATCTTGTAGCCACATTTCTGTAGGGACTACATAGAAATCTTCTCTTGGGAAGCAAACTTGAACTTCTAATCGATCAGCACGACCACGAACAAAGTTTAAACAAATTATAAGGCTACCAAAAAATTCGGTGCTCGCACAGGGACAAAGATCGACTTTTAAGGGAATTAAAATTGCAGAGAAAGCAAGACAATAAATGTGGCTTGTTGCGATTAAATTGATAAAATGACCCCGATCTACACTGGCTATCCAACGTAGGATAAACATTTATTTGACAGATGGCATTATGGCCTCACCGGCAACAGCTGAAAACAATTAAAGCTGTAGGTTTTGACAAAGGGGAAAAAATTCCTGCCTAACGAAGTAGACGGATGCAAGGGCTTCTGGATAGTTCTTGTCACAGCAACACTCCCTCTACCCGCAACTTAAAGTGTCACTGGGACCAGAATTTTGGTATTCCATATTTTTGGATTTTCAAAAATAGTCTGTGGTTGCTAGTCACCATGCCAAATTTCAACTCATTACGACGACTGGAAGTCGCTTTTTTCGAACGGTTTTTGTCGAGATTTTGCGGCCGCCATTACTGGCCCTTGTTCCGGAAGCTGGCTTGCGAATTAGCGGAAGTGACGTTAGAGGCTCACCTCAAACCTAATACCTTCATACGTTTACTTGCCGCGAGAAATTTAACTGTCGTCGAGGGAAGATTTCCTGCCAACTGTTTGCTGTACGGCCTTGAAATTTTCGTTGCTGCAGCAGTT
Source organism: Siderastrea siderea (assembly GCA_964030785.1). Lineage (NCBI taxonomy): Eukaryota > Metazoa > Cnidaria > Anthozoa > Scleractinia > Rhizangiidae > Siderastrea > Siderastrea siderea. Next base: position 77,429,411 of record OZ034966.1, on the reverse strand, counting down.
CTAAAGGGTATTACTTGTGTTGTACAATGCTACAACAATAAATCCAACCACCGAGCTGACCCGAGCGGACCCGCAATGGAAAAATGGATAATTTTTGTAATCACACGCAGTGCAAATTTCAACCCGAGGTATTTTTGTCGGCTGTTCTGATCACTTCACTGACGAGCGTTTCCAGAGGGCTGTTCATGTCGAAGGATCCCAGAGGTCGATTATTCCATTGTCCATTCCAAGTATGTGGAAAAAAAAAGATCCGGAAAAAACGAGACGAAAGGTACCTAATCTTAACGCAGTTGAAGTGATAGTTTGTTTCTTTTTCAGCCCATCCACCACTGAGCAAAACTAATTTCCTTTTAACGTATTTTAAAGTTTATTTTTCTTGTGGAAAACCCTTTCAGTTCTTCCGTCTTCTAGCGCGAATATCTTCGGCGTAGTCCTCATAAAATGCATCCAGGGCGAATGCAGGACCGCCGCGATTAAGCCAAAAGTTTGTATTGCTTAGCTTTTTTTTGATTCCGTGTGTGTTAATTTGAAAGCAGTAATAGCTTAGAAGCATGGTCATTTATTTTATAGCATACCATCCTGAATGTGGAGAAACTTTTCTCCTTATTCCCTGTCGGTGAAGAGTCGATTGACATTATTGTTCGAAATATATAAAGGCTTCAACAGCTCAGACGGTCTTGCGTGGAAATTTAAATTGGTTGGGAAAAAATATCACACGCCACTATTTGTCTAAGGGGTTTACAATGTTGTTTCTTTTAACTGTCATAGCAATCTTAGTAAATGAACTACCAAGAAAAATGATTAGAAATCAAGTTATGATTTTTACGCAATGAATAAAGCAAGTGAAAGCTTCGTTTCTTCGGCGGTCCGCATGTTGTTGTTGAGCAGCAGAAAATTTTCCTTGTGGCTTTGATTTGCACGACAAATATTTAGATTCTGGTCACACAAGACCTCCAGTTCCTAAAAAAAGGTCTTGGTTTATTTCACTTTTTTCGGCTCAAGTTAAGAATTCTACAAAAATTGTTCAAAATATTTAGAAACCCAAGGACTTGTGTTTCTATGCAAGCGACCACTGTACTATGATTGACACGATAGGCTTCAACAGCTGACTGCCAGATGACTACAGCATTACGGCTCTTCAAGAATTTTTCCCATACTATGCTAAGAATGGCCAAAAATCTCAATGCTTCACAATATAAATATAAACAACGGCAGACAAAATATAGCTTCTTTTATTTCTCCAACGAAGCGAACAACAAAATCAATTGACGATGCTTGAGAATTCGCGGGCATCAAATTCTAGCGTTTTTATAGGTGTATTGTCTAAATTTCCAAAGCTTAAAACATCAGTTTTTCGAATAGCTGGACAGCGATTTATCCATTGGATGAGAGTTATCCGCTCTTTGAGCAACTTGTGCCTGAACTGTAATCACTGTGAGCATTATTTTGCGCTTATTTTGAACTCCCGCCAGCATGGCGAGAATAACAACTTCGAACAGTTTGTTTTCAAGCTTGTTATAAGCTGTAATCTCCTGACATCAGTTCTTACATCGTACGGTAAGAAAAATTCTTCATTTGCCGGAATGAAATGAATCCTCTGATGCTTCGGAAGCTAAAGACTGTTTCGAATCGTAGAAATACTCTTCGGAGGTCTCGCAGTCGACGGTAGGCCACTTGAGTCAAAGCACAAGGAAACGCGACTGAGGTGAGCCTCTGAAGTCACAAGCTATTAAATTGCGCAATCACCCAGGAACACGTTTTCAGTAATGGCGGACACATTTTACGCAACTTTGGAGCTAAAAAATATTAGGATGGACGGTTTCTCGTTCAGTTTTCTGGGTAAATATAGACATAACGCGATATTCTGCGACAGAATTTGGCCGAAATAAGCCTACGAATTTTCGTCTCAGTGGCACTTTAAGATGTTGCTTTAAAACTCTAGATTGCCCGAGAAGAAGGCAACATTCACGGAGAACAGTCATGCAACGCTGGATTTGGGCATCCGCCTTGTCCCGAGCCAAATCTACCAACGACTCCAGGACTGGGCTTGGCGAGTTTCTGTTGCAGAACCCAGCAAGAGCGCGAGAGGCAGGAGTCATTTCGAATTTCAAACGCTGATTATTTAAAGCTTTACAATGGTGATCTCAGCCTGACGAGAATATAAAATTATACTAAAGCTGGCGAGAGAACATCACGAGACTCATTTTGGCACATTTTGGCAAGGCACATAGGCAGATAGGTATAAGGCACATAGCAAAAGTGCGGCCAATACGCAAAACCGAGCAACTCGTAATGAAATTCATAAAACTACAAAGAAGTCGCACTCATGTGAAAGGCCCGCTCTGCACGTGTAGCATATAGAGCGTTTACATTCACGTGGCCAGAATCTATGCAAATTTATTGAAACAAGAAGAAGCGTTTACATAAGAAAGGACTTCAAATCCCACAGGATTGGCATGGGACACCAACATGGCCGCCATTTCATTGTTTTGGGACACCAACATGACCGCCGTTAAAGTCAAGTACAAACGCTCTATAGAAATTTCCTTGACACATTTTGGCAAAATTACAGCAAAACAAAAGCGGCTATCTGATGTACGTAGAAACAAACACATCTAAAACAGGTTGTCTACACAAATCATACACCGAGAGACGCCTGGTGACTCCAGTTAACAAAGCTTTACATTAAAGCTATCATTGTACTTTTCTCTGAGAATAACAACATTTGCATTTCACAGAGGCAAGGCTTTGAAAATGAACCGTTGTACTTTCCTGAGAATAAAAGCACTTGGTTTTTTCACGTGGCAAAGGTTCACGAGTTGCAAAACATTTCGACTAAAAGACGGACAAGCCTGCTGGGAATTTTCTAAGAAATCAAAGCCCCGTGCACGGCGATAATTATGAATTAACTCCACAGAGCGACTGTGACAGCTTGTAGCGAAAAAGTCGAACAAAGATGACTTGATAATTTACGGACGCATTAATTATGACGTCAGTGTTAAACGCTAAGAAATTTTAAAACTGAAAGAGAATAAACAAGTGTTCTTAAATACAAAACAAAGATTGAAAACGAACTACGAGATCTCTTATACCCTTTCTAAGACATTCCGAGAAATAAATTACGAACGAATACAAACACCAAGGGCAGCAGATTCGCAGAACCTAACTAGAACCGCACAAGGCCGGGCACGCCAGGGGCGGAACAGGTTATAAAAACTAACATGAGGAACGTTACACGCCATGATTATGTCAGGAAAACAACCTGGTTAGGTGACACACACCATAATATAAACTGGCAAGGCGACAGACGCCACGGCATCTAAGTAGAAAACCCCATTC